>CAWUFW010005912.1:412500-1143592 GCA_963921515.1 Calotriton arnoldi | reverse complement strand
GGTGGGCTCCGCACTAAGTACAGTGGATGCAATCTTTGCAGTAGTGAAAGTGGAGGTTGGCTGTTCACTATTTGGAGTTGATGTTTTCTCTGCAGTGCTTGTAGTCACTGTTACCATTGCAGTGATAAGAGTTGAGTTCAGCTCTGCACTAGGGACAGTAGATGTTTTCTCTGTAATAGTGGCATGGGAGGTTGGCTCTCCACTAGTAATGGTTCGAATTGTCCCTATAGACATGACAGTGGGAGTTGGTTGCTTAGTTGTGACAGCTGTGGTTCTTCCTGCAGCAGAGACAGTGGAGGGGAGTTTTGAACTAGTAATAGTGGTGGATAAATCTGCATTAGTGACATTAGAGGTTTCCTTTGCAGTAGTAAATATTGACAATGGCTCTGTAGTAGAGGTTGTCAGTGCAACAGTGATGGGCGTGCTTTCTTCTACAACAGTGACTGCAGAGGTTAGCTCCATATTAGTGACAGAGGATGTTCTCACTGCAGTACGGGCAGAGGTGGTTGTGTATGCACTGGACAGAAATGAGCTTATCTCTGCAGATGTAACACTGGACGTTGCCTCTGTTGCAGTGGCAGTTGACTTTGTTAGTGCAGTAGTGACAGCCGATGTTGACTCTACAGTTGGACTTAGTATACCAGAGGTGACAGTGGAGATGACTTCTGCAGGAGTAACAAGGTATGTGGACCCTAAAACAGTGACCATGGAGGTGTGACCTGCATTAGTTGACATGGAGGTCATCTCTAAAGACGTGTCAGTGGAGGTTGGCTCTGCAGTTGTGAAAGTTGAAGTTATTTGTACCATAGTGACACTTGGGGTTGTCTCCGCAGATGCAATGGAATGTGTAGTCTCTACAATGTTGGGAGTTGGGTTTAGCACAGTAGAGGTGAGAGTAGTGGTTGGTTCTGCTGTAGTAATAGGGACAGGTGTCTTTTCAAATGTGGAGGTAGTCTCTGAACTAGTGACATAGGAAATTCTGTCTGCAGTAGAAAGAGAGAAGGTGGGCTCCAAACCACTAATAGTTGATGTTCCTACTGTGGATGCAATGGTGCTGGTTGCATCTCCAGTTGTGACAGTTGAGGATGTCTCTGCAGATGCCACAGTGAAAGACGTCCCTGCAGTTGTGACGATGTGTGTTGATTCTGCAGTACTAGCAGTTGGGCTCAGCACAGTAGAACCAACAGTGGAAACATTTTCTGTAGGAATATTGGTTGAGGCAGGTTCTGGAACAGTGACCCTGGAGGTCTGCTCTGCATCACTAAAAGCGGAGGTTGTTTCCACATATGTAATACCTGAAGTTATCTCTTCAGAAGTGACAGTGGAGGCTGTCACTGCTGAAGTGAAAGTTGAGGTCAGTTGTACAGCAGTGATGCTAGAGGTTGCCTTTACAGATGTGACAGTAGAGGTTGTTTCTTCAATTGTGGAAGTGTACGTTGGCTCTATACTACTGACAGCTGATGTCTCTGCAGACGTGCTAAAGGAGGTTTGCACTCGGGGAGTCATGGTTGAAACTGTTTGTGCATTAGTGACAGTGGATGTTGGCTCTTCAGCACTGGTTGTTGATCCGGGCATTCCAATACTAAAAGTGGTTGTAGGTTCTAAGGTAGTCACAAATAAGGTTGTCTTTCCAAACGTGACAGTGGGCATGGTCATTGCAGGAGTGACAGCTGAGGATGTCACTGTAGCATTGATAGAGGAGGTTGGCTCTCTAGAAATTACAGAGGTTGTGGTCTCTGCAGGAGTAGCAACTGATGTTGGAACGGCAGAGGAGGTTGCCTCTGCAGTAGTGAAAGGTGGAGGTCAGCTCCCCATCAGTAATAGCTGATGTTCTGTCTGTAGACGTAGGAGTGGAGGATGGCTCTAGGGTACTGACAGTTGAGGTTGTCTCTTCAGATTTGACAGTGAAGGTTGTCTCTGCAGTAGTAACAGTTGGACTTAAAACAGCTGGTGTGACAGTGGATGTTGTTTGTTCTGAAAAAGGAGAGGGAGGTTGTTTCTACAGTTGTGAGTGGAGGTGGGCTCCGCACTAAGTACAGTGGATGCACTCTTTGCAGTAGTGAAAGTGGAGGTTGGCTGTTCACTATTTGGAGTTGATGTTTTCTCTACAGTGCTTGTAGTCACTGTTACCATTGCAGTGGTAAGAGTTGAGTTCAGCTCTGCACTAGGGACATTAGAGGTTTTCTCTGTAATAGTGGCATGGGAGGTTGGCTCTCCACTAGTAATGGTTGGATTGTCCCTATAGACATGACAGTGGGAGTTGGTTGCTTAGTTGTGACAGCTGTGGTTGTTCCTGCAGCAGAGACAGTGGAGGGGAGTTTTGAACTAGTAATAGTGGTGGATAAATCTGCATTAGTGACATTGGAGGTTTCCTTTGCAGTAGTAAATATTGACAATGGCTCTGTAGTAGAGATTGTCAGTGCAACAGTGATGGGTGTGCTTTCTTCTACAACAGTGACTGCAGAGGTTAGCTCCATATTAGTGAAGGAGGATGTTCTCACTGCAGTATTTGCAGAGGTGGTTGTGTATGCACTGGACAGAAATGAGGTTATCTCTGCAGATGTAACACTGGACGTTGCCTCTGTCGCAGTTGACTTTGTTTGTGCAGTAGTGACAGCAGATGTTGACTCTACAGTTGGACTTAGTATATCGGAGGTGACAGTGGAGATGACTTCTGCAGGAGTAACAAGGGATGTGGACCCTGCAACAGTGACCATGGAGGTGTGACCTGCATTAGTTGACAATGAGGTCATCTCTAAAGATGTGTCAGTGGAGGTTGGCTCTGCAGTTGTGAAAGTTGAAGTTATTTGTACCATAGTGACACTTGGGGTTGTCTCCGCAGATGCAACGGAATGTGTAGTCTCTACAATGTTGGGAGTTGGGTTTAGCACAGTAGAGGTGAGAGTAGTGGTTGGTTCTGCTGTAGTAATAGGGACAGGTGTCTTTTCAAATGTGGAGGTAGTCTCTGAACTAGTGACATAGGAAATTATCTCTGCAGTAGAAAGAGAGAAGGTGGGCTCCAAACCACTAATAGTTGATGTTCCTACTGTGGATGCAATGGTGCTGGTTGCATCTCCAGTTGTGACAGTTGAGGATGTCTCTGCAGATGCCACAGTGAAAGAGGTCCCTGCAGTTGTGACGATGTGTGTTGATTCTGCAGTACTAGCAGTTGGGCTCAGCACAGTAGAACCAACAGTGGAAACATTTTCTGTAGGAGTATTGGTTGAGGCAGGTTCTGGAACAGTGACCCTGGAGGTCTGCTCTGCACCACTAAAAGCAGAGGTTGTTTCCACATATGTAATACCTGAAGTTAACTCTTCAGAAGTGACAGTGGAGGCTGTCACTGCTGAAGTGAAAGTTGAGGTCAGTTGTACAGCAGTGATGCTAGAGGTTGCCTTTACAGATGTGACAGAGGAGGTTGTTTCTTCAATAGTGGAAGTGTATGTTGGCTCTATACTACTGACAGCTGATGTCTCTGCAGACGTGCTAAAGGAGGTTTGCACTCGGGGAGTCATGGTTGAAACTGTTTGTGCATTAGTGACAGTGGATGTTGGCTCTTCAGCAGTGGTTGTTGAGCCGGGCATTCCAAGACTAAAAGTGGTTGTAGGTTCTAAGGTAGTCACAAATAAGGTTGTCTTTCCAAACGTGACAGTGGGCATGGTCATTGCAGGAGTGACAGCTGTAGCATTGATAGAGGAGGTTGGCTCTCTAGAAATTACAGAGGTTGTGGTCTCTGCAGGAGTAGCAACTGATGTTGGAACGGCAGAGGAGGTTGCCTCTGCAGTAGTGTAGGTGGAGGTCAGCTCCCCAGTAGTAATAGCTGATGTTCTGTCTGTAGACGTAGGAGTGGAGGATGGCTTTAGGGTACTGACAGTTGAGGTTGTCTCTTCAGATTTGACAGTGAAGGTTGTCTCTGCAGTAGTAACAGTTGGACTTAAAACAGCTGGTGTGACAGTGGATGTTGTTTGTTCTGAAAAAGGAGAGGAGGTTGTGACAGTAGAGGTTGTTTCTTCAATAGTGGAAGTGTACGTTGGCTCTATACTACTTACAGCTGATGTCTCTGCAGACGTGCTAAAGGAGGTTTGCACTGGGGAAGTCATGGTTGAAACTGTTTGTGCATTAGTGACAGTGGATGTTGGCTCTTCAGCAGTGGTTGTTGAGCCAGGCATTCCAGGAGTAAAAGTGGTTGTAGGTTCTAAGGTAGTCACAAATAAGGTTGTCTTTCCAAACGTGACAGTGGGCATGGTCATTGCAGGAGTGACAGCTGAGGATGTCACTGTAGCATTGATAGAGGAGGTTGGCTCTCTAGAAATTACAGAGGTTGTGGTCTCTGCAGGAGTAGCAACTGATGTTGGAACGGCAGAGGAGGTTGCCTCTGCCGTAGTGAAGGTGGAGGTCAGCTCCCCATCAGTAATAGCTGATGTTCTCTCTGTAGACGTAGGAGTGGAGGATGGCTCTAGGGTACTGACAGTTGAGGTTGTCTCTTCAGATTTGACAGTGATGGTAGTCTCTGCAGTAGTAACTGTTGGACTTAAAACAGCTGGTGTGACAGTGGATGTTGTTTGTTCTGAAAAAGGAGAGGAGGTTGTTTCTACAGTTGTGAGAGTAGAGGTGGGCTCCGCACTAAGTACAGTGGATGCAATCTTTGCAGTAGTGAAAGTGGAGGTTGGCTGTTCACTATTTGGAGTTGATGTTTTCTCTGCAGTGCTTGTAGTCACTGTTACCATTGCAGTGGTAAGAGTTGAGTTCAGCTCTGCACTAGGGACAGTAGAGGTTTTCTCTGTAATAGTGGCATGGGAGGTTGGCTCTCCACTAGTAATGGTTCGAATTGTCCCTATAGACATGACAGTGGGAGTTGGTTGCTTAGTTGTGACAGCTGTGGTTGTTCCTGCAGCAGAGACAGTGGAGGGAGTTTTGAACTAGTAATAGTGGTGGATAAATCTGCATTAGTCACATTGGAGGTTTCCTTTGCAGTAGTAAATATTGACAATGGCTCTGTAGTAGAGATTGTCAGTGCAACAGTGATGGGCGTGCTTTCTTCTACAACAGTGACTGCAGAGGTTAGCTCCATATTAGTGACAGGAGGATGTTCTCACTGCAGTATTTGCAGAGGTGGTTGTGTATGCACTGGACAGAAATGAGGTTATCTCTGCAGATGTAACACTGGACGTTGCCTCTGTCAGTGGCAGTTGACTTTGTTAGTGCAGTAGTGACAGCAGATGTTGACTCTACAGTTGGACTTAGTATACCAGAGGTGACAGTGGAGATGACTTCTGCAGGAGTAACAAGGGATGTGGACCCTAAAACAGTGACCATGGAGGTGTGACCTGCATTAGTTGACATGGAGGTCATCTCTAAAGATGTGTCAGTGGAGGTTGGCTCTGCAGTTGTGAAAGTTGAAGTTATTTGTACCATAGTGACACTTGGGGTTGTCTCTGCAGATGCAATGGAATGTGTAGTCTCTACAATGTTGGGAGTTGGGTTTAGCACAGTAGAGGTGAGAGTAGTGGTAGGTTCTGCTGTAGTAATAGGGACAGGTGTCTTTTCAAATGTGGAGGTAGTCTCTGAACTAGTGACATAGGAAATTCTCTCTGCAGTAGAAAGAGAGAAGGTGGGCTCCAAACCACTAATAGTTGATGTTCCTACTGTGGATGCAATGGTGCTGGTTGCATCTCCAGTTGTGACAGTTGAGGATGTCTCTGCAGATGCCACAGTGAAAGACGTCCCTGCAGTTGTGACGATGTGTGTTGATTCTGCAGTACTAGCAGTTGGGCTCAGCACAGTAGAACCAACAGTGGAATCATTTTCTGTAGGAGTATTGGTTGAGGCAGGTTCTGGAACAGTGACCCTGGAGGTCTGCTCTGCACCACTAAAAGCGGAGGTTGTTTCCACATATGTAATACCTGAAGTTAACTCTTCAGAAGTGACAGTGGAGGCTGTCACTGCTGAAGTGAAAGTTGAGGTCAGTTGTACAGCAGTGATGTTAGAGGTTGCCTTTACAGATGTGACAGTGGAGGTTGTTTCTTCAATAGTGGAAGTGTATGTTGGCTCTATACTACTGACAGCTGATGTCTCTGCAGACGTGCTAAAGGAGGTTTGCACTCGGGGAGTCATGGTTGAAACTGTTTGTGCATTAGTGACAGTGGATGTTGGCTCTTCAGCAGTGGTTGTTGAGCCGGGCATTCCAAGACTAAAAGTGGTTGTAGGTTCTAAGGTAGTCACAAATAAGGTTGTCTTTCCAAACGTGACAGTGGGCATGGTCATTGCAGGAGTGACAGCTGAGGATGTCACTGTAGCATTGATAGAGGAGGTTGGCTCTCTAGAAATAACAGAGGTTGTGGTCTCTGCAGGAGTAGCAACTGATGTTGGAACGGCAGAGGAGGTTGCCTCTGCAGTAGTGAAGGTGGAGGTCAGCTCCCCATCAGTAATAGCTGATGTTCTGTCTGTAGACGTAGGAGTGGAGGATGGCTCTAGGGGACTGACAGTTGAGGTTGTCTCTTCAGATTTGACAGTGAAGGTTGTCTCTGCAGTAGTAACAGTTGGACTTAAAACAGCTGGTGTGACAGTGGATGTTGTTTGTTCTGAAAAAGGAGAGGAGGTTGTTTCTACAGGCATGTGAGTGGAGGTGGGCTCTGCACTATGTACAGTGGATGCAATCTTTGCTGAAGTGAAAGTGGAGGTTGGTTGTTCACTATTTGGAGTTGATGTTTTCTCTGCAGTGCTTGTAGTCACTGTTACCATTGCAGTGGTAAGAGTTGAGTTCAGCTCTGCACTTGGGACAGTAGAGGTTTTCTCTGTAACAGTGGCATGGGAGGTTGGCTCTCCACTAGTAATGGTTCGAATTGTCCCTATAGACATGACAGTGGGAGTTGGTTGCTTAGTTGTGACAGCTGTGGTTGTTCCTGCAGCAGAGACAGTGGAGGGAGTTTTGAACTAGTAATAGTGGTGGATAAATCTGCATTAGTGACATTGGAGGTTTCCTTTGCAGTAGTAAATATTGACAATGGCTCTGTAGTAGAGGTTGTCAGTGCAACAGTGATGGGCGTGCTTTCTTCTACAACAGTGACTGCAGAGGTTAGCTCCATATTAGTGACAGAGGATGTTTTCACTGCAGTACGGGCAGAGGTGGTTGTGTATGCACTGGACAGAAATGAGGTTATCTCTGCAGATGTAACACTGGACGTTGCCTCTGTCGCAGTGGCAGTTGACTTTGTTAGTGCAGTAGTGACAGTCGATGTTGACTCTACAGTTGGACTTAGTATATCAGAGGTGACAGTGGAGATGACTTCTGCAGGAGTAACAAGGGATGTGGAACCTGCAACAGTGACCATGGAGGTGTGACCTGCATTAGTTGACAGTGAGGTCATCTCTAAAGATGTGTCAGTGGAGGTTGGCTCTGCAGTTGTGAAAGTTGAAGTTATTTGTACCATAGTGACACTTGGGGTTGTCTCCGCAGATGCAACGGAATGTGTAGTCTCTACAATGTTGGGAGTTGGGTTTAGCACAGTAGAGGTGAGAGTAGTGGTTGGTTCTGCTGTAGTAATAGGGACAGGTGTCTTTTCAAATGTGGAGGTAGTCTCTGAAGTAGTGACATAGGAAATTATCTCTGCAGTAGAAAGAGAGAAGGTGGGCTCCAAACCACTAATAGTTGATGTTCCTACTGTGGATGCAATGGTGCTGGTTGCATCTCCAGTTGTGACAGTTGAGGATGTCTCTGCAGATGCCACAGTGAAAGACGTCCCTGCAGTTGTGACGATGTGTGTTGATTCTGCAGTACTAGCAGTTGGGCTCAGCACAGTAGAACCAACAGTGGAAACATTTTCTGTAGGAGTATTGGTTGAGGCAGGTTCTGGAACAGTGACCCTGGAGGTCTGCTCTGCACCACTAAAAGCGGAGGTTGTTTCCACATATGTAATACCTGAAGTTAACTCTTCAGAAGTGACAGTGGAGGCTGTCACTGCTGAAGTGAAAGTTGAGGTCAGTTGTACAGCAGTGATGCTAGAGGTTGCCTTTACAGATGTGACAGTAGAGGTTGTTTCTTCAATAGTGGAAGTGTACGATGGCTCTATACTACTGACAGCTGATGTCTCTGCAGACGTGCTAAAGGAGGTTTGCACTGGGGAAGTCATGGTTGAAACTGTTTGTGCATTAGTGACAGTGGATGTTGGCTCTTCAGCAGTGGTTGTTGAGCTGGGCATTCCAGGAGTAAAAGTGGTTGTAGGTTCTAAGGTAGTCACAAATAAGGTTGTCTTTCCAAACGTGACAGTGGGCATGGTCATTGCAGGAGTGACAGCTGAGGATGTCACTGTAGCATTGATAGAGGAGGTTGGCTCTCTAGAAATTACAGAGGTTGTGGTCTCTGCAGGAGTAGCAACTGATGTTGGAACGGCAGAGGAGGTTGCCTCTGCCGTAGTGAAGGTGGAGGTCAGCTCCCCATCAGTAATAGCTGATGTTCTCTCTGTAGACGTAGGAGAGGAGGATGGCTCTAGGGTACTGACAGTTGAGGTTGTCTCTTCAGATTTGACAGTGATGGTAGTCTCTGCAGTAGTAACTGTTGGACTTAAAACAGCTGGTGTGACAGTGGATGTTGTTTGTTCTGAAAAAGGAGAGGAGGTTGTTTCTACAGTTGTGAGAGTAGAGGTGGGCTCCGCACTAAGTACAGTGGATGCAATCTTTGCAGTAGTGAAAGTGGAGGTTGGCTGTTCACTATTTGGAGTTGATGTTTTCTCTGCAGTGCTTGTAGTCACTGTTACCATTGCAGTGGTAAGAGTTGAGTTCAGCTCTGCACTAGGGACAGTAGAGGTTTTCTCTGTAATAGTGGCATGGGAGGTTGGCTCTCCACTAGTAATGGTTCGAATTGTCCCTATAGACATGACAGTGGGAGTTGGTTGCTTAGTTGTGACAGCTGTGGTTGTTCCTGCAGCAGAGACAGTGGAGGGGAGTTTTGAACTAGTAATAGTGGTGGATAAATCTGCATTAGTGACATTGGAGGTTTCCTTTGCAGTAGTAAATATTGACAATGGCTCTGTAGTAGAGATTGTCAGTGCAACAGTGATGGGCGTGCTTTCTTCTACAACAGTGACTGCAGAGGTTAGCTCCATATTAGTGAAGGAGGATGTTCTCACTGCAGTATTTGCAGAGGTGGTTGTGTATGCACTGGACAGAAATGAGGTTATCTCTGCAGATGTAACACTGGACGTTGCCTCTGTCGCAGTTGACTTTGTTAGTGCAGTAGTGACAGCAGATGTTGACTCTACAGTTGGACTTAGTATACCAGAGGTGACAGTGGAGATGACTTCTGCAGGAGTAACAAGGGATGTGGACCCTAAAACAGTGACCATGGAGGTGTGACCTGCATTAGTTGACATGGAGGTCATCTCTAAAGATGTGTCAGTGGAGGTTGGCTCTGCAGTTGTGAAAGTTGAAGTTATTTGTACCATAGTGACACTTGGGGTTGTCTCTGCAGATGCAATGGAATGTGTAGTCTCTACAATGTTGGGAGTTGGGTTTAGCACAGTAGAGGTGAGAGTAGTGGTAGGTTCTGCTGTAGTAATAGGGACAGGTGTCTTTTCAAATGTGGAGGTAGTCTCTGAACTAGTGACATAGGAAATTCTCTCTGCAGTAGAAAGAGAGAAGGTGGGCTCCAAACCACTAATAGTTGATGTTCCTACTGTGGATGCAATGGTGCTGGTTGCATCTCCAGTTGTGACAGTTGAGGATGTCTCTGCAGATGCCACAGTGAAAGACGTCCCTGCAGTTGTGACGATGTGTGTTGATTCTGCAGTACTAGCAGTTGGGCTCAGCACAGTAGAACCAACAGTGGAATCATTTTCTGTAGGAGTATTGGTTGAGGCAGGTTCTGGAACAGTGACCCTGGAGGTCTGCTCTGCACCACTAAAAGCGGAGGTTGTTTCCACATATGTAATACCTGAAGTTAACTCTTCAGAAGTGACAGTGGAGGCTGTCACTGCTGAAGTGAAAGTTGAGGTCAGTTGTACAGCAGTGATGCTAGAGGTTGCCTTTACAGATGTGACAGTGGAGGTTGTTTCTTCAATAGTGGAAGTGTATGTTGGCTCTATACTACTGACAGCTGATGTCTCTGCAGACGTGCTAAAGGAGGTTTGCACTCGGGGAGTCATGGTTGAAACTGTTTGTGCATTAGTGACAGTGGATGTTGGCTCTTCAGCAGTGGTTGTTGAGCCGGGCATTCCAAGACTAAAAGTGGTTGTAGGTTCTAAGGTAGTCACAAATAAGGTTGTCTTTCCAAACGTGACAGTGGGCATGGTCATTGCAGGAGTGACAGCTGAGGATGTCACTGTAGCATTGATAGAGGAGGTTGGCTCTCTAGAAATAACAGAGGTTGTGGTCTCTGCAGGAGTAGCAACTGATGTTGGAACGGCAGAGGAGGTTGCCTCTGCAGTAGTGAAGGTGGAGGTCAGCTCCCCATCAGTAATAGCTGATGTTCTGTCTGTAGACGTAGGAGTGGAGGATGGCTCTAGGGGACTGACAGTTGAGGTTGTCTCTTCAGATTTGACAGTGAAGGTTGTCTCTGCAGTAGTAACAGTTGGACTTAAAACAGCTGGTGTGACAGTGGATGTTGTTTGTTCTGAAAAAGAAGAGGAGGTTGTTTCTACAGGTCTGTGAGTGGAGGTGGGCTCCGCACTATGTACAGTGGATGCAATCTTTGCTGAAGTGAAAGTGGAGGTTGGTTGTTCACTATTTGGAGTTGATGTTTTCTCTGCAGTGCTTGTAGTCACTGTTACCATTGCAGTGGTAAGAGTTGAGTTCAGCTCTGCACTTGGGACAGTAGAGGTTTTCTCTGTAACAGTGGCATGGGAGGTTGGCTCTCCACTAGTAATGGTTCGAGTTGTCCCTATAGACATGACAGTGGGAGTTGGTTGCTTAGTTGTGACAGCTGTGGTTGTTCCTGCAGCAGAGACAGTGGAGGGGAGTTTTGAACTAGTAATAGTGGTGGATAAATCTGCATTAGTGACATTGGAGGTTTCCTTTGCAGTAGTAAATATTGACAATGGCTCTGTAGTAGAGGTTGTCAGTGCAACAGTGATGGGCGTGCTTTCTTCTACAACAGTGACTGCAGAGGTTAGCTCCATATTAGTGACAGAGGATGTTTTCACTGCAGTACGGGCAGAGGTGGTTGTGTATGCACTGGACAGAAATGAGGTTATCTCTGCAGATGTAACACTGGACGTTGCCTCTGTCGCAGTGGCAGTTGACTTTGTTAGTGCAGTAGTGACAGTCGATGTTGACTCTACAGTTGGACTTAGTATATCAGAGGTGACAGTGGAGATGACTTCTGCAGGAGTAACAAGGGATGTGGAACCTGCAACAGTGACCATGGAGGTGTGACCTGCATTAGTTGACAGTGAGGTCATCTCTAAAGATGTGTCAGTGGAGGTTGGCTCTGCAGTTGTGAAAGTTGAAGTTATTTGTACCATAGTGACACTTGGGGTTGTCTCCGCAGATGCAACGGAATGTGTAGTCTCTACAATGTTGGGAGTTGGGTTTAGCACAGTAGAGGTGAGAGTAGTGGTTGGTTCTGCTGTAGTAATAGGGACAGGTGTCTTTTCAAATGTGGAGGTAGTCTCTGAAGTAGTGACATAGGAAATTATCTCTGCAGTAGAAAGAGAGAAGGTGGGCTCCAAACCACTAATAGTTGATGTTCCTACTGTGGATGCAATGGTGCTGGTTGCATCTCCAGTTGTGACAGTTGAGGATGTCTCTGCAGATGCCACAGTGAAAGACGTCCCTGCAGTTGTGACGATGTGTGTTGATTCTGCAGTACTAGCAGTTGGGCTCAGCACAGTAGAACCAACAGTGGAAACATTTTCTGTAGGAGTATTGGTTGAGGCAGGTTCTGGAACAGTGACCCTGGAGGTCTGCTCTGCACCACTAAAAGCGGAGGTTGTTTCCACATATGTAATACCTGAAGTTAACTCTTCAGAAGTGACAGTGGAGGCTGTCACTGCTGAAGTGAAAGTTGAGGTCAGTTGTACAGCAGTGATGCTAGAGGTTGCCTTTACAGATGTGACAGTAGAGGTTGTTTCTTCAATAGTGGAAGTGTACGTTGGCTCTATACTACTGACAGCTGATGTCTCTGCAGACGTGCTAAAGGAGGTTTGCACTGGGGAAGTCATGGTTGAAACTGTTTGTGCATTAGTGACAGTGGATGTTGGCTCTTTAGCAGTGGTTGTTGAGCCAGGCATTCCAGGAGTAAAAGTGGTTGTAGGTTCTAAGGTAGTCACAAATAAGGTTGTCTTTCCAAACGTGACAGTGGGCATGGTCATTGCAGGAGTGACAGCTGAGGATGTCACTGTAGCATTGATAGAGGAGGTTGGCTCTCTAGAAATTACAGAGGTTGTGGTCTCTGCAGGAGTAGCAACTGATGTTGGAACGGCAGAGGAGGTTGCCTCTGCCGTAGTGAAGGTGGAGGTCAGCTCCCCATCAGTAATAGCTGATGTTCTCTCTGTAGACGTAGGAGAGGAGGATGGCTCTAGGGTACTGACAGTTGAGGTTGTCTCTTCAGATTTGACAGTGATGGTAGTCTCTGCAGTAGTAACTGTTGGACTTAAAACAGCTGGTGTGACAGTGGATGTTGTTTGTTCTGAAAAAGGAGAGGAGGTTGTTTCTACAGTTGTGAGAGTAGAGGTGGGCTCCGCACTAAGTACAGTGGATGCAATCTTTGCAGTAGTGAAAGTGGAGGTTGGCTGTTCACTATTTGGAGTTGATGTTTTCTCTGCAGTGCTTGTAGTCACTGTTACCATTGCAGTGGTAAGAGTTGAGTTCAGCTCTGCACTAGGGACAGTAGAGGTTTTCTCTGTAATAGTGGCATGGGAGGTTGGCTCTCCACTAGTAATGGTTCGAATTGTCCCTATAGACATGACAGTGGGAGTTGGTTGCTTAGTTGTGACAGCTGTGGTTGTTCCTGCAGCAGAGACAGTGGAGGGAGTTTTGAACTAGTAATAGTGGTGGATAAATCTGCATTAGTGACATTGGAGGTTTCCTTTGCAGTAGTAAATATTGACAATGGCTCTGTAGTAGAGATTGTCAGTGCAACAGTGATGGGCGTGCTTTCTTCTACAACAGTGACTGCAGAGGTTAGCTCCATATTAGTGAAGGAGGATGTTCTCACTGCAGTATTTGCAGAGGTGGTTGTGTATGCACTGGACAGAAATGAGGTTATCTCTGCAGATGTAACACTGGACGTTGCCTCTGTCGCAGTTGACTTTGTTAGTGCAGTAGTGACAGCAGATGTTGACTCTACAGTTGGACTTAGTATACCAGAGGTGACAGTGGAGATGACTTCTGCAGGAGTAACAAGGGATGTGGACCCTAAAACAGTGACCATGGAGGTGTGACCTGCATTAGTTGACATGGAGGTCATCTCTAAAGATGTGTCAGTGGAGGTTGGCTCTGCAGTTGTGAAAGTTGAAGTTATTTGTACCATAGTGACACTTGGGGTTGTCTCTGCAGATGCAATGGAATGTGTAGTCTCTACAATGTTGGGAGTTGGGTTTAGCACAGTAGAGGTGAGAGTAGTGGTAGGTTCTGCTGTAGTAATAGGGACAGGTGTCTTTTCAAATGTGGAGGTAGTCTCTGAACTAGTGACATAGGAAATTCTCTCTGCAGTAGAAAGAGAGAAGGTGGGCTCCAAACCACTAATAGTTGATGTTCCTACTGTGGATGCAATGGTGCTGGTTGCATCTCCAGTTGTGACAGTTGAGGATGTCTCTGCAGATGCCACAGTGAAAGACGTCCCTGCAGTTGTGACGATGTGTGTTGATTCTGCAGTACTAGCAGTTGGGCTCAGCACAGTAGAACCAACAGTGGAATCATTTTCTGTAGGAGTATTGGTTGAGGCAGGTTCTGGAACAGTGACCCTGGAGGTCTGCTCTGCACCACTAAAAGCGGAGGTTGTTTCCACATATGTAATACCTGAAGTTAACTCTTCAGAAGTGACAGTGGAGGCTGTCACTGCTGAAGTGAAAGTTGAGGTCAGTTGTACAGCAGTGATGTTAGAGGTTGCCTTTACAGATGTGACAGTGGAGGTTGTTTCTTCAATAGTGGAAGTGTATGTTGGCTCTATACTACTGACAGCTGATGTCTCTGCAGACGTGCTAAAGGAGGTTTGCACTCGGGGAGTCATGGTTGAAACTGTTTGTGCATTAGTGACAGTGGATGTTGGCTCTTCAGCAGTGGTTGTTGAGCCGGGCATTCCAAGACTAAAAGTGGTTGTAGGTTCTAAGGTAGTCACAAATAAGGTTGTCTTTCCAAACGTGACAGTGGGCATGGTCATTGCAGGAGTGACAGCTGAGGATGTCACTGTAGCATTGATAGAGGAGGTTGGCTCTCTAGAAATAACAGAGGTTGTGGTCTCTGCAGGAGTAGCAACTGATGTTGGAACGGCAGAGGAGGTTGCCTCTGCAGTAGTGAAGGTGGAGGTCAGCTCCCCATCAGTAATAGCTGATGTTCTGTCTGTAGACGTAGGAGTGGAGGATGGCTCTAGGGGACTGACAGTTGAGGTTGTCTCTTCAGATTTGACAGTGAAGGTTGTCTCTGCAGTAGTAACAGTTGGACTTAAAACAGCTGGTGTGACAGTGGATGTTGTTTGTTCTGAAAAAGAAGAGGAGGTTGTTTCTACAGGTCTGTGAGTGGAGGTGGGCTCCGCACTATGTACAGTGGATGCAATCTTTGCTGAAGTGAAAGTGGAGGTTGGTTGTTCACTATTTGGAGTTGATGTTTTCTCTGCAGTGCTTGTAGTCACTGTTACCATTGCAGTGGTAAGAGTTGAGTTCAGCTCTGCACTTGGGACAGTAGAGGTTTTCTCTGTAACAGTGGCATGGGAGGTTGGCTCTCCACTAGTAATGGTTCGAATTGTCCCTATAGACATGACAGTGGGAGTTGGTTGCTTAGTTGTGACAGCTGTGGTTGTTCCTGCAGCAGAGACAGTGGAGGGGAGTTTTGAACTAGTAATAGTGGTGGATAAATCTGCATTAGTGACATTGGAGGTTTCCTTTGCAGTAGTAAATATTGACAATGGCTCTGTAGTAGAGGTTGTCAGTGCAACAGTGATGGGCGTGCTTTCTTCTACAACAGTGACTGCAGAGGTTAGCTCCATATTAGTGACAGAGGATGTTTTCACTGCAGTACGGGCAGAGGTGGTTGTGTATGCACTGGACAGAAATGAGGTTATCTCTGCAGATGTAACACTGGACGTTGCCTCTGTCGCAGTGGCAGTTGACTTTGTTAGTGCAGTAGTGACAGTCGATGTTGACTCTACAGTTGGACTTAGTATATCAGAGGTGACAGTGGAGATGACTTCTGCAGGAGTAACAAGGGATGTGGAACCTGCAACAGTGACCATGGAGGTGTGACCTGCATTAGTTGACAGTGAGGTCATCTCTAAAGATGTGTCAGTGGAGGTTGGCTCTGCAGTTGTGAAAGTTGAAGTTATTTGTACCATAGTGACACTTGGGGTTGTCTCCGCAGATGCAACGGAATGTGTAGTCTCTACAATGTTGGGAGTTGGGTTTAGCACAGTAGAGGTGAGAGTAGTGGTTGGTTCTGCTGTAGTAATAGGGACAGGTGTCTTTTCAAATGTGGAGGTAGTCTCTGAAGTAGTGACATAGGAAATTATCTCTGCAGTAGAAAGAGAGAAGGTGGGCTCCAAACCACTAATAGTTGATGTTCCTACTGTGGATGCAATGGTGCTGGTTGCATCTCCAGTTGTGACAGTTGAGGATGTCTCTGCAGATGCCACAGTGAAAGACGTCCCTGCAGTTGTGACGATGTGTGTTGATTCTGCAGTACTAGCAGTTGGGCTCAGCACAGTAGAACCAACAGTGGAAACATTTTCTGTAGGAGTATTGGTTGAGGCAGGTTCTGGAACAGTGACCCTGGAGGTCTGCTCTGCACCACTAAAAGCGGAGGTTGTTTCCACATATGTAATACCTGAAGTTAACTCTTCAGAAGTGACAGTGGAGGCTGTCACTGCTGAAGTGAAAGTTGAGGTCAGTTGTACAGCAGTGATGCTAGAGGTTGCCTTTACAGATGTGACAGTAGAGGTTGTTTCTTCAATAGTGGAAGTGTACGTTGGCTCTATACTACTGACAGCTGATGTCTCTGCAGACGTGCTAAAGGAGGTTTGCACTGGGGAAGTCATGGTTGAAACTGTTTGTGCATTAGTGACAGTGGATGTTGGCTCTTTAGCAGTGGTTGTTGAGCCAGGCATTCCAGGAGTAAAAGTGGTTGTAGGTTCTAAGGTAGTCACAAATAAGGTTGTCTTTCCAAACGTGACAGTGGGCATGGTCATTGCAGGAGTGACAGCTGAGGATGTCACTGTAGCATTGATAGAGGAGGTTGGCTCTCTAGAAATTACAGAGGTTGTGGTCTCTGCAGGAGTAGCAACTGATGTTGGAACGGCAGAGGAGGTTGCCTCTGCCGTAGTGAAGGTGGAGGTCAGCTCCCCATCAGTAATAGCTGATGTTCTCTCTGTAGACGTAGGAGAGGAGGATGGCTCTAGGGTACTGACAGTTGAGGTTGTCTCTTCAGATTTGACAGTGATGGTAGTCTCTGCAGTAGTAACTGTTGGACTTAAAACAGCTGGTGTGACAGTGGATGTTGTTTGTTCTGAAAAAGGAGAGGAGGTTGTTTCTACAGTTGTGAGAGTAGAGGTGGGCTCCGCACTAAGTACAGTGGATGCAATCTTTGCAGTAGTGAAAGTGGAGGTTGGCTGTTCACTATTTGGAGTTGATGTTTTCTCTGCAGTGCTTGTAGTCACTGTTACCATTGCAGTGGTAAGAGTTGAGTTCAGCTCTGCACTAGGGACAGTAGAGGTTTTCTCTGTAATAGTGGCATGGGAGGTTGGCTCTCCACTAGTAATGGTTCGAATTGTCCCTATAGACATGACAGTGGGAGTTGGTTGCTTAGTTGTGACAGCTGTGGTTGTTCCTGCAGCAGAGACAGTGGAGGGGAGTTTTGAACTAGTAATAGTGGTGGATAAATCTGCATTAGTGACATTGGAGGTTTCCTTTGCAGTAGTAAATATTGACAATGGCTCTGTAGTAGAGATTGTCAGTGCAACAGTGATGGGCGTGCTTTCTTCTACAACAGTGACTGCAGAGGTTAGCTCCATATTAGTGAAGGAGGATGTTCTCACTGCAGTATTTGCAGAGGTGGTTGTGTATGCACTGGACAGAAATGAGGTTATCTCTGCAGATGTAACACTGGACGTTGCCTCTGTCGCAGTTGACTTTGTTAGTGCAGTAGTGACAGCAGATGTTGACTCTACAGTTGGACTTAGTATACCAGAGGTGACAGTGGAGATGACTTCTGCAGGAGTAACAAGGGATGTGGACCCTAAAACAGTGACCATGGAGGTGTGACCTGCATTAGTTGACATGGAGGTCATCTCTAAAGATGTGTCAGTGGAGGTTGGCTCTGCAGTTGTGAAAGTTGAAGTTATTTGTACCATAGTGACACTTGGGGTTGTCTCTGCAGATGCAATGGAATGTGTAGTCTCTACAATGTTGGGAGTTGGGTTTAGCACAGTAGAGGTGAGAGTAGTGGTAGGTTCTGCTGTAGTAATAGGGACAGGTGTCTTTTCAAATGTGGAGGTAGTCTCTGAACTAGTGACATAGGAAATTCTCTCTGCAGTAGAAAGAGAGAAGGTGGGCTCCAAACCACTAATAGTTGATGTTCCTACTGTGGATGCAATGGTGCTGGTTGCATCTCCAGTTGTGACAGTTGAGGATGTCTCTGCAGATGCCACAGTGAAAGACGTCCCTGCAGTTGTGACGATGTGTGTTGATTCTGCAGTACTAGCAGTTGGGCTCAGCACAGTAGAACCAACAGTGGAATCATTTTCTGTAGGAGTATTGGTTGAGGCAGGTTCTGGAACAGTGACCCTGGAGGTCTGCTCTGCACCACTAAAAGCGGAGGTTGTTTCCACATATGTAATACCTGAAGTTAACTCTTCAGAAGTGACAGTGGAGGCTGTCACTGCTGAAGTGAAAGTTGAGGTCAGTTGTACAGCAGTGATGTTAGAGGTTGCCTTTACAGATGTGACAGTGGAGGTTGTTTCTTCAATAGTGGAAGTGTATGTTGGCTCTATACTACTGACAGCTGATGTCTCTGCAGACGTGCTAAAGGAGGTTTGCACTCGGGGAGTCATGGTTGAAACTGTTTGTGCATTAGTGACAGTGGATGTTGGCTCTTCAGCAGTGGTTGTTGAGCCGGGCATTCCAAGACTAAAAGTGGTTGTAGGTTCTAAGGTAGTCACAAATAAGGTTGTCTTTCCAAACGTGACAGTGGGCATGGTCATTGCAGGAGTGACAGCTGAGGATGTCACTGTAGCATTGATAGAGGAGGTTGGCTCTCTAGAAATAACAGAGGTTGTGGTCTCTGCAGGAGTAGCAACTGATGTTGGAACGGCAGAGGAGGTTGCCTCTGCAGTAGTGAAGGTGGAGGTCAGCTCCCCATCAGTAATAGCTGATGTTCTGTCTGTAGACGTAGGAGTGGAGGATGGCTCTAGGGGACTGACAGTTGAGGTTGTCTCTTCAGATTTGACAGTGAAGGTTGTCTCTGCAGTAGTAACAGTTGGACTTAAAACAGCTGGTGTGACAGTGGATGTTGTTTGTTCTGAAAAAGAAGAGGAGGTTGTTTCTACAGGTCTGTGAGTGGAGGTGGGCTCCGCACTATGTACAGTGGATGCAATCTTTGCTGAAGTGAAAGTGGAGGTTGGTTGTTCACTATTTGGAGTTGATGTTTTCTCTGCAGTGCTTGTAGTCACTGTTACCATTGCAGTGGTAAGAGTTGAGTTCAGCTCTGCACTTGGGACAGTAGAGGTTTTCTCTGTAACAGTGGCATGGGAGGTTGGCTCTCCACTAGTAATGGTTCGAATTGTCCCTATAGACATGACAGTGGGAGTTGGTTGCTTAGTTGTGACAGCTGTGGTTGTTCCTGCAGCAGAGACAGTGGAGGGGAGTTTTGAACTAGTAATAGTGGTGGATAAATCTGCATTAGTGACATTGGAGGTTTCCTTTGCAGTAGTAAATATTGACAATGGCTCTGTAGTAGAGGTTGTCAGTGCAACAGTGATGGGCGTGCTTTCTTCTACAACAGTGACTGCAGAGGTTAGCTCCATATTAGTGACAGAGGATGTTTTCACTGCAGTACGGGCAGAGGTGGTTGTGTATGCACTGGACAGAAATGAGGTTATCTCTGCAGATGTAACACTGGACGTTGCCTCTGTCGCAGTGGCAGTTGACTTTGTTAGTGCAGTAGTGACAGTCGATGTTGACTCTACAGTTGGACTTAGTATATCAGAGGTGACAGTGGAGATGACTTCTGCAGGAGTAACAAGGGATGTGGAACCTGCAACAGTGACCATGGAGGTGTGACCTGCATTAGTTGACAGTGAGGTCATCTCTAAAGATGTGTCAGTGGAGGTTGGCTCTGCAGTTGTGAAAGTTGAAGTTATTTGTACCATAGTGACACTTGGGGTTGTCTCCGCAGATGCAACGGAATGTGTAGTCTCTACAATGTTGGGAGTTGGGTTTAGCACAGTAGAGGTGAGAGTAGTGGTTGGTTCTGCTGTAGTAATAGGGACAGGTGTCTTTTCAAATGTGGAGGTAGTCTCTGAACTAGTGACATAGGAAATTATCTCTGCAGTAGAAAGAGAGAAGGTGGGCTCCAAACCACTAATAGTTGATGTTCCTACTGTGGATGCAATGGTGCTGGTTGCATCTCCAGTTGTGACAGTTGAGGATGTCTCTGCAGATGCCACAGTGAAAGACGTCCCTGCAGTTGTGACGATGTGTGTTGATTCTGCAGTACTAGCAGTTGGGCTCAGCACAGTAGAACCAACAGTGGAAACATTTTCTGTAGGAGTATTGGTTGAGGCAGGTTCTGGAACAGTGACCCTGGAGGTCTGCTCTGCACCACTAAAAGCGGAGGTTGTTTCCACATATGTAATACCTGAAGTTAACTCTTCAGAAGTGACAGTGGAGGCTGTCACTGCTGAAGTGAAAGTTGAGGTCAGTTGTACAGCAGTGATGCTAGAGGTTGCCTTTACAGATGTGACAGTAGAGGTTGTTTCTTCAATAGTGGAAGTGTACGTTGGCTCTATACTACTGACAGCTGATGTCTCTGCAGACGTGCTAAAGGAGGTTTGCACTGGGGAAGTCATGGTTGAAACTGTTTGTGCATTAGTGACAGTGGATGTTGGCTCTTTAGCAGTGGTTGTTGAGCCAGGCATTCCAGGAGTAAAAGTGGTTGTAGGTTCTAAGGTAGTCACAAATAAGGTTGTCTTTCCAAACGTGACAGTGGGCATGGTCATTGCAGGAGTGACAGCTGAGGATGTCACTGTAGCATTGATAGAGGAGGTTGGCTCTCTAGAAATTACAGAGGTTGTGGTCTCTGCAGGAGTAGCAACTGATGTTGGAACGGCAGAGGAGGTTGCCTCTGCCGTAGTGAAGGTGGAGGTCAGCTCCCCATCAGTAATAGCTGATGTTCTGTCTGTAGACGTAGGAGAGGAGGATGGCTCTAGGGTACTGACAGTTGAGGTTGTCTCTTCAGATTTGACAGTGATGGTAGTCTCTGCAGTAGTAACTGTTGGACTTAAAACAGCTGGTGTGACAGTGGATGTTGTTTGTTCTGAAAAAGGAGAGGAGGTTGTTTCTACAGTTGTGAGAGTAGAGGTGGGCTCCGCACTAAGTACAGTGGATGCAATCTTTGCAGTAGTGAAAGTGGAGGTTGGCTGTTCACTATTTGGAGTTGATGTTTTCTCTGCAGTGCTTGTAGTCACTGTTACCATTGCAGTGGTAAGAGTTGAGTTCAGCTCTGCACTAGGGACAGTAGAGGTTTTCTCTGTAATAGTGGCATGGGAGGTTGGCTCTCCACTAGTAATGGTTCGAATTGTCCCTATAGACATGACAGTGGGAGTTGGTTGCTTAGTTGTGACAGCTGTGGTTGTTCCTGCAGCAGAGACAGTGGAGGGGAGTTTTGAACTAGTAATAGTGGTGGATAAATCTGCATTAGTGACATTGGAGGTTTCCTTTGCAGTAGTAAATATTGACAATGGCTCTGTAGTAGAGATTGTCAGTGCAACAGTGATGGGCGTGCTTTCTTCTACAACAGTGACTGCAGAGGTTAGCTCCATATTAGTGAAGGAGGATGTTCTCACTGCAGTATTTGCAGAGGTGGTTGTGTATGCACTGGACAGAAATGAGGTTATCTCTGCAGATGTAACACTGGACGTTGCCTCTGTCGCAGTTGACTTTGTTAGTGCAGTAGTGACAGCAGATGTTGACTCTACAGTTGGACTTAGTATACCAGAGGTGACAGTGGAGATGACTTCTGCAGGAGTAACAAGGGATGTGGACCCTAAAACAGTGACCATGGAGGTGTGACCTGCATTAGTTGACATGGAGGTCATCTCTAAAGATGTGTCAGTGGAGGTTGGCTCTGCAGTTGTGAAAGTTGAAGTTATTTGTACCATAGTGACACTTGGGGTTGTCTCTGCAGATGCAATGGAATGTGTAGTCTCTACAATGTTGGGAGTTGGGTTTAGCACAGTAGAGGTGAGAGTAGTGGTAGGTTCTGCTGTAGTAATAGGGACAGGTGTCTTTTCAAATGTGGAGGTAGTCTCTGAACTAGTGACATAGGAAATTCTCTCTGCAGTAGAAAGAGAGAAGGTGGGCTCCAAACCACTAATAGTTGATGTTCCTACTGTGGATGCAATGGTGCTGGTTGCATCTCCAGTTGTGACAGTTGAGGATGTCTCTGCAGATGCCACAGTGAAAGACGTCCCTGCAGTTGTGACGATGTGTGTTGATTCTGCAGTACTAGCAGTTGGGCTCAGCACAGTAGAACCAACAGTGGAATCATTTTCTGTAGGAGTATTGGTTGAGGCAGGTTCTGGAACAGTGACCCTGGAGGTCTGCTCTGCACCACTAAAAGCGGAGGTTGTTTCCACATATGTAATACCTGAAGTTAACTCTTCAGAAGTGACAGTGGAGGCTGTCACTGCTGAAGTGAAAGTTGAGGTCAGTTGTACAGCAGTGATGCTAGAGGTTGCCTTTACAGATGTGACAGTGGAGGTTGTTTCTTCAATAGTGGAAGTGTATGTTGGCTCTATACTACTGACAGCTGATGTCTCTGCAGACGTGCTAAAGGAGGTTTGCACTCGGGGAGTCATGGTTGAAACTGTTTGTGCATTAGTGACAGTGGATGTTGGCTCTTCAGCAGTGGTTGTTGAGCCGGGCATTCCAAGACTAAAAGTGGTTGTAGGTTCTAAGGTAGTCACAAATAAGGTTGTCTTTCCAAACGTGACAGTGGGCATGGTCATTGCAGGAGTGACAGCTGAGGATGTCACTGTAGCATTGATAGAGGAGGTTGGCTCTCTAGAAATTACAGAGGTTGTGGTCTCTGCAGGAGTAGCAACTGATGTTGGAACGGCAGAGGAGGTTGCCTCTGCAGTAGTGAAGGTGGAGGTCAGCTCCCCATCAGTAATAGCTGATGTTCTGTCTGTAGACGTAGGAGTGGAGGATGGCTCTAGGGTACTGACAGTTGAGGTTGTCTCTTCAGATTTGACAGTGAAGGTTGTCTCTGCAGTAGTAACAGTTGGACTTAAAACAGCTGGTGTGACAGTGGATGTTGTTTGTTCTGAAAAAGGAGAGGAGGTTGTTTCTACAGTTGTGAGAGTGGAGGTGGGCTCCGCACTAAGTACAGTGGATGCAATCTTTGCTGTAGTGAAAGTGGAGGTTGGCTGTTCACTATTTGGAGTTGATGTTTTCTCTGCAGTGCTTGTAGTCACTGTTACCATTGCAGTGGTAAGAGTTGAGTTCAGCTCTGCACTAGGGACAGTAGAGGTTTTCTCTGTAATAGTGGCATGGGAGGTTGGCTCTCCACTAGTAATGGTTCGAATTGTCCCTATAGACATGACAGTGGGAGTTGGTTGCTTAGTTGTGACAGCTGTGGTTGTTCCTGCAGCAGAGACAGTGGAGGGGAGTTTTGAACTAGTAATAGTGGTGGATAAATCTGCATTAGTGACATTGGAGGTTTCCTTTGCAGTAGTAAATATTGACAATGGCTCTGTAGTAGAGATTGTCAGTGCAACAGTGATGGGCGTGCTTTCTTCTACAACAGTGACTGCAGAGGTTAGCTCCATATTAGTGACAGGAGGATGTTTTCACTGCAGTACGGGCAGAGGTGGTTGTGTATGCACTGGACAGAAATGAGGTTATCTCTGCAGATGTAACACTGGACGTTGCCTCTGTCGCAGTTGACTTTGTTAGTGCAGTAGTGACAGTCGATGTTGACTCTACAGTTGGACTTAGTATATCAGAGGTGACAGTGGAGATGACTTCTGCAGGAGTAACAAGGGATGTGGAACCTGCAACAGTGACCATGGAGGTGTGACCTGCATTAATTGACAGTGAGGTCATCTCTAAAGATGTGTCAGTGGAGGTTGGCTCTGCAGTTGTGAAAGTTGAAGTTATTTGTACCATAGTGACACTTGGGGTTGTCTCCGCAGATGCAACGGAATGTGTAGTCTCTACAATGTTGGGAGTTGGGTTTAGCACAGTAGAGGTGAGAGTAGTGGTTGGTTCTGCTGTAGTAATAGGGACAGGTGTCTTTTCAAATGTGGAGGTAGTCTCTGAACTAGTGACATAGGAAATTCTCTCTGCAGTAGAAAGAGAGAAGGTGGGCTCCAAACCACTAATAGTTGATGTTCCTACTGTGGATGCAATGGTGCTGGTTGCATCTCCAGTTGTGACAGTTGAGGATGTCTCTGCAGATGCCACAGTGAAAGACGTCCCTGCAGTTGTGACGATGTGTGTTGATTCTGCAGTACTAGCAGTTGGGCTCAGCACAGTAGAACCAACAGTGGAAACATTTTCTGTAGGAGTATTGGTTGAGGCAGGTTCTGGAACAGTGACCCTGGAGGTCTGCTCTGCACCACTAAAAGCGGAGGTTGTTTCCACATATGTAATACCTGAAGTTAACTCTTCAGAAGTGACAGTGGAGGCTGTCACTGCTGAAGTGAAAGTTGAGGTCAGTTGTACAGCAGTGATGCTAGAGGTTGCCTTTACAGATGTGACAGTAGAGGTTGTTTCTTCAATAGTGGAAGTGTACGTTGGCTCTATACTACTGACAGCTGATGTCTCTGCAGATGTGCTAAAGGAGGTTTGCACTGGGGAAGTCATGGTTGAAACTGTTTGTGCATTAGTGACAGTGGATGTTGGCTCTTTAGCAGTGGTTGTTGAGCCAGGCATTCCAGGAGTAAAAGTGGTTGTAGGTTCTAAGGTAGTCACAAATAAGGTTGTCTTTCCAAACGTGACAGTGGGCATGGTCATTGCAGGAGTGACAGCTGAGGATGTCACTGTAGCATTGATAGAGGAGGTTGGCTCTCTAGAAATTACAGAGGTTGTGGTCTCTGCAGGAGTAGCAACTGATGTTGGAACGGCAGAGGAGGTTGCCTCTGCCGTAGTGAAGGTGGAGGTCAGCTCCCCATCAGTAATAGCTGATGCTCTGTCTGTAGACATAGGAGAGGAGGATGGCTCTAGGGTACTGACAGTTGAGGTTGTCTCTTCAGATTTGACAGTGATGGTAGTCTCTGCAGTAGTAACTGTTGGACTTAAAACAGCTGGTGTGACAGTGGATGTTGTTTGTTCTGAAAAAGGAGAGGAGGTTGTTTCTACAGTTGTGAGAGTAGAGGTGGGCTCCGCACTAAGTACAGTGGATGCAATCTTTGCAGTAGTGAAAGTGGAGGTTGGCTGTTCACTATTTGGAGTTGATGTTTTCTCTGCAGTGCTTGTAGTCACTGTTACCATTGCAGTGGTAAGAGTTGAGTTCAGCTCTGCACTAGGGACAGTAGAGGTTTTCTCTGTAATAGTGGCATGGGAGGTTGGCTCTCCACTAGTAATGGTTCGAATTGTCCCTATAGACATGACAGTGGGAGTTGGTTGCTTAGTTGTGACAGCTGTGGTTGTTCCTGCAGCAGAGACAGTGGAGGGGAGTTTTGAACTAGTAATAGTGGTGGATAAATCTGCATTAGTGACATTGGAGGTTTCCTTTGCAGTAGTAAATATTGACAATGGCTCTGTAGTAGAGATTGTCAGTGCAACAGTGATGGGCGTGCTTTCTTCTACAACAGTGACTGCAGAGGTTAGCTCCATATTAGTGAAGGAGGATGTTCTCACTGCAGTATTTGCAGAGGTGGTTGTGTATGCACTGGACAGAAATGAGGTTATCTCTGCAGATGTAACACTGGACGTTGCCTCTGTCGCAGTTGACTTTGTTAGTGCAGTAGTGACAGCAGATGTTGACTCTACAGTTGGACTTAGTATACCAGAGGTGACAGTGGAGATGACTTCTGCAGGAGTAACAAGGGATGTGGACCCTAAAACAGTGACCATGGAGGTGTGACCTGCATTAGTTGACATGGAGGTCATCTCTAAAGATGTGTCAGTGGAGGTTGGCTCTGCAGTTGTGAAAGTTGAAGTTATTTGTACCATAGTGACACTTGGGGTTGTCTCCGCAGATGCAACGGAATGTGTAGTCTCTACAATGTTGGGAGTTGGGTTTAGCACAGTAGAGGTGAGAGTAGTGGTTGGTTCTGCTGTAGTAATAGGGACAGGTGTCTTTTCAAATGTGGAGGTAGTCTCTGAACTAGTGACATAGGAAATTCTCTCTGCAGTAGAAAGAGAGAAGGTGGGCTCCAAACCACTAATAGTTGATGTTCCTACTGTGGATGCAATGGTGCTGGTTGCATCTCCAGTTGTGACAGTTGAGGATGTCTCTGCAGATGCCACAGTGAAAGACGTCCCTGCAGTTGTGACGATGTGTGTTGATTCTGCAGTACTAGCAGTTGGGCTCAGCACAGTAGAACCAACAGTGGAAACATTTTCTGTAGGAGTATTGGTTGAGGCAGGTTCTGGAACAGTGACCCTGGAGGTCTGCTCTGCACCACTAAAAGCGGAGGTTGTTTCCACATATGTAATACCTGAAGTTAACTCTTCAGAAGTGACAGTGGAGGCTGTCACTGCTGAAGTGAAAGTTGAGGTCAGTTGTACAGCAGTGATGCTAGAGGTTGCCTTTACAGATGTGACAGTGGAGGTTGTTTCTTCAATAGTGGAAGTGTATGTTGGCTCTATACTACTGACAGCTGATGTCTCTGCAGACGTGCTAAAGGAGGTTTGCACTCGGGGAGTCATGGTTGAAACTGTTTGTGCATTAGTGACAGTGGATGTTGGCTCTTCAGCAGTGGTTGTTGAGCCGGGCATTCCAAGACTAAAAGTGGTTGTAGGTTCTAAGGTAGTCACAAATAAGGTTGTCTTTCCAAACGTGACAGTGGGCATGGTCATTGCAGGAGTGACAGCTGAGGATGTCACTGTAGCATTGATAGAGGAGGTTGGCTCTCTAGAAATTACAGAGGTTGTGGTCTCTGCAGGAGTAGCAACTGATGTTGGAACAGCAGAAGACGTTGCCTCTGCAGTAGTGAAGGTGGAGGTCAGCTCCCCATCAGTAATAGCTGATGTTCTGTCTGTAGACGTAGGAGTGGAGGATGGCTCTAGGGTACTGACAGTTGAGGTTGTCTCTTCAGATTTGACAGTGAAGGTTGTCTCTGCAGTAGTAACAGTTGGACTTAAAACAGCTGGTGTGACAGTGGATGTTGTTTGTTCTGAAAAAGGAGAGGAGGTTGTTTCGACTGGTGTGTGAGTGGAGGTGGGCTCTGCACTATGTACAGTGGATGCAATCTTTGCTGAAGTGAAAGTGGAGGTTGGCTGTTCACTATTTGGAGTTGATGTTTTCTCTGCAGTGCTTGTAGTCACTGTTACCATTGCAGTGGTAAGAGTTGAGTTCAGCTCTGCACTAGGGACAGTAGAGGTTTTCTCTGTAATAGTGGCATGGGAGGTTGGCTCTCCACTAGTAATGGTTCGAATTGTCCCTATAGACATGACAGTGGGAGTTGGTTGCTTAGTTGTGACAGCTGTGGTTGTTCCTGCAGCAGAGACAGTGGAGGGGAGTTTTGAACTAGTAATAGTGGTGGATAAATCTGCATTAGTGACATTGGAGGTTTCCTTTGCAGTAGTAAATATTGACAATGGCTCTGTAGTAGAGATTGTCAGTGCAACAGTGATGGGCGTGCTTTCTTCTACAACAGTGACTGCAGAGGTTAGCTCCATATTAGTGACAGAGGATGTTTTCACTGCAGTACGGGCAGAGGTGGTTGTGTATGCACTGGACAGAAATGAGGTTATCTCTGCAGATGTAACACTGGGCGTTGCCTCTGTCGCAGTTGACTTTGTTAGTGCAGTAGTGACAGCAGATGTTGACTCTACAGTTGGACTTAGTATACCAGAGGTGACAGTGGAGATGACTTCTGCAGGAGTAACAAGGGATGTGGACCCTAAAACAGTGACCATGGAGGTGTGACCTGCATTAGTTGACATGGAGGTCATCTCTAAAGATGTGTCAGTGGAGGTTGGCTCTGCAGTTGTGAAAGTTGAAGTTATTTGTACCATAGTGACACTTGGGGTTGTCTCCGCAGATGCAATGGAATGTGTAGTCTCTACAATGTTGGGAGTTGGGTTTAGCACAGTAGAGGTGAGAGTAGTGGTAGGTTCTGCTGTAGTAATAGGGACAGGTGTCTTTTCAAATGTGGAGGTAGTCTCTGAACTAGTGACATAGGAAATTCTCTCTGCAGTAGAAAGAGAGAAGGTGGGCTCCAAACCACTAATAGTTGATGTTCCTACTGTGGATGCAATGGTGCTGGTTGCATCTCCAGTTGTGACAGTTGAGGATGTCTCTGCAGATGCCACAGTGAAAGACGTCCCTGCAGTTGTGACGATGTGTGTTGATTCTGCAGTACTAGCAGTTGGGCTCAGCACAGTAGAACCAACAGTGGAAACATTTTCTGTAGGAGTATTGGTTGAGGCAGGTTCTGGAACAGTGACCCTGGAGGTCTGCTCTGCACCACTAAAAGCGGAGGTTGTTTCCACATATGTAATACCTGAAGTTAACTCTTCAGAAGTGACAGTGGAGGCTGTCACTGCTGAAGTGAAAGTTGAGGTCAGTTGTACAGCAGTGATGCTAGAGGTTGCCTTTACAGATGTGACAGTAGAGGTTGTTTCTTCAATAGTGGAAGTGTACGTTGGCTCTATACTACTGACAGCTGATGTCTCTGCAGACGTGCTAAAGGAGGTTTGCACTGGGGAAGTCATGGTTGAAACTGTTTGTGCATTAGTGACAGTGGATGTTGGCTCTTTAGCAGTGGTTGTTGAGCCAGGCATTCCAGGAGTAAAAGTGGTTGTAGGTTCTAAGGTAGTCACAAATAAGGTTGTCTTTCCAAACGTGACAGTGGGCATGGTCATTGCAGGAGTGACAGCTGAGGATGTCACTGTAGCATTGATAGAGGAGGTTGGCTCTCTAGAAATTACAGAGGTTGTGGTCTCTGCAGGAGTAGCAACTGATGTTGGAACGGCAGAGGAGGTTGCCTCTGCAGTAGTGAAGGTGGAGGTCAGCTCCACATCAGTAATAGCTGATGTTCTGTCTGTAGACGTAGGAGTGGAGGATGGCTCTAGGGTACTGACAGTTGAGGTTGTCTCTTCAGATTTGACAGTGAAGGTTGTCTCTGCAGTAGTAACAGTTGGACTTAAAACAGCTGGTGTGACAGTGGATGTTGTTTGTTCTGAAAAAGGAGAGGAGGTTGTTTCTACAGGTCTGTGAGAGTGGAGGTGGGCTCCGCACTAAGTACAGTGGATGCAATCTTTGCTGTAGTGAAAGTGGAGGTTGGCTGTTCACTATTTGGAGTTGATGTTTTCTCTGCAGTGCTTGTAGTCACTGTTACCATTGCAGTGGTAAGAGTTGAGTTCAGCTCTGCACTAGGGACAGTAGAGGTTTTCTCTGTAATAGTGGCATGGGAGGTTGGCTCTCCACTAGTAATGGTTCGAATTGTCCCTATAGACATGACAGTGGGAGTTGGTTGCTTAGTTGTGACAGCTGTGGTTGTTCCTGCAGCAGAGACAGTGGAGGGGAGTTTTGAACTAGTAATAGTGGTGGATAAATCTGCATTAGTGACATTGGAGGTTTCCTTTGCAGTAGTAAATATTGACAATGGCTCTGTAGTAGAGGTTGTCAGTGCAACAGTGATGGGCGTGCTTTCTTCTACAACAGTGACTGCAGAGGTTAGCTCCATATTAGTGACAGGAGGATGTTCTCACTGCAGTACGGTGCAGAGGTGGTTGTGTATGCACTGGACAGAAATGAGGTTATCTCTGCAGATGTAACACTGGACGTTGCCTCTGTCGCAGTTGACTTTGTTAGTGCAGTAGTGACAGCAGATGTTGACTCTACAGTTGGACTTAGTATACCAGAGGTGACAGTGGAGATGACTTCTGCAGGAGTAACAAGGGATGTGGACCCTAAAACAGTGACCATGGAGGTGTGACCTGCATTAGTTGACATGGAGGTCATCTCTAAAGATGTGTCAGTGGAGGTTGGCTCTGCAGTTGTGAAAGTTGAAGTTATTTGTACCATAGTGACACTTGGGGTTGTCTCCGCAGATGCAACGGAATGTGTAGTCTCTACAATGTTGGGAGTTGGGTTTAGCACAGTAGAGGTGAGAGTAGTGGTTGGTTCTGCTGTAGTAATAGGGACAGGTGTCTTTTCAAATGTGGAGGTAGTCTCTGAACTAGTGACATAGGAAATTCTCTCTGCAGTAGAAAGAGAGAAGGTGGGCTCCAAACCACTAATAGTTGATGTTCCTACTGTGGATGCAATGGTGCTGGTTGCATCTCCAGTTGTGACAGTTGAGGATGTCTCTGCAGATGCCACAGTGAAAGACGTCCCTGCAGTTGTGACGATGTGTGTTGATTCTGCAGTACTAGCAGTTGGGCTCAGCACAGTAGAACCAACAGTGGAAACATTTTCTGTAGGAGTATTGGTTGAGGCAGGTTCTGGAACAGTGACCCTGGAGGTCTGCTCTGCACCACTAAAAGCGGAGGTTGTTTCCACATATGTAATACCTGAAGTTAACTCTTCAGAAGTGACAGTGGAGGCTGTCACTGCTGAAGTGAAAGTTGAGGTCAGTTGTACAGCAGTGATGCTAGAGGTTGCCTTTACAGATGTGACAGTGGAGGTTGTTTCTTCAATAGTGGAAGTGTATGTTGGCTCTATACTACTGACAGCTGATGTCTCTGCAGACGTGCTAAAGGAGGTTTGCACTCGGGGAGTCATGGTTGAAACTGTTTGTGCATTAGTGACAGTGGATGTTGGCTCTTCAGCAGTGGTTGTTGAGCCGGGCATTCCAGGACTAAAAGTGGTTGTAGGTTCTAAGGTAGTCACAAATAAGGTTGTCTTTCCAAACGTGACAGTGGGCATGGTCATTGCAGGAGTGACAGCTGAGGATGTCACTGTAGCATTGATAGAGGAGGTTGGCTCTCTAGAAATTACAGAGGTTGTGGTCTCTGCAGGAGTAGCAACTGATGTTGGAACGGCAGAGGAGGTTGCCTCTGCAGTAGTGAAGGTGGAGTTCAGCTCCCCATCAGTAATAGCTGATGTTCTGTCTGTAGACATAGGAGAGGAGGATGGCTCTAGGGTACTGACAGTTGAGGTTGTCTCTTCAGATTTCACAGTGATGGTAGTCTCTGCAGTAGTAACAGTTGGACTTAAAACAGCTGGTGTGACAGTGGATGTTGTTTGTTCTGAAAAAGGAGAGGAGGTTGTTTCTACAGTTGTGAGAGTGGAGGTGGGCTCCGCACTAAGTACAGTGGATGCAATCTTTGCTGTAGTGAAAGTGGAGGTTGGCTGTTCACTATTTGGAGTTGATGTTTTCTCTGCAGTGCTTGTAGTCACTGTTACCATTGCAGTGGTAAGAGTTGAGTTCAGCTCTGCACTAGGGACAGTAGAGGTTTTCTCTGTAATAGTGGCATGGGAGGTTGGCTCTCCACTAGTAATGGTTCGAATTGTCCCTATAGACATGACAGTGGGAGTTGGTTGCTTAGTTGTGACAGCTGTGGTTGTTCCTGCAGCAGAGACAGTGGAGGGGAGTTTTGAACTAGTAATAGTGGTGGATAAATCTGCATTAGTGACATTGGAGGTTTCCTTTGCAGTAGTAAATATTGACAATGGCTCTGTAGTAGAGGTTGTCAGTGCAACAGTGATGGGCGTGCTTTCTTCTACAACAGTGACTGCAGAGGTTAGCTCCATATTAGTGACAGAGGATGTTTTCACTGCAGTACGGGCAGAGGTGGTTGTGTATGCACTGGACAGAAATGAGGTTATCTCTGCAGATGTAACACTGGACGTTGCCTCTGTCGCAGTTGACTTTGTTAGTGCAGTAGTGACAGTCAGATGTTGACTCTACAGTTGGACTTAGTATACCAGAGGTGACAGTGGAGATGACTTCTGCAGGAGTAACAAGGGATGTGGACCCTAAAACAGTGACCATGGAGGTGTGACCTGCATTAGTTGACATGGAGGTCATCTCTAAAGATGTGTCAGTGGAGGTTGGCTCTGCAGTTGTGAAAGTTGAAGTTATTTGTACCATAGTGACACTTGGGGTTGTCTCCGCAGATGCAATGGAATGTGTAGTCTCTACAATGTTGGGAGTTGGGTTTAGCACAGTAGAGGTGAGAGTAGTGGTTGGTTCTGCTGTAGTAATAGGGACAGGTGTCTTTTCAAATGTGGAGGTAGTCTCTGAACTAGTGACATAGGAAATTCTCTCTGCAGTAGAAAGAGAGAAGGTGGGCTCCAAACCACTAATAGTTGATGTTCCTACTGTGGATGCAATGGTGCTGGTTGCATCTCCAGTTGTGACAGTTGAGGATGTCTCTGCAGATGCCACAGTGAAAGACGTCCCTGCAGTTGTGACGATGTGTGTTGATTCTGCAGTACTAGCAGTTGGGCTCAGCACAGTAGAACCAACAGTGGAAACATTTTCTGTAGGAGTATTGGTTGAGGCAGGTTCTGGAACAGTGACCCTGGAGGTCTGCTCTGCACCACTAAAAGCGGAGGTTGTTTCCACATATGTAATACCTGAAGTTAACTCTTCAGAAGTGACAGTGGAGGCTGTCACTGCTGAAGTGAAAGTTGAGGTCAGTTGTACAGCAGTGATGCTAGAGGTTGCCTTTACAGATGTGACAGTAGAGGTTGTTTCTTCAATAGTGGAAGTGTACGTTGGCTCTATACTACTGACAGCTGATGTCTCTGCAGACGTGCTAAAGGAGGTTTGCACTGGGGAAGTCATGGTTGAAACTGTTTGTGCATTAGTGACAGTGGATGTTGGCTCTTCAGCAGTGGTTGTTGAGCCGGGCATTCCAGGACTAAAAGTGGTTGTAGGTTCTAAGGTAGTCACAAATAAGGTTGTCTTTCCAAACGTGACAGTGGGCATGGTCATTGCAGGAGTGACAGCTGAGGATGTCACTGTAGCATTGATAGAGGAGGTTGGCTCTCTAGAAATTACAGAGGTTGTGGTCTCTGCAGGAGTAGCAACTGATGTTGGAACGGCAGAGGAGGTTGCCTCTGCAGTAGTGAAGGTGGAGGTCAGCTCCCCATCAGTAATAGCTGATGTTCTGTCTGTAGACATAGGAGTGGAGGATGGCTCTAGGGTACTGACAGTTGAGGTTGTCTCTTCAGATTTGACAGTGAAGGTTGTCTCTGCAGTAGTAACAGTTGGACTTAAAACAGCTGGTGTGACAGTGGATGTTGTTTGTTCTGAAAAAGGAGAGGAGGTTGTTTCTACAGTTGTGATGAGTGGAGGTGGGCTCCGCACTAAGTACAGTGGATGCAATCTTTGCTGTAGTGAAAGTGGAGGTTGGCTGTTCACTATTTGGAGTTGATGTTTTCTCTGCAGTGCTTGTAGTCACTGTTACCATTGCAGTGGTAAGAGTTGAGTTCAGCTCTGCACTAGGGACAGTAGAGGTTTTCTCTGTAATAGTGGCATGGGAGGTTGGCTCTCCACTAGTAATGGTTCGAATTGTCCCTATAGACATGACAGTGGGAGTTGGTTGCTTAGTTGTGACAGCTGTGGTTGTTCCTGCAGCAGAGACAGTGGAGGGAGTTTTGAACTAGTAATAGTGGTGGATAAATCTGCATTAGTGACATTGGAGGTTTCCTTTGCAGTAGTAAATATTGACAATGGCTCTGTAGTAGAGGTTGTCAGTGCAACAGTGATGGGCGTGCTTTCTTCTACAACAGTGACTGCAGAGGTTAGCTCCATATTAGTGACGGAGGATGTTTTCACTGCAGTACGGGCAGAGGTGGTTGTGTATGCACTGGACAGAAATGAGGTTATCTCTGCAGATGTAACACTGGACGTTGCCTCTGTCGCAGTGCAGTTGACTTTGTTAGTGCAGTAGTGACAGTCGATGTTGACTCTACAGTTGGACTTAGTATACCAGAGGTGACAGTGGAGATGACTTCTGCAGGAGTAACAAGGGATGTGGACCCTAAAACAGTGACCATGGAGGTGTGACCTGCATTAGTTGACATGGAGGTCATCTCTAAAGATGTGTCAGTGGAGGTTGGCTCTGCAGTTGTGAAAGTTGAAGTTATTTGTACCATAGTGACACTTGGGGTTGTCTCCGCAGATGCAATGGAATGTGTAGTCTCTACAATGTTGGGAGTTGGGTTTAGCACAGTAGAGGTGAGAGTAGTGGTTGGTTCTGCTGTAGTAATAGGGACAGGTGTCTTTTCAAATGTGGAGGTAGTCTCTGAACTAGTGACATAGGAAATTCTCTCTGCAGTAGAAAGAGAGAAGGTGGGCTCCAAACCACTAATAGTTGATGTTCCTACTGTGGATGCAATGGTGCTGGTTGCATCTCCAGTTGTGACAGTTGAGGATGTCTCTGCAGATGCCACAGTGAAAGACGTCCCTGCAGTTGTGACGATGTGTGTTGATTCTGCAGTACTAGCAGTTGGGCTCAGCACAGTAGAACCAACAGTGGAAACATTTTCTGTAGGAGTATTGGTTGAGGCAGGTTCTGGAACAGTGACCCTGGAGGTCTGCTCTGCACCACTAAAAGCGGAGGTTGTTTCCACATATGTAATACCTGAAGTTAACTCTTCAGAAGTGACAGTGGAGGCTGTCACTGCTGAAGTGAAAGTTGAGGTCAGTTGTACAGCAGTGATGCTAGAGGTTGCCTTTACAGATGTGACAGTAGATGTTGTTTCTTCAATAGTGGAAGTGTACGTTGGCTCTATACTACTGACAGCTGATGTCTCTGCAGACGTGCTAAACAAGGTTTGCACTTGGGGAGTCATGGTTGAAACTGTTTGTGCATTAGTGACAGTGGATGTTGGCTCTTCAGCAGTGGTTGTTGAGCCAGGCATTCCAGGACTAAAAGTGGTTGTAGGTTCTAAGGCAGTCACAAATAAGGTTGTCTTTCCAAACGTGACAGTGGGCATGGTCATTGCAGGAGTGACAGCTGAGGATGTCACTGTAGCATTGATAGAGGAGGTTGGCTCTCTAGAAATTACAGAGGTTGTGGTCTCTGCAGGAGTAGCAACTGATGTTGGAACGGCAGAGGAGGTTGCCTCTGCAGTAGTGAAGGTGGAGGTCAGCTCCCCATCAGTAATAGCTGATGTTCTGTCTGTAGACATAGGAGTGGAGGATGGCTCTAGGGTACTGACAGTTGAGGTTGTCTCTTCAGATTTGACAGTGAACGTTGTCTCTGCAGTAGTAACAGTTGGACTTAAAACAGCTGGTGTGACAGTGGATGTTGTTTGTTCTGAAAAAGGAGAGGAGGTTGTTTCTACAGTTGTGATAGTGGAGGTGGGCTCCGCACTAAGTACAGTGGATGCAATCTTTGCTGTAGTGAAAGTGGAGGTTGGCTGTTCACTATTTGGAGTTGATGTTTTCTCTGCAGTGCTTGTAGTCACTGTTACCATTGCAGTGGTAAGAGTTGAGTTCAGCTCTGCACTAGGGACAGTAGAGGTTTTCTCTGTAATAGTGGCATGGGAGGTTGGCTCTCCACTAGTAATGGTTCGAATTGTCCCTATAGACATGACAGTGGGAGTTGGTTGCTTAGTTGTGACAGCTGTGGTTGTTCCTGCAGCAGAGACAGTGGAGGGAGTTTTGAACTAGTAATAGTGGTGGATAAATCTGCATTAGTGACATTGGAGGTTTCCTTTGCAGTAGTAAATATTGACAATGGCTCTGTAGTAGAGGTTGTCAGTGCAACAGTGATGGGTGTGCTTTCTTCTACAACAGTGACTGCAGAGGTTAGCTCCATATTAGTGACAGAGGATGTTTTCACTGCAGTACGGTCAGAGGTGGTTGTGTATGCACTGGACAGAAATGAGGTTATCTCTGCAGATGTAACACTGGACGTTGCCTCTGTCGCAGTTGCAGTTGACTTTGTTAGTGCAGTAGTGACTGTCGATGTTGACTCTACAGTTGGACTTAGTATACCAGAGGTAACAGTTGAGATGACTTCTGCAGGAGTAACAAAGGATGTGGACCCTGCAACAGTGACCATGGAGGTGTGACCTGCATTAGTTGACATGGAGGTCATCTCTAAAGATGTGTCAGTGGAGGTTGGCTCTGCAGTTGTGAAAGTTGAAGTTATTTGTACCATAGTGACACTTGGGGTTGTCTCTGCAGATGCAATGGAATGTGTAGTCTCTACAATGTTGGGAGTTGGGTTTAGCACAGTAGAGGTGAGAGTAGTGGTAGGTTCTGCTGTAGTAATAGGGACAGGTGTCTTTTCAAATGTGGAGGTAGTCTCTGAACTAGTGACATAGGAAATTCTCTCTGCAGTAGAAAGAGAGAAGGTGGGCTCCAAACCACTAATAGTTGATGTTCCTACTGTGGATGCAATGGTGCTGGTTGCATCTCCAGTTGTGACAGTTGAGGATGTCTCTGCAGATGCCACAGTGAAAGACGTCCCTGCAGTTGTGACGATGTGTGTTGATTCTGCAGTACTAGCAGTTGGGCTCAGCACAGTAGAACCAACAGTGGAAACATTTTCTGTAGGAGTATTGGTTGAGGCAGGTTCTGGAACAGTGACCCTGGAGGTCTGCTCTGCACCACTAAAAGCGGAGGTTGTTTCCACATATGTAATACCTGAAGTTAACTCTTCAGAAGTGACAGTGGAGCCTGTCACTGCTGAAGTGAAAGTTGAGGTCAGTTGTACAGCAGTGATGCTAGAGGTTGCCTTTACAGATGTGACAGTAGAGGTTGTTTCTTCAATAGTGGAAGTGTACGTTGGCTCTATACTACTGACAGCTGATGTCTCTGCAGACGTGCTAAAGGAGTTTTGCACTGGGGGAGTCATGGTTGAAACTGTTTGTGCATTAGTGACAGTGGATGTTGGCTCTTCAGCAGTGGTTGTTGAGCCGGGCATTCCAGGAGTAAAAGTGGTTGTAGGTTCTAAGGTAGTCACAAATAAGGTTGTCTTTCCAAACGTGACAGTGGGCATGGTCATTGCAGGAGTGACAGCTGAGGATGTCACTGTAGCATTGATAGAGGAGGTTGGCTCTCTAGAAATTACAGAGGTTGTGGTCTCTGCAGGAGTAGCAACTGATGTTGGAACGGCAGAGGAGGTTGCCTCTGCAGTAGTGAAGGTGGAGGTCAGCTCCCCATCAGTAATAGCTGATGTTCTGTCTGTAGACGTAGGAGTGGAGGATGGCTCTAGGGTACTGACAGTTGAGGTTGTCTCTTCAGATTTGACAGTGAAGGTTGTCTCTGCAGTAGTAACAGTTGGACTTAAAACAGCTGGTGTGACAGTGGATGTTGTTTGTTCTGAAAAAGGAGAGGAGGTTGTTTCTACAGTTGTGATGAGTGGAGGTGGGCTCCGCACTAAGTACAGTGGATGCAATCTTTGCTGTAGTGAAAGTGGAGGTTGGCTGTTCACTATTTGGAGTTGATGTTTTCTCTGCAGTGCTTGTAGTCACTGTTACCATTGCAGTGGTAAGAGTTGAGTTCAGCTCTGCACTAGGGACAGTAGAGGTTTTCTCTGTAATAGTGGCATGGGAGGTTGGCTCTCCACTAGTAATGGTTCGAATTGTCCCTATAGACATGACAGTGGGAGTTGGTTGCTTAGTTGTGACAGCTGTGGTTGTTCCTGCAGCAGAGACAGTGGAGGGAGTTTTGAACTAGTAATAGTGGTGGATAAATCTGCATTAGTGACATTGGAGGTTTCCTTTGCAGTAGTAAATATTGACAATGGCTCTGTAGTAGAGGTTGTCAGTGCAACAGTGATGGGTGTGCTTTCTTCTACAACAGTGACTGCAGAGGTTAGCTCCATATTAGTGACGGAGGATGTTTTCACTGCAGTACGGGCAGAGGTGGTTGTGTATGCACTGGACAGAAATGAGGTTATCTCTGCAGATGTAACACTGGACGTTGCCTCTGTCGCAGTGGCAGTTGACTTTGTTAGTGCAGTAGTGACAGTCGATGTTGACTCTACAGTTGGACTTAGTATACCAGAGGTGACAGTTGAGATGACTTCTGCAGGAGTAACAAGGGATGTGGACCCTGCAACAGTGACCATGGAGGTGTGACCTGCATTAGTTGACATGGAGGTCATCTCTAAAGATGTGTCAGTGGAGGTTGGCTCTGCAGTTGTGAAAGTTGAAGTTATTTGTACCATAGTGACACTTGGGGTTGTCTCCGCAGATGCAATGGAATGTGTAGTCTCTACAATGTTGGGAGTTGGGTTTAGCACAGTAGAGGTGAGAGTAGTGGTAGGTTCTGCTGTAGTAATAGGGACAGGTGTCTTTTCAAATGTGGAGGTAGTCTCTGAACTAGTGACATAGGAAATTCTCTCTGCAGTAGAAAGAGAGAAGGTGGGCTCCAAACCACTAATAGTTGATGTTCCTACTGTGGATGCAATGGTGCTGGTTGCATCTCCAGTTGTGACAGTTGAGGATGTCTCTGCAGATGCCACAGTGAAAGACGTCCCTGCAGTTGTGACGATGTGTGTTGATTCTGCAGTACTAGCAGTTGGGCTCAGCACAGTAGAATCAACAGTGGAAACATTTTTTGTAGGAGTATTGGTGGAGGCAGGTTCTGGAACAGTGCCCCTGGAGGTCTGCTCTGCACCACTAAATGCGGAGGTTGTTTCCACATATGTAATACCTGAAGTTAACTCTTCAGAAGTGACAGTGGAGGCTGTCACTGCTGAAGTGAAAGTTGAGGTCAGTTGTACAGCAGTGATGCTAGAGGTTGCCTTTACAGATGTGACAGTAGAGGTTGTTTCTTCAATAGTGGAAGTGTACGTTGGCTCTATACTACTGACAGCTGATGTCTCTGCAGACGTGCTAAAGGAGGTTTGCACTCGGGGAGTCATGGTTGAAACTGTTTGTGCATTAGTGACAGTGGATGTTGGCTCTTCAGCAGTGGTTGTTGAGCCGGGCATTCCAGGACTAAAAGTGGTTGTAGGTTCTAAGGCAGTCACAAATAAGGTTGTCTTTCCAAACGTCACAGTGGGCATGGTCATTGCAGGAGGGACAGCTGAGGATGTCCCTGTAGCATTGATAGAGGAGGTTGGCTCTCTAGAAATTACAGAGGTTGTGGTCTCTGCAGGAGTAGCAACTGTTGTTGGAACAGCAGAGGAGGTTGCCTCTGCAGTAGTGAAGGTGGAGGTCAGCTCCCCATCAGTAATAGCTGATGTTCTGTCTGTAGACATAGGAGTGGAGGATGGCTCTAGGGTACTGACAGTTGAGGTTGTCTCTTCAGATTTGACAGAGAACGTTGTCTCTGCATTAGTAACAGTTGGACTTAAAACAGCTGGTGTGACAGTGGATGTTGTTTGTTCTGAAAAAGGAGAGGAGGTTGTTTCTACAGTTGTGAGAGTGGAGGTGGGCTCCGCACTAAGTACAGTGGATGCAATCTTTGCTGTAGTGAAAGTGGAGGTTGGCTGTTCACTATTTGGAGTTGATGTTTTCTCTGCAGTGCTTGTAGTCACTGTTACCATTGCAGTGGTAAGAGTTGAGTTCAGCTCTGCACTAGGGACAGTAGAGGTTTTCTCTGTAATAGTGGCATGGGAGGTTGGCTCTCCACTAGTAATGGTTCGAATTGTCCCTATAGACATGACAGTGGGAGTTGGTTGCTTAGTTGTGACAGCTGTGGTTGTTCCTGCAGCAGAGACAGTGGAGGGGAGTTTTGAACTAGTAATAGTGGTGGATAAATCTGCATTAGTGACATTGGAGGTTTCCTTTGCAGTAGTAAATATTGACAATGGCTCTGTAGTAGAGGTTGTCAGTGCAACAGTGATGGGTGTGCTTTCTTCTACAACAGTGACTGCAGAGGTTAGCTCCATATTAGTGACGGAGGATGTTTTCACTGCAGTACGGGCAGAGGTGGTTGTGTATGCACTGGACAGAAATGAGGTTATCTCTCCAGATGTAACACTGGACGTTGCCTCTGTCGCAGTTGCAGTTGACTTTGTTAGTGCAGTAGTGACAGTCGATGTTGACTCTACAGATGGACTTAGTATACCAGAGGTGACAGTTGAGATGACTTCTGCAGGAGTAACAAGGGATGTGGACCCTGCAACAGTGACCATGGAGGTGTGACCTGCATTAGTTGACATGGAGGTCATCTCTAAAGATGTGTCAGTGGAGGTTGGCTCTGCAGTTGTGAAAGTTGAAGTTATTTGTACCATAGTGACACTTGGGGTTGTCTCCGCAGATGCAATGGAATGTGTAGTCTCTATAATGTTGGGAGTTGGGTTTAGCACAGTAGAGGTGAGAGTAGTGGTTGGTTCTGCTGTAGTAAAAGGGACAGGTGTCTTTTCAAATGTGGAGGTAGTCTCTGAACTAGTGACATAGGAAATTCTCTCTGCAGTAGAAAGAGAGAAGGTGGGCTCCAAACCACTGATAGTTGATGTTCCTACTGTGGATGCAATGGTGCTAGTTGCATCTCCAGTTGTGACAGGTGAGGATGTCTCTGCAGATGCCACAGTGAAAGATGTCCCTGCAGTTGTGACGATGTGTGTTGATTCTGCAGTACTAGCAGTTGGGCTCAGCACAGTAGAACCAACAGTGGAAACATTTTCTGTAGGAGTATCGGTTGAGGCAGTTTCTGGAACAGTGACCCTGGAGGTCTGCTCTGCACCACTAAAAGCGGAGGTTGATTCCACATATGTAATACCTGAAGTTAACTCTTCAGAAGTGACAGTGGAGGCTGCCACTGCTGAAGTGAAAGTTGAGGTCAGTTGTACAGCAGTGATGCTAGAGGTTGCCTTTACAGATGTGACAGAGGAGGTTGTTTCTTCAATAGTGGAAGTGTATGTTGGCTCTATACTACTGACAGCTGATGTCTCTGCAGACGTGCTAAAGGAGGTTTGCACTGGGGTAGTCATGGTTGAAACTGTTTGTGCATTAGTGACAGTGGATGTTGGCTCTTCAGCAGTGGTTGTTGAGCCGGGCATTCCAGGACTAAAAGTGGTTGTAGGTTCTAAGGCAGTCACAAATAAGGTTGTCTTTCCAAACGTCACAGTGGGCATGGTCATTGCAGGAGTGACAGCTGAGGATGTCACTGTAGCATTGATAGAGGAGGTTGGCTCTCTAGAAATTACAGAGGTTGTGGTCTCTGCAGGAGTAGCAACTGATGTTGGAACGGCAGAGGAGGTTGCCTCTGCAGTAGTGAAGGTGGAGGTCAGCTCCCCATCAGTAATAGCTGATGTTCTGTCTGTAGACGTAGGAGTGGAGGATGGCTCTAGGGTACTGACAGTTGAGGTTGTCTCTTCAGATTTGACAGTGAAGGTTGTCTCTGCAGTAGTAACAGTTGGACTTAAAACAGCTGGTGTGACAGTGGATGTTGTTTGTTCTGAAAAAGGAGAGGAGGTTGTTTCTACAGTTGTGAGAGTGGAGGTGGGCTCCGCACTAAGTACAGTGGATGCAATCTTTGCTGTAGTGAAAGTGGAGGTTGGCTGTTCACTATTTGGAGTTGATGTTTTCTCTGCAGTGCTTGTAGTCACTGTTACCATTGCAGTGGTAAGAGTTGAGTTCAGCTCTGCACTAGGGACAGTAGAGGTTTTCTCTGTAATAGTGGCATGGGAGGTTGGCTCTCCACTAGTAATGGTTCGAATTGTCCCTATAGACATGACAGTGGGAGTTGGTTGCTTAGTTGTGACAGCTGTGGTTGTTCCTGCAGCAGAGACAGTGGAGGGGAGTTTTGAACTAGTAATAGTGGTGGATAAATCTGCATTAGTGACATTGGAGGTTTCCTTTGCAGTAGTAAATATTGACAATGGCTCTGTAGTAGAGGTTGTCAGTGCAACAGTGATGGGTGTGCTTTCTTCTACAACAGTGACTGCAGAGGTTAGCTCCATATTAGTGACGGAGGATGTTTTCACTGCAGTACGGGCAGAGGTGGTTGTGTATGCACTGGACAGAAATGAGGTTATCTCTGCAGATGTAACACTGGACGTTGCCTCTGTCGCAGTGGCAGTTGACTTTGTTAGTGCAGTAGTGACAGTCGATGTTGACTCTACAGTTGGACTTAGTATACCAGAGGTGACAGTTGAGATGACTTCTGCAGGAGTAACAAGGGATGTGGACCCTGCAACAGTGACCATGGAGGTGTGACCTGCATTAGTTGACATGGAGGTCATCTCTAAAGATGTGTCAGTGGAGGTTGGCTCTGCAGTTGTGAAAGTTGAAGTTATTTGTACCATAGTGACACTTGGGGTTGTCTCCGCAGATGCAATGGAATGTGTAGTCTCTACAATGTTGGGAGTTGGGTTTAGCACAGTAGAGGTAAGAGTAGTGGTAGGTTCTGCTGTAGTAATAGGGACAGGTGTCTTTTCAAATGTGGAGGTAGTCTCTGAACTAGTGACATAGGAAATTCTCTCTGCAGTAGAAAGAGAGAAGGTGGGCTCCAAACCACTAATAGTTGATGTTCCTACTGTGGATGCAATGGTGCTGGTTGCATCTCCAGTTGTGACAGTTGAGGATGTCTCTGCAGATGCCACAGTGAAAGATGTCCCTGCAGTTGTGACGATGTGTGTTGATTCTGCAGTACTAGCAGTTGGGCTCAGCACAGTAGAACCAACAGTGGAAACATTTTTTGTAGGAGTATTGGTTGAGGCAGGTTCTGGAACAGTGCCCTTGGAGGTCTGCTCTGCACCACTAAATGTGGAGGTTGTTTCCACATATGTAATACCTGAAGTTAACTCTTCAGAAGTGACAGTGGAGCCTGTCACTGCTGAAGTGAAAGTTGAGGTCAGTTGTACAGCAGTGATGCTAGAGGTTGCCTTTACAGATGTGACAGTAGAGGTTGTTTCTTCAATAGTGGAAGTGTACGTTGGCTCTATACTACTGACAGCTGATGTCTCTGCAGACGTGCTAAAGGAGGTTTGCCCTGGGGGAGTCATGGTTGAAACTGTTTGTGCATTAGTGACAGTGGATGTTGGCTCTTCAGCAGTGGTTGTTGAGCCGGGCATTCCAGGAGTAAAAGTGGTTGTAGGTTCTAAGGTAGTCATAAATAAGGTTGTCTTTCCAAACGTGACAGTGGGCATGGTCATTGCAGGAGTGACAGCTGAGGATGTCACTGTAGCATTGATAGAGGAAGTTGGCTCTCTAGAAATTACAGAGGCTGTGGTCTCTGCAGGAGTAGCATTTGATGTTGGAACGGCAGAGGAGGTTGCCTCTGCAGTAGTGAAGGTAGAGGTCAGCTCCCCATCAGTAATAGCTGATGTTCTGTCTGTAGACGTAAGAGTAGAGGATGGCTCTAGGGTACTGACAGTTGAGGTTGTCTCTTCAGATTTGACAGTGAAGGTTGTCTCTGCAGTAGTAACAGTTGGACTTAAAACAGCTGGTGTGACAGTGGATGTTGTTTGTTCTGAAAAAGGAGAGGAGGTTGTTTCTACTGTTGTGAGAGTGGAGGTGGGCTCCGCCATAAGTACAGTGGATGCAATCTTTGCTGTAGTAAAAGTGGAGGTTGGCTGTTCACTATTTGGAGTTGATGTTTTCTCTGCAGTGCTAGTAGTCACCGTTACCATTGCAGTGGTAAGAGTTGAGTTCAGCTCTGCACTAGGGACAGTAGAGGTTTTCTCTATAATAGTGGCAGGGGAGGTTGGCTCTCCACTAGTAATGGTTCGAATTGTCCCTATAGACATGACAGTGGGAGTAGGTTGCTTAGTTGTGACAGCTGTGGTTGTTCCTGCAGTAGAGACAGTGGATGGGAGTTTTGAACTAGTAATAGTGGTGGATAAATCTGCATTAGTGACATTGGAGGTTTCCTTTGCAGTAGTAAATATGGACAATGGCTCTGTAGTAGAGGTTGTCAGTGCAACAGTGATGGGTGTGCTTTCTTCTACAACAGTGACTGCAGAGGTTAGCTCCATATTAGTGACGGAGGATGTTTTCACTGCAGTACGGGCAGAGGTGGTTGTGTATGCACTCGACAGAAATGAGGTTATCTCTCCAGATGTAACACTGGACGTTGCCTCTGTCGCAGTGGCAGTTGACTTTGTTAGTGCAGTAGTGACAGTCGATGTTGACTCTACAGTTGGACTTAGTATACCAGAGGTGACAGTTGAGATGACTTCTGCAGGAGTAACAAGGGATGTGGACCCTGCAACAGTGACCATGGAGGTGTGACCTGCATTAGTTGACATGGAGGTCATCTCTAAAGATGTGTTAGTGGAGGTTGGCTCTGCATTTGTGAAAGTTGAAGTTATTTGTACCATAGTGACACTTGGGGTTGTCTCCGCAGATGCAACGGAATGTGTAGTCTCTACAATGTTGGGAGTTGGGTTTAGCACAGTAGAGGTAAAAGTAGTGGTAGGTTCTGCTGTAGTAATAGGGACAGGTGTCTTTTCAAAAGTGGAGGTAGTCTCTGAACTAGTGACATAGGAAATTTTCTCTGCAGTAGAAAGAGAGAAGGTGGGCTCCAAACCACTAATAGTTGATGTTCCTACTGTGGATGCAATGGTGCTGGTTGCATCTCCAGTTGTGACAGTTGAGGATGTCTCTGCAGATGCCACAGTGAAAGACGTCCCTGCAGTTGTGACGATGTGTGTTGATTCTGCAGTACTAGCAGTTGGGCTCAGCACAGTAGAACCAACAGTGGAAACATTTTCTGTAGGAGTATTGGTTGAGGCAGGTTCTGGAACAGTGACCCTGGAGGTCTGCTCTGCACCACTAAAAGCGGAGGTTGTTTCCACATATGTAATACCTGAAGTTAACTCTTCAGAAGTAACAGTGGAGGCTGTCACTGCTGAAGTGAAAGTTGAGGTCAGTTGTACAGCAGTGATGCTAGAGGTTGCCTTTACAGATGTGACAGTAGAGGTTGTTTCTTCAATAGTGGAAGTGTACGTTGGCTCTATACTACTGACAGCTGATGTCTCTGCAGACGTGCTAAAGGAGGTTTGCACTGGGGTAGTCATGGTTGAAACTGTTTGTGCATTAGTGACAGTGGATGTTGGCTCTTCAGCAGTGGTTGTTGAGCCGGGCATTCCAGGAGTAAAAGTGGTTGTAGGTTCTAAGATAGTCACAAATAAGGTTGTCTTTCCAACCGTGACAGTGGGCATGGTCATTGCAGGAGTGACAGCTGAGGATGTCACTGTAGCATTGATAGAGGAGGTTGGCTCTCTAGAAATTACAGAGGTTGTGGTCTCTGCAGGAGTAGCAACTGATGTTGGAACGGCAGAGGAGGTTGCCTCTGCAGTAGTGAAGGTGGAGGTCAGCTCCCCATCAGTAATAGCTGATGTTCTGTCTGTAGACGTAAGAGTGGACGATGGCTCTAGTGTACTGACATTTGAGGTTGTCTCGTCAGATTTGACAGTGAAGGTTGTCTCTGCAGTAGTAACAGTTGGATTTAAAACAGCTGGTGTGACAGTGGATGTTGTTTGTTCTAAAAAAGGAGAGGAGGTTGTTTCTACAGTTGTGAGAGTGGAGGTGGGCTCTGCACTAAGTGCAGTGGATGCAATCTTTGCTGTAGTGAAATTGGAGGTTGGCTGTTCACTATTTGGAGTTGATGTTTTCTCTGCAGTGCTAGTAGTCACCGTTACCATTGTAGTGGTAAGAGTTGAGTTCAGCTCTGCACTAGGGACAATAGAGGTTTTCTCTATAATAGTGGCAGGGGAGGTTGGCTCTCCACTAGTAATGGTTCGAATTGTCCCTATAGACATGACAGTGGGAGTAGTTTGCTTAGTTGTGACAGCTGTGGTTGTTCCTGCAGCAGAGACAGTGGAGGGGAGTTTTGAACTAGTAATAGTGGTGGATAAATCTGCATTAGTTACATTGGAGGTTTCATTTGCAGTAGTAAATATTGACAATGGCTCTGTAGTAGAGGTTGTCAGTGCAACAGTGATGGGCGTGCTTTCTTCTACAACAGTGACTGCAGAGGTTAGCTCCATATTAGTGACGGAGGATGTTTTCACTTCAGTACGGGCAGAGGTGGTTGTGTATGCACTGGACAGAAATGAGGTTATCTCTGCAAATGTAACACTGGATGTTGCCTCTGGCGCAGTGGCAGTTGACTTTGTTAGTGCAGTAGTGACAGTCGATGTTGACTCTACAGTTGGACTAAGTATACCAGATGTGACAGTGGAGATGACTTCTGCAGGAGTAACAAGGGATGTGGACCCTGCAACAGTGACCATGGAGGTGTGACCTGCATTAGTTGACATGGAGGTCATCTCTAAAGATGTGTCAGTGGAGGTTGGCTCTGCAGTTGTGAAAGTTGAAGTTATTTGTACCATAGTGACACTTGGTGTTGTCTCCGCAGATGCAACGGAATGTGTAGTCTCTACAATGTTGGGAGTTGGGTTTAGCACAGTAGAGGTGAGAGTAGTGGTATGTTCTGCTGTAGTAATAGGGACAGGTGTCTTTTCAAATGTGGAGGTAGTCTCTGAACTAGTGACATAGGAAATTCTCTCTGCAGTAGAAAGAGAGAAGGTGGGCTCTAAACCCCTAATAGTTGATGTTCCTACTGTGGATGCAATGGTGCTGGTTGCATCTCCAGTTGTGACAGTTGAGGATGTCTCTGCAGATGCCACAGTGAAAGATGTCCCTGCAGTTGTGACGATGTGTGTTGATTCTGCAGTACTAGCAGTTGGGCTCAGCACAGTAGAACTAACAGTGGAAACATTTTCTGTAGGACTATTGGTTGAGGCAGGTTCCGGAACAGTGCCCCTGGAGGTCTGCTCTGCACCAATAAAAGCGGAGGTTGTTTCCACATATGTAATACCTGAAGTTAACTCTTCAGAAGTGACAGTGGAGGCTGTCACTGCTGAAGTGAAAGTTGAGGCCAGTTGTACAGCAGTGATGCTAGAGGTTGCCTTTACAGATGTGACAGTAGATGTGGTTTCTTCAATAGTGGAAGTGTACGTTGGCTCTATACTACTGACAGCTGATGTCTCTGCAGACGTGCTAAAGGAGGTTTGCACTCGGGGAGTCATGGTTAAAACTGTTTGTGCATTAGAGACAGTGGATGTTGGCTCTTCAGCAGTGGTGGTTGAGCCGGGCATTCCAGGACTAAAAGTGGTTGTAGGTTCTAAGGCAGTCACAAATAAGGTTGTCTTTCCAAACGTGACAGTGGGCATGGTCATTGCAGGAGGAACAGCTGAGGATGTCCCTGTAGCATTGATAGAGGAGGTTGGCTCTCTAGAAATTACAGAGGTTGTGGTCTCTGCAGGAGTAGCAACTGATGTTGGAATGGCAGAGGAGGTTGCCTCTGCAGTAGTGAAGGTGGAGGTCAGCTCCCCATTAGTAATAGCTGATGTTCTGTCTGGCGACGTAGGAGTGGAGGATGGCTCTAGGGTACTGACAATTGAGGTTGTCTCTTCAGATTTGACAGTGAAGGTTGTCTCTGCAGTAGTAACAGTTGGACTTAAAACAGCTGGTGTGACAGTGGATGTTGTTTGTTCTGAAAAAGGAGAGGAGGTTGTTTCTACAGTTGTGATAGTGGAGGTGGGCTCCGCACTAAGTACAGTGGATGCAATCTTTGCTGTAGTGAAAGTGGAGGTTGGCTGTTCACTATTTGGAGTTGATGTTTTCTCTGCAGTGCTTGTAGTCACTGTTACCATTGCAGTGGTAAGAGTTGAGTTCAGCTCTGCACTATGGACAGTAGAGGTTTTCTCTGTAATAGTGGCATGGGAGATTGGCTCTCCACTAGAAATGGTTCGAATTGTCCCTATAGACATGACAGTGGGAGTTGGTTGCTTAGTTGTGACAGCTGTGGTTGTTCCTGCAGCAGAGACAGTGGAGGGGAGTTTTGAACTAGTAATAGTGGTGGATAAATCTGCATTAGTGACATTGGAGGTTTCCTTTGCAGTAGTAAATATTGACAATGGCTCTGTAGTAGAGGTTGTCCGTGCAACAGTGATGGGTGTGCTTTCTTCTACAACAGTGACTGCAGAGGTTAGCTCCATATAAGTGACGGAGGATGTTTTCACTGCAGTACGGGCAGAGGTGGTTGTGTATGCACTGGACAGAAATGAGGTTATCTCTGCAGATGTAACACTGGACGTTGCCTCTGTCGCAGTGGCAGTTGACTTTGTTAGTGCAGTAGTGAGAGTCGATGTTGACTCTACAGTTGGACTAAGTATACCAGATGTGACAGTGGAGATGACTTCTGCAGGAGTAACAAGGGAGGTGGACCCTGCAACAGTGACCATGGAGGTGTGACCTGCATTAGTTGACATGGAGGTCATCCCTAAAGATGTGTCAGTGGAAGTTGGCTCTGCAGTTGTGAAAGTTGAAGTTATTTGTACCATAGTGACACTTGGGGTTGTCTCTGCTGATGCAACGGAATGTGTAGTGTCTATAATATTTGGAGTTGGGTTTAGCACAGTAGAGGTAAGAGTAGTGGTAGGTTCTGCTGTAGTAATAGGGACAGGTGTCTTTTCAAATGTGGAGGTAGTCTCTGAACTAGTGACATAGGAAATTCTCTCTGCAGTAGAAAGAGAGAAGGTGGGCTCCAAACCACTAATAGTTGATGTTCCTACTGTGGATGCAATGGTGCTGGTTGCATCTCCAGTTGTGACAGTTGAGGCTGTCTCTGCAGATGCCACAGTGAAAGTCGTCTCTGCAGTTGTGACGATGTGTGTTGATTCTGCAGTACTAGCAGTTGGGCTCAGCACAGTAGAACCAACAGTGGAAACATTTTCTGTAGGAGTATTGGTTGAGACAGGCTCTGGAACAGTGACCCTGGAGGTCTGCTCTGCACCAATAAAAGCAGAGGTTGTTTCTACATATGTGATACCTGAAGTTAACTCTTCAGAAGTGACAGTGTAGGCTGTCACTGCTGAAGTGAAAGTTGAGGTCAGTTGTACAGCAGTGATGCTAGATGTTGCCTTTGCAGATGTGACAGTAGAGCTTGTTTCTTCAATAGTGGAAGTGTACGTTGGCTCTATACTACTGACAGCTGATGTCTCTGCAGACATGCTAAAGGAGGTTTGCACTGGGGAAGTCATGGTTGAAACTGTTTGTGCATTAGTGACAGTGGATGTTGGCTCTTCAGCAGTGGTTGTTGAGCCGGGCATTCCGGGAGTAAAAGTGGTTGTAGGGTCTAAGGTAGTCACAAATAAGGTTGTCTTTCCAAACGTGACAGTGGGCATGGTCGTTGAAGGAGTGACTGCTGAGGATGTCACTGTAGCATTGATAGAGGAGGTTGGCTCTCTAGTAATTTCAGAGGCTGTGGTCTCTGCAGGAGTAGCAACTGATGTTGGAACGGCAGAGGAGGTTGCCTCTGCAGTAGTGAAGGTGGAGGTCGGCTCCCCATCAGTAATAGCTGATGTTCTGTCTGTAGACGTAGGAGTGGAGGATGGCTCTAGGGTACTGACAGTTGAGGTTGTCTCTTCAGATTTGACAGTGAAGGTTGTCTCTGAAGTAGTAACAGTTGGACTTAAAACAGCTGGTGTGACAGTGGATGTTGTTTGTTCTGAAAAAGGAGAGGAGGTTGTTTCTACAGTTGTGAGAGTGAAGGTGGGCTCTGCATTAGATATGTTTGTGGTTGTCTCTGAAGTAGTAAAAGTGTAGAAGGGCTCTGCACTAGTTACAGTGGATGATCCTTTTGTACTAGTGAAGGTGGGAGTTGATGTTGTCTCTATGGTACTGATGGCCATGATTGTTTCTGAAGTAGTAAGACTTGAAATGAGCTCTGGACTAGTGAGTTTAGAGTTTATCACTGAAGTAGTGTCTGTTGATGTTGTCTTTGCACTGGTAATAGTTGAGGTTGTCTCTACTGCCATGACAGTGGATATTTGCTCCTTATTGTTGACAGCTGAGGTTGTCTCTACAGCTGTGGTAGTGGAGATTTTCTCTGTATCAGTTAAGCTGGTTGGTGAATCGACATTAGTGACAGTGGAGATTATCATTCCATTAGTAAATGTGGACACTGGCTCTGCAGTTGAGGTTGTCACTTCACTATTGATAGTTGAGGTTTCATCTACAACAAGTGATTGCAGAGTTTGCCTGCATACTAGTGGCAGCAGCTATTGTCTCTACAGAGCTGGTAGAGAATGTAAGATATGCACTGGTAACGATTGGTATTGTCTCTACAGATGTGGCAGTGGAAGCTGCCTCTGTAGTAGAGGCAGATGAAGATGTCTGTGCAGTAGTGACATTCCTAACTGTGGAATATGGCTGTGTAGCAGAGATAGTTGGTTTTGACTCTACCGTCATCATTAGGGTTGGGTTTGCAGTGCTATTGTGGTATTGCTCAGTATCTTTAGTGCTGGTATCATTCAGGATTTCTTTTGTAAAAATAGTTATATCTGTATGGGTGGAAAAGCCACTATTGTTCGTGTGTCTTACGGACATCCTTGTGTCTCTTGCATCTCTTCCATTGGAACTCTGGATTTCTCTCCCATGTAAGTTGTTCTTCACCTCCGGCTCTCTTGGCTGGCTGGCATGGTGATGGAGTATTTTTTGTGTTGAAGGTTTTGAAGTTGTTCCGTCTTCTTTGTCTGTCATCCATCGCCATCTGTTACCTTTGTGGAAAACAAAAACAATTTAATGTTTTTTGCATCTGCATCTAGATTGTTAGCATACCGATAAGTGAAGTATTTCCTGACATCCCACCCTAATAAATGGACATCTAAAAAGGTGAAAAAGGTGAAAAAGTGGTCATACATAGTTTTTTCAATGTGGCCTTGCCTTAGGAGTGGTTGCCACCCTCTGCTCCTGGGGACTTTGGAGATGGGTAGAGGAGCAGGAGGAGGTGATTGGTCATCACACTAACACTGTCTGAGTGGACTGCTTGTGCACACTTTGAAATCAAATGTGATAGAGCGAAATGTTCTTGTGAATTGTAGGGGTGCATCATAATCACTGATAGGCCGCACCCACATGTATTCAGACATATATTCGTTTATATTCATTGTATACTCATGCATGTTTAGCAAAGAATGAATAGTTCACTGAGACGAAGTGAACTCAGCAGTATAATGGTGTTAGGATAATGATGTAATGTAATGCTTTTTGAATTGTGTGAACATAATGCATAGAGGAATTAGTTCGTGTATGTAATGTAATTGCAGTAGTTTAAACGTGCACCATATTAAAGTTGCACATGTAATTCATTGTTTGCATAATGAATCGTAATGAATATGCTTATAGGGAAAAGTAAGATGTGTGTTTAAAAGTTATATGTAAGGGCCTGACTACATATATGCTTAAGGAAGGCCTGGTATATTCTTATGTTAGCTTATAATGTAGGCCGAAAAGGGTTTCTCTTGGAAAGGCTCTCTGGGCACAAACGGTAGATTTAATTAGCACAGTAGAAGGTTTCTGTTGAACGTATCTTTTGTTGCAGGTGCAAGGACACATGTCTCGTTAGTAAAGACTAACTCTTTGTTTTCAAAAGTTAGAAAGATGGGAGGCATGGTACGGGAAGTGCAATGGAATTTAGGGATGATACTTTCAGCGGAGAAGGCGCCTGGGACTCAAGGTCAACGAAACCGTCCAGGATGAAGTCACCGTTTCAATGGAAAAGCACAAGAAAGAAGACCTGGCCAAGAGGGCGTAAACAAGGCGTGTACCTTTGTAGTATGGTTTTGTATTAGGGATAGTGCCCTGAGGGAGGAGGCCAGAGAAGCGGTAGGGGAGACCTGAGAGAAGGACAGAGCTGAGCTTAGGTATATGGTGATTGCACTTCTTAGGAAGTCTTCACAGCTGACACCTTTTATTCTTTCTTGCCTGGGAAAATCGTTATGCAGGGATGTCACTTAGCGTTAGTGTAGGGACAGCAATTGATTTTAAGCTTGTTTAGGCCCATGAAGAGCAACTTAGAAATAGGAGCAATCATAGTCTGGTTGGTCCTCCTAGAACTGTCTATTCTTCTTATCCTGAGTCGGATGAGACTCCTGCGTAGATTATTATTTGTATTAGTGCCCATCTATTTCTTTAACCTCGTGTTGAGGTGCCTGCACGTTCAGTTATTTTTGGCGATAATAAATTCTCAAACTTGAATTCGGAGTCAGTGGTCCTTTCAGACAAAATGAATGCTGATATCTAACCTGATGAGATTCTCTCCTTTACACTATTCAACAGGTAAAAAGATCTTGGCGGCCAGAAGGTTCTTATAGATAATTAGATAAGAATCGGCGTTATCAGTTGGTAGCAGAGTAGGATGGTTACCTTTGATGGTAAGGGGAGATCTAGAGCAAGATAGGAGATTAAGTTGCCCCATAGAGCCCGAGTGACGCAGATCCAGAGAACCGCGAGAGACGGATGTCGGAGGTCGTGGAAAACTGACGGAGAGTGACGGTGCGGCGGAAGTAGCAGTTCGTAGTAGAGTGAGTATGAAAAGAGTGATGTTTGGTAGATTGCGGTGTTATATTGTTGTGTGATGTCTTGCGGAGTTGGAACGAAAGTTGAGTGATTGAGAAACGGACCGTGAGCGCGCGCGGGACCGGGAGATTTATTGTGGTGTAGAATACACCCAGAGTTGAGAACGTTGACCAGAGTTGTGGGGGTCACGAGACGTCATTGACAGACCCACAGAAGATAGGGACACATGTGTGAGTGTGTGAATAACCAACGCAGGTCGTAGGTTATTGTGTGCAGAACATCGAGTGATTGAATCCTATCGAGTGTATTAGAGGCGATTGTCCGGTCGTTCGTGGACAGACGGTTGCCAGATTGAGGTCAACAAGCTCAAGAGACTGATCGGTCATTGGTAAGACTGACGGTCAGAGAGGTAATTGTTCGGTAGGACGGACATTATTTCAGAGTATAATTGGGACGGATGCGAGTGAGAACAAGTGAATTAGAAAGGAGGGGAACTGCTGCGAGCGGAGGAAACGTGACGTCAGACAAGTGCCGCGCTGCGATAGGCCGGTTGGTGTGAGCCGCGCTGGGATTGGAGGATTGAAATCAGGAAGTAAAAGCGGACATTTTGAGTACGAATAACAAAGTTGATTCATCATGAAATGTTTTAAAGCTTTACGAGAACTTTGTAGAGGTGATAGACATGTGGTTGTTCGGGAGGGAGAGGAAGCTCCTCCTGAGGACACACCAGCACATTATATGGCAAAGAATGTAGGATTGCATACTATAATTTGGCTCGAGAATTGGCATAAAATGACAGAAACAGAGGGAGATTTGTCGTTCCCTCGATATGGTACTTTCAGGTTAGAGGTGCTGTACCAGCTCAAGAGTGTAATGGCTTCATTACGACCACTACCTAGACCAACACAGTTTGAGGCACTACATGCGTGGATAAGGGCAGCGTATGATAGGAAGAAGGACAGATGCCAGGAAAGGGTGAAGAAATCGGTCAGGGCATTTCAAGATGCAAAATGGGATGCCTTGGAGAAAAGGTGGAGAGCAGACACGATCGAAGGAGATAAGTTATACCCACTGCTGATACAAAATGGAAAGATTACAAGAATTGATGAGGATGATAGTGATTTAGATGACAGTTTGTTGGATAGGATGTTGGCAGAGAGGCCACCACCATTTAACCCAGATTCAGAAGAGGGAAAGAGAACCCCAGCAGTGGCAATAGTTGATGAAAGCCAGAACCAGACTAGCATGAGAGTAGTGGGAAGAATTTCCACAGGAACGGAGGGGGCTACGGCGTCTATGATAACACAGCCTCCTGCGGGGAACACAAGATTACCGGACTCCTTGACAGTACCGGTTACCATTGGCCCTATAGTACCGGTATATGACCCAGACCGAGTGAGAGAAGGGAGCTCCGTGCCGATGAGAAGGGAAGAAGGAAACAGTGAGAGTGGGAATGGGTTTGGAGTAAGGGTGGTTCATTTCCCAAGACCAATAGACACAAGTACGCCGTTACCGGCTACTGCGGACTCTTCATGTGGGCGAGAAGAGGAGAGACCGGAAAGACCGAGGTCTTTACGGGAATCTAAGTCAGCTTTGAGGGAGTGGACACCAACAGTAACGAACCAAGAGGATAGGATGCAAAGAGATAGGGCACAAAATGTCTCGGAAGACAGACCAGGTTCCAGGAATATGGAAGGGAATAGGTCACAAGGACAGAATAGTGACTGTGATGAGCGGGACGGCTCAGGTTGTCGAGATGTACTGAGGAGTGCAGTACAGGCAAGGTTGCTAGACGTAGTGAGGCTGAAAGCAGAGGTAGACGAAATGATCAGTGGGGGTCTGCCTTTGGAAAGGATAGAAATCTATGGATCAGATGAGCTGCTGTTTGTAGCAAAAGATGTGACTCGAAAAGCTAGAATGGCACATGATAGATTGAGGGATTTGGCCAAAAGATATGAGGTGGACCTGAATAAAACTAAAGCGTTACAGGGACCACACAGATTGCATTACAGTGATCAGGAGTTGGAGGAGAAAAGAATCACAGGATTAAAGACGCACACCAGAGACCTGATCATAGGAATGAGAATATGGATTTTGTTGGACAAATGGGAAGAAAGGTGGTCCAAAAAGAAACCAGTAAAGAGAGCAGAAGGGGAAACGCCGCCGCCAGGAGGGGGGCGACGGGTGTAGGAAATTTTCCTTTACGAGAAGTACAGAATGGAGGGTACGTGCATGTGCCGTGGAATAGAGGTGATTTGGCTGCATTTACAAATGATTTTCCTCGGCTGAGGGAAAAACCGGTGGAGTGGTACAAGCAGGTTGAGCGGTTTGTGAAGATTTCAAAAGTATTGTGGATTGATTTGAACACTTTGTTTGACATAGTGGTACCAGGAGATTTGTGGACAGCATGTAAAGTCGCTATTGAGTGGCCGACTTCGGAACCGAAAAGAGAGGCGGTTACAAATGGTCCATCACCTGATGTCATGAAAAAGTATGAGCAGGTGATTACATGGTTGAAGTCGAAGATTTCACCTCAGGATATAGATTGGGTTAAGATAGATCGGACTGTACAGGAACCCAAGGAAACGGTGCATGAGTATTATGAAAGACTTCTGCAAGTTTTTAAACAGTATAGTGGGTTAGATGTTTTGGACCCTAAGGATATGGGACAGTTTGTCTCAAAGTTTGTAACGGGTCTGAGAGGGGAAATCAGCCTCATGATACAGCACCATTTGATCTGCTGGCAGAACAAGCCACTAGATGAAATTTTGCGGTACGCGAGATACTGTAGTGATGAGGTGGATTCAAAACATCGAAAGCTAAAAGACAAATTGATGCTTGTCCAGATGCAGACAGCACAGAATCAGCCTAGTGGAGGGACCTTGGGGAGAAAGCAAGGAAATTTCCAGGGAAACCAGAATGGGCAGGTACAGGGAAAGGGAAAACCAGTAGACCCCAAGACAGGAGTGGACGTGGCCACACTAAAGAAGACCACTGCGTGTCATCTTTGTCGCCAGGTCGGACATTGGAAACGCGAGTGTCCTTTGAACCCAGCTAATCAGGTACAGGAAGAGGAAGAGGGGGCTCAGGCACCCGCGCAAGAGGTGGTTAACACAATAACGAGACCTAGAACGATGAAAGGGGGGTTTACAATTCTCATGCTCAGATTCCCCAAGCTCCAAAGTTTTCACAAGGAACACGAACGTACCAACAGATGCCCCTGTTCGAACGCTATGCTGAGGATAGCTTAGACCCTTTATCCTGACGGTGCCTGAGAGGGGAGGAAGACTGCACACTTGGAGCGGTCTTGGAGGTAGACCAGAGAGGACCTTTTGTAGAGGCAGAGATTGAGGGCAATCCTGCAACACTTTTGGTTGATACTGGAGCTACCCGGTCTACTGTAAGATCTGCAGTAGTCCCTAACCTACCCCTCTCGGGACAATCAATCCAGGTTGTCGGAGTAGCGAACAAGAAGATGAGCAGCCCATTGACAGAACCGATCTTAGTAAAGATAGGTACTTTCCAAACTAGACATCAGTTTGTAGTATGTGACACGAGTCCAGTTTGTCTTTTGGGAAGAGATCTGTTGTGCAAATTGAACTGCACGATTTATTGTACACCACGAGGAGTGGAGGTCCAGACGAGAGATGATGATGCTGACTTTAAGATGGCCAATCAGCATCTGTGTATAGATCTGTACCCAATGGTGACTGTGGAAGAACTTCCACATGATCTGAGAGACGCAGTGTCGCCTGTGGTGTGGGATTTCGCAGGAGACGAAATAGGTTTAATCAGAGGGGTTGAACCAGTGCGGATTGAGGTGAAACAGAATGTTGATTTCCCCAGAACACCTCAATACAATTTATCGATAGAAACGATTGCAGGAATAAAACCTGTGATCGAGACTTTCATTGAGAAGGGTATTTTGAAGGAGATCAGAGGTAGTCCCTGTAATTCACCCATAATGGGACTACAGAAACCGAGCGGGAAATACAGGATCGTGCAAGACCTGCGAAAGGTCAACATGATAGTTGTCCCTTGTTGTCCAGTGGTACCGAATCCTTCAGTAATACTGTTCCAGATCCCATGTGAAGCCGAGTGGTTTACGGTTATCGATTTGTGTCAAGCCTTCTTTTCGATACCGCTCCACGAGGAAAGCCAATTTCTTTTTGCATTTAGGCTAGAGAATCGCGTGTTAACATGGTGTCGTATCCCTCAAGGGTATACGGAAAGTCCATCGATCTTTAACCAGATCCTGAAGAAGAACCTTGAGAGTCTTGTGTTGCCGCAGAACTCAGTTCTCGTGCAGTACATAGATGACTTGCTCATTGCCTCAGAAACAGAAGATGCTTGCAGAATTGACACAGTAGCCTTGTTGAACCACTTAGCAGAGAATGGACATAAGGTGTCCCCGAACAAGCTGCAGTACTGTTTGAATGAGGTACAGTACTTGGGACACAGATTAGAAAAAGGCAAGAGGAAGGTGTCACCAGATCGAATTGAGGCAATAATGAGCATGGCGGTACCCACTACACAGAGGGAAGTTAGGATGTTTCTGGGAATGGTTGGCTATTGTCGACAGTGGATTCCTAGTTTCTCCTTGAGAGCAAAGCCTCTGCAGAGGCTTACACACAAGGATGTGAGTGATCCGGTACCATGGGACGAGGAGTGCTTGATGTCATTCCTGCAGTTGAGAGATGATTTGTGCAGGGCTCCCGCACTGGGAATGCCTGATTACAACAAGGCCTTTTCATTGTTTTGTTACGAGAGAGGAGGATGTGCATTAGCAGTGTTAGCTCAGAACCATGGAGGTGTCCGTAGACCAGTTGCTTATTTTTCAGCTACTTTAGATCCAGTAGCTTCTGCGTTGCCCGGATGTCTAAGATCCGTTGCTGCAACAGGTGTCAGCATTGAAAGATGTGAAAGCATTGTAATGGGACATCCATTGACTGTACATGTACCACATTCGGTTGAGTTATTAATGACCAGGACCAAGACCCAGCACCTAACGAACAATAGGTTAACAAGGTACGAGCAAGTCATACTTGCCGCAGAGAATGTGACTCTGAAAAGGTGCTCCATCTTGAACCCTGCGACATTGATGCCTATACCGAACACAGATGATGAAGATTGTGAGGACCATGATTGTCTCGATGTGACCGAACTTTGCACCAAACCGAGACCTGACATTGTCGATGAGCCATTGGATGACCCAGATGAAATTTTCTTTGTCGATGGTTCATGCTTAAGAGACAGTGTGGGGCAATTGAGAGCAGCGTTTGCTGTATGTACTATTTCAGGAGTGGTCGACGCCGCTTGCCTAGAAGGAGTACGCTCCGCGCAGGTAGCTGAGATCATTGCCTTGACCCGTGCCTGTTTGGCCGCTGATCGAATTCGAATCACGATTTACACAGACAGCCAATACGGCTTTGGCGTGGTGCATGACTTCGGGCAGTTATGGTCTCAGAGGGGATTTTTGACATCATCTGGCTCACCCATTCGTAATGGAGAATATGTAAGACAATTGTTAGAAGCATTACAGCATCCGAAAGAAATCGCTGTTGTAAAGTGTTCAGCCCATGGGAAGGGGGAGGACTTTGTATCCTTGGGTAATAACTACGCAGATGAGGTAGCCCGCTTCTGCGCAGAACAAGGATGCATATACACAGGCAGGGAGATAGAAGAGAGCCAAGAGGGAACCGATCTCAGCATAATGTTGGCCATGGCAGACACTTGGGAAGAGCTTAAGAGATTGCAAGATGAAGTCTCAACCAAGGAAAGAGAGGGCTGGATCAAAGCTGGTTGCGAGAGAGGAGAGGTGGATGTGTGGGTATCAAACGATGGGAGAGCTGTGTTGCCGGAAGAATTGCTGAGTCCGATGGCAAGATTGATACATGGTCAGGCACACCTGGGTAGAGACGCAATGATGAGGGTGTTCAGACAGACGTGGTATAACCCACGGTTCCGAGCAATGGCTGAGACGGTATGTCAGAGGTGTGTTACATGTCAACAGATGAATGCTGGAAAGAAAACTGTAGTCACACTGAGTCATATTGGAAGGTCAGGAGGGCCCTTCAATAGATTACAGCTGGATTTCGTGGAGATGCCTAGGTGCAATGGCTTGAGGTACATTCTAGTGATAGTATGTATATTCTCACGGTGGGTGGAGGCATACCCCACACGAAGGTGTGACACTCTGACAGTGGCTAAATTACTGTTGAGGGAGCTTATCCCTAGATTCGGGATCCCGACCTCTTTGGAATCAGATAGAGGTGGGCACTTCCATAGCGAAATCATGAAGTTACTTTGTGCAGCATTGAACATTGACCAGAGACTCCACTGTAGCTACAGACCAGAGGCTTCTGGGATGGTGGAACAAGTTAATGGAACTTTGAAAGCCCGGATGGCAAAAATGTGTTCTTCAACATCCCTGAAATGGCCCGACGCCTTGCCACTGGTGCTCATGAGCATGCGAAGTGTCCCAGACAGAAAGACCGGGTTGTCCCCCCATGAAATATTAATGGGGAGGGCAATGAGACTGCCAGCAGTACCAGCTACAGCCTTGATAAGCATCACTGATGATTTGATTCTCGATTACTGTAAAGGACTCTCTGATGTGGTCCGTTCTGTATCCCAGCAGGTGCAAGCAGCTGTGGTTCCAGCCTCGAGTGATCTGTGCCACGACTTGTGTCCCGGTGACTGGGTGCTCGTCCGGAAGCACGTGAGGAAGAGTTGTTTGGATGCCCGTTGGCGTGGCCCGTATCAGGTGATACTTATCACGAACACAGCAGTAAAGTGTGGAGGATTGCCGAACTGGGTGCATGCTTCCCATACCCGCAGAGTTCCAGCACCCTTGGAAGAAACAGCTCCTCTCGTAAATGAAAACCCAGCTGACGTGGTAGGGCCACATGAGAGGACAAGTCAAGCTGTAAGGGTCGCTGACACAGCTGGTGGTGCACTAGAGCAAGCTGAAGGGGGTTTCCACAGTTCGAACCCTGATTCAGGCACTGAAGAAAGAGAAGGTGCAGTGGGCGGAGAAGAGTCAAAGGCAGCAGAAAGAGGAAGTAGTGCACTGGGCATAGAAGGAGAAGGCAGACGAACGAACAGAAGTGCTGAAAGTTGGCCTGAAAGACAGAGGCGACTGAACCTGAGGTTAGCACCTGAGAGAGACCTTGCTCCAGTGTCCGAAGTATCTGAAACCGAAGCAAGCGACGAAGACCAAGCACAAGACAGTCGGCGAAGGTCCAAGAGAACAAGAGTGCCTTGTCGCAGATACTCTACCCCTGAGTGGACTTACACTGTGTTTGATGCAGGGGGTGGTGAATACAGGGAGACTGAAGTCAGTGGAAGTGTTCAGTCGGAGCCCGAAACTGGTGGTGAAGGTGGTGCTGCGGATGCCAGGGTTCGAGATAGACGGAACACTGACACTCACGATTCCGAATCCCCCACTTCTGAGTGAAGTCCGAAAATTGCTTCTGCATCGGGTCGAATTCCCGCCTTTCGGAGCTGAGCCGTTTTCACACGAAGTGCTGCTTTTGCGTCTTGAACTTTTGTATCACGTTCTGGTCGTGCTTAATGAGGATCTCATTATGGATCAGTAATGAACTGTAAATAAAAGTCTAAAAGAAGAAGATAACCTAGGTCCGAGTGGAAGAAGAATAAACTTAGGGACTTTCCACAAGAAGAGGAACGAAAACTAGGGAAGTCTTTTTCTGGACTGTGTAAATAAGTTGTGATCGGAAAGGGAAAGCCCGGAGATTTCATGGTTGCTCGAGCTGGTTAAGCAAGTCATAAATAAAGGACAGAGACTTTTCTGAGTTCTTTGCGATAACCAAGACTTTTTGAGAACTTTCGAAATCATGGAGCCGGGAAATCCCAATCGTAGAGCAAAGTGGATTATAGGCATTCTTATAAGTAGTGTGATAATTTCAATAATCATAGTAGTTGTAGTCTCATATACTGGTTCGCATGAGCCAGAAGTAGAGGCAGTGACAGGGACACCCACACCTATCACACCTAGTCAGAAGGGGGTAGACAGGGCAGCTGATAGAGCTATGATATTAGAAGAAAGTCGTAGATTACATGTAGATTTGTCTAAGGGTGATTTTAAGCTTAATGCGTATGCTAAGTTGTTGTATGAGTATGTTGACGTGATGGATGCGAAAGATTGTTATGTGTGTATGCAGTTGCCTACTTCGGTGGATGAGGGTATTAGATATCATCATCTTCCACTGACTTATGGTATTTCTTGTAGTCTTTTGCTTAGTTTGTTTTATGAGAGAGAGCAGTTCGAGTATTTCTTTTCCAATTTCGACGCAGTGCTTCCTGAAGTCCCAGCTTACAAGCATTTGAATAAGTATGACTATTATAAGACCGAGGACAGACTGAGGAAGTACTTCATACCGAGTTTGGAATTGGATACAGCATTCGCACACAGACACAATCTGACTTGTTTGATGTCGGATGTAGAGAGAAAGTTTGTAGATCAGGTTGAAGATAGGTATAGAAAGCTGACTGAATCCCGAGATTTAGGGCATCACAGGACAGATTGGACGGAGGAAGAACGGTTGCATAAGACCAGGGAAGCTATGGTCCTATAGCGTTGGATAAGGAGCAGAGGGGTAAGTTGTGTATAAGGCGTTATCAGACTTACTACGAAAAGGTTCCAGTGGGACAGAGTACTTGTGATCACGTTTTCACCATGGCAGATGAGGCAAAAGATTTTCTCCAAGGTCCTGTACAAGTGATACCTACGGTGTATTACGTATGTGGGAAGAATGCTTATGTGAGGTTGCCTGCAAATTGGTATGGAACATGTTATTTGTCAATAATATTTCCAAAGATTTACCATACAGAAGACTTAAATCTTCTGGAGGGTGGAGAGCATTCAAGAACGAAAAGAGCTGCAAGTGCAGGAATCGTTGTGGGGGATATCTTTGGAGCTATGATACCTAGTCTAGGAGTAGTCTTGAATGATGTGAAGATCCGGAGGTTAGCGACTGTGGTGGATGAATTTTCGATGAACACAGCAAAATCGTTGGTGTTGGTGGAAGGAGAGATGTTGTCGATAAGGGGAATGGTTTTGCAGAATCGCCTTGCTTTGGATGTCCTATTGGCAAAAGAGGGCGGAGTCTGTAAAATGCTGAAGGTTCAAGAGTGCTGCACTTATATACCAGACCGTAGCAAGGATCTGGAGAAATATATAAGTAACATCACTATGATCCACACAAAGATAGCGGATTTGACCGAAGAAGGGGCCTGGGAAAAGGTCGGAAAGGGTTTTGGTCAAGTGGGAGGTTGGTTTGCAAACCTAGGAAAGGGATTCCTTGGGTACTTCCTGAGACCACTCCTTATCTTGGTGGTTTGTGTGGCTGGCTTGTGGATTATGATCAAGGCCTACAAATGGTATCGAGCAGGCAGAGTCAAGAGAGCTTTGAGGGAAAATGACATGAGATTGGCAAGATTGCAGGACAATCAGTATAAAAGGCTCAAGAGCATGGAGAACTTCAGATCAGGGAAGATGGGAACAAGTTCTGTTTAGGTCGGTTCCTTCTCCGAGGGAGTAGAATGAGATGTGATGACAGGAGTCATCAAAGGGGGGAACTGATAGAGCGAAATGTTCTTGTGAATTGTAGGGGTGCATCATAATCACTGATAGGCCGCACCCACATGTATTCAGACATATATTCGTTTATATTCATTGTATACTCATGCATGTTTAGCAAAGAATGAATAGTTCACTGAAACGAAGTGAACTCAGCAGTATAATGGTGTTAGGATAATGATGTAATGTAATGCTTTTTGAATTGTGTGAACATAATGCATAGAGGAATTAGTTCGTGTATGTAATGTAATTGTAGTAGTTTAAACGTGCACCATATTAAAGTTGCACATGTAATTCATTGTTTGCATAATGAATCGTAATGAATATGCTTATAGGGAAAAGTAAGATGTGTGTTTAAAAGTTATATGTAAGGGCCTGACTACATATATGCTTAAGGAAGGCCTGGTATATTCTTATGTTAGCTTATAATGTAGGCCGAAAAGGGTTTCTCTTGGAAAGGCTCTCTGGGCACAAACGGTAGATTTAATTAGCACAGTAGAAGGTTTCTGTTGAACGTATCTTTTGTTGCAGGTGCAAGGACACATGTCTCGTTAGTAAAGACTAACTCTTTGTTTTCAAAAGTTAGAAAGATGGGAGGCATGGTACGGGAAGTGCAATGGAATTTAGGGATGATACTTTCAGCGGAGAAGGCGCCTGGGACTCAAGGTCAACGAAACCGTCCAGGATGAAGTCACCGTTTCAATGGAAAAGCACAAGAAAGAAGACCTGGCCAAGAGGGCGTAAACAAGGCGTGTACCTTTGTAGTATGGTTTTGTATTAGGGATAGTGCCCTGAGGGAGGAGGCCAGAGAAGCGGTAGGGGAGACCTGAGAGAAGGACAGAGCTGAGCTTAGGTATATGGTGATTGCACTTCTTAGGAAGTCTTCACAGCTGACACCTTTTATTCTTTCTTGCCTGGGAAAATCGTTATGCAGGGATGTCACTTAGCGTTAGTGTAGGGACAGCAATTGATTTTAAGCTTGTTTAGGCCCATGAAGAGCAACTTAGAAATAGGAGCAATCATAGTCTGGTTGGTCCTCCTAGAACTGTCTATTCTTCTTATCCTGAGTCGGATGAGACTCCTGCGTAGATTATTATTTGTATTAGTGCCCATCTATTTCTTTAACCTCGTGTTGAGGTGCCTGCACGTTCAGTTATTTTTGGCGATAATAAATTCTCAAACTTGAATTCGGAGTCAGTGGTCCTTTCAGACAAAATGAATGCTGATATCTAACCTGATGAGATTCTCTCCTTTACACTATTCAACAGGTAAAAAGATCTTGGCGGCCAGAAGGTTCTTATAGATAATTAGATAAGAATCGGCGTTATCAAATGTAAAGTGCTGCACAGAGGATGGTATTTCCCTTCCAGCAGCCCTGAATCCCACCTCTGTCCCACCTTCGCACACTTCGGGCTTTATTTAGAGTTGGATGGATAGAGGGTGCTCTGTCGGGATGGCGGAGGACAATACCGTTGCCGCACCTAGAAACCTCCACCTGCCAAATTTGGAAATGCCCACGAACCCTGAGGATACCTCTTTACATTGACAGGAACCACTGTTTTGGCAGGTCCTTTCAATGTATGAAAAGTTAGACGGGTCGTCCCCTCAGACATGATGTCTGGCCATCAAACTTTTCCCAAAAAAATTTGTCTCTAAAACAAACTCCCAAAGGAGGAGTTTGTTTCAGAAGAAAACAAAACACTAATGCCCCCAACACTCTGGGAGTTTTCTCCCAAGGCTTGGGAATTATTCTTTTTCCCTATCTCTTACCTCCAGGTTTTTCCTGCCGGTGATGGACAGGAAAAAAAACCTTTACACCATCCACTGCAAATAGAGCGGCCAATGTAAAGTGCTTCCTTTGATGGCCTCTACTCTGTTGCATTTGCAAAGGAGCACCATGTCCAACAAACTCTGTTTCAGGCCCTTGATATTAATACATTTAATGCACAGATGGAGAGGGCATAATTAAGTATGAGCAAGGCATATATAAGTACTCTCTCACATTTTTATAACAGTTGGTCCTGGGGCAAAAGACAAGGTCAATATAAAGTTACAATTATTTTTTATTACATTTTAAATTTTGATTTGTAAAGTATTTATTTATTTCATTCTGTACTAATCTTGTCCCTTAAAAGCATCATATCTCGCATCATCCTTCATTCCTTCACAATGGTTGTTGTGCCCTGTTTGTCTGTATCAAGTTAATTCCCCTGTGCTCACCGCACTACCTTGCTTTCTTCTCTCTTTATTGTTTATATTCTGGTGGTATTTTTCTGTGCTGTCCCACATCGTGCATTCCTTTCTTCTTAGACTACATAGAGCCCACATAACCTCAGTTGTCAGTTTCTTCTTTGATCTTATTTGCTGCTCACTGAAAAGATTCTTACCTGCTACATGGTAATTTGCCTAGAAGCCCCTTCTTTATTAAAAATTATGTTTGAGCTAGTGTTTCTATTGAAAAGGCTTTTTTTTGTTTCCCTATAAAGTTTGACCGCATGGACGGATGTGTGCGAACCTTGGCAGTAGCTCAGTCAGCTATGTTTCAGCATGCCAAGTTTTGTGAAGCTCAGTCCATGGGATCAAAATATTAAGGGGGATGAAAAAATGTATCATTTCCCATTTTACCAGCCATAGAAAATGATGCCAAAACCACTGTTCGTATTTATGCCAAGTTGACATGAAGTAGAACTTTACTCAGAAACTGTCCTTTTATTATTTAGTGTAAATACATTTAGCAGTTTTGAGATATAAGAATTTGAAAAAGATGTTGTGAGGCTTGAAATGGTTAACACCTTTGTATATCTTATAAGCTGAAAAGCCATTTGTGAATTTGATTCTAATTTTGGCACAGTTTGAAGAACATGTCTGAAATTTGGCAGACACTTAGTACATTCAGATTACTATTGGTATTTTCAGATTTGGCATATCCATAAGGAGGGGCCAGTTAGAAATACGGAAGGGGGTAAAAAAGAATAAATTTGCTAATAGGTATGGCACATTGTGTTATGAATCTACACAAAGTTTGGCAGAAGCTACGAAAAATTAGTTTCACTGGCTTAGCTATGGAATTAATGCATGCATGCATGCAAATAGGGGGGCCATTACATTTCATTTGCCTATAACTGTGGCACTGTTTGATTAATATGTAGTTAGTAAGGGATACCAAATGCAGGTATATTAGGTTTCATGATGATCTAATCGGTGGAACAAGATCACAGTGCGTGGGTGAAAATATGTTTGATTTATTAATAACTTTGGCAGCAGTCTTTGATGGATCTGCATGGAATTTGACAGGGACTTAGCAGGTTTTTGCTTCTTTTAGTATTTTTAAGTTTGTGCAGCTCCACCAAGGGTGCGAGGCAAAGTTAGAAAGAGGGAACAAAAAAAGGTTTGATTTGCTAATAACACTGGCACTGTGTGATGAAACGGCACAAACTTTGGCAGCAGTTGGAAGGTTTGGTCTCTCATTGGTATGTCAAGTTTTATGCCAATCCATTGGGGGAGCTAATTTAAGGAGGGCAATAGCATTTTCTGTTGCTTATAACTTTAGCACTGTTTGATGCATCTGCATCAAATGTGGCAGGCACTTATATGGTTAAATCCAGTGCACGTTTTCAGGTTTCTCCAGCGGGTGGAGAGGGATGGGGTACTTCTACTGAACCCCACTAAGCCTCTGACAACCTCTAAATAGTGAGCAGTCAAGTCCACAGCGTTTGTCACAGAGTAGGCGTGACGTGTAGCAGTAACAGGGGTTGATCATGTGCCCAAAACAGCAGAAATGTTGAAGTTACTTTCTGAGGGCAGAACAGAGGGCAGAGAACTACACGGTGGAGCAGGAGCTCACTGTTACCTGTTGGAAACTTCACACTACATCTGAGAGCAGACGCGCTGCCTGGAGGCATTCTCACTGCTTCCTCAGACAAGTTTGACTTGTGTTTTAAAATACACAATCAGTAAAACTGATTTATTTATCAGAATAACGGAGTAGTAGATATGACTTTGTATCCCCCTTTCAGTAGTCAAGTCTTGAAATAACTCAGACTAAGATATATGAAACTTGGGAATTTGGGAGGTGGTGAAAAAGATGTTAAGGGTAGCATTGAAGCAGAAGAGAAAATGCTGATTTCGCCTGACAACACAACAATCTGATGTAGTGTTCAATTGATATGTGGTAGTTTATACACTTATGCAGAGTTCTGCCAAAGAACCTCACAACTATATCACTCAGTGCTAATGTAAAACAGGGCCTGTATGAATAGCTCTGCAAAAGCACCTCAGTTGTGCCCTATGTGGTACATGATTCACCTCAGTTGTGCCCTATGTGGTACATGATTCACCTCAGATGTGTCCTATGTGGTACATGATTCACCTCAGTTGTGCCCTATGTGGTACATGATTCACCTCAGTTGTGTCCTATGTGGTACATGATTGCCCGGGCACGACTTGTCGTAGACCCCCACCACCCTGCCAGTCCTAATCTAAGACTACTGTGGTACTGCACAGCTCTAATGATGTGTCTCCGACCATGACCTAAGCAGCACCCAAGTTTCTACAGCCGTGGAGTCCCACTAACTTGGCAGTAGCAGTACAGTGCTGATCTATGTACTGTCAGCTATTTTAGTTTTGGGATGTATGCCGCTCTGCACATCTGCCTCAACCTAGACCTGAGAAATTCCTACTAAAACCACAATGAAGCCTTTCACAAGAACTTCCGAAGATTCCATGTAAATCATCCCAGTGCACAGGTTACACGATTGCAGTCCAAAGCCAGCTCTGCCAATGCATCTCAACTGTGTCTCATCTATATTTAAACACTTGGCCCCACCTAACTCCACCCACTAACAGCACTAAATCACAGAACCCCCTGTAATCATCAAACCAGTGAAACCTCAAATAGCTCTGCAAATGCACCTAAATAATGAACTATAGCATTCCTGTCTTTCTAAGGCCAAGTATCCCCTAGACCTGCGCCAGTGAACCTCAACTAGGATGGTGCTAACTTCTCTTATTACAAGGCCCCACATGGCTTCAGCAAGGCACCTTAGTCTTTAATATAATAACCAAAGGGACTTTAATACACAGCTCCATCAATGCGTTCCCAGCTTTCCAAAACTGAATCCTTGCATATACTTGTCCCAGTCAGTGCTTTCTCATTTTGATCTGTGGCCCAGAGTTCAGCTCAAGTCATGCTAGATCTTTCTAAACATACTGGCCTTTCTAGACCTGGGTCTTATTTTACTGATGAATTTCGCCTCTCCGCCGGCAGAATTAATCTGCAGTTAAAGTTCAATCTGCAGTGTTTTTTAAACATAGAGGGATTGCTCCCTCTTCCAGCCCTGTTTAGAAACTACTGACTGCACTGCAGCGCATACCCCTCAGCACCTTAGATACTCTGCAGTAATTACTGCACAGTATGTAAGGGCGCCAATGGGTATGCACTGCACTGCATTTGGTATTTGGTTACACTATTTCTTAGTGCAAAATGCATCCTCGCATACATTTTTGGACACGAGGGTGCATGTGCACTTACAAAATAGCACCAAAAACCCACTTCGCCCCATCACGGAATCTCACAGAATTTTAATGTAATTCCACGGAATTCCACCAAATCAAACTCCCCCAATTCCGCCCACCCCTATATTTTACACCAGTACAGAGAACTCCTTGATAGGTGTACCATTGATCTGGTTAATAATACTAGCATCTAATATTTAAGCACGCTCAATCATTTCAGGTACTGCTGTTCATAATTGATGAATATCATATTAATCATAATATAACACACAGAGAAATACAATATTTAATCACATCACTCAACATTTCTACAGCATAGGTAAATCCTACGGCTGCATTGCAGACTGTATGACCAGAAACCTGGTCTGAAATCGCAGCTTTCACACTAGGCGAAACTTAGTATCTGGGCAGGTAACTTTATGCCATTGTAAATCAGTGTCTTTAATTGTAACATTTACGAGCGCCTGCAAGTAACTCAACCAGAGTCAGCCCTATACAGTCTTCATTCATGTATAGTTTAATAGAGTGTCATGCAGGCTACATCAGCATCTCTGCAATAGGTGCATTAACTCACCAAGGTATCTTACTTTAGCACAAACCTGATGCCATCAAGTTACACAGTAGGGTTCTGCAGAAGGCACATCAAGTATCTGAGCTACGTTATTATGATTTAAACAAGTGACATGAGATTAATCACAGATATCTGAAGCAAGTGTATTAATCGCCTGAGCTATCTTGCCAATATCATACCCTGAGACTTGCTGGATACACAGATATGAGCATCACGGTATCTTAAAATGCTCTCTGTTTGTGACCAATAAAGTAGGAAGTAACAGAGTTACTATCAAACCTCTTTGATAATTTCTTGGCTGGAAGAATTTGTGAAAATAATGGTAGTTCCTGGAGGAACATAGGCTGAGTGCCCCTTTAAAATTGCCTGTAAAACATTTAGATTTTGTCCAGGTTCTTTCAAGATTGTACTGCTAAACACACCATGAGGCCGGCCCCATGCAATATATAGCGAAGGGGCTGGGGTGGGGTGGGAGACAGGAGAATCCCCTCCTCTCGAACACGACCAGCAAGGTTCAAACTCACTCTCTCACTCTTTTCAGGAAGTGGTTCAAGGTGGGCGGATGTTCTTTTTTCTGGCTACCCCCTGCTTAGCATTTTAGCCTATTCTTGGTCTTCTCAATTTCATTTAGGCCCATTAGGTGGGAGGGAGAGATTTTAAGGTGGAAGTGATCAAATGCTAATAACTTTGGCTCTGTTTGATGACTCCCCACAACATTTGGCAGATGTTTAGCGGGCTTCACTTATTGTTCGTTATGTCAGGTTTTGAACAGATCCGTCAGGGACAAATATAAATGAAAGGACAATGAGAGTTTAATTCAGTAATACATTTGACACTGTTTAATTAATCTGCAAGACATTTGGCAGCTAGCAAACAAAGCCCAGAGCAAGGCCTGGCAAGCCTGCAACCAACCCCTACTGAACACAGATGAAGGTGGTTGGGCACACGGCGTGTCTGAATGCCGTGCACAGCGCAGAATGAATAGATGACAGGTCGTGCATAGTAGGGGTTAGGCACCCATGGCAGGTTGGGAGTAGGACTGTGCAGCAGGGTTAAAAATTAAGGAAATCATACAAAAAAATCCCTGAAGATACCATCAATAAAAACTGAGGGGAATATTATCAAGGGCTTTATCGCCGCTTTAGCGGCACTTTTTGCCGCTAAAGCGGCGATATTTTTAACGCCCTATTAGCAAGCTGTCGCTAACAGGCGTTAGCGACAGCTTTCCGGCGATAGCGGCCGGGTTTTACATCGCCTTGCATGTCAGCGATAATTATCGCTAATGACATGCAAGGTAGGCGTTCCCAACTAAAAGCGACACAAAACAGTCACTTACATACCTATCGCCTATTAGCAATACCCGCGAAGCGATAAAAAAAGGCGCGCTAAGCAAGGTTTGCGATATTTATCGCATGTTCTTGCTAATATGCCCCTGAGTTATGTTTGAGGCTCAAACGAGTAAAACCACTGATATTCACCAGTAATATTTAGGAATGTACACAACACATGACATAACTCATGGTTGCTGGTCAACTTATTTTGTTCTCCAGTTCGTTTTTTTTTCCCATGGTGGTCGACCGTGAGTTATGTTGTGTACTGTTTGCATTCTTCAACATAATTGGCATATGTGAGTGGTTTTAAGCATTTGAGCCTCAAACAAAACTCATTTTTTAACTGTTTGTTTCAGTGAATTATCCCTTAAGAAAGTAAGCCAGGGCTGGGCAGGCCATAGATTGTCCTGTCAATCACACAGTCAGCTAGTGACTTTAGAGGCTGGTTTTGCATGCCAGAGTCCGGTGCTGGTATTAACACCAGGAGCCACTGGCAGACAACAACTGGCCTAGTCATGTGCACAGGCGCGAGCTGGTCAATTATACATAAGGCTCCCTATTTTCAGTTTTTATGATCTTTACAGATAAATACAGGCAGAAAACCATTAATTTTCCTCTCTGTATCTATTTTTAGATGTGGATAAGACGGAAATTGAGTTGTTTTTTGATTGATTCTAAATGCTTTCAATCATGTTTGTGCGGATTGAAAGGTAAGGGGTTAAAACAAATTAAGGAATTTTAGTAAAGAGCCTTAAACAGCAGTACATATGCATAACCTTGATACTAACATTTGCATGTTTTATCATCTGAGTGTGTTTATATCATTGAAACCTGTCCGGCATTCAGGCATGAGTGCATATTTATTAGTAAGATAAATGTAGAAATATACTGGTTTCAGCTTCATTTTTTCGCAAAACCCTAAATAAATATGGATAAACACAGATAAAATTAGAACAAAATAATTATGGATAAATCATCATTTTGTTCTCACAGTCCAATATTGAGTTGACAAGTACTTATTTAAGAGTTAAATACCTAAGTGCTTCAGTTCTTCACCTCTGTGACCTGGGTCATAAATCTGACTCCAGCACTCCTCATTATCAGGCCCTTCTATCAGCATCTTGATGATGATAATGTAAAATAAACAGAGCCTTCCCTTAACTCTAAAAGAAAAATGTGACCCTGTGCTTTTTAAAAAATGTACTTAAGGCTGTGAGCTACTCTGAAGGTGTCAACAAACTACAGATGGACTGTTTGGAGACACCTGGATTAAGTTAACTCTTTATTTTAATGTTCTCCCATTTCAAAGTTTTGCATTTTCAAACAGCAGGCCTCTTGCTCACAGTAGCCAGTAGAGGTGACACTGTGCCTTATTTACAACTGAAAAACACAGTCCTCTTTTTTAAATGGGAGAAATTTAAAGTGAAGACAAATATTTCTATGAAACATTAAGGGCCTGATTACGATGGTGATCGGACCACCACCGACAGGCCATCGGTGGTGGTCCAACTACTGACAGCCCTTTGGTCTGACCGCCAGATTACAATTCTGGCGGTCAGACACACAGCGGTCCAAGGGAAGACCACCGCCTCTGTCAGGATCTGAGATCCCGACGGGGAGGCAGTTGGGGTCGTATCCCTGAATGACAGCAGTGCCGAGCCAGGTACCACAGTCAGGATTACGATATCCCTTTCTGACAGCCTTTTCATGGTGGGAAGACCACCATGAAAAGGCTGTTGGAAAGGGATACGGGGGCCCGCAAACAGGGCCCCGGTCCATCGTGTGCCACTGTAAAGTGGCCCTGGGGTTGAATGTAGTGCCCCCACTCACCTCTATGCACCGTGGGCCATGCACAACATGGTGCCTGGCACATGGTTCATGGACATGGAGGAGGTGCTCTGTACCACAGCGGCTTGTGCTACGGCCCTTTCCTTGGCCGCAGCACAAGCTGCCATGATATGGAGCACTTTCCGACTGCCAACAAGGCAGTCATATCAAAATGCGGTGGTCGGACTGCCGCACTGCTTGTCAAGTGGGCTCCAGACCACCACAATAGCGGGCGGAGGTCCGACCGACCGCAATCAAAATCAGCCACTAAGTCTTAATGTTTTTCTCCTCTTTCAATTAATCCCATTACTTCTTAATGTTTCCTCACTTTAAATTCCTCCCATTTCAACAAATGGCTGCATTTTTCTGATATAAATATGGCACCTTGTCTACAGGCTAGTGGGAGCAAGATGCCTGGTGTTTGTTAATGTGACACTTGGAAATGGGATTACATTTAGAAGATGAGTTTTATAGAATCCATATAAACATAAAGTTAACTCTTAAGTTTAATTTTCTCCCACTTCAAAGTGTTGCCTTTACACACAGCAGGCATCTTGATCACCTATACCCATTTATCCCATTCATACGCACACGTTTATACATCCCCAAAGAACATGCTCTCACTGACACACATGGCAGCCCTGTCATAGTGCCCCTAGTCAAGGTATTTTGTTCAAACCATGGTATTTGATTCTATTGACATTAGGCTTAAAGTCATTGGAGCTGGGCATGAGGGTGTCTAGTAACAATTCACAAACTGCTTAGCCTTCAGTAGCTCACGATGATTTTCACTGATCAGAAGTAGCTCTCACAACAAAAAAGGTTGGAGACCCCTGACTTAATCATTAAGGTAACTTTTCATTTTAATTTTCTACCATTTTGAAGCATTCGGAAACATCATTTTGTTCTCATACTCTAATATTGAGTTGACGAGGACTTAGGACTTATTTAAGAGTTAATTACCTCAGTGCTTCAGTTCTTCCCCTCTGTGTCCTGGGGCATAAATCTGACTACAGAACTGCTCATTATCAGACATTGCTATCTGCAACCTAAAGATAATAATGTAAAATAAACATAGCCTTCCCTTAACCTTAAAGAGAAAAATGTGACCCTGTGCTTTTAAAAAAATTAACTTAAGGCTGTGAGCTACTTTGAAGGTGTCTTTACATTCTGGGAAATGTAGTCTTTTTTTATTCACATCTTAAAATCAGGACTACACATCCCAGAATGCAAAGCAAAAAAAACAGAATTGTATGAGCAACTCACTCATGACCCTGGAAAACTTGAAAGCTGTGTTGTTGAATACTCTTTTGCCTTGAATTCCGGACTCAGTTCTTGCTGCTCCCTCTTTCCCTAGTACATCAGGGGGTCTATTTATACAGGATATATTGTCGCTCAGAGGTTCATTTGTGAGTTCCCTAGTCTCTCTTGTGCTTTCCTATAGATTTACCTATGTTTCCTCCATGTAGAATGCTATTCTTTTTATGTGCTTGGATTTGTAATATGAACATGTAATTCAGAGCTTTTAAGTGTTCTGGGTCCATGTGTGTGTAGACAGTCCACCCATTGTAGGTTTTTGCTTTGTTTTCTGGGACTTGTCGTCCTTACAATCCCATTGTAAAACTATGACTACAGATCCATAAATGCAAAGTAAAAAATGTGGACTGGATGAACTACTCATACATAGACCTGGAAAACACAAGAGCTCTATGTAATTCAGAAATGACCCAATTACTTGCCAGTAATCTGAATTCTGGTCTTCCTTGTCACAGTACTTACACCATGAGCTTTTCCTCAAACCAAAGACAGTTTTTACCTATGCTAGCAAATCTGTTTCACTAAACAATAAGTTAGCTGTGGTACCTAACTTGGGACACCCCCAACTCTTGCACAAAAGGACAAAGGGATTGTAATATCAGCATTAAAAAAGGCCCAATGGGCACTATAATCCGTGGGCAGAGGGAGGGGAACCCAAGGACAGAGATGAGGAAGTCCAGGACTCAGAGTATTGGAGATTACCAGAAATTATCCAGCTCATTACTTCCACATGTATCTTCCTCGTCCTGGTTCTTCAATGTGACGCAATACCAAAGCCATGCTTCATGAACCACTGGGCCTCAATCTAAGAATGAAACACATACTAACACACTTTGCAGCTATAACACGCTCTTTAATTAAATTTAAAATAAACTATGCATTAATAGCACTCAAAACATGAGACACAAAAAAACAGTGATTATCCCCCTTTCTAATTGTAGATGGGAATGTGACATAAAAGTGTGAGGGGTTGACCAAGTTGTGACATAATATCGTGTCCAAAATATTTTGATATTGAGAACATCGTGGGGCATAATGTCGAAGGTGAGAATATTCTTTACTTAAATATTGTTGTACACAATGTCAGTGTTTTGGTATATTTTGTAAAGTTTTAATTTATTGTTGAATGTTTTTAATAAAGTTAGTACATTTTCAATTGCATGTTTTTAATTCGTTTAAATGATTCAATTTTATTTGTAGTTATACTTTCTTTGCACTTATTGTTTAAATTTTTAATAAAGCAATACAATTTATTTTGAATATTTTTGTCTGACTTTTTGTAAATATTAAAGTACATTTTAACTGTTTGGTTTGTAATAGAATAGGGTAGGAAGATATTTTTAATGAATTATTTTCATTGTATAACATGGAGACTAATATTTTGAATACTTAAGCTAATGTACCCACATTCAAAATACTGTGCTGAAAGAGTGTGATTGGATTTAGAATGATAAATGTCATCATCCACAAAAAATATAATTTCTCAAATTAGTGTTAATTTAAAATGATCATCATTTAATGTAATGATCCCAAAAATAAATATTTCACTGAAGATTGTGGGATTGAGTTACAATAGTTAAACTGATTTCCCAAAATAAAAGAAATACCCTTTCCCAGAGAGTTTACAAATGTATTAAGCAGTGAACTTGATCTCTCTGATATTTAGCTAAAACTGATAGTATTACCAGATGTACTTGCTCTTTTATTTAAGAAATTAAAACATTAAAGAACAACCGATGCAAAGAAGCTGTCGCATGACAGATAACTCCATATTCCTTAAAGTCTTCTTTTGCTTAACATAGCACGCTGAGGGACTAGCAGACAAAGAGCCACAAGGTTTTGAAAGAATATATAGTGAACATTCCATAAATGTAAGGAATATGGAACTATCTGCCATGCAAAAGCTTCTTTGCATTGGTTGCTCTTTAATGTTTTAAATAAAAGAGCGAGTAGTGTCTGTTGGTACTATTGATTTTAACTAAATATATATAGCACCATAGAATTGCTCCTAGACAGACATTGAGCACTGCTCAGAGGTACATCAATTCAATCTATACATCCTTGATAAGACAACAATCCCTGGATGTTGGCACCAGGCTTGCACATGATGAACTGATTAGTGCACTGTTGGTACTCTCAGAGGATTCTTCCCAACACAGAAACACATTTTTTTAATTGTTTGTCGTGAAGAAGGTGGATGAAAATAACATTTCACTGTTCACCCAAACGCCTCTTCGACACCTGTGTATTTTTTAATTATTAATTTGGACAAATGTGTATTTTTTTAATTACTGATCTAAAAAGCTTTTGTGTAATTTTAATCGTTGATATGAATGTATATTGGGTGATCTTATAGTCATGTGTAATATGTGATGCTGGTTTCATATGAAAGAATTTTAGTTAAGATATACTTTCACAATTACATATGTCTGGTTTTAATGTTTAATCTAATGTATTGTGGATTCATTATAAAGGAAAAGAAAATAATCTTTTAAATAAATTAAATAAGAAATTATTCATATAAGCTTTGTGGTTTATGATATGTATGAAGGACGTTTCAATCATTGGTTGTTCGTAGAATATGTATGAGATCATGTCCATTTGATTTTTAAACACATTTGCAACTGAAATGCCCACTTATTGATAACTGCATACATACGAAAAAAGAAGAAAAGAGAATCATTCACTTTCCTTGTTCGACACTACCCTGTCACTTTTTTTCTGTTATATAAGGGTGGCTCTCTTGGTCTTTGTGTGCCGTGAACAATGCACAAGATAACCGCAACAAGAGAAACCTGGCTACACTTTCAATTTGCCTTAAAAGGCCCATCTATTCATTTTTGGAGTTTCTAGCTGCTTCACGGTGCTCTGTTCATTTGAACAGCCATGTAAGCAGTGAAAAACAAGGAAAAAGCAAAGCAGGAGAATGGGAGGAGAAATCAGTAAAAACGAGGAGAAAGCACTCAGAAAAATGGGGTAAAGGAAGGAGAAGCAGTAAAAAATGAGGGAGAAGCAGGACAAAGCTCTCGCAGTAAAAAATGAGACCCAAGCAGAAGAAAGTTCATCAAAACGAGGGGAAAGGAAGGAGAAAGCAGTAAAAAACAAGGCAATAGCAGGAGGAAGTGCCCACAAAAAAGGGGGTAAGGAAAGAGAAAGCCGTAAAGCGAGGCAAAAGCAGGAGAAAGCGCTCAGAGAAATGAGGGGAAAGGATGGAGAAAGCAGTTGATGGAGCGAAGTACAGAAGATTTTGTGAGTACCCCGTTCAGACCAATCACCCCCTTAACAAAGTTATATATTAATTTTGATTGCTGTGTATTAACCAAACACACACATTACATGTGGGAAATGCTCTGCATTAACAGGCTTGATTAACATATTAATTAATGGTGTAAAACGCATGTTTTTATCTATTTTGCGCATTTAAGTAGTGTAATAGTGCATGTCTATGTTGTAGTGTACACTGTGCATTTCATGCTGTTTTTGCTTTATTTTAATGGCTTGCAGTGTGATGCTTTTCCGCTAGGTAACAGTTTTAGGGGATAACATATTAGTACTGGTGGGTGGGGGGACAGAAAACACTTATTTTCTGTGTATTCACATTTTCTTTGTGTTTATCGTAGTTTTGGCTGGTGGCCAGTTTCAAGATGGCTTCGTTTTCCCGGTTCTGCGCAGTAGAGAATGCTTGCATCATCTGGCTGGAGGAACCTTGCGCATGCCTTGTGCTCCACTGAACTTTGCAACTCCAGCTGACTATGTTCGAGGCCATTTGTGTGAATGCTGGCGAGTGGCTGAGAGCCAGAATGATAGCACGAGGACAGTTGAATGCCTGCCAAAGAGAAAAGTCGAATGCCTGCCAAAGAATGACCACGTGGAAACAGCTGAATCCCTGAAAATGAACAGTTGAATCCCTGCCAATGAACATTTTAATGCCTGCTAATGAACTGTGGGACAGATGAATTTGTATCTATCAGCTTGTCAAAGATAAAGTTATTCACGGACATCCTGGGTGCGGAGAAATACATTGTCATGAACGGACATCCTGGGAGCTGAGAAATGCATTTTCATGACCAATCAGAGCAAGGGAAACGGCAAGAGTTGAAACATTTGAGGGTAGAGAGCCAGCAAACACAGTATAAATATCAGACCAAAATTGTTTTTTTTTAGAGAAGCTGGTTGGAGAAAAGCTGTTTGCAGAGATGCTGTTTGCAGAGATGCTGGGAGTTTGAAACCATGCCAGAATGCCACTGATGACCCCTGTAGGTTCGAGATCGTTGCGGGACACTAGCCTGGGTGAGAGATGCGTCTAGGAGGCCAGGGTTACTAAGAAAGTTGGGGTTTAGTGTTGGTTAGGAAGGTTTTAGTGTAGGAAATCTTTAGAATTAAATGAATGTTTTTAACTATGGTTCACTGATCTTTCATTTTTGGAACCCTCTGTCAGTCACATGACCAAGGATTGATTTTTAACCATTTTGAGAATAATGAAATGAATGCAAACCTACATTTTCTCTTCATGACTTTTATTAAACAGTTTCTTCATTTATTTCCTGAATAAATGGCAATGCTCAGTGAGAATTAATGAGTGAGAGAATAAATGATAATTTTCTTTATGCAAATTAATTACATAAAATCTTGTAAATGATTTCAGGTGTTCGTGATTCTTTTAGAGTCAATTAATTATGCAAATCAATGTATTGTTGTAGTGAGGTTAAGCTGGTCTTGACAATCACCAACAACTTGCTCAACTAATTGGTCCATCGACCTAGTTGGCGAGGGTACATTGATGCATAGATTCGTTAGTAAAATTATGTGATAAAAACAAATGTTGGTGTAAAAATCTGTGCTTAAAGGTATCCCGTGATAGGAAATAATTCATGCAACCCATTGTAGGATTATTAGCAAGGGTCTGGGGGTGTGTGTGACAGGTGTGTGTACTTCGGTGTTATGGGCCCCACCGGAGTGACCCGGACCCTGGGTTGGTGATAGTTTTCTGGGTAAACGCTGCATCAATTAAATGGTAGCAGAGGATGGTTATTATTGACAAGTTTGGTGATTAGTAATGGTTATTTTGACTAGTTTAGTGTATATAAAACCCCTATATTCAAAGGTTTATGTCTAACACTTTATGTTGAGTTTGTGTTGCGTTTTATGTTGTCAATTGTATTCACGCTTCCGGGAAGTAGGAAGTGGAACACGTGTGGCAAGAGAAGTCACATGGAATAGTGCATTGTCTGAGTTCATATTGGTGATAACACAGGTTGTGTTATGATAGGGACATTTTCCGCATAAAGGTGTGTAAGTGAAATAGTGACCGGTTTTCTTGTGAAACTCTGGCCTTAATTCTCAGGAGCAGTATAGTCTCCACATGTGTTTTATCCCCAGAGAAACGGGTTTACCGCTTGCTTGAAAGAAGGGTAAGGTAGAGGAAGTGCTACTTTATCGGCGAAACAGGAAAATTCTGTGGTAGGGTAGAGGTAAGCGCTGCCTACTGGAAATACAGAATTCTTGTGTAAATGGACAAAGCTATCTCTTTGGTTTAGCGAAACAGGCAATGGAGATGTTTTATGTTGATTACTAACAGGTTTTAATTAAAGAAAAACGTAAGAAAAGTTTGCCGATAAAATTTTGTAAAGGAACGGTCGGCAAGAGCAGGAGTAGTGGGAAAGGCTGACGTCAGAAAGACCACGCTGAGATTGGTCAGCTGTAGAAAAACGAAGCTTTCACTGATTGGTGCGTTAGTGTGAGACGTGCTGGGATTGGAGAATCACCAGAGTGACGTAGACGCCCGGATTGGTGCGTTAGTGAGAGTCGCACTGGGATAGGTGGATGCGGAAGTAACGTGAGAGCTTTCTGATTTGCTTACGAGTGTGTTTCCACAGTGGTATTGGTTGGAAAGGAAACTGCGCAGGGAAGCTGATTGGTAGAGAGTTTGTGTTGCACTGACGTTTCTGGCTGAACGCGAAGACAAAAAGTTAAGCGAAAAATGTATTATATTGGTAAAGAGAAGAAGAATTTTTCGCTGTTTGGAAAGGTAAAAAGATTGTTTGTGAAAGACAAGCCTGCAGTAAAGCAGGAGTGGAGACTATTCCCTGCCCCGGGAACGCCTGTATTTCACATGCTAATGAAGCATGGCTATCACACTTACGTGTTTGTAGAAAATTGGGTGCGATATACGAAAGGTGATGGTGCGCTTGCATTTCCTCCAGAAGGTTCTTTTAACATAGAGGTTTTGCGGCATTTGAGAGAAACAATGGGGAAACTTGAGCCTAAACTTAGACCTACGCAATTTGAAGCTTTAATGGATTGGGAAAATGAGGTGAATGAGAAAGAACGACACAGATCAGGAAGAGGTTATGATTTTGGTTTGGATAAATATCGGAATGAGAATATTGAGGACAGAATATGTAGATGGCAACAGGTGGATGTACCAAATGATTTGTTTTCTGTCAGGAGTATGGGAGGATCTACAGGAGGTAAAAAGAAAGAGGAAAAGAAGCATGTTGAAATTTCAGGCTGTAGGTACAGTGATACTAAAGATGAGTTGCTGGATGACATGCTGGAGAACAGACCACCTCAATATCAAGGGGAGTTTGCGACAGTGGTGCCAAAGGCACCGCCAGCAGAAACTACAAAAGTTTTCCAATCTGTTCCAGTCCCCATAGGGAGTAGTGCAATAAATAGACAAGAACCTGTTCAAATTAGTAGTACAGTAACAAAGCCAGAACTCCTTCCAATGAGTAGTACGATTATTTGGCAAGAAACACAAGTGATAAATAGGTCAAATCCTGAAGAAGAAAATGAGTTAGCAGTCAGGACACGAGAATTGTCTGAAAGATTGAAAGAACTGCCTATGAATATGCAAGCTTTAACAGTCCCGATGAGTGTAGATTCTGAAATTTCTGTTTGCAAAAGTGAGGTAGAGAAAGAACATTCACTGACCATACCGTTAAATGAGGCAAGACCAGATCCTAGAAGAGAGTTATTCTCTGAAAGTGTCAGGAATAAACAGCTTAGTGTGTCCCGATTGGATACACCGAAAGATCTGACAAAAGCTCCGACTTACGCGGTTGGAACTCAGATACTGACTGAAAAACCGACTGGATGGTTGCAGGGAACGAAACCTAGAGAAAGATTAAACAAAGTCTTTTGGGTCTGACCAGTGAGGAGTTGGGAGAGAGGGAAAGAAGTGGCTATAGAAAAGATGCAGAACGCCAACAGATAGATATTGCAGAATTAAAGGTAGACATGGAGGAATTAAATTTTGGAGCAGTAAGCATGAACAGATCAAAAACAGGAGTGGATATCTTCAAATATAGGGATTTGCAGAAACCATATAGATTAGATTTCACAGAAAAAGGCATAGAAAACTTAAACACTACTGGAAGAAGAGCTAAAATTAAAGCATTACTGAGATTGCTGAGAAAGAGGAGGGATGTTGAAAAATGGAGAAGCAGGTGGAGAAAGAAGAAAAAACGAATAGCTGATAGGGGATCATTAGCATTTCCTGCTGCTCACAAATGTGAAACTGACTACATTACCAGAGAGAATTGGTTTACAGATGAATTGGCAAAATATTGCACAAAACAGGATTGTTCTTTGAATCAGGCACGGGCGAAGGAAGACACTTTTTCCCAATATCTCATGCTTACTAACACAGTAGAAACATGGAAAAAAGTGAGGCAGTTGCAGGATCAGGCAAGCGATGAGGAAAAGGAAACGTGGGTAAAAGAATGTTGCACACAAAAAGAAGAGGATGATGTTTGGGTCTACCAAAATGAAAGAGCTGTTATGCCCAATAGTATGTTTGCCCATTTTGCACTCATGTATCATGGACAGGCACACACAGATAGGGAAACTCAGTTTGACAACAAAGTTATCAGTCTGAGCTGTGAAAAACTGAGCACTAAAAAGAAACTGCATTGTGCCTATTGTCCAGAAGCTTCTGGAGTTGGTGAGCAGGTGAATGGCACAATGAAAATCAAACTAGTAGAAATGTGGGATTCCACTGACTTGAAATGGCCGGATGCTTTGCCCCTAGTTATAATAACCATGAGAAGTACACCTGACAGAAGGACATGTTTAAATCCCTACAAGATACTAATGGGACGAGCCATGAGACAAGCATATGTACCTGATCCACAACAAAGGCCACTGAGAAATAGACTGCAGATTTCAGATACAAGTTCTGAATCAGGTGCTGAGCAACCAGAAGCTGTTAACAGAAGGGAAGCAGACTGTGAAACTGGTGAGACTAGATCAACAGACTCTGCGAGTGTACAGCAAGGTGTAAGACTCAACGATTTTTCACCTGACAACGATTTAGAAAGTACTACAGAACTAGGACAAGAACAAAGTCAAGAGCAGAGGCAAGAACAGGAAATTCTGAACAAAGACTGTGAACATATGGATAAGGATGATTCACACATGTGGCCCAATGGAGTAAAGAGACTCAAATATAAGATAGTGAGAAAAGGAACAAAAGCTCTTGAAGACCAGATCTCTGAAATAACAAACAAATTAGAACAGGATAAATTGGACAGACCACCTGAGTGGACTTACGTAGTATTACAAAAGATAGAAGAAGTAGATTTTAGGAAGGAAAGGGACAGTGACAACGACAGTGAGCAGGACAAAGAAACGACTTGAGGCCTCCCTAACAGTGTTACAGAAAACACTTCTGGGTTTTAGCACATAAGACAAAGACGATTTTTCATGAACCATTTCCAAGTAGTTAAAATAAAAGAAGGGGCAAAGGACAGAAAGTCATTCAAGTGTGGAAACACACTTTGTACATACGGTACATATTTGGTAGATTTTATTTATAGGATAACTTAGATACCATAGCAGATATGAACAGTCCTAAAAATAGATATAAAATGTTTGCTTTGGGTGTAAGATGTGTTTCTGTTGTACCATTTTTCCAATAGTACTGTTAACAATGTACAAATAGTTGCACAAGTAGATAGAACTGCACTTCACAAGGATAAGTAAGTTTTAGATTTAGAACTAAAGATAAAATTTTTGTCGAGAACAAGGGAAATGAGAAAGAAATTTGCTGAGCTAACAAAATTATTGAGAAGAAGTGTCTGATCAAATAAAATTTAGTGGGATGAATGGGTGGTTTGGGATTTGGTGATGATGAAATCATCAAAGGGGGGAATTGATGGAGCGAAGTACATAAGATTTTGTGTGTACCCCGTTCAGACCAATCACCCCCTTAACAAAGTAATATATTAATTTTGATTGCTGTGTATTAACCAAACACACACATTACATGTGGGAAATGCTCTGCATTAACAGGCTTGATTAACATATTAATTAATGGTGTAAAACGCATGTTTTTATCTATTTTGCGCATTTAAGTAGTGTAATAGTGCATGTCTATGTTGTAGTGTACACTGTGCATTTCATGCTGTTTTTGCTTTATTTTAATGGCTTGCAGTGTGATGCTTTTCCGCTAGGTAACAGTTTTAGGGGATAACATATTAGTACTGGTGGGTGGGGGGACAGAAAACACTTATTTTCTGTGTATTCACATTGTCTTTGTGTTTATCGTAGTTTTGGCTGGTGGCCAGTTTCAAGATGGCTTCGTTTTTCCCGGTTCTGCGCAGTAGAAAATGCTTGCATCATCTGGCTGGAGGAACCTTGCGCATGCCTTGTGCTCCACTGAACTTTGCAACTCCAGCTGACTATGTTCGAGGCCATTTGTGTGAATGCTGGCGAGTGGCTGAGAGCCAGAATGATAGCACGAGGACAGTTGAATGCCTGCCAAAGAGAAAAGTCGAATGCCTGCCAAAGAATGACCACGTGGAAACAGCTGAATCCCTGAAAATGAACAGTTGAATCCCTGCCAATGAACATTTTAATGCCTGCTAATGAACTGTGGGACAGATGAATTTGTATCTATCAGCTTGTCAAAGATAAAGTTATTCACGGACATCCTGGGTGCGGAGAAATACATTGTCATGAACGGACATCCTGGGAGCTGAGAAATGCATTTTCATGACCAATCAGAGCAAGGGAAACGGCAAGAGTTGAAACATTTGAGGGTAGAGAGCCAGCAAACACAGTATAAATATCAGACCAAAATTGGGGGTTTTCAGAGAAGCTGGTTGGAGAAAAGCTGTTTGCAGAGATGCTGTTTGCAGAGATGCTGGGAGTTTGAAACCATGCCAGAATGCCACTGATGACCCCTGTAGGTTCGAGATCGTTGCGGGACACTAGCCTGGGTGAGAGATGCGTCTAGGAGGCCAGGGTTACTAAGAAAGTTGGGGTTTAGTGTTGGTTAGGAAGGTTTTAGTGTAGGAAATCTTTAGAATTAAATGAATGTTTTTAACTATGGTTCACTGATCTTTCATTTTTGGAACCCTCTGTCAGTCACATGACCAAGGATTGATTTTTAACCATTTTGAGAATAATGAAATGAATGCAAACCTACATTTTCTCTTCATGACTTTTATTAAACAGTTTCTTGATTTATTTCCTGAATAAATGGCAATGCTCAGTGAGAATTAATAGTGAGAGAATAAATGATAATTTTCTTTATGCAAATTAATTACATAAAATCTTTTAAATGATTTCAGGTGTTCATGATTCTTTTAGAGTCAATTAATTATGCAAATCAATGTATTGTTGTAGTGAGGTTAAGCTGGTCTTGACAATCACCATCAACTTGCTCAACTAATTGGTCCATCGACCTAATTGACGGGGTACATTGATGCATAGATTAGTTAGTAAAATGATGTGATAAAAACAAATGTTGGTGTAACAATCTGTGCTTAAAGGTATCCCGTGATAGGAAATAATTCATGCAACCCATTGTAGCATTATTAGCAAGGGTCTGGGGGGTGTGTGTGACAGGGTGTGTGTACTTCGGTGTTATGGGCCCCACCGGAGTGACCCGGACCCTGGGTTGGTGATAGTTTTCTGGGTAAACGCTGCATCACAGTAAAACGATGAAAAAGCCTTGATGAGGATGGTGCTTCTGTGGTTGAGGTAAGGAGATTTGTTTTCTAAACTGAACTGATACTATTAGGTTGGTTGGCTCTATAGAGATGTTTCTTAACATTCGAGGATGTAGAGTTAGTGGTTCGGTTAGCAAAGTTTAGTACTTGTTATATTAAGTGCATGTTGGTTAAGGCCTAAGTTCACAGGTTGAATTCACTTTTTTATATGGCATGCTTCTACACTGTGACAATATAATGCATAGCCAAAGGACCTCTTCTATATCATCCTCTTACAGATGAGCGAATTCCTACTAACACCAATGGAACCTGCAACTTTGATTCCATAATGTATTTGATAAAATATCAATACTCCAAAATCTATATTGACAAAACTGCAAGAAAATGTAAAATACAAATTGGAGAACACCAATCATTGATACAGAATAAAAATATGAAATCAAACTTGGTTAGGTATTGCCTGGAAAATGATCATCAAATATACCAGATGAGATATCAAATATGCGAACAAATCTGTCAGCCACTGCATGGAGGTAACATGGCTAAAACAATTCCCCAACGAGAAACATGCTGGTTGGACTGTATAACCCCCTTAGATCCAGCCAGCAGCGGCCCGCGCAGGTAAGAGTGGTGGTGCGGTGGGGCCGGGTGGGGAGGGAATTTCGACAGACGAGGAGGAGGAAAAATTAATTATTTATTTAGTTTTCCCTCGTGGTTGTCTGTCGAATCCCCCACCCCCTCCCCCCAAACTGGCCCCACCGCTTCACCACTCTTACCTGCACAGGCCCCTGCTGGATCCAGCTGGCCTAAATGATACACAACAGTTATTGTGCTTTTCCATAGGAACAGGAAGTAAAAGCTAGCATTAACAACATGATAAAATACACAAGTAGACTAACAAGCAACCAAAAGGATCTACAAAAGAAATAGAGAATAATATTTTGTTTATGAAAACTCAGTTTCTTAAGTTGATTGCAAGCTGTGCAATACATACAGACAAAAAACGCCAGCAAAAATCGATCACAATATAATAACAGAATATGTACACAAACTACAACAATGATTTACAATCATGTGAATGTACAATTTGAAAAGAACTGAAGCTCCCCACAGTATTACTTTGGCCAGAACAAAACGGCGCGCACACTAGAGTTCCTCTTTTAAGTGGAAAAGACAAAACGCCTAAATTCCATCAAAGCAAATAGTGAGGTAAACGACTATTGCAACTGAAGCTTGGAGGAAAACATGTTTCCACACTAATACACAATGTAAACTAAGACATAATGGGCAAATACAATTTGAATTTGATAACCAAAATATTGGAGTTACAAATGTATAACTATCAAACAAAAACAACACCTATATGATACCACCATTTGATTTCTTTTTTGATTTCTTATTCCACTTTATTTTATGTTATTTATATTAGGCAGATAGCATTAGCACATGCTAACAATTACACCAGGGTGTGTTCCCATATCATAAGTGCAGAGAATGTATTTATTATTCAAAATGTAATATCCTTTCAAAAATGGATGGCTTGGTCCCAATTTTGCTTTAGCGAATTCCTTTGAAAATATAATCATTTTCCCTGATGAAATGTCTCAACCCGAAACTCAGAGGCAATATAATGTAAAAGTAATAACCGAAACAAACTGATTGCTAAATAAATTAAGTTTGTGAAAGAAACAAAATAAAATTGAGTGAATCTGCCTACTTGAGCAGAAGTGTGCACCACCACCATGAACTACCTGAGGGTCCCAGGCTTTACCAAGGAGTTATACGAGTAATATATGAACCATACAAGCATATGAATTATACTGATATGGTTTGTCATAATTAAAAGGATCCCAGTTGGTGATCAGGTGCCATAAAATGTCGAGGACGCTCAGCAAAATTCTAGGCAATATAGCAGATGCAGTAGTTCAACCTAAACACAAGCTAGTGTTATTAACCACTGATGAATTTACAAATGAGGTCCAGATTTTGAATAGGAACACCACTTGTCAGCAATTATAAAAGGAATGGCTGCCATGTGAAAAATGCATACAAAGTGTTAATAATATAGCCTTATAGGCCGCTGCCGAGGGCTATACCAGTTGTTAAAGGCCCTGATCCCGAGTTGTAGGCCCGAGCCGCAGGCGAGGGCCTATAACGAGGGTAGAATGTTCTAAATTAAAAATGGAGAAACAAAAAGACAAACATTGGAATGTTGGAGTGCTGGGCTTATACCAGCCATTATAAGCCCAGAGCTACTCCATTGTCTTCAATGGAGCTCCCAACATTCCAATGTTCTAATAGAAAATAGAAAATACTTTATAAAGTACATTTTTGGCTCATAATTTTACTTCAGTGTATACCTGCAACCAAAAGACAAGTAGTCTAAACTACTGACATTACAGATCTTGCACATCTTCCATTGAAGGTAGCCCTCATTCTTATTTTCTCCTTTACTTCTGCGCCTTTCTCTGTGAAAGTTTTGCGCACCGCCCTTATAATTTTAGGGAACTACCCCATGTTAATCATTGTGTTCTGCGCGGCACTTCTAATGCATGACTAATGACTGTTTTCCTTATATGGGATGTTTGCTAGAATATCTTTCTTTCTTTGTGCCTGTGTGACCACCTTGCGCCCTGCGTTTAATTTTGAGATTTACTGCTTTATAATTAATTTGTCTGGTGCGGCTTTTCTAATGCATAATATGTTTTGTTTTCCCCATGAGGGATTTATTCTTCACCTCATGGTTGCTACTCATTGTCAGGAACATGTGTTACGTTATTGCCGTTTAAATCTTCAGCCTTTAGCTTAATTATTTACATTGTCTTCTGCTAAATGTTTTATCATGCCAAGTTTATGTTCACTTTTCGGGTTTTGGACATATTCTCTTCACTTGATCACCTTTTCACCTTCTGCCAAAGTCGTGCCGTCTATGTGCATTAGGAGCGGTTTTTGCTCCTTGTTTCTCACTGTATGCCCCACTAGGTTTGTCTTGTTGTGCTGTGAAGTCACTCATACTTGCCTTTTACACCATTCTTGTAGGGTTTCCACTGATATTTTGGTGTCTCAGCTCTTTTTCCACGAGTGTTGCCAATCTCTATCCTTGCTGATCCCTGTTCATGTAGCTTCACATTACCTTTTTTGTATCTTCCCCAGCCCTGAAGAAGTCACGGGACTCGTTCCCTTTGTGACGAAACACGTGTTGGCTGGTTGTGTGTTTTCAATAAGGAATAAAAGAAATCTAAGAAATATATCCATGTCGATCTCACATGTTACTCTCTCAGATTGCGAGACTTTACAAACCAAGTATATTACCCCATGAACGTGTGCCCAGGACTTTGCTTCTCTTCATTTGTGTGGGCTCCCACCCACACATACACAGGGGTTTAAGGGTAGTTCCCCTGACCTGGCAGCACCGTATTTACCTAGAACACTACATACCTCTCGCGTACTAGAGAGAGCGCCAAACTTCCTGATATTCCAAAACCCTACAACAGTGACACCTACAGCAGTGAGTCGAGTAATGATATGGGGCATTAACACACGGGGTTTGAGCAATCCCCTTTTTAGGTCGAGCTTGATCGACCTGTTATTATCTATTCTGTGTGGTTTGGCACACCCACCACTTGCCTTTGGCTGTTATCTGGGTCATTTACAAATGCTGACTTGTTATTGATGCATTTCCTTAAATGTCCGTCCTTTGTGGGCTTAGCTCCCTCGCTGGCGATTTCACTAAGAGATTGTTTTGTTTGGCCATCACACTGTACAGCGTGTGATGGCCTCTTCTCTCTCCTCCCTCCCGTCTGATTTATTTTTTTAAATAGTCTTCCTAAACCTGAGGCCGTGTGAAAACCTGTTTCACGTCACCACAGTGCATCTGCTGCATGCCTTCACCAAGATCGCTTATCTAATCGTACGCTGTCACGGAGGTCGTCATTCATTATTTGGTAGGTACGCTTCAGCTTTAAGCATGGGCCCTTGTGGGGAGGCCATGCCCTTTTCCATTAATTATGCACGGCGCGGCGGGAGCTTTGGCATGGACCCGCTTCGCGAGTCCACGCTATTTTATTTATGCTCCGTTCCAATATGGCGCCTACCGCTATCACATTCCTCCGACCTCACCGCTCGCACCTAGGATAGATTCCCGCCCCCAAGCAACGCTTGCCGCTGAATCTCACTAGCAATGACCCCCAGCTCCCAGGACTCCAGGGCCTGCTTATGGCTTCAGTCACAAATGGCAACATCGTGCACCGGGTCCGCTAGACACCCTAAGCGACCTTAACGTGCTCGTAATTGTTTGTTTTTGTTCTTTACTTGTGGCGATAAATTGTCATTTACTATTCGGGGAACCGCATACTCTTGCGCTGTCACTGCGCATAATAATTTTGATCCTAAGCATTCCAGTGGCAGATTGCGTCTCCGGAGCAATCACATTGAGCCTTGAATAAAGCCCTTATACGGACCGTCAGAGGAAAGGGCGCTTGCTTGTGACAGCCACCATTGAGGGCCACAACGGATCACAGATACATTACTCTCTCACCTGCCCCGCCTCTTTCAGGGTAACACTTCACATGGGGCCTTCCTCGTGTGGCGGAGGTTTTGGATTTGCAAGATTATAGACGATAAAAGATGAAGGTTAAGAAGAGGGCACAATGAAGATTACTTATGGTAATCGATGCAGCGGGTGGCATTGCTGAGAGCCCGCGACCGAGTCCACGTCGTTGCAGGCTGGCCACGCTGAGGAGGTCTGTCTGTTGCCGCAGCGCCGGCTCGCAACAACTAAGTATGTGCACAGAGACTGTCAGTGAGCTCAGCCTGTATTAAAATAATGTGCTTAAATAAACACTGTTGTGCGGCTATATGAAATGTTAATTGAATTGCTAGAGCCATGACTGGTGCAACTAGCGGACTACGTGCTGCACCCCCACCTCCCCTGACACAATTTGAACTCTGAAATACAATCAGGGTACCAGTTCAGCCTGAAGGCTACCTGGCAGCTCAAATCAACCTCTCTGAGGCCTACAGAATGCACATGGCTACTGTTAGGAAATCGCCGCCTGGATACATGTTCTGTAAAGTACTTAGGCCTGCTGGCAGCAGGGTTTGTAATCATTCAGTGTCACCCTGTTCCTGGGGTGACTGGTTTGGACCGGGCGGGGGGGTCTGGAGGGCGGCTCTTTCAGTTCCAGTGTTAGGACTTCGCCCCCGGTGCTCTGTGGCCCGTCTGGTCTCCTCTGCAAACTGACTGCATAAAGGTGTCGCTTCGGCCATTCATTATCTTCTGCACAAAGACTGTGCATACAAGCATAGAGTATGCACCTCCCTAGTAGTTTATTGTAAGACCTTGCTTCACGCACCAGCAGTTACATCACCTGCAAGTATGCCTGCAGCGTCTTTGAAACCATAAAAACGGGCAGTGGCATTTGTTTCCGGGACATATCCTTAAAAAGATTAAGTGGATTAATTTGAAAATTACATGGAAAGTGACTTCACTTTAGTCTTATTTTACTTCTCCCACGCCTTTCTCTGCTAATTGAAAATCCCTTATGTTTGAAACAGTTATATCAAGTATGCAGTTTGTTTTCAGAGGAGTCCGGCAATAAAGATCTGGCCCTATGTGAAAACACAGCATCTGCTTTTATTATTCGTAAGGAGTCTTCCCTCGTTCGTTTACTTTCCTCAATCTAAAATGAAAACAATTTTCAATGTTTAAAATTCATTCTTTATTATGTGTATAAGTCAAGATCAATGCACAATTCATTTTTAAATGACAGCGCTTCTAGACTATGGCGTGGCCGGAACTGACCTACATTAGTCTCACATGTCATTTATTAAACTTGAAATGGCTGGCTGAACTCCTGTGACACTCACTTTATATTAGTATTGTATTAGTTTATCCACCTTGGCATATCCATCTTCATACCCTTCCTCCATAACCTAACACCCCTTCGCATTCTATAGCTGATACACCTTCCCTGTACTACCTACTAGTCCTTTCTCACCTATATCCACTGACCGCACATCTTGCCCCTCCCCTTCCAGATAACCTCCTGACCCATTGGTCCCCCCGCCCACTGATCCTTATAATTTACTCACCTGTTCCCACATCCCAGAACTCCTCTGCTAATGTACCCAGACCCATCGTGCAACCCCTCCTTGTCTTTCATTGCAACCTCCCCCTACCCAGGAACACACCTGCCACCTCAATATAATGCACTATTTATTTTACAGATTATTTATTTCTGGTGCTTGCTATGCAAGTTATTTCCAAGTTGTCAGACGGTGTCTTCCAGAACAGCAATGCCACAGCACGTGCCTCACACAAAATCCGACTCAAGCCAGCATGCCACAAACTCAATAAAAGGCATTGGCATTTACAACACTAGTAGCTCAAACTCAAGCAAATGCGAGACCAATTTGCATTGCAAATGCTTGTTTTTAAATGCGAACGATAACAGACTCTGGCCAGGTATTCAGTACGCCAGAATGACAGCAAGCTGCTAACACCCAGGTCGAAATTGGGCCCCACAGAGGTATGTTGGCCTTCAACAGGTCAATGGGAATACCTTTCAGACCTAGGGCTTTACTGCTTTACTGCCCCTCAAATCCACAATGATTTTGTGCAGGGTAAAAGATAAATTTCTAGAGCCTTGTGCTGAACCATCAGCTGTGAAAAGGTTTAGACCCCGAATATGCACTCTAGAGGTAGAGTAAATCTCAGAGATGTGAGCAACCCAATCAGACTCGTTGATGGCCAACTCTAGTCTGGGGGCACTGATAAATCTAAACTTGAAGAAGAGAAGGAGGATGTATTAGATGTTTTAAGTTTCCCCCTCTGGCGGGTGATACTTGGGCAGCTCAGTGGGACTGCCGAGAAACAGGGCTGTGCTAGTGCTCCAGTTAGGCACAAGGGGCATCAGAAGACATTGAGCAAGCTGGCACAGTGCGAGCAGCGACAGGCAGCATGAATGGTGGTGAAGTGTTAGAGGATGGTGAGCACGATGGGAGTCTGAGTCAACAACATAACATTCCCCATCTAGGTCCCACATTTCTTTGGTCCCTGCTAGGCTCTGAGTGAAATGGGTTTGCAATCCAACTAATACACCATAAAGTCTGAGGCTGGAGACTCACTACAGATTGCCCGGACCATATACGCCATCCTCTAGTCTAGGATGAACTCTGAGACAAAGAATGATCATACTTGTCCCATGCTCAGCTGCACGTTTGGTTCGTATTAGGAAACAGCTCCCCAATATCTGTGAAAATTCCTCGAGATTTCATGAGGAGTTGCAGTCTGTGTTTGAATGTTATAAACTTAATCGGGCAGATGTGAATTAGTTGCTGAGACTGGTGGATATGAATCAGGTGACAAATTGATTGTTAAAAAAGGGCAATTGACTGATGGCTTATGCTAAAGATGGATTGCAATGATGGAAGTGTGTATGGTCTTCCTAGTTTGGCCACAGGCAGCTGCAGCACTTAGTGGAGCTGATGGCAGAGCCAGAACACTCTCTGCAAGAGGTATGTCTGCTACTTACAGCACGTCCTCCCTAGACAGATGGGGTATGTGCCATTTGGTTTGTGGATTGTCAATTACCATCTGGGAAACTGCACAAAATTGATTTGAAATCACCGTAATACTTGACCCATATGCATTCATTTACCGCCATTTTGTTCCTCCATGTAGTGCACAGCCTGGACTGCTTTCTTGCCTCTGAGGTATCTAGCCTCACTCTCATGCTTGGCACTGCTAAACGAGAATTCACAAATGACAAGCTCAGTATCTGAGAGTTTACACTTCTGCTATATCAGTTTCAGTTTCCATCATGTGTATTCTCACTTAAAGTATATATGAAGAAAACCTGTACAATGTAATGCAAATAAGGGAGGGTTAGCATTAGAAGCTCGCAGCCAATGGAGCGCAAATGCTGCTACTTTGAATAGCGATTGCACACTTTGCTTATTTTGCTCAATAACTTTGTGCCGAATCACATAGGCGTAAGAGTGGTGCACCTTATCTTTGACACATCCTACTCTAAATCATTCTCTTGAGGCCTGATTTATAGCTTAGTGATTGGATTTTGCATGCACTTTGTAGAGAGACTTTCAACTGGGCCTAAGCGGTAGTCTAAACTCACTCATGTTTACAACTGTCTGGGAGGCCAGCGGAGGTTTTTCTTAAGTAGTTCTGACAACCTGTTCTCACTCATTCTATCGAGGCTCATCTGTTTCCCTTCCAGTAGACTTCCTGCCTCTGTTGAGGAACCTGCCCAACATCAAAATGCTGTTGCAGAGTGGAAGGGCGTGGAGTTGAGTGGTGTAGAGTAGAGTAAAGTGTCAGAGTTGAGTAGAGTGTCATAGAGTGGAGTGACATAGAGGGTGTTGTGGAGAGTGGAGTAGAGTCTTCTGGAGTAGAGCGAAGTAGATTGTCATAGAGTGGAGTGGCATAGAGTGGAGTGAAGTAGTGTGCAATATAATAGAGTGGAGTAAAGTGTCATGGAGTGGCATACAGGGAGTTGCGTAGAGCGTCGTTGAGTGGAGTAGTGTTGTAGAATGACGTAGAGTGGAGTAGAGTGGAGAAGAGTGCTGTATGGTGGAGTGGCATAGAGGGAAGTAGAGTGTCAGTGGAGCAGAGTTTAATGGAGGAGAGCATCATGGAGTCCGGTATTGTGGAGTGTTGTAGAGTGGAGTGTAGTAGAGTGGAGTAAAGTAGCCGAGAGTTAAGTGGTGTAAAGTACAGTGGTGTAGAGTTGATTGGGATAGAGTGCAGTGGCTTAGAATGCATTCGTTTTGAGCAAAGTGGTTTAGGGTGCATTGCCATAGAGTGCAGTGACGTACAGTAGAGTAGAGTGCAGTGGCATAGTGTAGAGCAGAGTAGATTGCAGTGGCGTAGAGTTCAGTGGCATAGAGTGCAGTAGAGTGGCATAGAGTAGAGTGGTGCAGAGTAGAGTGCAGTGGGAGAGATTGCAGTGGCATAGAGTGCAGTCATGCAGAGTAGATTGTCAGAGTGCAGGGTCTTAGAGTGCAGGGTCTTAGAGTGCAGGGTCTTAGAGTGCAGGGTCATAGAGTGCAGGGTTGTAGAGTGCAGAGTCATAGAGTGCAGGGTCATAGAGAGGTGCAGAGTAGAGTGGTACTGAGTAGGGTGGTGCAGAGATCAGTGACTTAGAGTAGAGTGGTGTAGAGTGCAGTAACGTAGAGTAGAGTGGCATAGAGTACAGTGGTTTAGAATAAAATAGAGTCGCATAAAGTGCAGTAACATAGAGTGCAATGGTGTAGAGTGACGTAGCATGCAGTGGCGTAGAGTGCAGTGGCATAGTGTAGAATGTTGTAGACTATAATGGCATAAAGTGGAGTGGTGGAAAGTAGTTGGTGTGTGTGCAGTGGTTAGGGTGCATTGGTATAAAGTAAAGTGGTGTAGAGTACATTGGCGTAGAGTGCTTTGGTTTTGAGTAAAGTGGTGTAGAATACATTGGCAAAGAGTGCAGTATTTTCCAGTACAGTGGCATATCGTAGACTACAGAAGTGTAGAGTGGCGCAGCATAGAGTGGAGTGGTGTAGAGTAGATTGTTTCAGAGTAGAGTGGAGTGGTGCAGGGTATATTGGTGCAGGGTAGAACGCAGTGGCATAGAGTAGAGTGGTTTAGAGTAGACTGGCATAGCGTTGATTACAGTGGTGTAGAGTGGAGTGGTGCAGAGTCGAGTGGCACAGAATTGGAGTAGAGTGGCGTAAAGTGCAGTGGCATATAGTTCTGTGACGTAGAGCAGATTGTTTCAGAGCAGAGTGAAGTGGCATTGAGTGGAGTGGTGCGAAGTAGAGTGGAGTAGTATGAAGTAGTGGCGCGACCTACACTTTTGTGTTGTAGAGTGCAGTGGTGCATTGTAGAGTGGGGTAGAGTGCACTGGTATAGAGTAGAGTGGTGCAGCATAGAGTAGAAAGGCATGGAGTGAAGTGTTGCAGAGTGCAGTGGCATACAGTGCAGTGTCAGAGTGCAGTGATGAACAGTACATTAGAGTCACAGAGTGGTGCAGAGTAGAGTGCAGTGGCATATAGTAGAGTGGCGCAGAGTAGAGTGGCATAGAGCTCAGTGGCATAGAGTTCAGTGGCAGATAGCACAGTACTGCATTGTAGAGTGTCATAGAGTGCAGTCGTGTAGTATAGAGTAGAGTGGCATAAAGTACATTGGTATAGAATGCAGTGGCATACAGAGCGTTGTAAATTGATGTAGAGTGCAACGGTGTAGAGCAGAGTGAAGTAGAGTGTAGTGGCATAGAGTAGAGTATGGTGGTGTACAATGCTGTGGTGCAGAGTAGATAGGCATAGAGTGCAGTGGCAAAGAGTGTATTGGTTTTGAGTAAAGTGGCATAGAGTGCAGTGTCCCATGATGCAGTGGCATAGTGTGAAATGGCGCAGAGTGGAGGTGCGCAGAGTGGAATTGCGTAGCGTAGACTGCAGTGGCATAGAGTAGATTGTTTCAGAGTAGTGGGAAGTGGCATAGAGTACAGCGGTATAGCATAGAGTGTCGTAGAGTGCAGTGGCACACAGTAGATTAGAGTGGCTTAGAGAGGATTGGCATAGAGTGCAGTGCCATAGAGAGGAGCGATGCAGAGTTCAGTGATGTAGAGTTCAGTGGCGTAGAGTGGCATAAAGTAGAATGGTAGAGAGTGCAGTGTTGTAGAGCATACTGTCATACAATGCATTGATGTACAGTAGAGTGGTGTGGAGTGCATTGGCTCAGAGTGTAGTGGTGCAGAGTACAGTGGCGTAGAGTACAGTGACGCAGATTAGAGTGGTGTAGAATACAGTGGTACAGAATAGAGTGGCATTAAGTGCAGTGATGCAGAGTAGAATATAGTGGCGTAAAGTGCAGTGATGCAGAGTAGAATAGAGTGGTGTAGAGTGCAGTGACAGAGTGCAATGGCATAGAATGCATTGGTTTAGAGTAAAGTCATGTAGAGTGTATTGCACAGGCGTAGAGTGGAGTGGTGCTGAGTGCAGTGACGTAGAGTAGATTGTTTCAGAGCAGAGTGCAGTGGTGCAGACTAGATTAGAATGGCATAGAGGGGATTGGTAAAGAGTGCACTGTCGTACAGTGGAGTGGTACAGAGTAGAGTGCGGTGGTGCATAGTAGGGTAGTGTGGGGTAGAGTGCTTTGGCATAGAGTAGCATGCAGTTGTGTAGAGTAGAGAGGCGTAGAATGGAGTGATGCAGAGAAGAGTGCAGTGTGGAGTGGCAAAGTGTGGAGTGGAGCAGAGTAGAGTGCAGTGGAGTGGTGCAGAGTAGCATACTGCCATTACAGACAACACATCTTCAATTGAAATGACCATACCATTTACACTCACATACAGTATTTCTGATAAAAGTATACAGTGCACACACAATAATGCGTGGAAACGTCATCGCCCAATGTACTGATTTGATCGTCAACACAGTTCATTACAGACATTTAAATTTTGTTGTGTGCTAGAAAAAGAAAATAACATTGTACACCTTCCTCAAGCAGACCCACAGTAGCCAGCATGATTGTCACACAAATCCTCTCACTTTGAAGTCAGAGAAAGAAAAATAAACACCCAGCTCCCTGTAAAACAAAGCCTGACATTTGACCTCTTTCTTTGAATGCACAGCAAATGTGACAAGATAAGAACATGATTTAAAGGCCTGTTTACAGAAAGTGAGTTTGTGGAAGAATCCAGTAAACACATTTTGGGCAACAGGAGGGACAAACTCGAGCTGGGCAGCCTAAATCAAATATAGTCAGCATATAGAAAGCCAGAAAATGTGAGTTACAAACACAAAGCCAATGGTAAGCAACGAGCGGAATGCATTCCTAGGTCAATTTTCTAAATGTCCGACAATGTCTTTAACAAACCATACAGCAGGGCTCTCTGGTAGGGTGCGACCTAAAAAGTACATATAAGAAATATCACAGAGAGAGTGGACTTTGGCTCAACCCTCATGAGCTATTGGCTCCCTTGTGTTTTAATGGTTTGCCATTTCTTTGACAGGCTGTCCTTCAAGCCCATGACATTTCATGGCATGTTACATTGCCCCATTAGTGCTCCCACTAGGCTTCAGTGATGGGACATCATATAGTAATCGTAGACACTTTTGCTCTGTGTCCTTTCCATTCTTTTGCTTTCTCCATCTCCACCTCTCTTGCTCTCTTCCTCTTACTCCTCTCACTTTCCTTCCACTCCATTCATTTTCCTTACTGTGCCCTCCTTTCTTACTGTGCCTCTCTGTGTTCTGAGTTTCCACTCTTGTCTGCTTTTTCCACACTCTCACTTCAACGTTTTGACTTTCGCTCACTTCCCTTTCACTTTGTCTGCATTCTCATTGCGGTTTGAGATACATTCACTTAAAGCCATCTACAATCTCTGCCTCGCTTCTGTCAATGTAAGATCATGTTACTTTTGCCTCTGTCCCGCTCCCTGCCGCCTATGACCATCAGCTTCAGTCAGCCTAATTTTATGCCAGGAACCACAGGAGACAACTGAAGGTTCTACATTCTGCTACAAAAGGGACATGTGTCTGCTTCCAAGGACCACTATTGCATCCTAAAGTACTGCAGCCTGCTACAGAAAAGTCTTAGGTCCTACTCCAAGGACCTATGGTAACAGCCTAGCTTTTTGCAACCTGCTACAGAAATTACTTGTGTCTGACTTCAAGAACCTTTAGTAACAGCCTAGGGTATTGTAGCCTGCTACAGAAATGACTTATGAGCATATTCCTGTATACTAGGGGGATCTGACTAAGCAACTGATGCAAGGAGGAGGGGTCGCTGGAGATGCAGCGTTGCAGGAGTTGCAGGAGCCGCTTGTGTTTCGGCCGGGCCGCAGCTTTTCTTGATTTTCCCCCACAGGTTTAACCGTGACCGAGGGGGGGGCACTGTCTTAGCCTAACGAGCCCTACAAGCCCGTTTGAATCACCAGCGAGTGTGGCGAGCCTGGCTGCCGTCTGACAGTGGTCGCAGAGAGCGTGCCCCAGGGTGCCTGACCTCTGGTACGAGCCGCAATGTGGCAGAGGGGCATGGTGCACCTGCAGCAAGGAAAGACGAAGGAAAGACGATCAAAGCAGGCACAGCGCTGCGGCCGGAGCCCTGAAGTGACTCCCGTCCTCTGGAGTCCCCGTTGCACAGAGTGGAGCCAGCATTGAGAGGAGGCATTGAGAGGGTGAATAACTGCGTGGGATTTTCAAATTACAAGTCTTTCCTTCTCTTCTTGGCATATTCTCTGCTGTACTGTCTATTTATCGCTGCCACGGATTTGCAATATTTTATCAAATTTTGATGACGATGGATTTTCGGTACCAGGTTCCGGGTGACGAGCTGAGCTGAGCTGGAGCGGACGTAGCCACAAACCACGGCCCAGCACGCCGGATTTTCTAGCACTTCTAGCAAGTCCCACAGGCAGCTGTGAGTCGAGTTCACAGCAGCGACCGCAGTGAGTGACTGTAACAGAGGCATGGTTATTGCTGCTGCTATGTTGTGCTATTGAAGTCAGGCTGTTCTCGTACCGAAGCCCTCATGCCCCTCTTCTGTAGCTGCAGACTGTAGGGGTGTGGACACACAGTCCATTGGTAAAAAGAATCTTGATAACTAGTTGCCCGTATAGGCGGCTCCAGATAGCCCCGAATAAATAAATTAATAGGTAAAGTAAGGAAGTCGTCCCTGTTAAAAGGCGTATCATCTTTTTTTTTTTGCGGGTCAATAAGATGCCCTCTAGGTGTTTGCACTCTGGCCGCCAAATTACATCCTCAGGGTCTCTTACAGAATCTCAAAGATCTCTTCCTGGCTCCTCAGGGGCTTCCTGTAACCATTCCAGTTCTCCAACATTAATAAAGAACATCAGGCGAAAGAAGCCCGGAGCCTGCCTGTCCCACTTGAAATCCCATCCCTCTATGCTGTCTTTGCTTACAAGGGGCTTGAGGAACTCAACGCTAAGGAATAAAGAATCAGGAATGGCTCCAGGTGTTGTTGATGCGGAGATAACAAGCATATGTACTGCTCTTCCCGAGTCGACAGTCTCGCATCACCTCAAGTCCTCCGAATCGAACTCTCTTGTACCAATCCCTCTAATTCAGGCCATTGATGATTGTACTTTACTATCAGAAGCTGGAATATCCAGAAATGTAATGGAAATGGAAGCGGATGAATGTGATTTATTGACAGAAGTCGGAAAGACTGAATCTGAATCGGAAGTGGACATGGACTTGGATAATTACAAGGCTAAGCACGAGACAATTATCGCTGTTGATGTAAATATGTCAGCTATGGCTAAAATGGAACACATGATCTTGACTTCTATAACGAGTCCTCGAAAGTTTCCGAACCACCACAGGGTCTCCTACCAGTCAAAGTGAGCCTACGAGCATCCCAGATCGTCAACTACAGCTTTGATCATGAGGCTCCAGAGGACCTGACACTCCCGGACATTGCCATATGTATGGAAAAAAAATAAAGAAATACAGGCTAAATTAAAAATGCAAGGTGCGTCATGTGCTCCAGAATCAGCCTCGAGATTGTCACCGGTTAATCGTGTTAGCTATCCTATTATGCCAACTGTGCACGGTAGCACTCCTTCAAGCGCATCGCTGATGCAATCTTTGGGATTATCGAACTTGGAAGCAACTCCAAATGAAAGGGCACAAGATGCCTCGCATACACTGAATGAGGGTGTTAATGAAGATAGGGAAGGGAGAGCAAATTTGAATGTACTTTATGCATTAGAGAGGATTCTTTCGTCTATCTTAACCTTGCTTGAGAAATCCACTGCCCATTCTGACCATGTGTTGGGTGTTTTATCTCCGATTCTACAGGGGGTGCAGCAGCTTAATTCTGCCGGTTCTTGTCTAGGAAATTTAGGAAAATGTATTGATGTGAAAACTCAGCTGAGTCAGACCAGTATAAAGGGGGTTGACATAGGGACTTGTCGTGTGGTTTGTGGCCTCATGGTCTGCCTTGCTAAGTTGGCTTGGGCCTGGCTGCCATGATGCCTTTTTGCGCACGTTACTTTGTGCCTTTGTTTTTCCAGCCTCTGCTTGTGCCCGGCTATTTTGGAAATGTCTGCCTTTTTGCCTTTCACCTTTCCTCCTGTTCCCTTTGGGTTTCGTCTGCACATCATGTACAAGGTCGAAAAACAATGTCCCTTGTTCGTGCTGATCTGGTCAGCCCCTCGCACTTAGACATAACACTGAATGCAGCTGCACTGGAGAAATTCGTGTGCTTTTAATATTGTGATTTTCACTGTTAGAGACACTTGGAGAAAAACCTTTCCAGAGAGAAGAGCTGTGCTTGTCTGATGATGTAAACCTTGCATCTAGATATTGAGTTATGAGGGTCTGCCCGACAAAGCCCTGAGGTCTTCTATTTTTATAATAAACTAGATAATAGCACGGGGAGGGTGGTATGGTCATTTAGCCCTATATCCACTGCTTTATGAAATGCTTTTCCCGTTTGTATTCTATGGAATTGTAACTATGCTTATTATTTTATCTTTATGCATTATGCTGATAGTACTGGCACGTGTACTGTATCTTAGAGCACGATAGTTGAAATAAACATTTTAAACTATACTGTGTCTCTTATTACGCACATTGTGGACAGGTATGAGTGAGTTATGAAAGGGTGTCCTTGCTCCTGCGAGTCCTGAGAGAGAGAGACCGTGTTCTGGGTTGTCTAATCATTAGTAGCATCGCTGCTAATGAGACGCTAAAGCTAGTCGGATTGGGATTGTGGGTACTAAGGTGCATGGTTGGTTCACCACTATACTCCGAGGTCCTATTATCCTGTGCATAGCTCTGTGTATGTGCAGAATCCCTACAACATGGCGATACCAACGTAGTGGGATGCTTATCTGCGAGACGCTTGAGTAGTACTTGTGCTTGTCCACAACACCCTTTGCAGACGCTTCCGGAGGCGTGTGTGAGGGCGATACCTCCTATATTGACGTTTTTATAGGTTCTTTCAAGCTTGAAGTTGTTAAAAGGTGTTTAGATAAAACCCTATATTGCGCTGCCTCGTACTAGGTTGTCAAATATTTTTGGCCTGAAATGGCTGTCCAAATTGCGGCACATAGCCGCGCAGCGCTCCGGGCTCATTTGACAGCGTATGGAGTGCCTGACGCGGGTGTCGATCTGATCTTTGTGGTACAAGCGGATCCTGCTTACCACTTTGAGGTGTTTTACTCTTGGGTCACCTTTCCGGCGGTGGATGGGACTGATAATTTGTTCCATGAATATACAGCCACCGCTCTTCCTATAATTTATAGGCCTTATCGGAATCTTGAAGTACCACTCACGGCATGGCAACACCGTGTTTGGTTTAATGGCGCCCTCCCCCAACCGGTTACCCCGATTCGTTTAGGCCCCTTATCGATTGAAGGGGCCACTTGGCCAGTTTTGGCGGGTGTACCCCACATCCGCGTTATATGACGCTTGCGGTTGCTGAACTGCGTGAATTGCATACGTCTTTGATACGTGTGCACAGAGCTTTGGTACAGTATGTTACAGGCAACGTCCAGGGAGTCCCTCCTGGAGTTGCAGTGCATCCAGCTGGACCAGGCGGCGTAACCATAAGTCTCATCATGGTTAATTCGGTGATGGGCAAGCGCCCACAAAATAAGGACGATTTGCCTTATTGGCTTGCAGAAACATTTGACCAGCTGGAGGCAGTTTTTCCAAATACTTCTCCTGTGGAAAAACACAGGATTTTGACGATTAGTTTGCCAAAAGACTTGATCCCCGAGTTGGCGGAATGCAACAACTGGGGTAAGGTATTCGCAGCAGTATATGCGAAGTGTTTTGGCACTCCTTCCATGACAGTTCTCCCCTCTGTAATTAAACGAGTACAGGATGAGCATGGCCCTGAAGCGGCTGTGGAATTAGGGATGAGACTGGTGGGAGTGTTCGATGTAGTGGCTGATTTGATCCTTGCGAATGTCAAGAGCGATGCAGTTAACTTTCAAGTAGCTAATGCTTTGGCTTTGATCCCAGAACCGGACAAGCCGCGCGAATTACCGAAAATGATTGCACAGGCTTATAAAACCATTGGCCGCAATAGCCTGGGAGTTAAGCCTTTTGCTAAAACGCAAACACAATCGCAACCACAACCAAAAACTCAATCTGAGAAAGATGAGAAACCGTTATTTACTAAAAAGAGCTGGAGGTTGAAAAAACAGGGTAAGCAACAGAAAAAACCAGGGTCGCGAGGCGCATCCCCGGTTTCCATATCTTCTGAACGCACTTATGATTTGCGTGATAGAGCGAGAATTAAATCTACAGAGAGATTTCAAGTCCCTGATTCGCGTTCTCCTCGTTCTTCACAGGCACCATCGACCTCCCAGACTGGTGGAGAAGAACGCCAGGAAAGAGGCAGGGGTCGAGAGGCTCCACAGGGACGAGACCAACCTCGACAACAAGTCCGAGGGAAACCAGAAGAATATCAACGTTCTCGCCCACAGTTTCAGAAGAAAAAAGTTGCAGCTGTAACAGCGAGGTATGCCACAGACTGTGAGAACGAGACTCCTGAATTGGACGTGGGCGCTCCTCGACAGCGCCGCAGAAGTTACCATAGTGCGGGAGGCACTACGTCCTCATGTGGAGGCGACAGCAACTGATACATTCATTACTGTCGAGACAGCTGACACCAGAGTGGCACCCCCTGACAGACTATATAATATTGTCATTCAAATTGAAGGTGACATACAGCGTGTTATTAAAGGGATTTTTTGGGAGAATCTGACCTCTTCGTACGACATTTTGTTGGCAGAGGTGGATTGGCCGCCCCATTCGTGCTTGCTGTGCGTAGAGGGGAGGAGGTAATCCTTCCGAGCTTTTCTCGTCATGTCCCCAAGGACAAAGCGGAGGCTCTCGCAGCTGAGTGGGCTGTGTCCCTGGCTCCGGCGCTATTCCGCAACCACGTGGGCTGGGATGAAGACTCTCCCCCCCATGATATTCCTTTGCGGTCGCTGCCACAGCCACAACCCCAATATCCCATCAAGCTGGAAGCTAAAGGTCCCGTTTCTGAAATTCTGACACAGTTAGAATATCAAGGAGTAATTGAAACATGCGTGTCACCCATGAATAATCCCCTTTTCACGGTTTCTAAACCCGATGGATCGTACCGCCTAGTTTTGGATTACCGACATTTGAACTCTCATTGTCGGACCTTTGCGGTGCAAAATACCCACAGTTCTGCGCTTGTAGACAGTCTTGTTCGTAAAAAATATAAAACGACACTTGACCTATCCAATGGATTTTACACGCACAACTTGTCCCCGGAGTGTAGCCAATGGAGCGCTTTCACTTCCGGTGGTAAACAATTCAAATTCCGGCATTTACCCATGGGCTACAAAAACAGTCCGGGTGTATTCGCCGCCCATGTTGTCTCTTTGTTGGACAGCATAGACCCAGATGCGTGTTCGTACGTCGACAATATCTATCTGACAGACGACGAATTATGGCTGCATCTTTCCCGAGTGGACCGCATTATTCTTGAATTTGCGGTCTTAGGATATAAATTTAATTTTGCCAAATCTCACATTGCTGAATTTACCGTTTTGTTTTTGGGCTATGAGATCAATAATGAAGGTAAGGGCTTAGCTCCCCATTTCCTGGAGAAATGTGCACTTTTGTGCCCTCCAACCACTCTGAAGAAGCTTCAGTCTTTACTGGGTTTTCTGAACTTTGGGCGTACTTACATTCCCGAATATGCCCAGCGTATCAAGCCTCTTTAAGCCTTGATACAACCTAACTTTTCGAAGTCATGCTGGCTTCCCGAGCATTCCTCTATACTGCAATCTTTGCAGTCCGATCTACTTGAATCTTAATTCTTCCTGACTCGTGACAACCACACAAACCTGGTGATTAGAATCGTTCCAGGGGCAGTGGGTTACACGTACTTAACCTTTAACGAAGGTGACACAGTACCGATTGCATACAAGTCACATCTTTACACTTCTGCAGAAATGCGCTTTTCCTCTGTGGAGAAAGTTTTGACTGCAGTGCAAATGGCGATTCTAAAGGAACGCGCACTGGCACAGGGAAAACGCATTTTGGTGGTAACACCATATCCTGCCCTTGAGGCAGTGACGAAAGCAAGTGTCCCGAACTCTAAGGCTTTGCACCCCCGTTGGATACAATGGGCTACATCTCTGACATCTCCGGATGTCACTTTTATCTTTGATTCCTCTCTTCAGACACAGGAGTTTTTACAGTATGAATTTGTTCATCCTCCTCTGTCTTTGCTACCGCTTGAGGAGTACGAATGCATTATCTATACCGATGGTTCGGCACAACCGGCCACGGGTTCCAAGCATGCTTATTCAGCAGCATGCGCTATTGTTGCAGGTACCATGGTGAACCCTGAGTTCAAATCGACTGTAGTGCACACGCAGGCACTGGGAGACAGTACTGCACAATTGGCCGAGCTGCGTGCTTTGGTGCTCGCGCTTGAGTTCGCTAATCCAGACGTGACAACCCTTATTGTATGCGATTCTTACTACTGTGTTCAATCTTTCAATGACAATCTCTTCTTTTGGTCGCAAAACGACTATAGAGATGCAAAAGGCAGCACAATTAAGCATAAAATGCTTTGGGTTTGAGTGGCAGATCTGAAACAACGTCTGCCTCTCACACAGGTGATTCACACCCTTGGCCACCAGCGTGTGGGCGCACACGCTGTCGGTAACGGTTTGGCAGACGAAACTGCCAAATCAGCAGTAGCCACGTCCTCAGTAGCCTCAGTTACAAGATCCATGACTAAAATAGATAATGATATTTTGGCAGCAATTGCTGCGACAAAGGAAGGTGCTAATTACCCACGGGGTTTCCCTTCCAAATACTCTTATCAATTAGGTCCCGAACAGGCTCCTTACGTAAGAATTCCAAACGTTGGTGATCGGCTGATTCCCAACGCAGACCGCAGACTTTCCTTGATAACAGCCACACACGAAGGCATGGCTTCGGCCCATGCTGGCGTGTCTGCGACGGTTTCCATCTTGCAGCAGCGTTACTGGTGGCGTGGTTTATATAAACAGACCCGTACTTATGTGCTTTCTTGTGACGTTTGTCAGCAAATTAAGCCTTCCACGGTTACACGACCACCACAGACACCGCTCTGCATTTCTAACAGACCTTTTGGGTGAGTTTACCTGGATCACTGCGGTCCATTTTCTTCATCTTGGTTGCAGTGGATTCGTGCACACGTTTCATCTGGGTTTGGCCACAACGGAGTGCTGACGCTCGAAATGTCATAAGGGATTTGCGTGTCTTTGTGGGAATTTTTGCCTGTGGCACCTTCCATTCTGACCAAGGTCCAGCGTTCGCCTCTAAGGCGTACAAGGACGCGATGGGGTCACTGGGGGTGTGGGTGAAATTTTCGTCTCCATATCGGCCTGAGGGCAATTCGATTGTTGAACGAATGAACTGTGACTTAAAGCAATCCTTGACAGCTAGAGTCTTAGGTACTGGCAGGAACTGGCTGGCCCACTTGTATACCGTACAACGTGCACTTAATAATCTCCCTAGAAGACCTCTGGGTGGGCGGACCCCATACGAAATTCTCTTTGGCATACGGATGTTTGTGCCCGACCTTGATGGTCTAGACATGGCGGCGCAATCCGCAATCTTTGATGTAGATAACCATGATACTATGTTTCAACACTTACAAGAAGCCCGAGACAAACTTGCAATCGAACATTTACCTTCAGCCACAGACGCTGCGCTGCAGATTCCGGTTGCCGGCTGGCTTCCGAAAGTTGGAGACCTGGTCCGAGAGAAGGTGGAGAACAAAAAAGAATTTGGCCCCTCTTATCGTGCACCGGTTCCAGTCCTTGGCTTGAAGGGTACTCGTACAGTCATCTTACCACTGCTTCCTGGTCGCAAGGAGATCAGATACATCTCAGTGGAAAATGTCAAGCTACAACATCTGGCCGATCCTGAATAGTGTAACACCAGCCGTCTCCTGTCCGGCCATTTCTAAGACACATGTTTGTGGCCCTCCCGCCCGAACGGTGACTGATGTTGCCATTGAGATGGTAGATTTGCCTGATCGCCTGCTCGACTGCCCGGATTCCCCCTACAACGAGGAGACCGAGTATACCTACCCCGCCACCGAGTCGGTGGCTCACCTACCAACAACGCCACTGAGCCCAACACGTTATTCCTTTGACTCGGATTCCACTTCAGCACTTATCCCATCCAGGTTCAGTATTTTTGTATCCTGGTTCAGAGACAATTTTTGGATCCCACCATGGACATACATCTGGTTGGTGCTATTCCTGATTTTTCTGTTCATGTCCATTGGCTTTGTGACAGTTTTTTTCTTACTCATCAATGGTCATTATTTACCAGAACGCTCTGCTGTGAACTGTGTCGCTGGAACTTTGGCTCCGCATTCTTCATCTCACATCATGAAGTGTGACCACACATTTGTGAACATTTCAGCTTTCCCAGTCGCTGATGGCATCGTATGGGATGCGGTAAATTTCCAAATACATGGACCGACCGAGATTATTAATGTTCCAAATGTCCTCCGTGGGTGATGTTGTTAAAAGTAATATTCATTCTGACGATTGGGATGTGCATGCAGTTGAATCGTTATTTACTGATTTGAAATATTATGCTGCCTTTAATGCTGAAGATTTGTACATGAATTCTGCGAGTTATGCTGATTTATATTGTTACCAGCATTGGGGCAACCACTTTCTCCATAAACCCAGTACCCTTCGGGGTCCTGTTAATTACACCCAATGGGAACATTGTCCGACCCCTTTGCCAGGTAGCTCCCAGACTCTTAGAAATAAGTTTACTTATTTTACGGACTTTGATAGAACGAACCCTGGGTCCTATTATTTTAAATTAAAAATTTCCTCTACACAGAAGATCATGTTGACAAACACCAAGTTACTGTATTCGGGTTCCTTTTTGAACACCTTAGCAGTGGGTGGTTATGAGCACTGGCAGGACACCATTGACCTAAAATCTATTTGGGGCACCAAATCATGGCAGGTGCAAGGAACGGAAGCCTTGCACCGTGCTTGCCTAATCCCGGCCCAAATATTATTTTTAAATCATACTATCTATCAAACGACCTGTTGGGGTTTGGCTACTTCCAAACAATTAAATGCCCCATCCATTCCCGTATTGTCTTCCACTCCCAACGAGAGCTTGCACTTCAATATGTCCCTTACAAATTTGCAAGCTTTGTTTCAGAACAATTTGTTTAATGTCTCTACGTTTGTTCAGTCACCCTGGTTGGCTTGGCCCATAGCATCTAATGCCTGCCAACTGCGTTTTCATGACACGGCTCCTGGTTACAAACAGGATAGGCCAGACCCCAGGTTTTCTGACTCTCGTACTGTTGCAACATATTCTGTTGGTAAATTGTGTAAACAGTGGTTGCAGCACTCTTCCTTCGATTCTGTTAAACAACATTTATCACTCCTATCAGGCAACATTGATCTGTCCGATTTTGTTCTGGGGCCTCGTGGTCCTCGACCTAAGAGATTCATTTATGAAACTTATAATGAACTCTGGAAGCTTTCGCAAATTGAAGCTGCTTCCCGTCTTTGGGAAATCGATCAAGCAAATCTAGAAAAGGTGCTTGCTGTTGTTGACAATAGTATTAATACCCTGTCTTCCAGCATTTACACATTAGAAAATATTGTTTCCTCTGTTTTTGATATTGTACAAGATGATGTTTCTGTGTTATAGCATGGTCAAAATCAATTGCGTTCAGTAATGCAGTTTGCATGGACTTTGCAAACACTTAAAATGGGTAAAGTTCCTTGGCACTTTTTGAACACCTCTGCCTTATTCTTGCCTTTTAATTTAACTGAGAAACAGCAGTTCATGTCCATGAAAGATGCAACATACACTCTGTTACATATCGAAACATTAGAGCCCTTAACATTCTCTGTGGCGGAATTGGATTCTGCAGTGTGGTTAGTACACAGGGTTATCGCATTGCCTTTTTCTTTATTTGAATTCAGTTCATGCATGAAACATTATCCTGTGGGCCGTTTTCAGCCCCTGGGCAGTGCCTTCCTGCATGAACTTTGGTCCCTGCCTTTCATGTATAAATGCCTTAGGGACGGTAAGGAGGTTTTTCTCACAGGGAAGTCATGCGATTCTACTGTGGGTCATTCCCTTATTTGCAAAAACATTAAATTGCACGGAGCTTGTAATGTTTCGGCTCCGAATCTTGCTTGTGTTTTGAAGGGCATTCCTGCTCCTGCTATATCTTCTACTTTCACTGTGCTTGCAAATGGTAGCTATCTCCTTCTGAATAATCAGGACTGCTGTGGCATGCTAGCCGGCATACCCACAGGGTTGTCTGCTGCAAAAATGTGCTTTTTCCTCCCCCGCACGACATCATAGATAGTTCCATTTGGCCTTCCATTCCGACTTTGAAGGCGGATTTCAATAAATTGAGCAGAATAAAGGCGCTATTATTGAACCAGGAGGTTATGCTCACATCCGCCCGGGAGACTTTCATTCTCCAGGTGGCGAGTACCCACAGTGAAATACAGGCCCTTTTGAACACAAACCTCCCACAGCATTTCGGTGAACTGATTCACCGTGTTTTCAATGCATCACACACCGAAGGTCTTGTGCACTTTTTTAAAGTTGTGGGCTCTGGCCTTGTAACCTCCTTTCAAACTATCTTTGGTGTAATACCGGCTTTTATTCATTCCATTTTTTCCAGCGTCTTTGGCGGCTTTCCGTTGATCCTCGCCTTAGCGGCTGGTATATTGCTTTTGGTCTGTTTGCTATGCAATGGCTGCACTTCCTGGGGCCCTCCTCGACCACGGTCGACTCCGGATGCTCCGTGAGCGCATCCTCGCCGGCTTCGGCGTTCTGCCATTGGCGACACTCGGTGAGTCCTATAGACTTTCTTTTCGCTTTGCGTATTTCACTTGCGTGCAACCTGTGATATCTTGCATCCGATGTCCTTTCTCATGGTCCTTGGATTATTGCCTCTCCAATACGTCTCTGTCTCACCCGGATTTTGTCCAATTGGTGGGTCCCTTAGAGGCCCATGAACGGGACTGTTCCGGTACTAGATACATGGCGCGTGCGGCTGCACTTGGCATTTTGGCACAATGGGATGTCTGGGCGGCTGCTCAGACTCTCCTACAACAAAGTTATATTGAGTATCACGCAAGTTGTCCCGCAACGCTGTTCGCTGCTCCCTCTTGCGAGGAACATGAATCCAGTTTTGATTTATTGGACTGGATGGCGTCTCTTTTTTCTGACGATTCCAACGATGTCCTCTTGGAAGGTGTGGCGTTTTCCTGCACTTACACTCTACTGGATTAGGTGGCCTCCGCTTTCAGCGTCCTGCCTCCCTGGAATTTTTTTATTCTGCATTTTTTCTTTTTTTTTTTTCCCCTTCTCCCATTAGTTGTCTTTTGTTGGGGACTGTTTCATCACAGACGCTGCCGTTCTGCTCCATCTATTTGAACTCTGTCTTCGTCCTATGTCTTCACCAATGGACTGACCAGGGGAGGGTGTCGTGTGGTTTGTGGCCTCATGGTCTGCCTTGCTAAGTTGGCTTGGGCCTGGCTGCCATGATGCCTTTTTGCGCACGTTACTTTGTGCCTTTGTTTTTCCAGCCTCTGCTTGTGCCCGGCTATTTTGGAACTGTCTGCCTTTTTGCCTTTCACCTTTCCTCCTGTTCCCTTTGGGTTTTGTCTGCACATCATGTACAAGGTCGAAAAACAATGTCCCTTGTTCGTGCTGATCTGGTCAGCCCCTCGCACTTAGACATAACACTGAATGCAGCTGCACTGGAGAAATTTGTGTGCTTTTAATATTGTGATTTTCACTGTTAGAGACACTTGGAGAAAAACCTTTCCAGAGAGAAGAGCTGTGCTTGTCTGATGATGTAAACCTTGCATCTAGATATTGAGGTATGAGGGTCTGCCCGACAAAGCCCAGAGGTCTTCTTTTTATAATAAACTAGATAATAGCACGGGGAGGGTGGTATGGTCATTTAGCCCTATATCCACTGCTTTATGAAATGCTTTCCCGTTTGTATTCTATGGAATTGTAACTATGCTTATTATTTTATCTTTATGCATTATGCTGATAGTACTGGCACGTGTACTGAATCTTAGAGCACGATAGTTGAAATAAACATTTTAAACTATACTGTGTCTCTTATTACGCACGTTGTGGACAGGTATGAGTGAGTTATGAAAGGGTGTCCTTGCTCCTGCGAGTCCTGAGAGAGAGAGACCGTGTTCTGGGTTGTCTAATCATCGGTAGCATCGCTGCTAATGAGACGCTAAAGCTAGTCCGATTGGGATTGTGGGTACTAAGGTGCATGGTTGGTTCACCACTATACTCCGAGGTCCTATTATCCTGTGCATAGCTCTGTGTATGTGCAGAATCCCTACAACAGACTCGGGCGGGGAATTTGGAAGGTCTGGGTGTTACCTCCTCAGTGCAGCCTAGAGATAGCCCTATACTTGTTAAATTGTCTTGTGGCTTCCCAGAAGGTCATGAATCAGGGGATCTCCTTCATGCCATCACAGAGGAAAATACAAATGTATTAGTACCTAACAATACCCCGCCGGTTTACTCTATTTTTATAAAGGGGAATACCAGGATGTTGCGTGGTCCAGTTTTAACAACTGATGCCTTAGTTATTAGACTACCTATGGTTGAGTCAGAGGATGCTCCCCCTGGGGAGGCTGGCCCTCAGGTAGAAGCTAATGGCCCTAAAATACGGAAGGGGAAGAAGAAGAGTACCTGGCGCATAATAAAACGTAAGCCAAAAAAGCTACGATTTCCAACTCTATTTGACGAGCCTGTTGATACCTCCTTGCTGCAGAAAGGTAGTGAATTTAAGCCCGTCGGGTTCCCGGCTGGTCAACACCCTGAAAACCCAAAGCCAAATCCCCCCCTTTCACACATTATTTTGAAAGATGAACCACTAGAGTGGGCAAGGGGCCATAACGGGGGAGGGGGGTTGTGCTCTAAACGGGAGAACCACAAAATATTGACAAATCAGGATTTCGGGTCTCATAAAGTAAAGATAAACCAGAACTCGCAGAACACTGTAGTAAAGACATACAATGCTTTGTCAGAGGTAGGGCAGGTAGGGGACAGCTTCCACTCCAACCCCACTGGTGGAGATACCATCCCTGTACAGTTAGATCCCAGCCAAGGGAGGATGTGTGTGGGAGGACCTACCTTTACTCCCCCTATAGCACAAATGCCAGATGGAGCCAGTGTCTGAATCAAGGCTGAGGGATAGGGTATATGTAGCACTAAGGCCAGGACAAACACCCTGGTCTTTGTGTCACTATTTGACAGTGAACTGGGCCCTTTTAATAGAAATTTTCTCCTGCAGCTATTATGTGGAATTGAAGATCTGAGATTGGTAAAAAGCAAAGACATCGAGTGGGTATTTTTAGAGCCAAAAAGTGATCTCCCACTTGCCAGAGTAACTTTTAGCTGTGTAATAATTGCAATGTTAGTATTGGCTAATGTAGATCTTTTTAGAAAAAATGGGATTTATGTTTTTCCATTTAAGGAGTGTCAGGGACTGTCCGGGAACACAGTCAGGGACTTGGGCAAGGACTGGGAATGGGGTAGAAAACGTACACAGAGAGGAGTACAGCACTGCCCAGGATCACACAGGAAGTCAGAGGAGAAAAGGGATCCAAAGGGGAAGCCTGTACAAAGGAACAAGATGGCTAAGACTCAGAAAGGAAGGGCACTCACAAGGCAATTTAGCATTCAGACTAACTATACCCAGGACGGACGTGCAAGACATATATATAATACAACATTAACAATAAAGGGAATGTGGGGTAAAGCACTCAGGAGCTCCACACAGTAAGACTGAAGCTCAGTAAGTTCCTCACCCACAATTGCTGTTACAGATACTGACTGAAAATACCCACATATAGGATATGTATGCAAAGGCAGGGTCTGTGGAGCTTATACCTATGGTGATGTTATAACAGTAACTCAAAGACAATACTCACAGTGAAAAGGAAACACCACCTAGGTAGTCAGCTGTGCCCACGGATCCTGGCGATCAAACAGGAACACGCAAGGCAGTAACAGCAAAGGGGTAGAACTAAACACAAGCACAATAGACAAGGAGCTAGCAAGGAGGAGTGCTTAACAGGAAAGGAAGGAAATCACAGGGCACACTTGGCAGAAAGCAGGTAACAAACATACAAGGTAACAGAAGGAAGACAGCAGAAATAGAAAGACAGCAAACTAGAACTGGAACCAAGGAAATGGGAAGAAAGGCAGGGACTGGAAAAGGATATACAGAAGGAGAGGCTACAAGGGTATACTAGAATAGTGCAGGTTCAGGAATCAAGAAAACAAAGAAGCATAGAAGGCAGTGCTGGGGCAGGAACAAGAATTGAGCAAAAGCTCAGGAGTCAAAGTAGCACTGCAGGTAGTGCTAGTTCAGGAGAAGGGAAACTGCTGCAGGTCAGAAACAAGGAATGCTAAGGCTCAGGAGTCAAGGTAGCACTGCAGGCAGTGCTAGTTCATGAGAAGGGAAACTGATGCAGGTCAGGAACAAGGAATGCTAAGGCTCAGGAGTCAAGGTAGCACTGCAGGCAGTACTGGTTCAAGGAAACAGGAAATAGCTACAGCTCAGGAAACAAGGAGTCAAGAGAGCACTGCAAGCAGTGCAAATCAGGAACAAGAAATAGCTGAAGCCCAGGAACAGGAATAAAGAATAACTATAGCTCAGGAACTCAGGAAACAAGGTATCACTGCAGGCAGTGCTAATTCAGGCACAAGGATTAGCTATAGCTCAGGAACTCAGGAAACAAGGTACCACTGCAGGCAGTGCTAATTCAGGCACAAGGAATAGCTATAGCTCAGGAACTCAGGAAACAAGGTAGCACTGCAGGCAGTGCTAATTCAGGTACAAGGAATAGCTATAGCTCAGGAATCAAGGAATATCAAAAGCTCAGGAAACAAGGATCGGTCTCACCGGAAAACAGCTACAATGACCAACCCTGGGCTGAAGGGAGCTGGGGCTTAAAAGAGCTCACAGTAATCACATGCATCAGGTGTGAGCAGGCTAGCAGCAGCCAGCCACAGGTGAACTGAATTCCTCCACCCATCCTTGGCCTGCAGGGGTGGAGACAAAGCAGTGAGCAGGGGATTATAGGTAACGGAGTTTCCAGCATGAGCAGACTGGCTTCCACAAAACCCGGCATGGATTGGGAATGGATGTCAATTCCTAAATGATGTCCAAATGCCTGGAAGTCAGGATATGCATACAGGGGAGTGTCTGGAAGCATATTAGAATACTGGAAAGCCCCACAATTCGGCCCCCTGGTGGTGGGAACGAGAGCACAGGGAGTGAATCGTGACAAGGAGCCAGTTTTTGTCCCATGTGTGTCCCATTGGAATGATCTCCAGGACATTAGTGGAGCGTTACCCAACACCAAGGGGGCTGTAAATATGAAAGATATCAAAATCTCGGTTGGTAGTATCTCTGGGAAAAGAGTGATTAACATGTTAGGACCAGTGGCTAAAAACACCATGGACCATAGAGGAGGGGAGGAAGTGGATCAGTGGAGTTGGGTAGCAGGCTCATTGAATGCTTCCAAAGAAGGGAAAACAGTCCCTATGCTGTGGAGGTAGCCCCCTAAAAAAGTTTTGTCCTGGAACATGGCTGGGCTAGGAAATCCCAGATCTAAGCTAGACGCCCTAATGCAACATGATCCAATGATAATCTGCCTACAGAAAACATGGTGCTGCACAGACTTTAATTTTGCGAACTTTTTCATTTTCTGCTGTGCAGCAAAACAATGGGTAAAAGGTCATTGTTAGATTTGGGGGTCTCTAGTTGGCAGAGGTAGGTACCTTTGTCCAAATAGGGACCCTTGCGTCTAGTCAGGGAAAGTAGGTACACTCCTGAAATAACCCCTGCTCACCCTCTTGATAGCTTGGCACGAGCAGACAGGCTTAGTTCAGAGGCAGTGTGTAAAGCATTTGTGAACACATACAGTAATCAAGTGACAACACTACAAATGGACACCACACAGGTTATATATTTATAAAAATAGGTATACTTTATATAGATTTATCACAAGACCATAAACGACAAAAATAATCCACAATACTGTCAAGAATGCTTAGTTCTGATCAAAAAGGCTTAATTCAAGGTTCTGTGCGAGTCGGTAGCCTTCTCCGGCTACTGCGATGTAAAGAACAAACAGAGTCTATCAAATCCAGCTGACCGCGTCGAGACGGGCCAACACAGCGTAGACGGACTCGGTCACAGTACCTTTTACTTGAAGCGGCAGGCACGGGCGTGCGAGCCGGATGGCTGTTCGTCGCGATTGCGATTGCAAAATGGAAGCGGTGCAGGACGCGTTGTCCCTCGTTGCAGTGCAGGCAGCGGCTCGTTGACGTCGTCGAGACGGAGTCGGTGAGACCAGGCCCGTGCGTTGCAGGGCGAGCCGGTGCTTCGATGCGGTGCTGGCAGGTTGTGGTGCGGCGACGGAGCCGGATTCAGGAGCTGGCGTCGATCAGTCCGGACAGCGGTGCGAGTCGGGCGGTGCGTCGCGAAGCTTGCGAGGCGGTGCCCAACTCCAGTGCGGTCACAGGACTTGAACTCAGCAACAGTGACCGTGTCGGTCGGACCAGATGGATTCGGTGTAGCGAGGCGTTGCAAGGTGCGGTGCTCACAGGTTACGGTGCAGGCAGCGGCTCGTTGACGGAGTCGGTGAGACCAAGGCCGTGCGTTGCAAGATGCAGGCGTTGCTCGATGCGGTGCCAACAGGACACCGAGCCGGTCGGGAGAGTCGGTCACAGCTCCCTACCTCTGTAGCCACTGAAACAGAGTTTCCAGCAGCAATTCACAAAGGGGGTGAAGTCCAATGGTCCTGGGACTTCGATCAGGGGGCAAGCTCTCTTCCAAGCCCTTGGAGATCCTTCACAAGTTGATGAAAGTCACAGCAAAGCAAAAGTTCCTTTCTCCTTTCTTTGGCAGTCAGGCAAACCACTGCAGGCCAATCCCCCAAGCAGCACTTCAGGCTTAGGGATAGTCTCTCCTCAGTTTCTTCTTGGTTCCGCTCCTCAGCAAAGGTTTCTTCTTGTTCCCAAAAGTGATCTAATTTCTTGGGATCAGGGTCCCCATATTTATACCCCAAAATCCTTTGTCCTCTGAGGGCAGATGGGCCTTTGCCCAGTCCAAACCAGTTCTGGAGCACTCTGTTTACATGACTCCTTCCTTCCTTTCATAGTGCAGGGCAGAAACATCAGACGCCCCACAGGAGGTGGAGCCAGCATTGTGGAGGGAAAGCCCAGCCCTGGAGCACTTTGTTGACATGATTCCTTCTCTTCTTTCACTGTGCAGGGCAGAGACATCAGACGCACCACAGGGGTGGAGCCAGCACTGTGGGGGGCAGGCACTGTCCTATTCAGGTCCCAGGTGCAACTCCTCCCACCCATCTAGATGCAGATCTCTCTATTCACCACTGGGCTGACTCATTCTGTCTCCTGGAATCCCCAGCCCTGTCACTCAAAAACACCAGACAAGGAATACACAACCTAGCAGAGGCAGGCTTTGGATAGTTAGACAAGAAAATACCTACTTTCTAAAAGTGGTATTTTCAAACACAGAATGTTAAAACCAACTTCACTAAAAGATGTATTTTATCATTCCTGAGTTCAGGCATACTAAACTCGAATTTCCACCATGTTCCCTGAGTCAGTTAGGATTATAAAATGTAATAATCTAACTGCCCATTCTGGCCTATGGAGAACAGGTAGCCTTGCAATAGTGAAAAACGAAAATGGCTGTAATTCACTATTAGGACATGCCACACACACCAGGGCATGTCCTACCTTATACTTACAATGCACCCTGCCCTAGGGCCTACTTTAGGGGTGACCAACATGCAGTAAAGGGAAGGTTTAGGGCCTGGTAAGTGGGTGTACTTACCAAGTCGACATGGCAGCCCTAGGCTGCACACAGGCTCTGCAATGGCAGGCCTGAGACACACTTTACAAGCTGCTCCTGTGGGTGGCACAACCAGTGCTGCAAGCCCACCAGCAGCATTGGATTTACAAGCCCTGGGCACACTCAGTGCACTGTACTAGGGACTGACAAGTAAACCAATCATCCAATCATGGAGTCACTAATACACAACACAATTTATCATAGGGAGCACTTGCACTTTGGCACTGATTAGCAGTGGCAAAGTGCCCATGAGCATCTAGTCCAGCAAAAACATATCGACAACAGTGGAGGCATTATGAAAAAAATGGAAGGGAGACCCACGCCAAGGATGCCAGGTCTAACACGTGTCCCCTCCAGCTGAAATGTGGGGAGAACTATCCTACCTCTAGGGAGTTCTCATCACTAAGGCGGAAAAATCTGGACAGACCATCAGCATTGGCGTGTTCTGTACCAGGGCGGTGTTCCACCGTAAAGTCCATCCCCTGTAGGGAAATGGACCACCTCAACAGCTTTGGATTCTCACCCCTCATCTGCATCAACCATCGGAGGGGCCTGTGGTCTGTCTGAACCCGGAAGTGAGTCCCAAACAGGTATGGTCTCAGCTTCTTCAGTGCCCAGACCACAGCAAATGCCTCACGCTCAATAGCACTCCATCTCTGTTCCCGGGGAAGTAACCTCCTACTGATGAAGGCTACAGGTTGGTCTAGGCCCTCCTCATTGATCTGTGATAGAACAGCCCCTACACCATGCTCTGAAGCGTCCGTCTGAACAATGAACTCATTGGAGAAGTTGGGTGCCTGGAGCACAGGCGCCGTGCACATGGCAGTCTTCAAGGTGTCAAAAGCTTTTTGACAGGCGTCAGTCCAAATCACTTTCCTGGGCTGCTTCTTGGAAGTCAGCTCTGTCAAGGGGGCAACAATGCTGCCATACCCCTTGACGAATCTCCTGTAATACCCGGTGAGTCCTAGGAAGGCTCTCACCTCTGTCTGGGTCTTGGGGGCTCCCAAGCCAGAATGGTATCAATTTTCGGTTGGAGGGGTGCCACCTGGCCGCTCCCAACCTGGTGTCCCAAGTACACCACAGAGCCCTGCCCAATCTGGCACTTACTTGCCTTGATTGTGAGGCCTGCCCTCCGCAGTGCCATCAACACTTCCCAGAGGTGGCGCAGATGTTCTTCCCAACTGGCACTGAACACTGCGATGTCATCCAGGTAGGCGGCACTGAAATCCTCCAGTCCAACCAACACCTGGTTGACCAACCTCTGAAAGGTGGCAGGGGCATTCTTCATCCCAAAGGGCATCACCCGGAACTGGTAGTGCCCATCTGGTGTGGAGAATGCTGACCTCTCTTTGCCCCATCAGTCAAGGCGATCTGCCAGTACCCAGACGTTAAGTCAAACGTGCTGAGGTACCGCGCAGCCCCTAACCGATCTATGAGCTCATCAGCTCTGGGGATGGGGTGTGCGTCAGTCCTGGTGACGGAATTGAGTCCCCTGTAGTCCACACAGAACCGGAGTTCTGGTGTGGCACCAGGCGCGGCAGCCTTTGGAACCAAGACCACTGGGCTGGCCCAAGGGCTGTTAGAGGACTCAATCACCCCTAGCGCAAACATCTTGGAGACCTCCTCCTTGATGCAGGCTCTGACCCTGTCAGTCACCCTGTAAGCCTTGTGCTTCACAGGAAGACTGTCCCCAGTGTCCACATCATGGACGCACCAATGAGTGACACTGGGAACCAGGGAGAACAGGTCAGGGAACTGTCCCAACAGCTGGCGACAGTCACCCTGCTGCTCAGGTGTCAGGGAGGTAGAGAGGTTTACTCCCTCCACTGATCCATCTTGCTCTCGGGCTGACAGGAGGTCAGGAAGAGGCTCGGTCTCCTCCTCCATCCCATCATCTGTAGCTAAGAGCATGCCCACTTGGGACCTCTCCAAGTGGGGCTTCAGGCGGTTCACATGCAGGACCCGCAAGGGGTTCCTGGGAGACTGCAAGTCCACCAAATAGGTAACTGGACTCTTGCGCTCCACCACCGAAAAAGGGCCGGTCCACCTATCCTGGAGCGCACAAGGCTCCACTGGGGCCATGACCCACACTTTCTGACCAGGCTGAAGCTCGACCAGAGTGGCATTCTGGTCGTACCACCGCTTCATCTCCTCCTGGCTGGCTTCCAGATTTGCCTCAGCAAGCTCTCTGAAATGCCTAGTCTGGTTCCTGAAGGCCAGCATGTAACTGTATACATCCTGGGGAGGTTTCCTGGGAGATTGCTCCCAGCCTTCCTTGACCAAACTCAGAGGTCCTCGCACCGGGTGTCCATAGAGGAGCTCAAAGGGGCTGAACCCTAGAGACTTCTGTGGCACCTCCCGGTATGCAAACAACAGGCAAGGTAAGAGGACGTCCCATTTACGCCTCATGGGTTCTTCCAGACCCATAATCATGCCCTTGAGGGTCCGGTTGAATCTCTCAACCAGCCCATTTCCTTGAGGGTGGTAAGGAGTGGTGAACTTGTAAGTTACACCGCACTCCTGCCACAGGGACTTCATGTACTTGGACACGAAGTTGGTACCTCTGTCAGACACCACCTCTTGAGGGAATCCCACACGTGAGAAAATTCCCATCAGTGCCCGTCCCACCACGGGGGCCGTCACTGTCCTCAGAGGGATGGCTTCAGGGTACCGGGTGGCATGGTCCACCAAGACCAGGATAAACCTGTTGCCCATGGCTGTCTTGGGGTCCAGTGGCCCCACAATGTCAATACCCACCCGTTCAAAGGGGTGCTGACCACAGGGAATGGTTGGAGAGGAGCCTTCTGCTTCCTCCCACTCTTTCCACTTGCCTGGCAAGTCTGGCATGTCCTGCAGTGAGTGGCGGCACTCCTGCGCATCTGGGGCCAATAGAAATGGGTGACAAGCCTTTCAAAGGTCTTGTCCTGCCCCAGATGTCCTGCTAACGGTACATCATGAGCCAACCCCAGTAGGAAGGCTCTGAAGCGCTGGGGTACCACCAGCACACGGGCTGACCCAGGCTCAGCAACCTTAGGCTCTGAATACAGGAGACCATTCTCCCAGTAAATCCAATGTGACCCAGACTGATCACCTGCTGCCTGGTCTGTGGCCTGTTGCCTCAGACCCACGAGAGAAGGGCATGTGTTCTGCTCCTCGCAGAACTCTTCCCTGGAGGGTCCTCCTTCTTGCTGCCAATGGGTCAGCTCAGGTAGGTCCCCCAGTTCAGCTACCTGTTCCCCTGTAGGCTCCAGGGCATCCCCCTCAGGGTCTGCCTCCTCCTGGACCGTGGGAACTTCGGGGGCCGGTTTCCCGCGCCCCCTGCCTCCTCTCTCTCCGGCAGGCACCTGGGCCTCCCTCTCAGGCTCCAGGTCCTCTTGAACACCTTTAGCTGCCATTGACCGGGTGGTCACACATGCCCAATCAGGCAAGCCCAACATTTCTAAATGCGCACTCCGCTCCACCTTAGCCCAAGGTGAGCTCTCCAAATCGTTCCCTAACAAACAGTCAACAGGCATGGCTGGCCTCACAGCTACTTGAAGAGTACCCGAGACCCCCCCACTCAAAGGGAACCTGAGCCACCTTGCAGTGACTCTCTGTGTTGTCAGCGGCAACAACCGGATAGAATGCATCAGGGACAACCTGCTCTTTAGACACCAGGTGACACTTGACAGCTGTCACACTGGCTCCTGTGTCTCTCAGAGCCTCCACCCTATGGCCATTGATGGTCACCCACTGCCTGTATTTTTTAGTGTTATCAGGCAGCTGGGTCCTAGGGACCATCTCAGAGTCTCCTAATGAGACAAGGGAAAACACTGTGGGATCCCCCCACCTTGGGCACCCCACTCCTCCCCCAGGGCTACACTAGCCAACTGCCGAGGGACTGCACCAGTGGGTGCTGGTTTTCCATGCAAAGGGCAACGAGGATCGTTTGCCTTGTGGCCAGGGGCGCCACACTTGTAACACACCAGTGGTCCCTGGTGAACAGGGGGGCCTGTCAGGGCCACTGGCTTCTTCTCAGGGGGAGGCTGGGAACCTTTCCCTTGGTTCCCTTGGGGTCTACTTTGGGGCCCTTTATGGAACTCCCTCTGTTTACCCTTGTCCCCCCACTCTTCTGCTGGGGACCCTGCCCACCCTTGGCGGAGTCTCCCACGTGACCCTTGTGGACCCGGGTACTCACCCAGCGGTCCGCCTCCTCAGCAAGCTGCCTAGGGTTAGTCAGCTTACTATCAATCAGGTGCTGGCGTAGCTCAGGAAAACAATTACTGGACAAGTGCTCCCATGCAATCAAATCAAAGAGCGCCTGAAAATCAGTCGCTTTGCTACCCTTTACCCAACCATCCAAGGCTCTGCAAAAAAAGGTCACATATTCAACCCAGGTACTGCCTTCAATCTTCTTACAGTTCCTGAACCTCTGCCTATAAAGCTCAGGGGTCAAACCATACCTAGTCATTAAAGCATCCTTCATGTGGCTGTATGAATTATAGACTTCAGAGGGCAAATCCAACAAGGTATCCCGCCCTTCACTCAGGAACCGTCCCCACAACCCCGCTCCCCAATCCTTCTCAGGGACCCGGTGGGAAGACATGGCTACCTCATAGGCTTTGAACCACTGCCCAATGTCATCATTTTTAAAAAATTCCTTCACCACATCTTTGGGAATATACACCCTAGCTTCAACAGGCACAGGCGGTACACTGCCACCAGAGGGAGTAATCTCTAAGCTTTTGGCCTTCAATTCCAACTCCCTCAAAACCTTCTCATGTTCAAACTGCATTTTCTTTTCTTCTAGGGCTAATTTCCTAGTTTGCATTTCAAATTCTAACTGCCCATTCAGCTTGAGCTTGGTCAGCTCCATTTCGTGCATCCTACTCTCTTTCCTGTCCTCCAACTCTTCTGGAGACAGACCTCTGGCAGAAACACTGCTACCTACTGGGGAAGGTGGTCTTCCAGCCCCTAGACCCAATAGCCCCTCCAGCTGCCCTTCTGCATTCTCAGCCCCCTCCACAGGGGCACTCCTTGATTCGACCCAGGCCCTCAGCGCCTTTTGGAGGTCCTCCTTCCTGGAGAGCCCGGTCATGGACACTTTAAACTTTTTGCAGAAATTCTTGAGCTGCTTGAGGGTGTAGCATTCTAGCCTCTCCTCTTCCCAATCACACTCAACAGAGGCTACTGATGCTGGTTTCTCCATGGTGATTAAACTTGGCAGTTGCAAAAGTAGAAAATCCCAGAGAAAATGCTATCAAAGAGTATGTGGTTGCGTTTTGGTCTGCACTCACTAAGTAGTGTTCACCAATTACTGTACATGAGTCACAAATGCAAGTCCAGAATCCTCACCGCTGACCACCAATGTTAGATTTGGGGGTCTCTAGTTGGCAGAGGTAGGTACCTTTGTCCAAATAGGGACCCTTGCGTCTAGTCAGGGAAAGTAGGTACACTCCTGAAATAACCCCTGCTCACCCTCTTGGTAGCTTGGCACGAGCAGACAGGCTTAGTTCAGAGGCAGTGTGTAAAGCATTTGTGAACACATACAGTAATCAAGTGACAACACTACAAATGGACACCACACAGGTTATATATTTATAAAAATAGGTATACTTTATATAGATTTATCACAAGACCATAAACGACAAAAATAATCCACAATACTGTCAAGAATGCTTAGTTCTGATCAAAAAGGCTTAATTCAACGTTCTGTGCGAGTCGGTAGCCTTCTCCGGCTACTGCGATGTAAAGAACAAACAGAGTCTATCAAATCCAGCTGACCGCGTCGATACGGGCCAACACAGCGTAGACGGACTCGGTCACAGTACCTTTTACTTGAAGCGGCAGGCACGGGCGTGCAAGCCGGATGGCTGTTCGTCGCGATTGCGTTGCAAAATGGAAGCGGTGCAGGACGCGTTGTCCCTCGATGCGGTGCAGGCAGCGGCTCGTTGACGTCGTCGAGACGGAGTCGGTGAGACCAGGGCCGTGCGTTGCAGGGCGAGACGGTGCTTCGATGCGGTGCTGGCAGGTTGCGGTGCGGCGACGGAGCCGGGTTCAGGAGCTGGCGTAGATCAGTCCGGACAGCGGTGCGAGTCGGGCGGTGCGTCGCGAAGCTTGCGAGGCGGTGCCCAACTCCGGTGCGGTCACAGGACTCGAACTCAGCAACAGTGACCGTGTCGGTCGGACCAGATGGATTCGGTGTAGCGAGGCGTTGCAAGGTGCGGTGCTCACAGGTTACGGTGCAGGCAGCGGCTCGTTGACGGAGTCGGTGAGACCAAGGCCGTGCGTTGCAAGATGCAGGCGTTGCTCGATGCGGTGCCAACAGGACACCGAGCCGGTCGGGAGAGTCGGTCACAGCTCCCTACCTCTGTAGCCACTGAAACAGAGTTTCCAGCAGCAATTCACAAAGGGGGTGAAGTCCAATGGTCCTGGGACTTCGATCAGGGGGCAAGCTCTCTTCCAAGCCCTTGGAGATCCTTCACAAGTTGATGAAAGTCACAGCAAAGCAAAAGTTCCTTTCTCCTTTCTTTGGCAGTCAGGCAAACCACTGCAGGCCAATCCCCCAAGCAGCACTTCAGCTTAGGGATAGTCTCTCCTCAGTTTCTTCTTGGTTCCGCTCCTCAGCAAAGGTTTCTTCTTGTTCCCAAAAGTGATCTAATTTCTTGGGATCAGGGTCCCCATATTTATACCCCAAAATCCTTTGTCCTCTGAGGGCAGATGGGCCTTTGCCCAGTCCAAACCAGTTCTGGAGCACTCTGTTTACATGACTCCTTCCTTCCTTTCACAGTGCAGGGCAGAAACATCAGACGCCCCACAGGAGGTGGAGCCAGCATTGTGGAGGGAAAGCCCAGCCCTGGAGCACTTTGTTGACATGATTCCTTCTCTTCTTTCACTGTGCAGGGCAGAGACATCAGACGCACCACAGGGGGTGGAGCCAGCACTGTGGGGGCAGGCACTGTCCTATTCAGGTCCCAGGTGCAACTCCTCCCACCCATCTAGATGCAGATCTCTCTATTCACCACTGGGCTGACTCATTCTGTCTCCTGGAATCCCCAGCCCTGTCACTCAAAAACACCAGACAAGGAATACACAACCTAGCAGAGGCAGGCTTTGGATAGTTAGACAAGAAAATACCTACTTTCTAAAAGTGGTATTTTCAAACACAGAATGTTAAAACCAACTTCACTAAAAGATGTATTTTATCATTCTGAGTTCAGGCATACTAAACTCGAATTTCCACCATGTTCCCTGAGTCAGTTAGGATTATAAAATGTAATAATCTAACTGCCCATTCTGGCCTATGGAGAACAGGTAGCCTTGCAATAGTGAAAAACGAAAATGGCTGTAATTCACTATTAGGACATGCCACACACACCAGGGCATGTCCTACCTTATACTTACAATGCACCCTGCCCTAGGGCCTACTTTAGGGGTGACCAACATGCAGTAAAGGGAAGGTTTAGGGCCTGGTAAGTGGGTGTACTTACCAAGTCGACATGGCAGCCCTAGGCTGCACACAGGCTCTGCAATGGCAGGCCTGAGACACACTTTACAAGCTGCTCCTGTGGGTGGCACAACCAGTGCTGCAAGCCCACCAGCAGCATTGGATTTACAAGCCCTGGGCACACTCAGTGCACTGTACTAGGGACTGACAAGTAAACCAATCATCCAATCATGGAGTCACTAATACACAACACAATTTATCATAGGGAGCACTTGCACTTTGGCACTGATTAGCAGTGGCAAAGTGCCCATGAGCATCTAGTCCAGCAAAAACATATCGACAACAGTGGAGGCATTATGAAAAAAATGGAAGGGAGACCCACGCCAAGGATGCCAGGTCTAACACGTGTCCCCTCCAGCTGAAATGTGGGGAGAACTATCCTACCTCTAGGGAGTTCTCATCACTAAGGCGGAAAAATCTGGACAGACCATCAGCATTGGCGTGTTCTGTACCAGGGCGGTGTTCCACCGTAAAGTCCATCCCCTGTAGGGAAATGGACCACCTCAACAGCTTTGGATTCTCACCCCTCATCTGCATCAACCATCGGAGGGGCCTGTGGTCTGTCTGAACCCGGAAGTGAGTCCCAAACAGGTATGGTCTCAGCTTCTTCAGTGCCCAGACCACAGCAAATGCCTCACGCTCAATAGCACTCCATCTCTGTTCCCGGGGAAGTAACCTCCTACTGATGAAGGCTACAGGTTGGTCTAGGCCCTCCTCATTGATCTGTGATAGAACAGCCCCTACACCATGCTCTGAAGCGTCCGTCTGAACAATGAACTCATTGGAGAAGTTGGGTGCCTGGAGCACAGGCGCCGTGCACATGGCAGTCTTCAAGGTGTCAAAAGCTTTTTGACAGGCGTCAGTCCAAATCACTTTCCTGGGCTGCTTCTTGGAAGTCAGCTCTGTCAAGGGGGCAACAATGCTGCCATACCCCTTGACGAATCTCCTGTAATACCCGGTGAGTCCTAGGAAGGCTCTCACCTCTGTCTGGGTCTTGGGGGCTCCCAAGCCAGAATGGTATCAATTTTCGGTTGGAGGGGTGCCACCTGGCCGCTCCCAACCTGGTGTCCCAAGTACACCACAGAGCCCTGCCCAATCTGGCACTTACTTGCCTTGATTGTGAGGCCTGCCCTCCGCAGTGCCATCAACACTTCCCAGAGGTGGCGCAGATGTTCTTCCCAACTGGCACTGAACACTGCGATGTCATCCAGGTAGGCGGCACTGAAATCCTCCAGTCCAACCAACACCTGGTTGACCAACCTCTGAAAGGTGGCAGGGGCATTCTTCATCCCAAAGGGCATCACCCGGAACTGGTAGTGCCCATCTGGTGTGGAGAATGCTGACCTCTCTTTGCCCCATCAGTCAAGGCGATCTGCCAGTACCCAGACGTTAAGTCAAACGTGCTGAGGTACCGCGCAGCCCCTAACCGATCTATGAGCTCATCAGCTCTGGGGATGGGGTGTGCGTCAGTCCTGGTGACGGAATTGAGTCCCCTGTAGTCCACACAGAACCGGAGTTCTGGTGTGGCACCAGGCGCGGCAGCCTTTGGAACCAAGACCACTGGGCTGGCCCAAGGGCTGTTAGAGGACTCAATCACCCCTAGCGCAAACATCTTGGAGACCTCCTCCTTGATGCAGGCTCTGACCCTGTCAGTCACCCTGTAAGCCTTGTGCTTCACAGGAAGACTGTCCCCAGTGTCCACATCATGGACGCACCAATGAGTGACACTGGGAACCAGGGAGAACAGGTCAGGGAACTGTCCCAACAGCTGGCGACAGTCACCCTGCTGCTCAGGTGTCAGGGAGGTAGAGAGGTTTACTCCCTCCACTGATCCATCTTGCTCTCGGGCTGACAGGAGGTCAGGAAGAGGCCCGGTCTCCTCCTCCATCCCATCATCTGTAGCTAAGAGCATGCCCACTTGGGACCTCTCCAAGTGGGGCTTCAGGCGGTTCACATGCAGGACCCGCAAGGGGTTCCTGGGAGACTGCAAGTCCACCAAATAGGTAACTGGACTCTTGCGCTCCACCACCGAAAAAGGGCCGGTCCACCTATCCTGAAGCGCACAAGGCTCCACAGGGGCCATGACCCACACTTTCTGACAAGGCTGAAGCTCGACCAGAGTGGCATTCTGGTCGTACCACCGCTTCATCTCCTCCTGGCTGGCTTCCAGATTTGCCTCAGCAAGCTCTCTGAAACGCCTAGTCTGGTTCCTGAAGGCCAGCATGTAACTGTATACATCCTGGGGAGGTTTCCTGGGAGATTGCTCCCAGCCTTCCTTGACCAAACTCAGAGGTCCTCGCACCAGGTGTCCATAGAGGAGCTCAAAGGGGCTGAACCCTAGAGACTTCTGTGGCACCTCCCAGTATGCAAACAACAGGCAAGGTAAGAGGACGTCCCATTTACGCCTCATGGGTTCTTCCAGACCCATAATCATGCTCCTTGAGGGTCCGGTTGAATCTCTCAACCAGCCCATTTCCTTGAGGGTGGTAAGGAGTGGTGAACTTGTAAGTTACACCGCACTCCTGCCACAGGGACTTCATGTACTTGGACACGAAGTTGGTACCTCTGTCAGACACCACCTCTTGAGGGAATCCCACACGTGAGAAAATTCCCATCAGTGCCCGTCCCACCACGGGGCCATCACTGTCCTGAGAGGGATGGCTTCAGGGTACCGGGTGGCATGGTCCACCAAGACCAGGATAAACCTGTTGCCCATGGCTGTCTTGGGGTCCAGTGGCCCCACAATGTCAATACCCACCCGTTCAAAGGGGGTGCTGACCACAGGGAATGGTTGGAGAGGAGCCTTCTGCTTCCTCCCACTCTTTCCACTTGCCTGGCAAGTCTGGCATGTCCTGCAGTGAGTGGCGGCACTCCTGCGCATCTGGGGCCAATAGAAATGGGTGACAAGCTTTTCAAAGGTCTTGTCCTGCCCCAGATGTCCTGCTAATGGTACATCATGAGCCAACCCCAGTAGGAAGGCTCTGAAGCGCTGGGGTACCACCAGCACACGGGCTGACCCAGGCTCAGCAACCTTAGGCTCTGATTACAGGAGACCCTTCTCCCAGTAAATCCAATGTGACCCAGACTGATCACCTGCTGCCTGGTCTGTGGCCTGTTACCTCAGACCCACAAGAGAAGGGCATGTGTTCTGCTCCTCGCAGAACTCTTCCCTGGAGGGTCCTCCTTCTTGCTGCCAATAGGTCAGCTCAGGTAGGTCCCCCAGTTCAGCTACCTGTTCCCCTGTAGGCTCCAGGGCATCCCCTCAGGGTCTGCCTCCTCCTGGACCGTGGGAACTTCGGGGGCCGGTTTCCCGCGCCCCTGCCTCCTCTCTCTCCGGCAGGCACCTGGGCCTCCCTCTCAGGCTCCAGGTCCTCTTGAACACCTTTAGCTGCCATTGACCGGGTGGTCACACATGCCCAATCAGGCAAGCCCAACATTTCTAAATGCGCACTCCGCTCCACCTTAGCCCAAGGTGAGCTCTCCAAATCGTTCCCTAACAAACAGTCAACAGGCATGGCTGGCCTCACAGCTACTTGAAGAGTGCCCGAGACCCCCCACTCAAAGGGAACCTGAGCCACCTTGCAGTGACTCTCTGTGTTGTCAGCGGCAACAACCGGATAGAATGCATCAGGGACAACCTGCTCTTTAGACACCAGGTGACACTTGACAGCTGTCACACTGGCTCCTGTGTCTCTCAGAGCCTCCACCCTATGGCCATTGATGGTCACCCACTGCCTGTATTTTTTAGTGTTATCAGGCAGCTGGGTCCTAGGGACCATCTCAGAGTCTCCTAATGAGACAAGGGAAAACACTGTGGGATCCCCCCACCTTGGGCACCCCACTCCTCCCCCAGGGCTACACTAGCCAACTGCCGGGGACTGCACCAGTGGGTGCTGGTTTTCCATGCAAAGGGCAACGAGGATCGTTTGCCTTGTGGCCAGGGGCGCCACACTTGTAACACACCAGTGGTCCCTGGTGAACAGGGGGGCCTGTCAGGGCCACTGGCTTCTTCTCAGGGGAGGCTGGGAACCTTTCCCTTGGTTCCCTTGGGGTCTACTTTGGGGCCCTTTATGGAACTCCCTCTGTTTACCCTTGTCCCCCCACTCTTCTGCTGGGGACCCTGCCCACCCTTGGCGGAGTCTCCCACGTGACCCTTGTGGACCCGGGTACTCACCCAGCGGTCCGCCTCCTCAGCAAGCTGCCTAGGGTTAGTCAGCTTACTATCAATCAGGTGCTGGCGTAGCTCAGGAAAACAATTACTGGACAAGTGCTCCCATTCAATCAAATCAAAGAGCGCCTGAAAATCAGTCGCTTTGCTACCCTTTACCCAACCATCCAAGGCTCTGCAAAAAAAGGTCACATGTTCAACCCAGGTACTGCCTTCAATCTTCTTACAGTTCCTGAACCTCTGCCTATGAAGCTCAGGGGTCAAACCATACCTAGTCATTAAAGCATCCTTCATGTGGCTGTATGAATTATAGACTTCAGAGGGCAAATCCAACAAGGTATCCCGCCCTTCACTCAGGAACCGTCCCCACAACCCCGCTCCCCAATCCTTCTCAGGGACCCGGTGGGAAGACATGGCTACCTCATAGGCTTTGAACCACTGCCCAATGTCATCATTTAAAAAAAATTCCTTAACCACATCTTTTGGAATATACACCCTAGCTTCAACAGGCACAGGCGGTACACTGCCACCAGAGGGAGTAATCTCTAAGCTTTTGGCCTTCAATTCCAACTCCCTCAAAACCTTCTCATGTTCAAACTGCATTTTCTTTTCTTCTAGGGCTAATTTCCTAGTTTGCATTTCAAATTCTAACTGCCCATTCAGCTTGAGCTTGGTCAGCTCCATTTCGTGCATCCTACTCTCTTTCCTGTCCTCCAACTCTTCTGGAGACAGACCTCTGGCAGAAACACTGCTACCTACTGGGGAAGGTGGTCTTCCAGCCCCTAGACCCAATAGCCCCTCCAGCTGCCCTTCTGCATTCTCAGCCCCCTCCACAGGGGCACTCCTTGATTCGACCCAGGCCCTCAGCGCCTTTTGGAGGTCCTCCTTCCTGGAGAGCCCGGTCATGGACACTTTAAACGTTTTGCAGAAATTCTTGAGCTGCTTGAGGGTGTAGCATTCTAGCCTCTCCTCTTCCCAATCACACTCAACAGAGGCTACTGATGCTGGTTTCTCCATGGTGATTAAACTTGGCAGTTGCAAAAGTAGAAAATCCCAGAGAAAATGCTATCAAAGAGTATGTGGTTGCGTTTTGGTCTGCACTCACTAAGTAGTGTTCACCAATTACTGTACATGAGTCACAAATGCAAGTCCAGAATCCTCACCGCTGACCACCAATGTTAGATTTGGGGGTCTCTAGTTGGCAGAGGTAGGTACCTTTGTCCAAATAGGGACCCTTGCGTCTAGTCAGGGAAAGTAGGTACACTCCTGAAATAACCCCTGCTCACCCTCTTGGTAGCTTGGCATGAGCAGACAGGCTTAGTTCAGAGGCAGTGTGTAAAGCATTTGTGAACACATACAGTAATCAAGTGACAACACTACAAATGGACACCACACAGGTTATATATTTATAAAAATAGGTATACTTTATATAGATTTATCACAAGACCATAAACGACAAAAATAATCCACAATACTGTCAAGAATGCTTAGTTCTGATCAAAAAGGCTTAATTCAAGGTTCTGTGCGAGTCGGTAGCCTTCTCCGGCTACTGCGATGTAAAGAACAAACAGAGTCTATCAAATCCAGCTGACCGCGTCGAGACGGGCCAACACAGCGTAGACGGACTCGGTCACAGTACCTTTTACTTGAAGCGGCAGGCACGGGCGTGCAAGCCGGATGGCTGTTCGTCGCGGTTGCCTTGCAAAATGGAAGCGTTGCAGGACGCGTTGTCCCTCGATGTGGTGCAGGCAGCGACTCGTTGACGTCGTCAAGACGGAGTCGGTGAGACCAGGGCCGTGCGTTGCAGGGCGAGACGGTGCTTCGATGCGATGCTGGCAGGTTGCGGTGCGGCGACGGAGCCGGATTCAGGAGCTGGCGTCGATCAGTCCGGACAGCGGTGCGAGTCGGGCGGTGCGTCGCGAAGCTTGCGAGGCGGTGCCCAACTCCGGTGCGGTCACAGGACTCGAACTCAGCAACAGTGACCGTGTCGGTCGGACCAGATGGATTCGGTGTAGCGAGGCGTTGCAAGGTGCGGTGCTCACAGGTTACGGTGCAGGCAGCGGCTCGTTGACGGAGTCGGTGAGACCAAGGCCGTGCGTTGCAAGATGCAGGCGTTGCTCGATGCGGTGCCAACAGGACACCGAGCCGGTCGGGAGAGTCGGTCACAGCTCCCTACCTCTGTAGCCACTGAAACAGAGTTTCCAGCAGCAATTCACAAAGGGGGTGAAGTCCAATGGTCCTGGGACTTCGATCAGGGGGCAAGCTCTCTTCCAAGCCCTTGGAGATCCTTCACAAGTTGATGAAAGTCACAGCAAAGCAAAAGTTCCTTTCTCCTTTCTTTGGCAGTCAGGCAAACCACTGCAGGCCAATCCCCCAAGCAGCACTTCAGCTTAGGGATAGTCTCTCCTCAGTTTCTTCTTGGTTCCGCTCCTCAGCAAAGGTTTCTTCTTGTTCCCAAAAGTGATCTAATTTCTTGGGATCAGGGTCCCCATATTTATACCCCAAAATACTTTGTCCTCTGAGGGCAGAGGGGCCTTTGCCCAGTCCAAACCAGTTCTGGAGCACTCTGTTTACATGACTCCTTCCTTCCTTTCATAGTGCAGGGCAGAAACATCAGACGCCCCACAGGAGGTGGAGCCAGCATTGTGGAGGGAAAGCCCAGCCCTGGAGCACTTTGTTGACATGATTCCTTCTCTTCTTTCACTGTGCAGGGCAGAGACATCAGACGCACCACAGGGGGTGGAGCCAGCACTGTGGGGGGCAGGCACTGTCCTATTCAGGTCCCAGGTGCAACTCCTCCCACCCATCTAGATGCAGATCTCTCTATTCACCACTGGGCTGACTCATTCTGTCTCCTGGAATCCCCAGCCCTGTCACTCAAAAACACCAGACAAGGAATACACAACCTAGCAGAGGCAGGCTTTGGATAGTTAGACAAGAAAATACCTACTTTCTAAAAGTGGTATTTTCAAACACAGAATGTTAAAACCAACTTCACTAAAAGATGTATTTTATCATTCCTGAGTTCAGGCATACTAAACTCGAATTTCCACCATGTTCCCTGAGTCAGTTAGGATTATAAAATGTAATAATCTAACTGCCCATTCTGGCCTATGGAGAACAGGTAGCCTTGCAATAGTGAAAAACGAAAATGGCTGTAATTCACTATTAGGACATGCCACACACACCAGGGCATGTCCTACCTTATACTTACAATGCACCCTGCCCTAGGGCCTACTTTAGGGGTGACCAACATGCAGTTAAGGGAAGGTTTAGGGCCTGGTAAGTGGGTGTACTTACCAAGTCGACATGGCAGCCCTAGGCTGCACACAGGCTCTGCAATGGCAGGCCTGAGACACACTTTACAAGCTGCTCCTGTGGGTGGCACAACCAGTGCTGCAAGCCCACCAGCAGCATTGGATTTACAAGCCCTGGGCACACTCAGTGCACTGTACTTGGGACTGACAAGTAAACCAATCATCCAATCATGGAGTCACTAATACACAACACAATTTATCATAGGGAGCACTTGCACTTTGGCACTGATTAGCAGTGGCAAAGTGCCCATGAGCATCTAGTCCAGCAAAAACATATCGACAACAGTGGAGGCATTATGAAAAAAATGGAAGGGAGACCCACGCCAAGGATGCCAGGTCTAACAATCATGCAAGTGGTGGTTTAGCTATTTTACTTAGTTGCAGGATAAATTGGAACCCCCTGGTCTTCTCCCATCCATCCAACTTTTGCATGGCCGTTAAGCTTAATCTGGGTAATGGGAGGCATAGTCAGAACCAGTCGCTGTTACTGGTAAATGTGTATATTCCCCCAGGCAGGGTGTCTGATTCTTTGGTTGAATCAATTTTTTCTTTTATCCATAAAATCAGTATCTCAGAAGAATGCACAATGATATAGATGGTGGGAGATTTTAATGCAAAAATCTCCAACTGTTCCGCCTTAGTCTATCGTAACCAGGAATTGGAGGATGTATGGACTATCCTTGAGCTAACGTTGCCAGATAACATTATGTCAGATAAGCGAGGATTGAATTTTTTGCACTGCTTGAGAATGAACGATTTTGTCATTTTAAATGGGAGAATCCCATAGGATTCGCCAGCCTCGCTTACTTTTCACGACTCTCGGGGGCAGTCACTTATTGACTACATGGTAGTATCTTACACGTTTTTTGATGCCTGCTCACAATTTAAGGTATTGGGGACAAACTTGAGTGACCATAGTATTTTATCTGTGGAAGTTAGTTTGGAGACCGGGTCTTTAGAGTCCTGGAATCTTAGAGACGATAGTATCACGTATAATGAAACAAATCGGCGTACCTTTTGGTCGAATAAAAGCAGTATATGCCTAGGGAAGCTGGTTGAAAAGGTGAGCTGTGGCCCAATGCAGGAAAATCCCATCTTGTGGTATGAAAAAAATCTTCTCTTTTTAAGATCCTGTGGCAAGACAAGTCGGGCCAAAGGAAAAGCAACCCACGGTTAGTTCGGCGGCGGTAAAAAAGCTAAATCAGGAGATAAATGCCCTAAAAAGGGAACAATTTAAACAATCCTCTCTGATTAGGCAAAGGGAAATTAGTAGACTAAAGCAGATAAGAAAGAGAATTAAGGCGTCAGAACATAGAAAGGTGGAGGATTCCAACTGGATCAAACTAAGAGAGGTTGCTCGGTCTGGTGATTTGTGCAAATACTGGGCTCAAATAGCCAGTAGAGTTAAGGCAAAAGCCATTTTAATTTCTGACACAGAATGGACCCAATACATCCCACAGTTTTATACGCTCCGAATACAATGGCCGGATCCAAGTATGAGGCAACTAAGGAGATCCATGTAGGGAATGACTACGGTTCCCCTTCTTGCAAAGAAATAGAGAGCTTTATTAAAGGGGCAAGGTACTCAGGTGCGATGGGCCCTGATGATATTCCAATAGCAATAATTAAACAAGATAGCTCTGCATGGGCTAAGGGGCACATGCATCATTGGAAATTGCGCTCACAAAGGGGCAGATTCGCAGAATCTGCCCCTTTGCGTCCGCAGTTTTTGCATTTGGGATGCATCATCCCAAATGCAAAAATCGCAATTTGCGATTGCATTTAAGGAATCACAAATTGCGATGCCTTAAATGCAATGCAAGATTGCATTTAAAATAGCGATTTCACCAATATGGACCGCTAAATACCGATTATTTCAACCTGGTGGTATTTAGCGCAAACTTTGAAAAATGCACTAAAGTGCATTTTTCAAAGTTTCAGGTTACACACACACACATGCCCTTGGGGCATGTGTGTGTGCAACATGGGTGCACATCACAATTTCAGGGGTGCAACAGGGTGTCCTTTTGACACCCTTGCACCCTTGAAATTGCATGCGCAATTTGCGAGTGCCTATTGGTACTCGCAAATTGCGCATGCAATTTCCATTCATTCCTTAATTGCGACTCGCAATTTGCGAGTCGCAATTAAGGGATGTTTAGGAATCGCTATTTTAATAGCGATTCCTACATACATAGGCTTTTGCGATTCCTTAATTGCGATTCCTTAAGAATCTCAATTTAGGAATCGCAAAAGACTACATTGATGCAGGTGCCCCTAAATTCCTTTGTCCGGTATTTTCGTATTGCTACACATATGGGATTATTCCATACTCTTGGACAGGAAGTATTGTGGTTCAATTATTTAAAAAGGGCCCTAGAACGTCCTCCGCCAGCTTTAGGCAAGTCGCACTGTTAGATGCATCTGGGAAATTGTTCACTAAAAGTATCCTTCTCCATCTACAAGAGTGGGCTTTCGGAAATAACCTTGTCCCGACAGAGCAGACAGGGTTTCGTAAGCATAGCAGCACTTTAGATAATATTACCGCCTTGCAAACCTTCATTGAAAAATATCCAATGGGGAAAGGAATGGCCCTGTATACTGCCTTTATAGATTTCTCCACGGCTTTCGACCGGGTTGACCGGGGGACGCTGTGGAGGAAACTGGATGCAATGGGGATCCCTAATAATCTGCTGAGACTGATTATAGCATTGCACTCCTCAACTTGGACTCAGGTTCTGATGGGGGGTAATCAGGGCCTGTCGAATAAAGTAGAGACATATAATGGGCTGAAGCAAGGGTGTCTGTTAGCCCCTCTCCTTTTCTCTTTTTATATCAATGACTTGCCGAGTAGGTTGGGGCTGTGTAAAGGGGACCCCCCCAAAATTAGGTACAATGAAATTGAGTTGCCTGCTTTATGCGGATGACGCCATCCTGATGGATCTAACCCCGATAGGATTTCGAAGGTGCCTTAATGAGCTGGCACGCTATGCGGATGACCATTTTTGAAAATAAATATAGCAAAAAGTAAGGTTATGATTTTTAGACATCGGGGGTAGAGTCAGGAAAAATATTCATTGGTTCCTAGAGAAAGGCAAAATTGATGTTGTGAAATTGTACCCGTATCTGGGGAAAATATTTACAAGTAGATGTTCGAGTAGTGACCATATTGACCTAATGTCGTAGTAAGGCAATATCGCAGGCATGCGCTATTAGTAGATTTTACAAATGTTGCGGACAAAGACACTTTGCACATGTTTTATCGGTTTTTAAAGTTAAAATCCCACCAGCACTGAGTTACGCTTGTGAACTAGTGGATGAAAAGCAGTGGGTTTATTTTGATAAGGTTGAGGGACATATCTGGTGCCAGATCTGTAATTTGAATAGAGCAGCGCCTATAGCGGCGATCAGGCTTGAATTTGAACTCCTCTCGACCTATGTGTTCGCAATGGCTGTGTGTTTGAGATGGGGTAATGCCTTAATGAACAACGCTGAAAACCCTTTACGGGCAGCGCTAAGGCAGGAAATATTTGTAAGCCTGAAGGGGAAAAGTGTTGTTTTTAGGAATCATGTGAAAGCTTCACTCTTATTTGATATTGGGCATAGCAGCAAAGACTCTTTACCAAAACAGGCTCTGAAAACGCTAATTAAGAAGACCATTTACGAAGTCAGTCATAAGAGAGATACTGCTCTATGTCTGGGCCATTTCGGTAATGATGTAATAGCTGGGAGTCGTATTTATAAACAACCTCAACCGTATGTTGTATGGGATCTCCTGCACGGAGTGCGTAGAACTAACCTTTTGTTATGGATGAATCAGCTGCCCTTACGAATTATAACAGGAGCATGGGAGGGATTAGCCAGGCAGGACAGACTCTGCCATCTATGCGAAAGTTGGGTACAGGATTTAAATCATGTTTTATTTGTTTTTCCCCTATTACAACCGCTACGATGTCGCTTATTGAAGCCATTGTATTTAAAATATAACATCGCCACAGCTGAGGAACCCCGGAACTTTTTTTTGGGCTCCCCCCTCTGAACAAGTGTGTTTTAAAATGTATATCTTTTTTTAAACACTTTTTAAATATATTTTAGACAAGAACTAATGTGAAGAAGTAGGCTGTGGTATGCTAAAGAGGGTCCACGGCAGATAACATTTACTACATACTATAATTAGAATTGCAGGGTCCTCGTATTATATATTTGAAGACGTCATGGTCCAATCTGAATGATATTTTACTAGTTATCTGGATTTATAAACGCTCAATAGATGAATGGAATTTGTACAGCACTTACACACCCGCACTTTGATATCATGTATGCTGCTATGTAAACAGTACTGCATAATGAATGCATTGTGCATCTTTTAGGCTACTGTTTGTATTTTTCCCATGGGGTTCGTCCAAGTTTGATTTTTCATTAATTTTAAAAGAAATTGTTACAGGATGTTTTTTTGATTTGCATTTTAAATTCTCTTCTTGCGCCCATATGTATTTGCATGTATAACGAAGAATGCTACGTCATATTTCTGTATACGCCTCATATTGATATTGGAAGTATAATTCTAAGATGCTAATGAAGTTATAGTTTTTAGGGTATTTAAGGATACAGTTTGACCGAAACTGACATATCTGTATTTGACCATAATGGCGAAATTGGTGTAACAATTGCATATTTGCACACTTAGTTGCAGCAAACTGCTAGTATCTCGCATGATTCAACAAAATCAACGTATTTATGGTTTTATATGTATTTTCATTTCTTTAATTGCTATTGTAGCTCCGGATGATTTGTAAAACCAGAGCATTTTATTTTTGTATTTCTCTTTATGTGGAACTCCTAGGAGCTCCAGATCATAATAAAACTGACTTGATCACTTGACTTATGTCTGACTACATAGACCTGGGAACCTAGGATACTGTAGTCAGCCACCGAACGGACTGGTGTCTGATTCCAGGGACCGCTAGTAACAGCCTAGTTCACTGAAGCCTTCTCCAGAAAGGACTTGTGTCTGACTTCAAGGAACCCTAGTAGTAGCCTAGGCTACCGTAGCCTGCTACTGAAAGGCTTTGTGTCCGGCTCCAGGGACCTCTAGTGGTAGCCTAGTGTAGCTTGCCCACAGAAAGGACTTGTGTCTGACTCCAGGGACCTCTAGTGATGATCTAAGGTCCTACAGCCTGCCACAGCAAGGACTTTTGTCTATTTTGTGGGACCTTCTATAACAGCCCTGCAGCGTCCTTCAAGAAAGTGCCCATTTGATATGAATGCCACATTTGACTGGGGTTTCAGTTCATTTTCTCTTCATTCAAATCCCAGGTCTTTAGTGAGTGCAGAGCACAAAAACGGCAGGTGTGAGACTGAGCACGCAGTGTGAACAAGCCACATCTATTGGCTTTTGCAGTGCTTGTTTAAAAAAATGCAAGACCCAAACTTTTCTCAATGGGTACGTAAAACCATAAGGAGTCCCAATTGTAGTTCAGTTCCACTTTGCTGCTACTATGATTTACCCACCTTCGAATAAATGAACATTTGAGCAACAAAGTTTAAAAATTGTTCATAGTAGGACATTCGAAGCGGTCATGTTATGCCCTACATCCCATCAAGTATTTGAAAATTGTCAAAGCCGCCCCTACCAGGGACATTTTAAGGATTTTGGGGGCCCTGGGCCAAACGTATTTTGGGGGCCCCTGTTCAGAACAGCTTTGAACTTATGATCCAGTTTCAGTTCTTTTATGCAGTCATTGGCCAGGTCACTGACAGTACACATGCACACTGGCCAAAATTCTAAATGTGTTTACATCTAATATTTAGGAATAGTGATGTGTGTGTTCAATATTGTAAGACAGCAAAAGCTCACTAATATTGCTGCAAATAATAGCATAGGAATATGTGAGGTCCTGTTTTGATCTAAAAGAAACTTTTTTATGGTTGTTGCATGAAACCTAAACACAACATTTCTCTGCAAAATGTCTGTAATAGACCCACACATCAGCCACATTAAAAATAAATGAAAGAAAAACGGTATTTGAAACCATGTGTTTAAGAATTATTGAAGGTCATCAGGGCGAGACTCTCTGCAGGACAGAGCTGGCACTGTCAGGGGGCCCCCTGAAAGGCTGGGGCCCAGGGCCAGAGCCCACTTTGCCCATGCCTTAAAACGTCTCTGGCCCCTACCTCTCAATAATAAATACTTTTTTTATGCCGGAACTGCCCCCCCCCCCCTAAAATGCTGCCTTTAGGTCTTGCTCTTTACTTTGATAACAAATTGTTCAGTTCTGAGAAAGGGAGACAATCGTGTCTGGTGCTTTCCCTCCACAATGATCTCCCCTCTCCCCACCGCTTGCAGGCGATGCTCTCCCTTAATCCTTCCTCATCTTCCATGCAGATGTATTTTTGTGTCTCTGCCTGTCTCTCTGTCTCTTCTGTTCTTTATTCACGTTGTCCTATATTCACATTTATTTTCTCTTTCGCTCTCTCGTGCTCTCTCTGTATAGCTCCCTCTCTCACCCTGTCTCTCTAGTGAGTTGCTCTCGCAGCAGCGCATACAGTATCCCTCACCCGCCACGGTTCTCCCACTTGCTCGACACCCACCGTTCCCAGCAGGTAACCCTCTCCTGCTCCCGTCCAATCACGCTCTCCCCCAACGTCCTGCTTCAAGCCACCTCCCCCACAGCCGTCTTCGGCAATGTGTTTTCAGAGGCAAACAATATGGGGGCATATCTACAAGGGCCGGAGTTAAAATTATCGCCGCTTTAGCGTCCGTTTTCGGACGAAAAGCGGCGATAATTTTAACGCCCTATTAGCAAGGATACACTAACGCGTGAAACCATGCTTCTTCGCCCTTTTCCTATCGCCCAGCTTTGCATCTCTAATGAGATGCAAAGTGGGTGTTCCTCCCCAGAATAACGGGAGGAATGTCGCTAAGCGACATTTCTCCTATTATCAAGCCTCACGCTATGAAGCATAGCGACAAGCAAAGTAGCGATAACCTCTGTTATCGCTACTTTCCTTACGCCTGCTTCAAGACTGACTTAGCCATGATATCCTATGTAAGGTGGATATCATGGCTAAGTATGTCTTGCCCTATCAGCAAGCTATCGCCAAACCTTGTGCCATTATCGCTGTATTTCCAGCGATAATCGCACAATTGGCAGCTTGCGCTCTGAATTTTATCGCTTTGGAGATAAGCGTTGCTGATAGCACACTATCTCCGCGATAAAATTCAGTTTCGGCCGGTGATAATTATCCTCGCGCTAAGAGCGCTGAGCGATAATTATCACATGGCCTTGTAGATATGCCCCTCAGTTACTTACCAAGAAAAGGTAGGATATTTCCGAGATTAAATAACACGATACCTGGCCCGATGATGACTTCACCGACCATGATGGCTCTATGGCATTGACTTTGACCCAGAAATCAATGATGATATACCATAAATTGGTGACATTTGAACACCGTGGCCAGTTTTACCCTCACTGACAGGTCAGTCGGTTACGTCAGCCACTGGCGCAAGACACGCTTTTCAAGATGCTGCGCGTTTTTTAGAGTTGTGTTCTTGCCCTGCTCAGGAAGGTGACTTTGACCTCGTATTTATTTATTTATTTATTCTCTCAGGCATTTGAGAAGTGTGCTACTTACTACCTGTTGGAGTGTCACAGTGCTGGGTTTAGATGATAAGGCACTTGGCAAGGGTTTACAGAAAAAAACAGGTATTTAATTGCTTCCTATAAGCAAAATGATTGTGGATTGCAGGAAGAGCAGAGGCAAAAGATTCCAATTTTTAGCATCAAGCCCAAAAAACAGAGACAGCCACCTTGCTGAATTTTTCTTAATGTGAGGGAGTTAAAAAAAAAAAACTGTCTAAGGCGGAACAAAGGGAATAGGTTAGATGGTAGAAGGAGAATGAAGCCCCAAAAAACTCAGGTCCTTTATACCAGAGGGCCTCTGTGGCAGATGCACAGGATTTCAAAAAGGGAGATGTTGGGATTGGAAGCCCGCGTAATAGTCAGTGATGGAGAATAAAAGAGCTTTGGGCCAGTTCTGCGGTATCGTAAAAAGGCCAAAAAACATTTTGTTTTATTTTTGGCCCCTATAGGGGTCAAATACTATTGCTCTTCCATTTGAGCATCAATATACACATGTATAGAAGCGCAAGTAACCCATGATGATGAAGTGCAAATAAAATCATTGCATCATAAAATATTACCTATCAATGGATTAATCCTATTTCATAGCATCAAATCAAAAACCATTACAAAGGGAAACTGTCAATTAACTTTGCAGCATTAAAAGATGTCATAAATAGCTTTCTGTTCAGCCGCGGTCCGTGCAGGTAACAGCGGTGGGGCGGAGGGGCAGCGTGGGGGGTATTTCGAGGGACAATGCCGAGGGAAAATTAATTATTTATTTAATTTCCCCTCTGCATCGTCCCTTGAAATACCCCCCACGCGGCCCTACCGCCCCACCGCTGTTACCTGCACGAACCGCGGCTGTTTCTGTTTAGCCCCAGTGGGCTCAGTTACAAATCCAATACACCCAATCACAACACAGATGTTCTTTGTCAATCCATAGACATAATGAAAAGGCTCCTAGCCCTCCAAACTGTTCAGTGTGCTATGTTTGAAAAGCTCAACCTTAAAACTGTGTTGAATTCTACCTTGCGAGCTTATCGTTTGATCCCTCTCTTGACCACAGGTGAAAGCCCTGCAATCTTGATGTTCAGGAGAGCAATGACAACCAAGTTACCTCAATGGACCAACAGCAGATCAACTACTGAGGAAGAGACCCGTATCAAAGACTTGGTTTGCAAAAGGAAAATGAGGGCCTATGCAGACAACATGCAAAAGACATTGTCTTCAATAGACGAGATCGAGTGCTGGGTTGTCAGTTGAGAAAACAAAAGTCTGATGCTCCCTTCGATGCTGAGCCATTTCATGTTGTCACCACCAAAGGACACATGCTGACTGCCCAACGTCTTGGGAAGTCCCATACACAAGACTCCTAGCATTTCCAACATGTGGCTCAATGCTCGTCAGGCACTGATGTCAAGGTAGAGACTGGTTCTGAACAGACACATGAAAACTCGCTGACTGCTGTTGCTACTCCATCGCCAAAGCAGATCATTGACACTTCTCCTGCCAGTTCCCAGTTTCCGAAGACTCGATCAGGATGAGTAATCAGAGTGTCACGAAGGCTCCTCGAAGAGCTATGGTTATGTATATATATGTAAAAAAATGTAATTTTTTATTTAACAGATGGGGAAATGAAGCGTTGTGGAAGTTAGCAATGGCAGAACCCTTTTGGCTCCTGTTAGACTCTGTAGGACTGTGGTGTAAGAGAGTAGTCTAGTGAATGCAGGTTTACACTGTTGAGTTTGCGGTTACACGCAGATGAATAAAGACGTGTAATACCAACCTTCATGTGTGGCGTAGTCATTGGCAGGTACCCAGGTTGGGGAGAACGCTACAGATAATACGGAATGAGCTGGCTCCAGTTTGGCTAATGTCCCCCTAGTTCTAGTGCACCGAGGTGAGCATCTGTTCTGCACTAATTACATATATATATATGTATATATATGTATGTATATGTGTATATATATATATATATATATATATGTACTTCTGCTTGACTCCATTGATGCTGTATATGTCGGCGTTCTTGTCGGTGCTGCCCCGTAGCAGGGCAGAGCCTCTCCGTATAAATCATCCAAGCTTTACGTAAGTAAAGAGTAGGGTCGCACTCATGGAGTGAATATAATTCCTTCATTCTTTCCTCAAAGTTCCAAAGGAAAATCCTTGTATCAAACTCAACCCGCATCGGTCTCGCAGAGACCTTGATCACGGGTGTTTGATTAGTGCTCTTGACTCATAATAACAGCGTCATACCTCTTGCTCATTTCCTGTCACGAACATCAGGTGTGATGGGATTTGTTGGTTTTTAATTCACCAGTTATAGTTATCGTTAGTAACTGTAACTTGTGCCCTAGGGTAACTATAACTCGTGCCCCCGCCATGGAGCGTGTTGTCATCAATGATGATATTTCAAATGTTGCAGTGATGTTATTAATCATGTCATGAGTGATGTAATATGTGGGGAAATTAGCAGTGCATGGTTGTTGGACCCTAATTGGTTTACGTGAGCTTCACTGGACTCACTCTTTTTTTTGCTCGGCTGTTTTAAACCTCATCTGGCCAATACTGGATTACTATTGCAACTGAACGTAATTGCACAGCCTGGACCCTTACGCACTTATTATAGCTGGCTCATGCGGGTCGTAGTCACAATTCTGCGGGACAGTCCCTCGGTTTCAACCCGTGGACATTGTGCAGGTCTCTTATTAGTAACACAAATATACCTGTCATTTGTACTCATAATATTATTATGTTGTGATAGAACGGTCGACATTTGTCTTGATCTTTTTTGAGTCATTCAACGGGGTATTGCACGTACCGAGTTAAATTACTATAGATAAGGTTTTAGTGCATATCCCCTTGTAGTAGTGTGATAGTGAGTAGTATAGTATCAGCTAGCATCTTCCCTGATACCTTTATTACTTTCTCAAATTAATCTCAGAATTTCATTATGAACAAAAGGAAAGCAACTGATTGCCCTTGAGGCTGGGCCAAACATAAAAGGTTGCCTACACATGCAGCTAATAATTGTATCATAGAAGCCATCGACTAACTCATAAAGGAGGTGGATACCTTGTTAAACCCTGATAAAACAGGTAATCAAAGGAATGGAGGAAAGAGTAAGCACAAAGTAGCACATATTTTTACCAAAGCCAGCAAACCCTATTGTAAACCACCCTCAGAGGGGGGCGAAGGGGACCACACTAAACCCCAATTGCAAATGGTTGCTAAGCCGGATGCCCCTCTCATGAATATAAATAATGTTACACCCCATGATGTTCCCCAAACAGGCATGGCCGAATCAAGTGATAATAACCTCCACAAACAGAAAGCCTAACCCTTCCCCAGGACCTATAGCTAGCTCTCCAAGCATAAAGTGCTTCTAATAGATTTGAAGTTTTGTACATCGAAAAGCCCAAGGATCTTCTCTCTCCGAATGAGCGAACCATAGTCCTAGACAGTATTCATAATGCTAGGACTTCCCAGTCCAAACCTGCCCCTGTTTTTGACAAAGTGCAGCTGAGATAATAAACTCTCTCACGGGTGAAGTCAACCATTTAGGTGTACTAGTTACGGACCTGACCAACAAAACTGTGGGATTCAATCATCTAGGTCTGCTCCCACAGGAGAGTCAGTTAAGGCTGTTAACCTCCAATCTAAGTTGTCTGATATAAGGTGTGCCACTTAGACACTAGTGCCATCCCTGCTAGGCTTAACGCTGCTGAGGTGGGGTCGGATGATATACATAGGTGTACTTCAAAGAGGGTTGACCAAGGAACATCATATCTGAGGGGACCAGCATGAACTTGTAACTCATCCCAAACTAATAAGAACTTGATCTGCCATCAAAACCCAGTCTTGCAAAGACAAGCACCACCACTTAGACATTGCAAAAACATACAGGGCAAAGTAAAGGCACCTCCACGTGACTCCCCTATAGCATACCTACCCAGGGAACATTGCACCAAATTGTTTATGATTAATGTACCACGAGTAGCATCAGGAGCAAGAGAGAACCAGGACTCATTAAAAAAAAATTATAAACTGGATCAGGCACATCAGACATTGTTACTTCATTATTAGATTGGATATTATAGATGCTAGACGTTGCTCCAATGGCCCTTCAGATTTTATTGAGTTAAGGACGAGGGACTCTCGGATAGTGGAGGGGGCTAATCAACCTTAATTTAAGAACCAAACACCAGACGGGCTCTGATATACGCTTTACACTCAATATTAATCATTTGAATATCATGCACAGCAGCACTGTGGCTAGCCTATCAGCTCTGCATATTGATCCTACTAGGGACTTACCCAGTAGCGATCTTAACGCAGTTGATTGACTCACACTTCCCAATTGTGTCTTTCAATCAGGGCCATTTACATCCATTAGTAATAGTACTCACTGTGATGGCTCATACAAGATCACTGGGACTACATTTGGAATTGTCCCATTGCCAATAAATTGCGATGAATGTAGATTCAGATGCTTGAGTGAGGGATCGCCCCCTAGGCCCATTTATATTAACTCTATTCTAACTAACGCAGATTGTGAATTTAAACCCATATCCTGGAATGTCGCATGACTCTCCTAAAGAGTTGGAGTTGGATTGGCACACTTTTATTGAACAACATGAGATGTGCCTACTACAGAAGACCTGGATGACCGACCCGCCCCATAAATTAGGATATATGACATTTCACCTTCCAGTTATACCAGCTAAATCAGCGAAGGCCTCTGGAGGCCTGGTCACATGGATCAACATTTCTGTCTATTATACAGTGGCAAATTTTGATATTGCTTCCTCGGATATTTCAGGATTGACACTTAGATATATCAATGGAAAATCATTTAATATCTATAAGTCTATAATTGCACGGCAGCTACAAAAAAAGAGTTGACTATACTGCTCCTTTTGGGTGACCATTTAAAAACATTAACAAAAAATCCCATTCTAATTGTGGGAGGGGGTTTTAACACCTCATTTGAGCCAATAGATGGCCTATATCAGATCACCCAAGGAGGGGACAATGTACTGGGGATTCCTTCTCTTGACGTGGAACCATTGGGGAGTTGCTCCTCGTGCGCCACTTAATTGTTTTATTTGTCTCTAGAATATGGGTTGAGGATTCACTATTTTTTTTTACCGCCTTAAAGGAATGCTTTCTCTCGCCCATTCGTGGCACAGTGAACAAACCAACAGAAAAAAATAACACCTTGGCAGTGGCGGCTGGTGAACTTTGAAAGTGGAGTGGCGATCCGCTTATCCCAGCAAACTGTAAATTTGGCAGCTATGGAAGGCAGATGATACATGCCAGGCCTCTGAGGCAGCTTGACAGATGAGCCAATGCGCACTTGTACTCACTGTTTTCAACTTGGTGTTTCTACCAGAGGTGTCTCTCGGTCCCAGCTGCAGCTGGTGAAGGAAGGAGGGAAATACAAACCCATCACAGTCCGAAGGAAGCAGTACTTGAAATCCTGCCTCCTTTTCTCATAGGCTGACAGTTTCAAGGGTCAGCCAGTCAGAGGAGGAGGCGGGATCCTAGAAGCATTTTCTGAGCTATGTCATAGATCCAGGGGAGCCGAGCATTGAACCGAAGCCCCGGAAAAAAAGCTGCTTTATGCAGCCCCTGCTTGCCCTCACCACTGCCTCACAGATGCACACTGGGCGGTTCCTGCATGAGGGCGTAGGGGGCGTAGGACGTAGGGGGCGGAGCACCACCAGTCTCAGAGGAAGAAGAAGATTGAAAGACTGGTCCGAGACTGCCGCACTTAAACTGTCCAGTCTGGTAGCAGTGCAGCACAGCCGTGTGCAAACACACGCTGCACTTGTGAGGTGGACAACATCCTGTGATCAACCCTTCTCTCCCTTTACTTGAGCAATCTCAATGATAGTATGTTGGAATGTACCCACAATGAACTAAAACCTAATAGTGTCCCCGTTCCTGCTTTACATTTTGTGGATGTCACCTTGCTTGTGTCTCACACCCTGAGAGGTCTCCAAAAGTTGATGGATAAATTTCAGACCTAATGTGACAACAAGGGCCTGGAAATTAATAGTTTAAAAACTAAATATATGGCCATCAACCTCCATAAATCTTTTAGGGGTAGTTTAGCAATGGGAGGTATTTGCTTGGAACGAGTCAATAGATTAAACTATTTGGGGATTAGGGTGGAGAGTCGAGCCTCTTGCCCCCCCCCCACATCGCAAAAGTAAGGCAATTATGAAACACAAAAGTACAGCTGTTCTCAAGCATCACAGGACCTTGCACACTAGGGCAACATCCTCGCCTTTAGAGTTGTACAGGTCAAAGGCCCACTTAGCTGCTCTATATGGGGCAACATTTTGGGGCTCGGAAGATTCCACTGCACTGACCATCTGTGAAAAACCTTTTGTTCGATCATTACTTAGGGCCTGATTTAGATCTTGGAGGATGGGTTACTCTGTCACAACGGTGGCGGATATCCCATCCGCGGAAATATAAATCCCAAAGAATATAAAGGGTTTGATATTTCAGCAGAAGGGATATCTGTCACCGTTGTGACAGAGTAACCCGTCTGCCAAGATCTAAACCAGACCGTTAGTCTTCCAGTGAGCACCCCCTTATTACCCATGTATTTTGGCCAAGCCTCAAAAAAAGTTGACCAATTGGCAGCAAGGTTTGTAAGAACTACTGGGGTTAAATGTTTCACACTCCCTACCATGGTTTAGGCATGTTAAAAAATGGTTTGCAATTTTCGGCATGCCGACTTTATGGGATTAACGCCAGTCATTACAAATGGTGTCAAAGGATACATTACAGAGGGTGTATTGGGATTATATGACATCTTTTCATAACCCAAAACTGGACAAGGGCACCTTGACTGACAGGTTCCTACAATTCAAACCTGCACCTGCCTTTGAAGCAATTTTAGATTGCATCACTACAAACAGAGCAGAAATAAAATGTTATTTCTTAAACTCCACTATGGCACTCTAAACATCAAGAACTACACTGATAATTTGACAACTGGTGGCACAACAAACACAATGTGCACTATGTATGATAACGAGGCATGTGAAACAGTGCCTCATGATGTTTTCTTCTGCACTGCTTGTCGAACTGCATGCCGAAGATGGAGCTGACCCCTATGTATAAATTTGGGCCTCAGGTCATACCTGGAGGCATTGACGATTACTCAGACTGACTCTTCGGCTGGGGCGGTTCCTGCATGAGGGCATAGGGGGCGGAGCACCACCAGTCTCAGAGGAAGGAGAAGGAGATTGAAAGACTGGTCTGAGGATGTGGCACTTGTACTGTCCAGTCTAGTAGCAGTGCAGCACAGCCTTGTACAAACAAGCAGCGCATGTGAGGTGGACGACTTCAATACCGCCCAAATCTCGCATGCACAGTGTGCATCTGTGAAGCAGGGGTGAGGGCAAGCAGGCGCTGCTTAAAGCAGCAGTTTTTCCAGGGCTTTTGTGGAATACTCGGCTTGCCCGTATCTATGATGTGGCTCAGAACATCCTTCTAGGATCCCAGCTCTTTTTCTGACTGGCTGATCCTTGATACTGTCAGCCTATCAGAATAGGAGGCGGGATTTCAAGTACTGCTTCCTTCGGCCTGTGCTGGGTTCATATTTTCGTATTTCCCTCCTTCCTTCACCTTCACCAGCTACAGCCGGGCCCGGGTTACACCTCTGGGAGAAACGTCAAGCTGAAAACAGTGAATACAAGTGCACCTACCCTCGTCTGCCAACCTGCCTCAAAGGCCTGGCATGCGTCATCTGCCTTCCATGGCTGCCAAATTTACAGTCTGCTAGGATAAACAGAATGGCCTCCACTTTCAAAGTTCACCAGCCGCCACTGCTCTTTGGAATTAATGTAATGTAATGTAACTAGGTACTTATAAAGCGCGCGGCTACCCCACAGAGTGTCCCGGCGCTAAAAGGACCGCAAGACAGGCAGTGTGTGCTAAGGCAGGTGAACTAGTTCTGCTGTTGGAAAAGCCAAGTTTTTAGTTTCCTCCTAAAGACAAGGAGGTCTGGTGCCTGTCTGAGAGAAGGAGGCAGGCTGTTCCATAATCGGGATGCCACCACTTGAAAAGAGCGACAACCCACACGGGAGCGGGAAAACTTTGGGATGATCGCCAGGCACTGAGTAGAGGACCTTAGGGTCCGTTGAGGGGCATAGTGCAGAATCCATTCCCTGATATAGGGTGCCCCTGAGTCATGTAGGGCCTTAAAGGCCAAGACAAGAGCTTTAAACTGAAACCTCTTTTGTACGGGAAGCCAATGCAGGGATCTTAAGTGGGGGGTCATATGTGCCCTGGGGCCAACCATAAGAATCGCTCTGGCCGCCGCATTCTGGATCAGCTGCAGGCGACCCAGTAGATAGTCAGGTAGGCCCAAGTACAGGACATTGACGTAGTCCAGCCTTGATACAATCAGGGCCTGGACTACCGTCTTCCTGTGGGGGACCGGGAGCAGGGGGAGGAAATTCTTAAGCATTTTCAGTAGCCCAAAACCAGTACCAGCCACAGTTTGAATTTGAGCCTTCATGGACATGTCAGTATCCAGCTTAACCCTGAGGTTTTTTACGGTAGTTACTGAGGTCGCCGGGGGAGACATGTCCTGTGGCCACCACTGGCGCCATTCCTTGCACGGATTGGAGCGGAAGAAGATAATCTCCGATTTTTCCGTGTTAGATTTGGGGGTCTCTAGTTGGCAGAGGTAGGTACCTTTGTCCAAATAGGGACCCTTGAGTCTAGTCAGGGAAAGTAGGTACACTCCTAAAATAACCCCTGCTCACCCTCTTGGTAGCTTGGCACGAGCAGACAGGCTTATCTCAGAGGCAGTGCGTAAAGCATTTGTGAACACATACAGTAATCCAGTGACAACACTACAAATGGACACCACACAGGTTGTATATTTATAAAAATAAGTATCTTTTATATAGATTTATCACAAGACCATAAACGACAAAAATAATCCACAGTACTGTCAAGAATGCTTAGTTCTGATCAAAAAGGCTTAATTCAAGGTTCTGTGCGAGTCGGTAGCCTCCTCCGGCTACAGCGATGTCAAGAACAAACAGAGTCTAACAAATCCAGCTGACCGCGTCGAGACGGGCCAACACAGCGTAGACAGACTCGGTCACAGTAACTTTTACTTGAAGTGGCAGGCACGGGCGTGCGAGCCGGATGGCTGTTCGTCGCGGTCGCGATGCAAAAATGGAAGCGTTGTAGGACGCGTTGTCCCTCGATGCGGTGCAGGCAGCGGCTCGTTGACATCGTCGAGACGGAGTCGGTGAGACCAGGGCCGTGCGTTGCAGGGCGAGACGGTGCTTCGATGCGGTGCTGGCAGGTTGCGGTGCGGTGCGGCGACGGAGCCGGATTCAGGAGCTGGCGTCGATCAGTCCGGACAGCGGTGCGAGTCGGGCGGTGCGTCGCGAAGCTTGCGAGGCAGTGCCCAACTCCGGTGCGGTCACAGGACTCGAACTCAGCAACAATGACCGTGTCGGTCGGACCAGATGGATTCGGTGTAGTGAGGCGTTGCACGGTGCGGTGCTCAGAGGTTACGGTGCAGGCAGCGGCTCGTTGATGGAGTCGGTGAGACCAAGGCCGTGCGTTGCAAGATGCAGGCGTTGCTCGATGCGGTGCCAACAGGACACCGAGCTGGTCGGGAGAGTCGGTCACAGCTCCCTACCTCTGTAGCCACTGAAACAGAGGGGCATATTAGCAAGACCCACGTTAAAATTATCGCCGTTTTAGCGGCAGGAAACTGCCGCTAAAACGGCGATAATGGGCTTGCTAATATGCGTTATAGAATTCCAATAGAAGCCCAGGTTAGATGTGCAGGACATCTAACCTGGGCTTCTATTGAAGTCTCCATAACGCATATTAGCAAGCCCATTATCGCCGCTTTAGCGGCAGTTTCCTGCCGCTAAAACGGCGATAATTTTAACGTGGGTCTTGCTAATATGCCCCAGAGTTTCCAGCAGCAATTCACAAAGGGGGTGAAGTCCAATGGTCCTGGGACTTCGATCAGGGGGCAAGCTCTCTTCCAAGCCCTTGGAGATCCTTCACAAGTTGATGAAAGTCACAGCAAAGCAAAAGTTCCTTTCTCCTTTCTTTGGCAGTCAGGCAAACCACTGCAGGCCAATCCCCCAAGCAGCACTTCAGGCTTAGGGATAGTCTCTCCTCAGTTTCTTCTTGGTTCCGCTCCGCAGCAAATGTTTCTTCTTGTTCCCAAAAGTGATCTAATTTCTTGGGATCAGGGTCCCAATATTTATACCCCAAAATCCTTTGTCCTCTGAGGGCAGAGGGGCCTTTGCCCAGTCCAAACCAGTTCTGGAGCACTCTGTTTACATGACTCCTTCTTTCCTTTCACAAAACAGGGCAGAAACATCAGACGCCCCACAGGAGGTGGAGCCAGCATTGTGGAGGGAAAGCCCAGCCCTGGAGCACTTTGTTGACATGATTCCTTCTCTTCTTTCACTGTGCAGGGCAGAGACATCAGACGCACCACAGGGGGTGGAGCCAGCACTGTGGGGGGCAGGCACTGTCCTATTCAGGTCCGAGGTGAAACTCCTCCCACCCATCTAGATGCAGATCTCTCTATTCACCACTGGGCTAACTCATTCTGTCATTCTGAATCCCCAGCCCTGTCACTCAAAAACACCAGACAAGGAATACACAACCTAGCAGAGGCAGGCTTTGGATAGTTAGACAAGAAAATCCCTACTTTCTAAAAGTGGTATTTTCAAAGACAGAATGTTAAAACCAACTTCACTAAAAGATGTATTTTATCATTCTGAGTTCAGGCATACTAAATGTAGGAGAGTAGGATCTGCTTCACATGGGTACCCCCACTTTTTGCTGATGCTTCACTGTTTTTCGACCTTAGTCTGGCTGGTGCCCTGCTAATCAGAACCCCAGCCTAGCTGCTTCCTCTTTAAAATGGTTTCCATGTGCCTTAGGCACATCTCTGATTGGAATCTGGAGTGCTCTTATAAGTCCCTAGTATATGGTATACTATGTACCCAGGGCATAGGTACCTCAGAGGCCTGCCAGGGGCTGCAGCATGTATTATGCCACCCCTGGAAGGCCATCCAAACTGACACCACAGGTCTGCTACTGCAGCCTGGGTAAGGTGGTGCATGCACCCCTTACTGTGATATAAGCTACCTATATCACTACATACCTACACACATATAAACCTATAAGTCACTCCTATGGCAGGCCTTGTCAATCCTGAAGGCAGAGTGCATGGTTCCTATGTGAGAGGGTGCCCCTGCATGAGCAGGGCCCCTCTGCAGCGGTCGGAGACCCTTCTCTGATGCTGTTTGTAGTGCAGCCTGACCATATACTCTTAAGCGCATTATAACCTCGCGTTAAATGCTAACTTTGGGATGGCTGCACCGAAACATGTCGTGTTTGGTGTCAAACATCTTGGAATACTACCCCCCGCCAATTCTGGCGGCGGGGGTAGCATTCCACCCTTCTAGAGGGAGAGACATGTTAACCCTGGCTTGCCCGGTAACTTCTTTCTAAAGCCCTGGCATCACAAACTGGATGCTGCTGCCACAGACACAAGTCTGGCCTCCTGCTGCTGGACGAAACTCCGGCAGGGGAGGCCTGGACAATAGGCTTCCTGTCGCAGGGAGGTGTAACCACCTCCCCAGACAGGATAATGTGTATTGGGGCTGGGCGGGAGCACTCTTGGGTGCTTTGAAGTCCTGCACTGGGGGCACATTTGGTGTCCCTGTGCATACCCCAGTTCAAACCGGATCAGGGGCTTCCAGCCCCTGCTTTGGCGTGAACTGGACAAAGGGAAAGGGGTGTAGCCACCCCTCTGCCCTGACCCACCCATATGTGGGGCCACAGAGTAAGTCCAACCCCTAAACTTAGTATAAGTATAGGAACCCAGTCCTTAGGACTTTAGATTATCCCTGGACGAAACTCTGACACAGAATCCTGGACCTTCGACGCTCTACTACAAGATTAGAGGACTGAAGAATCTCCCTTGGGGTCAAGGAGTGACTCCCCTGCTTGGCAGGCACCAAAGAAGCAATTGTCCGGTCTGCATCTCTGAAGCTCCCGTCGGACACCGAAGTCTTTGCATCACCAGAGGTGGATTTCCAGACTTCCCCGAGGCTGCCCTGAGTCCCCAGCAAAGCTGAGGCCCGTAGCTGTCGTGGGTAACGTGGAACTGTGACCCCTGAACACCGCACGTATTTGCAAGTGCATCCTCTTCTGGGTCTCCCACGAAGTCGTGCTTTGGGCTCCGAGTAGCCCTAGCCTCCAGCACCAATTGCACCGAAGATCACTGGCCTCCACTCCACGAGTGTCCTGTGAGCCAGATCCACGTGCACCGTCTTGAGGCTCCTTCGCGGTCGCTAGTCCGTTGGCTAGTAGCCCTTCACGAAGGCCAATCCTTTTCTTCTTCGGCTCCCTGGTTGCTCCAGGCTTGCCCTCATTTACCCTTGCTGGGTGAGTTCCTCAGACCTTGCTGGTCTGCACAATCGTCAATCTTCACCTTCACCGAGACTTGCCGTTGCCAAGGCTTGTTGGGTCCAATCCGGTCGCCAATGCCTCAGCACTCGACAGACATCGTGTACCAGCCCGAATCCTACTCCTGGTTGCCGACAACGCCTCCTGGACCTCGTGGCTGAAGAGTCAAGACGACCGACAACGTACCTGAAGCACCCGACATCGGTGGGCATCTGCTCATCGCCTACCTGGTCACTGGCTAGTGACCCAGACTCTGTCCCCTCTGCTTTCAGGTTCTTCAGATCTCCGATCCACTCTTGGATCCACCCGGACACTTTCCACTTGGTCGCCAGCAGCACTTTGCAGCAGATCGCCATTCAAATCGACGACGAAACCCGACCCCGAAAGGCACCTATGCACCCGGCTTCCCTGGGTGAGGTAACACGAGTACTCCGGTGCTCCCGTGGGTAGAGACTCTAGAAAGACCTAGTTCTCAAAGGGTTTGCTCCAAGTCCTCCTTTAAGTGTCCCTTTTCTTTAAATTCCTGATCGCGACTTTCCTCATAGAAGTTAACGGCGATTCGCGGCTGTGTTTACACACTGCACGCGTCCCCCGTGGGTCCCCTGTGTCACTACCTTGGGTGGTTCCTTGTGGTCCAAGCACTTCTACAGGCTCTAGGCCTAGTGTCTAGCTCAGTCGTGGTTCTTATACCACTTTATTGGTATATGGTTTGGTACGCCCCTAGGGCCCAAACGTGTATTTGTGCTATTACTGTGTTTAAATAACTTATAACTTGTGTATTTCGAACTCTAGCCTCATAAAGAGACTAGAGGGGTGTGTTTAGCAATAAATACATATATTTTGAATATATACCTGGTGTGGTGCTCTTTCATTTGGTCACTCAAGAGATTATAGACTGGTAAAACAAGCTGCTTTACATTCCTTCAAGACTTAGCCTGAAGGCTGCTCTCCATAGCTACCACTAGGATAGCTTTCAGTAAAGGTTGTCTTTAACCTATCTCCAATATGGGGTTGTGTGGACTGGTGCAAGGTGCCCACTATAATTAGTGGACAGCATATACCAGGCCAACTTCTCACATTGGTGTGCAGCGTGTGGGATTCCAGCTTGCTATTGTTTTACCAGATAATCTCAATTGAATTGATCAACTGAAAACCACTAAAGGTACCTAAGGTACATATAAATTAAGTTTACTATACAGTAAGTTCTACTGAACTTAGAGTTGTGTGATAAGGGATAGCACAACCCTTTCTACAACTCAAGAGAGTTTAGTAGGCCACACTAGAGTAGGTAGTGCATACACCACACCACACTAGTAATGTCTTCAAAGCCAGGACCTAGAGAGTCCTTGCCAGAAGCCACTGGGCTTCTTCCCTCCAAGTATGATACACTCCCATTCTTGGAATTGAGAGCATTATGCAATTTGAGGAAACTGAAGACAGGCCAAAGTCCCACCACCCAACATCTTAGAGAGATGTTGGAGGCTTATGATCTCAGCAGGCCCTTAGGGACTGAAGGGGTAGGAGCAGAGGGTGGGGCAGAAGATGAGGATGGGGCCAGGGGTTGCAACACCCCTGACCCCCCCTCTGGAACTGGCCAGGAGGGTGACAATGACCCTGACCTGGATAACCCAATCCCTCCTGTGGAAGATGAGGAGGAGGATCAGAATGACCCCCACTTTGTCCCCCCAGGAAGGATTATGAGTGTGCCTAGAAGGTCTAGATCTCCTTCTCAGGAGTCTAACCACTCTAGCACCTCAATAGGGACCTCTGTCTCCTCTCATAGGAGGGAATCCTCTCATGAGAGGAGAAAGAGGCTGATTCAGTAGGAGGAAGCTCAGCTTGAACTCAGAAGACAGCAATTGGCCCTAGACAGGGAGTCCCTAGATCTCTTTAGAGAGAGAAAAAAGATGGGACTAGAGTCCCATGGTGGCAGCAATATCCCTAGAGATAGGGAAAGGTCTTATGACCATAAAAACCTGAGCAAGATTGTCCCTCCCTACCAGAGTGGGGATGACATCCACAAATGGATAACTGCTCTAGAGAGGGCCTGTAAAGTACAGAAGGTCCCTCAGGGGCAGTGGGCAGCAATCTTGTGGCTCTCCTTTGCAGACAAAGGTAGAGACAAGCTCCTCACTGTAAGAGAAGAGGATGCTGATAATTACAAGGTCTTGAAGAGTGCTCTTATTGATGGGTTTGGCCTAACCACTGAACAATACAGGTTAAAGTTCAGAGATGCCCAAAAAGCACAGACTCAAGACTGGGTAGACTATGTGGATTGTTCTGCTAAGGCTCTGGAAGGCTGGTTGATGGGCAGTAAGGTGTGTGACTTCTCAGGATTGTACAATCTGATAATGAGGGAGCAGATTCTTAATAACTGTCAAAATCAGCTGTTGCATCAGTACCTGGTGGACTCTGATCTGACCTCTCCCCAAGAATTGGGAAAGAAGGCAGACAAATGGGTCAGAACCAGGGTGAGGCAGAAGGTACAGAACCAAGGTGGTGACCCTAAGAAGCAAGATTCTAAGAACTCTGATAAGGGTGGGGAGAAGGGTAAAGACCAGAAGTCTTCACAAGGGCCCCAAAAATCTTCTTCAGGTGGGGATTCACAGTCTAATAAAGGGAAAGGCCAAAAGAAACCATGGTGCAAGGTCTGTAAGCAAAAGACCCACTGGACCAGTGATTGCACCAAGTCCAAAGACTCTAATCCAGCCCCCACCAATGCCCCTAAGGCACCTGTTCCCCCTAGTACAGTTACAGTTGGTGGGAGTGCTCCAGCCAAGGGTTTAGTAGGGTTGACCCTGGGTACTAAGATGGGCTCTGACCTAGTCAGAGAACTCACTCAGGCTGTGTTAGTCTGTGATGGAGGCATGGATATGACCTCCTCTATGAGTCCCAGTAATCTGGGCAAGTACAGACAACAGCCTTTAATCAATGGAAGAGAGGCTTTGGCATTTAGGGACACAGGGGCAAGTGTCACAATGGTGACACAAGACCTTGTGGATCCTGGGCAAGTTATACTTGGTGAAATGTACCAAGTGACCAATGCTAGCAACGTCAGAACAGACCATACTCTGGCAGTTGATAACTTCTCCTGGGGAGGGGTAACTGGCCTTAAGAAGGTTGTGGTAAGTGCAGACCTACCAGTTGAATGCTTGCTTGGCAATGACTTAGAAACTTCAGCTTGGGCAGAAGTGGAGCTCAGGACCCATGCAGAAATGCTGGGCATCCCTGCAGATGTGTTTGCTGTGACCAGGTCACAGGCCAAAATGTCTAAAACTGAACAGGCCTTGGATTCTGGAATAATGGACCAAGTGCCTTCCAAGAGGAGGAGTAGTAGGGTAAAGGCAGTGCCTTCCCCCTTGGCTCAGAAGGAAGATCAGTCCCTCGAGGTGGATGATCTCAGTCCTGAGGAAGGAACTGTCCCAGAGGAGCTTGAACCTGACCAGGTTGAGTTATTGGGGACAGGGGGACCTTCCAGGGCAGATCTGAGCCAGGAGCAGCAGAGCTGCCCCTCTCTTGAACCCCTCAGACAGCAAGCTGCTGCTGAGGCTGCTGGGAAAGCTAGTGGTCCCCATACAGTGTATTGGGATGATGAACTCCTGTACTCACAGTGTAGAGACCCCAAGCCTGGTGCCACCAGGAGGTTGGTTATACCTCTAAAGTTCAGGGGCTTCCTATTGACCCTAGCCCATGATATTCCCTTAGCAGGTCACCTGGGCCAGAACAAGACTTGGGACAGAATTGTCCCTCACTTTCACTGGCCCCACATGTCTGAAGACACCAAGGAGTTTTGTCGCTCCTGTGTAACCTGCCAGGCCAGTGGCAAGGCAGGTGGCACTACAAAGGCCCCCTGATACCACTACCTGTGGTGGGGGTGCCCTTTGAAAGAGTGGGGATTGATATTGTTGGTCCCATGGATCCCCAAACAGCATCTGGGCACAGGTTTATCCTGGTGGTAGTGGATCATGCCTCCAGGTACCCAGAGGCTATTCCCCTTAGGACCACTACAGCACCTGTGGTGGCAAGAGCCCTCCTGGGAGTTTTCTCAAGAGTGGGCTTTCCTAAGGAGGTTGTATCAGACAGGGGTGCTAACTTTATGTCTGGTTACTTAAAAGCAATGTGGAAGGAGTGTGGAGTGACTTACAAGTTCACCACACCCTATCACCCACAATGCAATGGTTTAGTTGAGAGATTCAACAAAACCTTGAAGGGCATGATTAAAGGGCTCCCAGAAAACCTTAGGCGAAGATGGGACATACTCTTGCCCTGCCTTTTATTTGCATACAGGGAGGTGCCTCAGAAGGGGTTGGCTACAGCCCTTTTGAACTTCTGTTTGGTCACCCTGTCAGGGGTCCATTGTGCTTGGTGAAGGAAGGATGGGAGTTACCTCTCAAGCCCCCAAAGCAAGACATAGTGGACTATGTACTTGGTCTCCGCTCCCGGATGGCTGAGTATATGAAAAAGGCAACTAAAAACCTTGAGGCTAGCCAGGAACTTCAGAAAGCTTGGCATGACCAAAAGGCTGTACTGACTGTTTACCAGCCAAGACAGAAGGTGTGGGTGTTGGAGCCAGTGGCCCCAGCAGCTCTCCAAGACAAATGGAGTGGACCCCACACTATTGTTGAACAGAAGGGTGAGGTTACCTACTTAGTAGACCTAGGAACACCCAGGAGTCCCCACAGGGTTCTCCATGTCAACAGGTTAAAACCATATGTGGACAGGGCAGACATGGGCTTGCTCATGGCTACTGATGAAGGGCAGGAGGAAGAGAGTGACCCACTCCCTGACCTGCTCTCACAGAACCCTGACGATGGGTCAGTAGATGGTGTAGCCTTGGCAGGCAGCCTCACTACCCAGCAGCAAACTGATTGTAGACAGGTGCTCAATCAGTTTAGACACATGTTTTCACTGACACCCAGTCAGACCACCTGGTGCACTCATGAAGTGGACACTGGGGACAGTCTGCCTATTAAAAATAAGATTTATAGGCAACCTGACCATGTCAGGGACTGTATCAGGACTGAAGTCCAGAAAATGTTGGATTTGGGAGTTATTGAACCCTCAGATAGCCCTTGGGCTAGTCCAGTGGTCCTTGTGCCAAAACCTCACACCAGTGGTGGAAAAAGAGAGATGAGGTTTTGTGTGGACTACAGGGGTCTCAATGCAGTCACTAGGACTGATGCCCATCCAATACCTAGGGCAGATGAGCTAATAGATACTTTGGCCTCAGCCAAATATCTAAGCACATTTGACCTGACAGCTGGCTACTGGCAGATCAGACTAGCTGATGATGCAAAGCCAAAGACAGCATTCTCAACCCCTAGTGGGCATTATCAATTTGTGGTGATGCCCTTTGGTCTGAAGAATGCACCTGCCACTTTTCAGAGGTTGGTGAATACAGTCCTCACAGGTCTGGAAGCCTATAGTGCAGCATATCTAGATGATATTGCTGTCTTTAGCTCCACCTGGGAGGATCACCTGGTCCACCTCAGGAATGTTTTACAGGCCCTGCAAAAGGCAGGCCTGACTATCAAGGCCACCAAGTGCCAGATAGGGCAGAGTCAGGTTGTGTACCTGGGCCACCTTGTGGGTGGAGGCCAGGTTCAACCACTGCAGAGCAAGATTCAGACCATCATGGACTGGACTGCTCCAACTACCCAGACTCAGGTGAGGCCTGACTGGGTACTATAGAAGATTTGTCAAAGGGTATGGATCAATAGTGACACCCTTGAATGACTTAACTTCTAAGAAAATGCCCAAGAAAGTTCAGTGGACAGCTAACTGTCAAAAGGCATTTGATGACCTGAAGCAGGCCATGTGCACTGCTCCCATTCTACAGAGTCCTGATTACTCCAAGAAGTTCATTGTTCAAACTGATGCATCTGAATTGGGGGTAGGGGCTGTACTGCCACAATTGAATGAAGAAGGTCAGGATCAGCCAGTAGCTTTCATTAGCAGAAGGCTGACCCCTAGAGAGAAACGTTGGTCAGCCATTGAGAGGGAGGCCTTTGCTGTGGTCTGGGCTCTGAAGAAGTTGAGGCCATACTTGTTTGGTACTCACTTCCTTGTTCAAACAGACCATAAGCCCCTCTTATGGCTAAAACAAATGAAGGGTGAAAACCCCAAACTGCTTAGGTGGTCCATTTCCCTACAGGGGATGGACTTCACAGTGGAACATAGACCTGGGAGTAACCATGCCAATGCAGATGGACTCTCTAGGTACTTCCACTTAGAACATGAAGACTCAACTGGTCAAGGTTAGTTTAATGTCCCTACGTTTGGGGGGGGTTGTGTAGGAGAGTAGGATCTGCTTCACATGGGTACCCCCACTTTTTGCTGATGCTTCACTGTTTTTCGACCTTAGTCTGGCTGGGGCCCTGCTAATCAGAACCCCAGCCTAGCTGCTTCCTCTTTAAAATGGTTTCCATGTGCCTTAGGCACATCTCTGATTGGAATCTGGAGTGCCCTTATAAGTCCCTAGTATATGGTATACTATGTACCCAGGGCATAGGTACCTCAGAGGCCTGCCAGGGGCTGCAGCATGTATTATGCCACCCCTGGAAGGCCATCCAAACTGACACCACAGGTCTGCTACTGCAGCCTGGGTAAGGTGGTGCATGCACCCCTTACTGTGATATAGGCTACCTATATCACTACATACCTACACACATATAAACCTATAAGTCACTCCTATGGCAGGCCTTGTCAATCCTGAAGGCAGAGTGCATGGTTCCTATGTGAGAGGGTGCCCCTGCATGAGCAGGGCCCCTCTGCAGCGGTCGGAGACCCTTCTATGATGCTGTTTGTAGTGCAGCCTGACCATATACTCTTAAGCGCATTATAACCTCGCGTTAAATGCTAACTTTGGGATGGCTGCACCGAAACATGTCGTGTTTGGTGTCAAACAACTTGGAATCCTACCCCCCCCCCGCCAATTCTGGCAGCGGGGGTAGCATTCCACCCTTCTAGAGGGAGAGACATGTTAACCCTGGCTTGCCCGGTAACTTCTTTCTAAAGCCCTGGCATCACAAACTGGATGCTGCTGCCACAGACACAAGTCTGGCCTCCTGCTGCTGGATGAAACTCCGGCAGGGGAGGCCTGGACAATAGGTTTCCTGTCGCAGGGAGGTGTAACCACCTCCCCAGACAGGATAATGTGTATTGGGGCTGGGCGGGAGCACTCTTGGGTGCTTTGAAGTCCTGCACTGGGGGCACATTTGGTGTCCCTGTGCATACCCCAGTTCAAACCGGATCAGGGGCTTCCAGCCCCTGCTTTGGCACGAACTGGACAAAGGGAAATGGGTGTAGCCACCCCTCTGCCCTGACCCACCCATAGGTGGGGCCACAGAGTAAGTCCAACCCCTAAACTTAGTATAAGTATAGGAACCCAGTCCTTAGGACTTTAGATTATCCCTGGGCGAAACTCTGACACAGAATCCTGGACCTTCGACGCTCTACTACAAGATTAGAGGACTGAAGAATCTCCCTTGGGGTCAAGGAGTGACTCCCCTGCTTGGCAGGCACCAAAGAAGCAATTGTCCGGTCTGCATCTCTGAAGCTCCCGTCGGACGCCGAAGTCTTTGCATCACCAGAGGTGCATTTCCAGACTTCCCCGAGGCTGCCCTGAGTCCCCAGCAAAGCTGAGGCCCGTAGCTGTCGTGGGTCACGTGGAACTGTGACCCCTGGACACCGCACGTATTTGCAAGTGCATCCTCTTCTGGGTCTCCCACGAAGTCGTGCTTTGTGCTCCGAGTAGCCCTAGCCTCCAGCACCAACTGCACCGAAGATCACTGGCCTCCACTCCACGAGTGTCCTGTGAGCCAGATCCACGTGCACCGTCTCAAGGCTCCTTCACGGTCGCTAGTCCATTGGCTAGTAGCCCTTCACGAAGGCCAATCCTTTTCTTCTTGGGCTCCCTGGTTGCTCCAGGCTTGCCCTCACTTACCCTTGCTGGGTGAGTTCCTCAGACCTTGCTGGTCTGCACAATCGTCAATCTTCACCTTCACCGAGACTTGCCGTTGCCAAGGCTTGTTGGGTCCAATCCGGTCGCCGATGCCTCAGCACTCGACAGACATTGTGTACCAGCCCGAATCCTGCTCCTGGTCGCCGACAACGCCTCCTGGACCTCGTGGCTGAAGAGTCAAGATGACCGACAACGTACCTGAAGCACCCGACATCGGTGGGCATCTGCTCATCGCCTTCCTGGTCACTGGCTAGTGACCCAGACTCTGTCCCCTCTGCTTTTAGGTTCTTCAGATCTCCGATCCACTCTTGGATCCACCCGGACACTTTCCACTTGGTCGCCAGCAGCACTTTGCAGCAGATCGCCATTCAAATGGACGACGAAACCCGACCCCGAAAGGCACCTATGCACCCGGCTTCCCTGGGTGAGGTAACACGAGTACTCCGGTGCTCCCGTGGGTAGAGACTCTAGAAAGACCTAGTTCTCAAAGGGTTTGCTCCAAGTCCTCCTTTAAGTGTCCCTTTTCTTTAAATTCCTGATCGCGACTTTCCTCAAAGAAGTTAACGGCGATTCGCGGCTGTGTTTACACACTGCACGCGTCCCCCGTGGGTCCCCTGTGTCACTACCTTGGGTGGTTCCTTGTGGTCCAAGCACTTCTACAGCCTCTAGGCCTAGTGTCTAGCTCAGTCGTGGTTCTTATACCACTTTATTGGTATATGGTTTGGTACGCCCCTAGGGCCCAAACGTGTATTTGTGCTATTACTGTGTTTAAATAACTTATAACTTGTGTACTTCGAACTCTAGCCTCATAAAGAGACTAGAGGGGTGTGTTTAGCAATAAATACATATATTTTGAATATATACCTGGTGTGGTGCTCTTTCATTTGGTCACTCAAGAGATTATAGACTGGTAAAACAAACTGCTTTACATTCCTTCAAGACTTAGCCTGAAGGCTGCTCTCCATAGCTACCACTAGGATAGCTTTCAATAAAGGTTGTGTTTAACCTATCTCCAATAAGGGGTTGTGTGGACTGGTGCAAGGTGCCCACTATAATTAGTGGACAGCATATACCAGGCCAACTTCTCACACTAAACTCGAATTTCCACCATGTTACCTGAGTCAGTTAGGATTATAAAATGTAATAATCTAACTGCCCATTCTGGCCTATGGAGAACAGGTAGCCTTGCAATAGTGAAAAATGAAAATGGCTGTAATTCACTATTAGGACATGCCACACACACCAGGGCATGTCCTACCTTATACTTACAATGCACCCTGCCCTAGGGCCTACTTTAGGGGTGACCACCATGCAGTAAAGGGAAGGTTTAGGGCCTGGTAAGTGGGTGTACTTACCAAGTCGACATGGCAGCCCTAGGCTGCACACAGGCTCTGCAATGGCAGGCCTGAGACACACTTTACAAGCTGCTCCTGTGGGTGGCACAACCAGTGCTGCAAGACCACCAGCAGCATTGGATTTACAAGCCCGGGGCACACTCAGTGCACTGTACTAGGGACTGACAAGTAAACCAATCATCCAATCATGGAGTCACTAATACACAACACAATTTATCATAGGGAGCACTTGCACTTTGGCACTGTTTAGCAGTGGCAAAGTGCCCATGAGTATCTAGTCCAGCAAAAACATATCGACAACAGTGGCGGCATTATGAAAAAAATGGAAGGGAGACCCACGCCAAGGATCCCAGGTCTAACACGTGTCCCCTCCAGCTGAAATGTGGGGAGAACTATCCTACCTCTAGGGAGTTCTCATCACTAAGGCGGAAAAATCTGGACAGACCATCAGCATTGGCGTGTTCTGTACCAGGGCGGTGTTCCACCGTAAAGTCCATCCCCTGTAGGGAAATGGACCACCTCAACAGCTTTGGATTCTCACCTCTCATCTGCATCAACCATCGGAGGGGCCTGTGGTCTGTCTGAACCCGGAAGTGAGTCCCAAACAGGTATGGTCTCAGCTTCTTCAGTGCCCAGACCACAGCAAATGCCTCACGCTCAATAGCACTCCATCTCTGTTCCCGGGGAAGTAACCTCCTACTGATGAAGGCTACAGGTTGGTCTAGGCCCTCCTCATTGATCTGTGATAGAACAGCCCCTACACCATGCTCTGAAGCGTCCGTCTGAACAATTAACTCATTGGAGAAGTTGGGTGCCTGGAGCACAGGCGCCGTGCACATGGCAGTCTTCAAGGTGTCAAAAGCTTTTTGACAGGCGTCAGTCCAAATCACTTTCCTGGGCTGCTTCTTGGAAGTCAGCTCTGTCAAGGGGGCAACAATGCTGCCATACCCCTTGACGAATCTCCTGTAATACCCGGTGAGTCCTAGGAAGGCTCTCACCTCTGTCTGGGTCTTGGGGGGCTCCCAAGCCAGAATGGTATCAATTTTCGGTTGGAGGGGTGCCACCTGGCCGCTCCCAACCTGGTGTCCCAAGTACATCACAGAGCCCTGCCCAATCTGGCACTTACTTGCCTTGATTGTGAGGCCTGCCCTCCGCAGTGCCAGCAACACTTCCCAGAGGTGGCGCAGATGTTCTTCCCAACTGGCACTGAACACTGCGATGTCATCCAGGTAGGCGGCACTGAAATCCTCCAGTCCAACCAACACCTGGTTGACCAACCTCTGAAAGGTGGCAGGGGCATTCTTCATCCCAAAGGGCATCACCCGGAACTGGTAGTGCCCATCTGCTGTGGAGAATGCTGACCTCTCTTTTGCCCCATCAGTCAAGGCGATCTGCCAGTACCCAGACATTAAGTCAAACGTGCTGAGGTACCGCGCAGCCCCTAACCGATCTATGAGCTCATCAGCTCTGGGGATGGGGTGCGCGTCAGTCCTGGTGATGGAATTGAGTCCCCTGTAGTCCACACAGAACCGGAGTTCTGGTGTGGCACCAGGCGTGGCAGCCTTTGGAACCAAGACCACTGGGCTGGCCCAAGGGCTGTTAGAGGACTCAATCACCCCTAGCGCAAACATCTTGGAGACCTCCTCCTTGATGCAGACTCTGACCCTGTCAGTCACCCTGTAAGCCTTGTGCTTCACAGGAAGACTGCCCCCAGTGTCCACATCATGGACGCACCAATGAGTGACACTGGGAACCAGGGAGAACAGGTCAGGGAACTGTCCCAACAGCTTGCGACAGTCACCCTGCTGCTCAGGTGTCAGGGAGGTAGAGAGGTTTACTCCCTCCACTGATCCATCTTGCTCTCGGGCTGACAGGAGGTCAGGAAGAGGCTCGGTCTCCTCCTCCATCCCATCATCTGTAGCTAAGAGCATGCCCACTTGGGACCTCTCCAAGTGGGGCTTCAGGCGGTTCACATGCAGGACCCGCAAGGGGTTCCTGGGAGACTGCAAGTCCACCAAATAGGTAACTGGACTCTTGCGCTCCACCACTGAAAAAGGGCCGGTCCACCTATCCCGGAGTGCACAAGGCTCCACTGGGGCCATGACCCACACTTTCTGACCAGGCTGAAGCTCGACCAGAGTGGTATTCTGATCGTACCACCGCTTCATCTCCTCCTGGCTGGCTTCCAGATTTGCCTCAGCAAGCTCTCTGAAACGCCTAGTCTGGTTCCTGAAGGCCAGCATGTAACTGTATACATCCTGGGGAGGTTTCCTGGGAGATTGCTCCCAGCCTTCCTTGACCAAACTCAGAGGTCCTCGCACCGGGTGTCCATAGAGGAGCTCAAAGGGGCTGAACCCTAGAGACTTCTCTGGCACCTCCCGGTATGCAAACAACAGGCAAGGACGTCCCATTTACGCCTCATGGGTTCTTCCAGACCCATAATCATGCCCTTGAGGGTCCGGTTGAATCTCTCAACCAGCCCATTTCCTTGAGGGTGGTAAGGAGTGGTGAACTTGTAAGTTAGACCGCACTCCTGCCACAGGGACTTCATGTACTTGGACACGAAGTTGGTACCTCTGTCAGACACCACCTCTTGAGGGAATCCCACACGTGAGAAAATTCCCATCAGTGCCCGTCCCACCACGGGGGCCGTCACTGTCCTGAGAGGGATGGCTTCAGGGTACCGGGTGGCATGGTCCACCAAGACCAGGATAAACCTGTTGCCCATGGCTGTCTTGGGGTCCAGTGGCCCCACAATGTCAATACCCACCCGTTCAAAGGGGGTGCTGACCACAGGGAATGGTTGGAGAGGAGCCTTCTGCTTCCTCCCACTCTTTCCACTTGCCTGGCAATTCTGGCATGTCCTGCAGTGAGTGGCGGCACTCCTGCGCATCTGGGGCCAATAGAAATGGGTGACAAGCCTTTCAAAGGTCTTGTCCTGCCCCAGATGTCCTGCTAACGGTACATCATGAGCCAACCCCAGTAGGAAGGCTCTGAAGCGCTGGGGTACCACCAGCACACGGGCTGACCCAGGCTCAGCAACCTTAGGCTCTGAATACAGGAGACCATTTTCCCAGTAAATCCAATGTGACCCAGAGTGATCACCTGCTGCCTGGTCTGTGGCCTGTTGCCTCAGACCCACGAGAGAAGGGCATGTGTTCTGCTCCTCGCAGAACTCTTCCCTGGAGGGTCCTCCTTCTTGCTGCCAATGGGTCAGCTCAGGTAGGTCCCCCAGTTCAGCTACCTGTTCCCCTGTAGGCTCCAGGGCATCCCCCTCAGGGTCTACCTCCTCCTGGACCGTGGGAACTTCGGGGGCCGGTTTCCCGCGCCCCCTGCCTCCTCTCTCTCCGGCAGGCACCTGGGCCTCCCTTTCAGGCTCCAGGTCCTCTTGAACACCTTTAGCTGCCATTGACCGGGTGGTCACACATGCCCAATCAGGCAAGCCCAACATTTCTAAATGTGCACTCCGCTCCACCTTAGCCCAAGGTGAGCTCTCCAAATCGTTCCCTAACAAACAGTCAACAGGCATGGCTGGCCTCACAGCTACTTGAAGAGTACCCGAGACCCCCCCCCACTCAAAGGGAACCTGAGCCACCTTGCAGTGACTCTCTGTGTTGTCAGCGGCAACAACCGGATAGAATGCATCAGGGACAACCTGCTCTTTAGACACCAGTTGACACTTGACAGCTGTCACACTGGCTCCTGTATCTCTCAGAGCCTCTGCCCTATGGCCATTGATGGTCACCCACTGCCTGTATTTTTTAGTGTTATCAGGCAGCTGGGTCCTAGGGACCATCTCAGAGTCTCCTAATGACAAGGGAAAACACTGTGGGATCCCCCCCACCTTGGGCACCCCACTCCTCCCCCAGGGCTACACTAGCCAACTGCCGGGCACCAGTGGGTGCTGGTTTTCCATGCAAAGGGCAACGAGGATCGTTTGCCTTGTGGCCAGGGGCGCCACACTTGTAACACACCAGTGGTCCCTGGTGAACAGGGGGGCCTGTCAGGGCCACTGGATTCTTCTCAGGGGGAGGCTGGGAACCACTGCTTGGTTCCCTTGGGGTCTACTTTGGGGCCCTTTATGGAACTCCCTCTGTTTACCTTTGTCCCCCCCACTCTTCTGCTGGGGACCCTGCCCACCCTTGGCGGAGTCTCCCACGTGACCCTTGTGGACCCGGGTACTCACCCAGCGGTCCGCCTCCTCAGCAAGCTGCCTAGGGTTAGTCAGCTTACTATCAATCAGGTGCTGGCGTAGCTCAGGAAAACAATTACTGGACAAGTGCTCCCATGCAATCAAATCAAAGAGCGCCTCAAAATCAGTCGCTTTGCTACCCTTCACCCAACCATCCAAAGCTCTGCAAAAAAAGGTCACATATTCACCCCAGGTACTGCCTTCAATCTTCTTACAGTTCCTGAACCTCTGCCTATAAAGCTCAGGGGTCAAACCATACCTAGTCATTAAAGCATCCTTCATGTGGCTGTATGAATTATAGACTTCAGAGGGCAAATCCAATAAGGTATCCCGCCCTTCACTCAGGAACCGCCCCCACAACCCCGCTCCCCAATCCTTCTCAGGGACCCGATGGGAAGACATGGTTACCTCATAGGCTTTGAACCACTGCCCAATGTCATCATTTTTTAAAAACTCCTTCACCACATCTTTGGGAATATACACCCTAGCTTCAACAGGCACAGGCAGTACACTGCCACCAGAGGGAGTAATCTCTAAGCTTTTGGCCTTCAATTCCAACTCCCTCAAAACCTTCTCATGTTCAAACTGCATTTTCTTTTCTTCTAGGGCTAATTTCCTAGTTTGCATTTCAAATTCTAACTGCCCATTCAGCTTGAGCTTGGTCAGCTCCATTTCGTGCATCCTACTCTCTTTCCTGTCCTCCAACTCTTCTGGAGACAGACCTCTGGCAGAAACACTGCTACCTACTGGGGAAGGTGGTCTTCCAGCCCCTAGACCCAATAGCCCCTCCAGCTACCCTTCTGCATTCTCAGCCCCCTCCACAGGGGCACTCCTTGATTCGACCCAGGCCCTCAGCGCCTTTTGGAGGTCCTCCTTCCTGGAGAGCCCGGTCATGGACACTTTAAACTTTTTGCAGAAATTCTTGAGCTGCTTGAGGGTGTAGCATTCTAGCCTCTCCTCTTCCCAATCACACTCAACAGAGGCTACTGATGCTGGTTTCTCCATGGTGATTAAACTTGGCAGTTGCAAAAATAGAAAATCCCAGAAAAAATGCTATCAAAGAGTATATGGTTGCGTTTTGGTCTGCACTCACTAAGTAGTGTTCACCAATTACTGTACATGAGTCACAAATGCAAGTCCAGAATCCTCACCGCTGACCACCAATGTTAGATTTGGGGGTCTCTAGTTGGCAGAGGTAGGTACCTTTGTCCAAATAGGGACCCTTGAGTCTAGTCAGGGAAAGTAGGTACACTCCTAAAATAACCCCTGCTCACCCTCTTGGTAGCTTGGCACGAGCAGACAGGCTTATCTCAGAGGCAGTGTGTAAAGCATTTGTGAACACATACAGTAATCCAGTGACAACACTACAAATGGACACCACACAGGTTGTATATTTATAAAAATAAGTATCTTTTATATAGATTTATCACAAGACCATAAACGACAAAAATAATCCACAGTACTGTCAAGAATGCTTAGTTCTGATCAAAAGGCTTAATTCAAGGTTCTGTGCGAGTCGGTAGCCTCCTCCGGCTACGGCGATGTCAAGAACAAACAGAGTCTAACAAATCCAGCTGACCACGTCGAGACGGGCCAACACAGCGTAGACAGACTCGGTCACAGTACCTTTTACTTGAAGCGGCAGGCACAGGCGTGCGAGCCGGATGGCTGTTCGTCGCGATGCAAAAATGGAAGCGTTGCAGGACGCGTTGTCCCTCGATGCGGTGCAGGCAGCGTATCGTTGACGTTGTCGAGACGGAGTCGGTGAGACCAGGGCCGTGCGTTGCAGGGCGAGACGGTGCTTCGATGCGGTGCTGGCAGGTTGCGGTGCGGTGCGGCGACGGAGCCGGATTCAGGAACTGGCGTCGATCAGTCCGGACAGCGGTGCGAGTCGGGCGGTGCGTCGCGAAGCTTGCGAGGTGGTGCCCAACTCCGGTGCGGTCACAGGACTCGAACTCAGCAACAGTGACCGTGTCGGTCGGACCAGATGGATTCGGTGTAGCGAGGCGTTGCAAGGTGCGGTGCTCACAGGTTACGGTGCAGGCAGCGGCTCGTTGACGGAGTCGGTGAGACCAAGGCCGTGCGTTGCAAGATGCAGGCGTTGCTCGATGCGTGCCAACAGGACACCGAGCCGGTCGGGAGAGTCGGTCACAGCTCCCTACCTCTGTAGCCACTGAAACAGAGTTTCCAGCAGCAATTCACAAAGGGGGTGAAGTCCAATGGTCCTGGGACTTCGATCAGGGGGCAAGCTCTCTTCCAAGCCCTTGGAGATCCTTCACAAGTTGATGAAAGTCACAGCAAAGCAAAAATTCCTTTCTCCTTTCTTTGGCAGTCAGGCAAACCACTGCAGGCCAATCCCCCAAGCAGCACTTCAGCTTAGGGATAGTCTCTCCTCAGTTTCTTCTTGGTTCCGCTCCTCAGCAAAGGTTTCTTCTTGTTCCCAAAAGTGATCTAATTTCTTGGGATCAGGGTCCCCATATTTATACCCCAAAATCCTTTCTCCTCTGAGGGCAGAGGGGCCTTTGCCCAGTCCAAACCAGTTCTGGAGCACTCAGTTTACATGACTCCTTCCTTCCTTTCATAGTGCTGGGCAGAAACATCAGACGCCCCACAGGAGGTGGAGCCAGCATTGTGGAGGGAAAGCCCAACCCTGGAGCACTTTGTTGACATGATTCCTTCTCTTCTTTCACTGTGCAGGGCAGAGACATCAGACGCACCACAGGGGGTGGAGCCAGCACTGTGGGGGGCAGGCACTGTCCTATTCAGGTCCCAGGTGCAACTCCTCCCACCCATCTAGATGCAGATCTCTCTATTCACCACTGGGCTGACTCATTCTGTCTCCTGGAATCCCCAGCCCTGTCACTCAAAAACACCAGACAAGGAATACACAACCTAGAGAAGCAGGCTTTGGATAGTTAGACAAGAAAATACCTACTTTCTAAAAGTGGTATTTTCAAACACAGAATGTTAAAACCAACTTCACTAAAAGATGTATTTTATCATTCCTCGTTCAGGCATACTAAACTCGAATTTCCACCATGTTCCCTGAGTCAGTTAGGATTATAAAATGTAATAATCTAACTGCCCATTCTGGCCTATGGAGAACAGGTAGCCTTGCAATAGTGAAAAACGAAAATGGCTGTAATTCACTATTAGGACATGCCACACACACCAGGGCATGTCCTACCTTATACTTACAATGCACCCTGCCCTAGGGCCTACTTTAGGGGTGACCAACATGCAGTAAAGGGAAGGTTTAGGGCCTGGTAAGTGGGTGTACTTACCAAGTCGACATGGCAGCCCTAGGCTGCACACAGGCTCTGCAATGGCAGGCCTGAGACACACTTTACAAGCTGCTCCTGTGGGTGGCACAACCAGTGTTGCAAGCCCACCAGCAGCATTGGATTTACAAGCCCGGGGCACACTCAGTGCACTGTACTAGGGACTGACAAGTAAACCAATCATCCAATCATGGAGTCACTAATACACAACACAATTTATCATAGGGAGCACTTGCACTTTGGCACTGATTAGCAGTGGCAAAGTGCCCATGAGCATCTAGTCCAGCAAAAACATATCGACAACAGTGGCGGCATTATGAAAAAAATGGAAGGGAGACCCACGCCAAGGATGCCAGGTCTAATATTCCGGATTACACTTTAGTTGGTTTTGTCTAAGCCAAGAGAACACCTCTGTTTAGTGTGCTCTGTCTGAGCAGATTTTTGCACAGTATATGGCTTACCAGGCGGAAAGTCGGGCAGGACTTGTAGACATGTTGGCATCTATTCAAGGCTTGGCACTCTGGCAGTGCTTAGCATTTTTATTATGCTGGGGTTTGTTATTGTCCGTTTCCTTTATTTGTAGAAATTATCAATTTTAATGTACAGATTTGATCTTTTTTATAAGTCTTTTGTATTTATATCATGTGTATTTACACTATTTATACGTTTTCATTAGATTGGCTCAAAATAAACATTTTGAATGATGAAAGGATTGTGTAGATTGAACAATGTGACAATCCTGATTGGGAACAGGGAGTGTGAAAGAAAAGGCTGTAAGATGTCATTTTTGCTAACATACAACACAATTTAAATATATATAAATGAACTGTACAATATTTCAGAATATATCCAAAGCTAGGAAAGCATAAAAAAGCATATTTTTGAAGTGTAAGGGAAACAAAGATGTTAATCGGATGAAAACAAATCAGGACACTTTACTTGGTGATGCGCAAGTAATAAATATAGTCTGAAACTCAATTTCCACACATCGTTTGTGCACCATATCGTTTTATCAGTAAACCTGTAGGTCTGTAAATTTAGTGGCCATTTCAATGGAAAGTGTGCTGTCTGTAAATAAGAGTGACCTATTGCACCATGCTTTAGTAATATATGTGTGACAGTATGCTCCAAAATGCACCACCAGCTACATACTACACCCCTACTACTCTCTTGCTGAATGCATTTGCTACACTTGCTCTTTGTTTGATGCTTGGATTTTTCACAGTCTCTATGACTTTAGTGATGTAACATTGATGGGAGCACCCCTCTCTGAAAATTGTTCCACCACTCCTGAGCAGGCACAGAGGGTGTTAAACATCTCAGGAAAAATCCTTTCACAGCTGGCACAGGAACACAAGGGGTGCCAATCACTTACACTACCATTCACCATAGGCACATGGGGCCCAAGAGGTATCAGTTGCTGAGGATACATTTCAAAATTAGCCCAAGTCGCAATCACTCTGAGTATAAGTTACAATTGATATATGTATCAACGTGTGCACCAATCGCACAAAGTTTGCATCATGTAGGCACAAGGTGATCTGATTCCTCAAAGTACCATTCATAGTTGCATAGGGGCACATGAGGCATCACTTGCTTAAGTTGCAGCTCACAGTTGGCGCAAGGGTACAAATAACTAAAAGTACAGCTGACAGTTGGCACGGGGGTACTTATCACTTGAAGTTGATACTCAGTGGCACAAGGTCATTGGGCATAAAGATCACTGAACATACTGAGGTCACTTCATTCAGGATTCGCATTAGATCCAACCCCACCCCTCATTTTAAGTAAAGCCTTGGACACCATCTGCCTTGTTCTTCAAGATCTGTGCAGTCTTTCTTTAACTTCTGTGGAGGCCCCTAGCAGCTGGACACTTGCTATTATGATCCCCTCACTCAAAATATAATTGCATTGCTGATCCCAACTCTCTCTGAAGCTATTGTCCCTTTTGTCTTCTCCCCACCTAGCGAAATTGATTGAGAAGGAAGTGGATTCTCAATTATCTTTTATTTTGAGCAGTATAGCCTACAAGATTCCAATCAGTCTAGTTTCCACCCCAATGTCAGCATTGAATCAGCTGGTATGGTTGTATAAAACAATATCTAGGCTCTATTTGATCAAGTGGACTCAGCGGCACTGGTCCTATTAAACCTCTCCACGGCCAGCAACATGGTCGCCCAGGCCATTCTCATTGAGCGCATTCTTGATAATGGCATCTGTCCCACACTCAAAAATAGTTCTCGTCCTTTCTTAAGCACAGATTTCACACTATCATGCGTGCTCCTGTCCATTCACCCTAGACCTACACTGTGCAGAATCCTTCACGCTCCACATTAAGCCCCACTCTCTTCAACATCTACATCACTCCATTAGCCCTGATGATTTGACCTTTTGGTTTACATGTCATGACTTATGATGGTGACCAGTGCTTAGTTTGAACCGGTGCTTGCCGGTGGAGGCCACAGCACTTATTTTTGGGGAAATGCACTAATCTTTCGGAATCAGATATTTATCGAATGCAAGAGAGGGAAAAACACACAGACCGGAAAGATGGATGAAGAGAAAGATGGCAAAACCGTCACAAAGGGAGAGAACAGTCATCTGCGAGAGCAAGAACAAGGGGCAGGGAGTGTCTGGTGGTGGATTAAAGACTACCAGCCCTGGATTCGGTGCACCAAACTTTATTTGCACCGACCGCTGCCTCTGAGCAGAGCTTCAGCCACTGACACTCTTTCTTTCACAAATCAAGCACTGCTGGTGACACTCAAATTAACATCTCTATCAGCATCGTCTGAGACTATGGAACGTTTCTCATCAGTATGAAAGCTGTTGCCTGTTGGATGCGAGAAAACGGTTTAAAGCGAAACTGCTGTCCTCCTGGTGGTCTCCCAAACTGGAGCCCCCCACTATGTCACCTTTGAAGGAAAAAAACCTGGGGATCCCGTTTGATAGGGAACTCTCCTTGAACGCTCAGATCAACCACATTGAATTTGTCTGCTTCCTGTTTTGTCACATTCTTAAGAAAATCTTTCCTTTTCTGCCTATAACTTTGCGCAAAAAGGTGATCCAGGGTTTAATATCTGCCAAGCTAGACTATGCCAAATCACTCTACTTAGACCAACCTGACCACTTACTCCATGTCTCAAGAGCATGCAAAACAGTCGCTCACCTAATCTTTAAGATTCTTCCATGTCACTCCATCTCTCCATACCCACCACTGGCTTCCCGTTAAAAAACGCATTCTTTTTAAAGCTCTGATTCATCTATAAAGCCTACCGTCAACTCATCCCAAGCTACATCTGCTGCAAATTCAAGCTCTACGCCCCTTCTTAATGACTTCAATCCGCAGGTTCTTTCTTTCTTCAGGCTCCCAGGATCAGAAGGACCCACCTTGGTGGACGTTCCTTCTCATACTACGCCACTATTCTCGTCCTGCACACATTCGCGAAGCCCATAACCCCACTTGCTTCAGGAGACTAAGATCTGGCTTTTTTTTTAGCATTCTTTTAATTTTTCTATTTTCTACAACTTTGAGGTCTTATAGCCCACCTAAGCTTTTCTCCTCACTCAGCACCATGGTGCCTTGTGGGGTATTAGCGCTCTCTACAAGTATAGTTCATTCATTCAACAAACTGTTAACTGCTTGCAAAGGTGCCATCTGGAGTACCAATCATTTAAAATGCAATTCACAATTAACACACAGACAAAAGGGTTGTCAATTACTGAGGGAAGAGTACCCCTCTCAGTTAGTGAAGGTACCACAATGTGCATTGATCTCTTGAAGTACAGTTCAAAGTTGACATTAGGAGGCACGGATGACACAAAATAATATTTAGAGGCAATACAGAGGGCTCAAAGTTTTTAGATCATTCAAGATACAGTTTGCTGTTTGCATTAGGGAACCAGTGTCTCATGGTAACATCTGCACTAAAATTCCTGCCTTTTCATGATTCCTGGTATCCAAGTACCTCACCAAGCTCTCCCTGTGTCTGTGTAAGTGACACTCACTATGAGACCAACCTGACCCTACGATACAACACAGTCTTCAAAGCATCCATTATCACAAATAAATATTTGGAGGCGCGTAAGTGTCGAAACATAAAGTCTGCATGTCTTCACTGCCTGATCTAGTTCTAGGATTCACAGGCTACGTAAGTTTGCCGCATATATATTTCAAAACGTATAATATATATAAGATGCAGTTCAAGTGCATACATTACACAGACACATCAAGAGTGAAACAGTACAGATACACAAAGGCATTTCACAGCCAAAGGCTGCTTTCTCGTGGCCTATTTTAGTTCTGAGGATCATATGAATGTGTCACAAAATGAACACCGTGTGCATTATGGGTAGAGCTTTCACCTTACTGGCGTCAGAGACTATACTCTTATTGGTAGGGTCACAAGCACTTTACATATGAAAAGTTGGCCTCAGTATAAGACGAAGATTTAAAGGAATAATTTGTTCTGCTATGGTGTTCGTCAGTAGACAAAACGTGTGATCTGGTCCACCTTGGCTAGGGGGCATTAATAACCTGATTATGAGTGCCCTGCAGGATGTAATCATTATTGTCTCCGATAAAATAAGACACCAAGGTGTTAGGAATCATTGGATGCAAGAATTATCAGCAATTCCTACTTTTTGGGACCAACATGTGAATTTTGGTGATTAACACATCAAAATGTGCATGCCCTGATAAACACAGGGCCTTTCCCCCTTGTTAAATTACGGCAGGTGTGACCTGCTGATAATTAACGAGGGATACGAACTTTATCACACAACTGTGATGCCCATCGCAGTTTAACGAGACACCTGGAATCTGGCCCTAAGTCAGCAGAGTTCAACATAGGGGCCCTGCAGGGCATCAATTAGGGTATCTGATGATTTCTGGGTGGACCCTACCAAGTGCTGGGCAAAAGAACTCCCTAATTGTCTCATAGTGTGTATTACGATCGAAGCATCCGTACCTGGCCATGTTCTAGAAACAAGTGACCTCAGGCCGCACCTAAAACACGTGCTTCAAAAGAAACTACCTTAGAGACTGGGAACTTCGAGGAAAAGGTTAACTTAACTCTCTGCTGAGCTTAAGGGACTTATTTTCTGACGTGGACTTTTCAAAATAATTCTCTAGTTCAAAAAATGTGAAGGAAGCGGCAGGAGGTGGGCTCCTCTTACTAACATTTGATATTAATCTATATATTTACATGCCACTGAAAACCCATTCTTAACTTCTGTCCGAACCAATGGGCTTCGAGTTTACAAATGCTCCGTTCACCATCTCTGTCAAGAGAGTGCCATCTTTAAAGATAAGTGGAATGGTTAATATCCGGGACTCACCAGTTGTCGAAGCCGCGTATGAAAAGCTGCAAAGTAAGAGCAAGGCTTGCCAAGCCTTCATTTCATCCTTTGAGTCTACTGTTCAACCTCTGGGCAGGCAGGACGTGCTTCTCTGTCTCTTCACCCTGAGGGGTTGGACGTTATGGAGCAGGGAGCAGTGAGACGTGGAGTGTGACCTGTGGCGCAACAGCTCGATTGGCCAATACCAAAACAATTATAATATCATTATACCTACTTACTTGGAGCTTGATTTCATGCTTAAGGTCTATCAAAGTGCAGTAATGATAATCAGACCATAGGTCAATCATTACTTTATTAATGGCTTGCAGTTGCAGAATGAGAAAGCGCCCATACTTAGATACTGAATTCCTAGGAAGTGACTTCTTGAGCAATGATTAGCCATTGGTTCTGGCCTCACATGGGAAGCACCTGTCGCCTGATATGAAGGAAAGCTTTTTATGCATTTTATCTGAGCTGATGGGCGCCAGATTTTTTATCTTGCAACCTGATTAAGAGAGATTTGAGAATAAAAGGCTGATCTAGGCTGTTTTGCTTAGAATGTCGCTGTCTGCCGTGTTGGAGACTTACTGAGTCTGCCCTCGCAGCAGTTGAAATTCTGCCATATTTTGGGTGGTTCTCCAAAGAGGCTAAAAGCAGAGCACACTCAGTGCTTACGCAGTAATTGTACATCAGTATTTTAGGAGCACTGTCATTACCTTTTCCTGAATGTCTTCCACCATTTCCATGACAGCCTTTGATGCAGTTAACGCTGCAAGATATGGTGGTGACCGGCCACTCTAGATTGGGCGGATGGTACACAGACAAATCTGGTGGAGTGAACTTGGGATCTTGACTGGGACGATGACAGAGCCAAAGAAGTCTCCTTTGGTGGTGTGTGAGCTGCACTGTACAGCCACAAACAAAGTGGGAAACTATGTTTAGGGGTAGCATTTTGTACTGGAAGGGTTCACTCTCATTTCAACATCTCACCCTCACTCTCTTGTACTATGGTGCAAGGGTGTGTGCTTTGGTGCATGGCAGCCTAAAGTGCGTCAGCGAAGGGAGAGAGGAAAACAGCCCTATGATGTGACGCTATTCGGCTCTCTCCCTTTCATGCAATGGAGCTCAGCAACTTCGGCTGTAGTGTTGCGTTGAATGAAAAGTCAGTAAATCTGCCGGAGCCTCTGGGCACTATCTTGTCAGGTGCTGCGCCCAATGAGCTTCCTCGCTGTCCTCACTGTCCTGAGGCTCTCTCCCTCACTGTCCTGAGGCACTGTCCTGAGGCTGTCTCCCTGGGTGGTCCCCTGTAACTCTAGGACATAACAGGAGTAGGCACACGTTCAATTTAAATCACCCCAAAACAGTATGTGAGTTTAGTCTTTTTAGTCTCTAACCTGCTGATGGGTGGAATCAGTCCTCACGGGTTGGCCTTGGTCTGCCAGGTACCTAGGGGCATGTCAGCACACTCTAATGAGTGGCAGTGTGCCAGCAGATAGTCCTCTAGTCTTTCCCACCTCAGGCGCTGGGCTGCATTTGGTAGTGCGCCCGCCTGAGTTTTCTGGTTTGTGGGAAATGGCGGTCCTGCTTTGGTGTTGTCCCATCTCCACCTCTGGTAAGTGTAATGGGCATCTGGGTTGGATGATGAATCTACGCTGGGACCGGACGGTCCACGAGAAAGTCCCTGACAGGGCCTGGTGAGGCTTGGCAGCTTCAGCTCCCTTTGGGCTGGCCATAAGTTAGGCTGATGATACCTTCTGCAGTTTTAGCCCTGAAGTGGCTGGCTGTAACTTTGACGGTTGTCAGTTGCGGCCTCAAACAGGCCAATCAAAACATCAGCAGTTGCAGCCCTACACGGACTGATCACAACTTTAGCAGTTGCAGCTGTTTGTGTGCTGACTGCAGTCCCGCACAAGCTGATGACAACTTAGCCAATAGTAGCAACAACAACGGCTGATCAGAACACACATTCACAACCCTGACCTTGCCTCGCCAATCACACTGTCGCTATGACTGTCTGGACCTGGAGGGTTTGGGTGGGAACCTTTCACATCGCTCTCAAGCTGTCTGCTCCTCAGGGTGTCTCTCAGCCACCAGGGATGTGCTCCACTGCACTCCTGCTTGGGCAGTCTCTCCTCCTGCAGGGTAGGCATTCTTCGTTCCTCTCTCAACAAGCAAGCAGACTTCTAGACACTTCTGGACAATGATACAGTAAGAGATTCAGACTTCAGATGATGTCTGCTCACCTATGGGAGACTGGATGTCAAGCAGGCCCCAGCCCTGGTTGCACAGCAGCCCACTGAGTAGTCTGCGGAGCACTCACTTCTTTGGTCATAGAGGACTTGGAACTAGATCAACAAACGGGGGTAGTAGGGTCCCATTTTTATATAAAAGTGGCAAACAGGAGATGTGGATTCACTGTCTGAAACTATAAAGCTGATTTGGGTTGTTCTCCTTTTCAAGTGACCTTTCCAGACTTCTCCAAACTGATTCTTTGTGTAGAGCAATGTTCCTTATAATTGGGGCTTCTTCATCTGGAGCACACACAACAGAGGCGCAAAGAGGTGTGAGATGTCTGCTCCTATCTGTCATCAACCCGACTGAAGGAGTAATCAGGGAAAGGAAAACAGATGGGCCTCACCTAAAAGTTTCCACACCTCCCACAACAGAGTCTGCAGTCCCTCGCCTCACCCCTACCATCCATCTAATGGCGGAGATCAGAAAAGCCAATCAAAAGGCCTGAAAGTGCATGTAATCTAGCCCTGTCTCCACTCCCTCACTTCATTATCCAGATATCTATCTTCCATCCGCTGGAATGTGGTCATTCCACTTCCACCTTCTGGGATCAGAGACCTCACATCTATCTTGTGCAGGGCCAGGTAAGAGGTATTCTGAATGGATAGCACTGGCCCCCTTTACTCTGCTCACTCACACACACACACCATGCATGTACCACAGAGACTACACACATCACTGTGTTTAACTTGCACTCAGGATGTTAGTGCTGAGGACTGGGTAAGTGTGTGGAAGCAACATTTTACATGAGTGGACAAATAGACTACCTCTCCAGTGACTCAGATAAAAAGGTCCAGCCACACTATTAATTCTCAAAATACGGAATGCTGACAACACCGCTTTACATGCTAACCCATGACAGGTACAGTAGTCCATTATATGTTAATGAGGGCACACTTGGTGGGCTGCTTCAGGTCACAGGACATGTCCAGGATCTGTTCATAATCAGGGGCAGGCCTAGGCTTTAATGCACAAGCTAATTTAGCATGACACACACTCAGTGGTTAATTCCTAAAGAAATAAGTGCAAGTGCCCACTGCTCTCCTGAGAAGACCACTGTAGCACTATTAGATTTTAGCATGCTGAACACCAAGGCTGTGTGGTGTGGAATCCACCTCATGGTACTTTATCCTTTATTAGACGCTGGGCCAGATTTATGAAAGTGTCACCCAACGCAGCACAGCTGCCAGAAATGCTCCACTGTGTGACAGGAAGGGAGCAGGAGAGTGCGATATCTACAGAGATAAGGCACTCTCCTCCCCCTTCTCAAGCAGTGTAGCAGATGCTGAGTGCCACGCATACACCTTTGTGCCATAGTGCAAGGGCATGTGCGTGAGTCTAGCATAAGTTGTGTACTGGAAGAGTTCCCTTCTAGTACAAAATACTATTCTTAGACAACTTTTAAAACTTTTCCTACTTTGTATGTGTGTTGAATAATGCAGCACGTATACAAAGTCATAAAAGAAAAGGGAAAAATTCATTTTTGATGCAAAACCCTGTCTAGTATTCTTAGTAGATAAGGGTTTGCGTCAAAAACCATGGATGGTTGCATGGGATCGCCCATGTACTACCCATGAAATGCCTACTTGACACTAAGTAATGCAAAGAAGCGCTTCCCCCTGGTTTGCATTACTTTCAGTCTACTTTCCAGCTCAAAACAAGTTTTGCACTCGGAAGTAAATGACTAAAATACATTTTGCGCTTGTTTGCACCACACTTTGTGATGCAAACCCAGCACAAATTGTTTGTAAAACTGTCACTCAGTCCATTTATCTTACTCATGCAGGCTTCTGCTTTCTCCTTATATGATGGTTTTTGGTTTTCTCTTCCTCCTGCTTTCTCCTTTTGCTTTTTTTCCCGTCTTGCTCTCAGAAAATGTATGGTGAGGAAAAATAAGTTTCATTCCCCAAAAATGATTGCCAGTGACCTCTCCTGGCAACCACTGGCTTAAATTGAGCACCAAGGGCACTCATAGTAGGGGAACATGCACATTTACCATACAGGGGATATTCTCATCCCACCAATGCCTTGCTGGTTCAATAACATAATATTACGGTAAACAACAATAAAATGGAAATTTCAAAAATATCAAGGACATTATTGCTGTCAAAAAACACAAAAATATTGAATTTGTAATATTATACTGTTTAAATGAGTAAATGTTAAATGTTAGAACATATCACATTAATATAACGTAAAGTAAATACATTCCATGGATTATTTAATAATATATACAAATAAATATTTTTAAATATAGACACATATATACATACATATAAATAGTGTAACTTAATAATAAAAATATTTATTTTACATTATATTAAGTTTCATGTTTTAAATTGACCTCTATCAAAGCATATGTATTAAATATAAATATAAATATATATATATATATATATATATATATATATATATATATTCTGCTCCAAAGGTTGTCCACCAGGTGAGTAGCACTCGATCAGCAGCTTAATTTATGATAGGCAGGGACGTGGATCCGCTTGTAGAAGCTGCTCCGCAATGGAATTGCCTGACGCGTTTCGAAGCTCCATATGCTTCTCTTCAGAGGCTTGAACGGAGACAGTGTGTGCAAACGCTGAACCCACTTCGCCATTTTCATATTGCACACCCACCAATGGGAAGCTCGAATGAGACTGTGCATTGTGGGAAATGTGGTCCGGATAGCACACAAATCTTGTCCTGATGGACCCTGCAAGTGGACTCTTCCTCAATCCTGTTTGCGGCTGCTGGCCCACATAGCCGACATGATAGTTACCATGTCGGGTGGCCCCCATAACATTACGGGGTGGTGCACACTCCGCGGCAGGACGGCAGCGTATTACATTCTGCTCCAAAGGTTGTCCACCAGGTGAATAGCACTCGATCGGCAGCTTTATTTATGATAGGCAGGGACGAGGATCCGCTTGTAGAAGCTGCTCCGTAATGGAATTGCCTGACGCGTTTCGAAGCTCCATATGCTTCTCTTCAGAGGCTTGAACGGAGACAGTGTGTGCAAACGCTGAACCCACTTCGCCATTTTCATATTGCACACCAACCAATGGGAAGCTCGAATGAGACTGTGCATTGTGGGAAATGTGGTCCGGATAGCACACAAATCTTGTCCTGTATGGACCCTGCAAGTGGACTCGTCCTCAATCCTGTTAGCGGCTGCTGGCCCACATAGCTGACATGATAGTTATCATGTCGGGTGGCCCCCATAACATTACGGGGTGGTGCACACTCTGCGGCAGGACGGCCGCGTATTACATTCTGCTCCAAAGGTTGTCCACCAGGTGAGTAGCACTCGATCAGCAGCTTTATTTATGATAGGCGGGTACGAGGATCCGCTTGTAGAAGCTGCTCCGTAATGGAATTGCCTGACGCGTTTCGAAGCTCCATATGCTTCTCTTCAGAGGCTTGAACGGATACAGTGTGTGCAAACGCTGAACCCACTTCGCCATTTTCATATTGCACACCCACCAATGGGAAGCTCGAATGAGACTGTGCATTGTGGGAAATGTGGTCCGGATAGCACACAAATCTTGTCCTGTATGGACCCTGCAAGTGGACTCGTCCTCAATCCTGTTTGCGGCTGCTGGCCCACATAGCCGACATGATAGTTACCATGTCAGGTGGCCCCCATAACATTACGGGGTGGTGCACACTCCGCGGCAGGACGGCCGCGTATTACATTCTGCTCCAAAGGTTGTCCACCAGGTGAGTAGCACTCGATCAGCAGCTTTATTTATGTTAGGCAGGGACGAGGATCCGCTTGTAGAAGCTGCTCCGTAATGGAATTGCCTGACGCGTTTCGAAGCTCCATATGCTTCTCTTCAGAGGCTTGAACGGAGACAGTGTGTGCAAACGCTGAACCCACTTCGCCATTTTCATATTGCACACCCACCAATGGGAAGCTCGAATGAGACTGTGCATTGTGGGAAATGTGGTCCGGATAGCACACAAATCTTGTCCTGTATGGACCCTGCAAGTGGACTCGTCCTCAATCCTGTTTGCGGCTGATTTTTGCTGGCAGATTGTTTTTCAGCTGTGGCTAGGGGAGTTTATTGATTTAAAAACAATCTGCCAGCAAAACACCTTGGGATGTAATTGACATTGTGAGAGAGCGACGTATAAGATTCACCAATCTCTGCAGGCAATCTCGTATCTCCTTGTGTCTAATTGAAGGTTGATGGTGCTTGGGAGAAACTTGGAAAGAGTTTTTCTTCAATGGGAGATTGGTTTTCTACTTTTGGGAATAGTGTTGTAGGGAGAATACTAACACCTATTGTAGCAGTGGCTACAGCAATACTAATGATTTTTCTGATCTATAAATGTTGTAGGTGCAAAAGAGATACTTCAGATAATAACCGTAAAACAAGAAAAAGAAAGAGAGAAGAAATAGAATTAGAAGATATGAAAGGGAATTATTATGAAATCATGAAGGATTTAGATGGGATACTGATTAAATGTGAAAGAACATCTGCCTGTTGAGAAATAACAATCTGTATTGGTGGGTATTTTGGTGATGGCTTAAAACGCCATCAAAGGGGGATTGATGGAGCAGGGTTTTTGCGTAAAGTAAACCTGCTCAGATTGAACCCTCAATAACAATTACTACACGTGTGCAGTGGAAAATTAATGAAAAGGGCCTAACATGAGTGAAATGCATTTGCACAAGCGCGAAAATAAATTGACAAGTAGGCCGCAAAAACTTGCTTCATGGCTAACATAAGTAAAAGACTAATGCTGCTTTAAGATGCATGTTATTAATATTGGCTGAATATAAAATAATACATTTAACATGGGATGCGCAGGGATGGATGCAGCATTGGGTTGGTGCGTAGAGAAAACAATTTCATGAAATAATAAATGTTTGTGTTTCATTCTTTACAGTAAACAAAGCATGGGGTTTCATTCTGCATGTCGGGATAAGGGTTAAACAGTGAAAATCGGAGAAAATGATTTTAAAAATATGAAGTATGAGCAGGAGAAGAGAAAGAGCCTGAATGTGTGCTTCAGAGACTCACGAACATGCCAAAATTCTGAACAAAAGGACTTTGCTATGAACGGAGAGAAACTTCCTCTGCAGAAAGGCGCAAAGCAGAAGATTGTTATACAATGTTTTAACTTGTTGTTAGAATGGAGGAAATGTGGATAGCGAAACGAAGAATATTTCCTGGGTTACATGGTTGATGTCATAGCCTGTTCTTAAACAATAGCCCTTTAGAGAATTATGTATGAGTAGACAGTGGAGTGACCATACACCCCTTCCCTAGCCAATCAAATCACTAGTAGAGCCCGAGTTTGATACTTCTATGGGATGGTCTTTTGGGCTTTAGGGAATAATTGAGGTGCCCGGTGGGAGGGGTTAGGACAGACATCTTTGCTGACTATTAGGGTGAGATCGTCGCATGTTGTCAGTTTGTTGTTTCCTTGCGTTCCTGAACTAGTCTTTGCCTTTCAAATCTACTTGAAGGGTCTTGCTGACTTCCCGGCCAGGAGTTAGTGTTTCCTTATTGCGTTAGTATTAGCCTAATATCTACGTTTGCATAATTATTTGCAAATGATATTTTTCTCTATGGACACTTTTGTCTCTTCATCTATCCACTCCTCAATGTACTGTCATTGACTATGAATATGACATTTTATCTTCTAATGTTGTTTGCTCAGTGACGATCTATGATTGTATTTGTGTCTCTTGTATTTTACTGAGATTTCATTCACATTATTATTATTTGGATAAATATTATAAACTTACAAATGAGTCTGTCTTTATTGCAGTATTTTACTTATGATTATTAATTTGTCTACCCTAACCACTCACAAAGATCATATCGCCAATTTTGGTAAATTGGAAAGTTCATTAAGGGAGATGGTAAAATTTGTTTAGTTTTTAGAAATATAACTAACCCAGCATGAAGGGGACTGTTGGGTAATGGAAATTGGGTCCTGCCTTTAGAAATTATTTAGTCCCAGAGCACTGGATCAGTTTTTGGTAGCAGAGGATGGTTAAATTGGTTAATTAGGCAAATTAATAGTTAATTTAATGATTTTGATTGCTAATATGAAAAGTTGGTGTTTTGTTTTTATGTAGTTTGGAAGTACGGGTATGCAGTTGCCTAAGATCCTTGGATGTTATATTAAGCCTAAGTGATAGTCATAGTGTGGAGAAATACCAACCTGAAAGTCATAGTGTAGAGAAATACTACACTGGAAGTTCTTTGTCTGTTGTTGTAATATCGAACAGTGAAAGGATGTCGATGTTAATTTAGGGACTTGCTCTGTTGTAAGGAGAGTGTATGAAATAGTGGAAGGTCCGCTTCCGAAACTCTAGCCTTATCCCCAAACGAGTATCATGACCTCTTTTAATAAAAAGTCCTCTTGTGAAACTTTGGCCTTATCCCTAGAGGATTAGCAAGACCTCTTTTCACTTGTCTGAGAGTGAAATAGCGCTAGTCGTTATTTTACTAGAAGCAAAAGGAATCTCATTAAGTAATTGAACTATCTCTTTTTAGTGGAGCATACAAAGGCGCTGTTTTGTGTCGTTTCTAATACAACTTAGTTAGGAAATATTTTGTTTTACATTGCCGTATTATTTTTGCAAAGGGAGGGTCAGTCGCAGGAGTTATACTGATGTCACAGAGTACCCCGCTGGTGTTGGTCAGAATAGCGGGTGTGTATTGTGCTTTGATTGGTTGGTTGGTGTGAGTCGCGCTGGTATTGGATGAGCGTTAGCCAATAAAGTGAGTAGAATTACGGAAGGTTTCCTGGTGTCCATAGAGTATTTAGCGAAGAAAAAGTTAAAAAATGAAGATGATTAAGGCGATTCAGGATTTTTTCAAAAAGAATAAACCAATTGCGACTAGAGAAGGGCTTCCTGTGCCTCCTCCAAGATCACCTGTTTCGTTAATGATGTTAGAGCGTGGGTATCATACGTGTACATGGTTGGAGAATTGGGTGAAGTACACCGAGGATGATGGAGTGTTAGCTTTTCCAGAACATGGTACTTTTAATGTAAGGATTTTAGAAAATTTGAGGAGAATGAATTCACTGAAACCAAATCCTAGACCTATTCAGTATGAAGCGTAGGAAGAGTGGGAGCATGAAGGGTACAAGAGAGAGAGAGACAGGAATGGATTGAAATACAGGAATACGATGAAATGGTTCTCAGAGGCTAAGTGGGATGCTCAAATGAGGAGATGGAGGGGAGATGTAATCTTAGATGGATTATATCCTGTAATGGTTGCTGAGGATCAGGCTGGTGGAAAGTGTAAGGAGAAAAAGAATAACGTAGAGACTTCAGAATCAGATATGGATACGAATGAATTTGATGATGAGTTATTAGAAGAGATGTTATTGAAGAGACCTCCACCAGGAGAACCCAGATGGGGTTACTCCGAGTGCACCTTTAATTGAGATAGAAGCCTCTCAAGAGCCACATGTTCCCCAAGTTTCACAGGTATCGCAGAATACACCGATTACTCGGATTTCACAGGAAAAAGAGATTGAGATGCTTAATAGAGCAAAAGAAGAATTAACTCAGAAAATTAATCAGATGAGTTTAAATAATGCAGAAGCATTGTCAGTTCCAGTGACGATTGGTTCTATAGTTCCATTGTATAGTGAGGGTCAGAATATTTCGAGAGTACATGCTTTGACAGTACCGATGAATGATGTCAGGAATGTTAGTGTATCAGAATCAGGTGAGACGAGTACGTCATTGATTGATCTTCCAATAAATGGGAAGGTGATTGAAACACCAAAAAGGAGTGTTCAGATAGATCCTAGAAAAATATTGCCAAATGTAAGAGAGACAACTCCAGTATCAGGTGGTACTGGTTCAGTGGGACCTTCACCAGAGGAGTTAGATGAATGGATAAAGGGAATGGCATCTAATAAAACTAAATCGAGAATGGATGTAGGTAGATTGAGAGTAGATCTAGAAGAGATGATCATTGGTACAATTAGTAAAGAAAGATTGGGTATTTATCAAGATGAATAATTGTTATTTTTGTGCAAGAATATTACATGGAAAGCGAAAAATGTACATGAGAAATTGGCAGAGGCAGCACAAGAATATGGTGTTGATATTGAAAAGTCAAGAGCTTTGCAAAAGACATATAGATTAGATTTCAGTGACAAGGATCTAGAGAGTTTGAATGCCTCAGGAAAACGGTTACAGATAAAAGAATTGATAAACACTCTGAAAAGATGGGGCGCTGTAGAAAGATGGAAAGGTAGATGGACGAGAAAGAAAGAAGAAGCACTTGCAAATAAGGGTGTGGTTGCATCTACTTTGCTTCCATTGAAAGAGACAGAGCCTGTTGAAATGATATATCCAATGAGAGAAGTTCCAGGTGGTGGATATGTTCATATTCCTTGGTCAAGACATGATATATTGTCTTTTACAAATGATTTCCCCAGATTGAGAGAGAAACAAGTCGAATGGTACAAACAAGTAGAAAGATTTGTGAAGGTTTAAAAAGTATTGTTGAAAGATTTGGATGGCCTTTTTGATATTGTGGTTTCAGCTGATTTGTGGGCAGAGTGTAAGATTGCAGTTGATTGGCCGAAAGATGAATATCGCAGAGATATTAAAACAGGAGCACCCTCGGATGAGGTGATGAAGAAATATCATCAAGTGATTACTTATTTGAAGGGTAAAATTTCCCCAAAAGAAACAGATTGGGTTAAGATTGATAGGACGATGCAGGAGACGAAAGAATCAGTACATGCTTATTATGAAAGGCTTTTACAGGTGTTCAAACAGTACAGTGGTTTTGAGAATATCACAGAAAAAACAATGGGACAGTTTGTTTATAGGTTTGTGTTTGGATTGAAACCAGAGATTAGTGCTATGATTCAGCAACACTTGATTTGTTGGCAGAGCAAGACAATTGATGAAATTCTGAGATATGCAAAATATTGTAGTGATGACATTGAGTCCAGGCATAAGAAGTTGAAGGAAAAAGTGATGTGGGCACAGGGGAAAGTAGCAAATCAGAAAAATGGGAATTATGCTGATGGTTCACAAGTGAGTTTTCAGATGAAAGGACAGAATCAGAATTTCCAAAATGGTCAAATGGTGCCTATGAATACTGTACCGAATTGAGTGGTTCAAGTGCAAATGCCAGGAAAAGGTAGAGGCAAGGGTAATAAGGAAGAGTTGAAGAAGAAATTTCCGTGTCATGGATGTGGTCAGTTAGGACATTGGAGGAACAAGTGTAGGGTTATACAAAGTAATAATGGAATGGTTCAAAATTTCAATCCACAGATGCAGAATGGGGTGGTTGTAAATCAACAACAACAGCAGCAACAGTTAGTTACACCACAAGTACAACAGGTACAACAGGTACAAGTGCCTCAAGCACCTATGCCAAATAATGTGAATTCTCAGGAACAAAGATACAGTGCGAATGCTGGATTTCACTCGAGTGAACAAGTTGGTAAGAATCAAAATGTACAACAATATTGGTTGCATTGTCCTGAGAGTGATTCAGATTCATCTCAATGACGGTGCCTGAGAGGGGTGGAAGAGTGGATGCTTGGCGTATCTCTGGAGGTAGATCAGTCTGGTCCTTTTGTTGATGAAAAAGTGGAAGGTAATGACCTTACATTTCTTGTGAACACTGGTGCTACCCGTTCTACTGTGAGAACAGCAGAAATTCCAAACCTACCCTTCTAGGGAGAAACTATCCAAGTTGTGGGAGTCTCAAATAAGCAGATTAAGACTCCAGTGACAAAACCAGGTTCATATTGGAAGATTTAAAGATATGCATCGGTTTGTGGTGTGTGACTCTAGTCCAGTGAATCTTTTAGGTAGAGATTTGTTGTACAAAATGAATTGCACCATCTATTGTACATCGGATGGTATTGCTTTTCAAACTCCGGATGAGGATGTTGCTTTTAAAATGAGGATGGCAAAGCAAGGGACAGAAGTGGATGATTTATATCTTTTGCTTACAGCAAATGACTTGCCTGTTGAATTGAGAAACACAGTGATTTTACAGGAAAAGACATTGGATTGATGAAGGGTGTTGATCCTTTTCAGATTTTGGTTAAGGAAGGTGCAGAATTTCCAAAAACACCACAGTACAAGATGAGTCTTGAGACGATTGAAGGAGTTACTCCGGTGATTGAACAGATGATTAAGCAAGGAATTTTGAGAGAGATACTTGGGAGTCCATGTAATTCACCTATAATGGAAATTAAGAAACCGAGTGGGAAGTATAGGATTGTGCAAGATTTGAGAAAGGTGAATAAGATTGTGGTACCTTGTTGTCCGATAGTGCCCAATCCAGCAGTGATTCTTTACCAAATTCCTTGTGATGCGGAGTGGTTTACGGTGATTTATTTGTGTCAAGCGTTTTTCTCGATACCCTTACATCCGGATAGTCAGTATTTATTTGCGTTCCGGTTCAGAGATCGTGTTTTGGTATGGAGTCGAGCTCCTCAAGGGTATACAGAGAGTCCTTCGATTTTTAATCAGATTTTGAAGAAGTGTTTGGAGTCGTTGGTTATGCCAGAAAATTCTGTGCTAGTACAGTATATTGATGACTTACTAGTGGCATCAAAGACAAGAGAGGCGTGTGTGACAGATACGATTGCTTTATTGAATCATTTGGCAGAAGGAGGACATAAAGTGCCACCAGCAAAATTGCAGTTTTGTAAGAAAGATGTTCAATATTTGGGACATAAGATTGAGAAAGGAGTCAGGAAGGTGTCACAAAATCGAATTGCTGTGATTTTGCAGATGGGACCTCTTAAAATGCAGAAAGAGATTCGGATGTTTTTAGGCATGGTTCGCTATTGTAGACAGTGGATCAGTGGATTCTCATTGACAGCTAAGCCGTTACAGAGATTGACACATAAGGATGTGGTTGATTCAATTCAATTAGATGAAGAAAGCATGAAAGCATTTATGGAATTGCAAGATAGTTTGTGTCGAGCACCAACATTGGGAATGCCTGATTATAGTTAGGCCTGGGCGTAGTTCGCGGAGTTTTGCTACGCGGAACTTCGCGAAGTTACAAAAAACTCCGCGAAGTTCAGCGAGTGGCGGAGTGCAGTGCAAACTGCAGTTTGTGCTGGTATTCCTGCCGCTCAGGTAGAAATACTACCCGAGCGGCAGCTCACGCTCGCGAACTTACTGTTCGTGATCGCGAATTTACCGTTCGCGATCACGAGCAGTGAAAAAACTCCGCTGCACATCGCAAAGCGGAGATTTCTGCACTCTGCGAGCTCCGCGGAGTGCAGAAAACTCCGCGAACGGAGCGAAGTTTACCGCCCAGGCCTGATTATAGTAAAGAGCTTGCATTGTTTTACTGTGAGAGAGATGGGTGTGCGCTTTCAGTTTTAACACAAACACATGGAATGGCACATCGTCCAGTGGCATATTTCTCTGCTACTATGGATGCTGTGGTGGCAGCGTTACCAGGTTGTTTGAAAGCAGTGGCTGCTACATGTGTGAGTCTGGAACAGAGCGAGTCAATTGTGATGGGATATCCAGTGAAAGTGTATGTGGCACATTCTGTTGAGATTTTGCTGACGCGTACACACTCTCAGCACATGACAAGTAGTCGTTTGACAAGATATGAAAGAGTGATTTTGGGTGCTGAAAATGTGACAATAATCAGATGTACTACTATAAACCCAGCAACATTGTTGCCGAGTTCAGTTTGTGAAGAAGTGAAAGACGAAGCAGATCATGATTGTCTGGATGTAACAGAATTGTGCACAAAACCAAGACCTGATATAAAAGATGTACCGCTATCAGAATCAGATTGTGTCATGTTTGTAGATGGTTCTTGTCTACGGGACGAAAGAGGTGTTCTGCGAGCTGCATATGCTGTATGCACAGTGGCCATGGTTCTTAAAGCATCTTGCATAAGAGGAATAAATTCGGCCCAAATTTCTAAATTGGTTGCTTTGACCAGGGTCTGTATAATTGGCAAAATTTTGAGGATAACCATATTTACGGATAGTCAATATGGTTATGGGGTGGTGCATGATTTTGGTCAATTGTGGATGCAACGGGTATTTCTGACTTCTTCAGGATCACCGATAAGAAACAGTAAAGATGTGAAAGATTTGTTGAATGCATTACAATTGCCCAAAGAAATTGCAGTGGTTAAATGTTCAGCACATAAATCAGGAAATGATTATGTGACTAATGGAAACAGATATGCAGACCAAGTGGCTCGTTTCTGTGCACAAAATTCAGTTTCAATTAATAAAGGATTGGAAAAGAAAAGTACAGATTGTCATTTAATGTTCTCTTCAGTTGAAACATGGGATGAAATTAGACAATTGCAGGAAGAAGCTGGGGAGGATGAAAAAGAACTTTGGATTAAATCAGGCTGCAGAAAAAGACCAGATGATGAAATATGGGTGTATACAGATTATAGAGTAGTTATGCCAGATTGCCTACTTTCTCAGATGGCAAGAGTTTACCATGGAATAACACATGTAGGAAGAGATGCAATGATATGGCTTTTCAAACAGTCATGGTACAACCCCAAATTTAGGGTCATTGCAGAAAGTATGTGCCAAAGATGTGTTACATGCCAGCAGCAGAATCCAGGGAGGAAGACAGTTGTTAGTTGGGGCAGAATTGGAAAGGCAGCTGGACCTTTTACTAGGTTGCAAGCTGATTTCATCGAGCTCCCTCCTTGTAATGGACTAAAATATGTGCTGATTGTTGTTTGTTTGTTTTCTCGTTAGGTAGAAGCATATCCAACAAGAAGGAGTGATAGTTTAACTGTTGCCAAACTGCTTTTGAGAGAAATAATACCACCTTTTGGAGTTCCAGTCTCTTTAGAAACAGATAGAGGTACTCATTTTAATAATGAAATAATTTGGATGATTTGTGCAGCATTACAAATTGAGCAAAATCTGCATTGCGCCTATCGACCAGAAGCTTCAGGTGTGGTCCAGCAAATTAATGGCACTATTAAATCTAGACTGTCTAAGGTGTGTGCATCCACAACACTGAAGTGGCCAGACGCTTTACCTCTAGTATTGATGAATCTAAGAAGTATTCCTGATAAAAAGACTGGATTATCTCCACATGAGGTGATCATGGGAAGAGCCATGAGACAGCCAGTTGTACCAGTGAATCAACTGATGAATATTACTGATGATCTAGTGCTTGATTATTGCAAAGGATTGGCTGATGTGGTGCGTTCTGTGTCTCATCAGGTTGGAGAAATTGCAACCACAACACAACAAGAACAAGCACATGATCTAAGCCCAGGTGAGTGGATCCTGGTGAAGAAACACGTAAGAAAGTCATGTTTGGAACCCAGATGGTATGGGCCATATCAAATAATACTGGTGACAACGACAGCAGTAAAGTGTGTTGGCTTGCCGAATTGGATACACGCAAGTCATACAAAGAGAGTCCCAAGTCCACTTGAAAGACAAGAAGAGCAGCAACTGGTAGAAAATCAAGAAGAGCCAGGAGCTGAAGAACCTGAAGCTGTGGAATCTGAAACTACAGATTCTGAAAGTGTAGAACACGTGCTTGAACAGGGACAAAGTCAAATAAAATGGGCACCAGTTACTGGGTCTCGTAAGAGTGCTGTTGAAAATGACAAAGGAGAAGTGTTGAGAGAAAATCAAGAGCAAGAATAACAGAGAAAAGAACTGAATAAAAGAACTTGCAAAATTGACAACGAAGCAGAAGAAGTAGTTCATGCAACAAGTGCGAGAAAGGGTGATGTGTGGCCAAAAGGAGTGAAAAGACTGAAATATATTCTAAAACAGAAATCACCAAAGTCAATAACAGAAGTATCAGATCAAGTTGAACAAAGAGAATCGGAAGAAGAAACAGTTACAAAGAGAAAAAGAATAAGGGTTCCAAATAGAAAGTATACAGCTCCAGAATGGACATATATAGTGTTAGAAGAAGTTGAAAAACAAAATCAAATCAAAGAAAAAGTTGGTACAGAGCAAAGTGAAGGAGACAGTTTTGAGCCACCGTAAAAGAACAATGTACATTAAGGTTCAAAGAAATTGAAATTCAATGAAAGAATTGCAGGAAAATTGACTGAAGCAGAAATCTAATGAAGAGTAAAAAAAAAGAAAGAAAAAGAGGGGGTAAAGAAGAAAGTCATAAAGTGTGAAGATACACTGTATACACTATTTTGGATAGATCTTACAAAATCCTGGATTACATTTTTCTAGACTAAATTTTTATAGATTAGATTTTTGAGTTGTTTTCTTAATTTTTTTTGTTTTATATTAGAAATGGCAGATAAAGCAGACACTGGACATCAAAATCGTAGTTTTAAACGTAGATGTATTAATGCTTGTTTATTTAGTATTCTACTATTAATGGCGTTATGGTTAATACTAATTATTATTGTGCCTGTCTTAATGGTAACTAATCATCAGAATAATACTAATATTAATGTGTTGAGTGAAAAAGTAGATACTAAAGATATTAAAGAAACTCCAAATACTAATATAGTGTTGGAAGATGACAGTATCTATCATCATAATAAATCAATTAATGATTTTTCTTTAAATGTATTCACGAAATTATTATATGAATATGTGGATACAATGAATGCGAGAGATTGCTATGTGTGTATGCAATTACCTTCGTCTGTCTCAGAGGGGGTGACTTACCATCACTTACCTTACTAACCAGTCTGTTTTACGAGACAGGGAGACTCCAGTATTATTATTCGAATGTGGATTTAGCATTTTCACAGAAGTTCCAATTAGAAAGAATATGAATAAAGTGAAAAGTGCCAGAAATGTGGAATATATGGGAGAATTTTTTCATACTACAAAAACATTAGATACAGGATATGCACATAGACATAATCTCACATGTAGTTTACGCTTTGAAGAAATAGAATTCATTAACATGGTAAAAGATAGAAGACAGGAGTTTCAAAGAAAAGCTGCTGAGCAAAAGTCTCATGTACCTCCATGGGCTTTCAGAGAAGGAAATTACAAGAAAGGCGAGACTTACACTGCAATGTCTCTAGATTGGTACCATAGAGGGAAGCTTTGCTTGCTTAGACAAAAGACTGACTATAATAAATATTTTCATTGGTTCTAGTGAATGTGATCATACTTTTCTAATTACTGGAGGATGGGGAATAAAAGGAGGAACTGATCCTGTTTTTTCCAGGAATTTATTATGTGTGTGGTAAGAATGACATTATAGGTTGCCTGCACATTGGTATGGATGTTGTTGTCTTGGTATAGTCTTTCCAAAGATATACCATGTTGATAAGAATCATAGAATCAATGAAGTAAAGAATGGACTAATACGCAATAAGAGAGCGAGTTTTTCAGAAATAATTGGAGATATTTTTGGAGCACTGATACCTTCAGTTGGAGTTATTTTAAATTCGCACAGAATTAGAAAATTGTCCACAGTGGTTGATCGTTTATCAACAGATACTGCTGGGGGATTCTTAATGGTGGATACTGAAATGGTTGCAATTAGGTCTATGGTTTTGCAAAATCGACTTGCCCTTGTAATTTTGGCTAAAGAGGGTGGAGTCATACCTGTTCAGCACCATTCCGCTGGAATTTAAAATAGACCGGATAAAAAAACTGAAAGGAAAACTAAGTAGTTTCATCTGGGCCACTAAAGGGGCAAGGATTGCCTGGAGGAAGATTAGGAGGAATAAGGCGCAAGGAGGTATTGCCAGCCCGGATATCTTGCAATACTGTAGGGCATTCCAATTTAAAAATATCAGAAAACTGTTGGATAGCTTTGACTTATATCCTGTGCACTAACAGGCTGTAGTCAACAAGGAAGGAAGCCACTACCTCTATAAATTTGGGCACCCCAAATATTTCAAAAAGATAAAACTGAAGACCCTTATGGCGGCAGCAAAACTCTGGTACCAAATGAGAAGAACTCTAAAAATTCCATACTACAGCAAGTTTGCACCAATCTGGGACTCCACTGGAACTCCAGAATGTCTTAGAGATAAGTTAGCAAGCCCCCTGTGGGAAAATAATATCACAAGATGGGGTGAGCTAATCGAACAAAACTCTATTGTAGAGTGGGAAGTCCTAAATGAATTGACTAAGGGCACTCTTTCAAGATTTAAGTATTATCAACTTACTAGCTGGATTAAGAGTCAGAAAGACAGCCAAGCTGGAAATGGGAAAGCAGAGGAAATGTTGCAGGGAATTAAGACCAATAAAAAAGAAATATCATACTGGTACTGGACCCTAATCCAAGAAGGGGAGGATGACTACAAAATTCCAAGCGAGATTTGGGGGAGAGAACTGCCGGAGCTGGATATCCAACATGAATGGCAAGTATCAATGGCTACTTGTTGGCGAGTTGTGAAATCTGCCCCTCTGAGAAAAAATAAATTATTCACTACTCACAGACCATATTGGGCGCCAAAGAGGCTATCCAAGATCAGCAGCCAAACAGGGAGAAGCTGCCCCAAGTGCGGGGAAGTCGGTGTAGATAATCTCCATATGTTTCGGCAGTGCCCCCAACTCGAGGAATTTTTGAAAGAGACGGGTAAGACCTTATCTAAGCTGCTGGGACAACAGGTGAAGGTGAGTATCGATTTGGTTATTTTTGGGATAAGTCAACATAATTCAAATAAACCCAAGTTGAGTAAAGATCAAGAGAATATTCTCTTCATATTGATACTCCTAGCAAGAAGGGAAATATGCATTGAATGGGTGAAAAATGTACCTCCAACACATAGAGAGTGGCTGGCCTCCATACAAAGAATAAATAAACTAGATAGAAGTGGGAATACGGGTAAAAGACACACATTTTGGAGCATTTGGGAGAATTACAATCATACAAGCTAAACAAAGGGACATATACGGTACGGTCCAATGATTAGGCAATGCAATAAAGCTTTCAAGTGGAAACTTGAAGGAGTAGTCAGAGTGACTAGCTCTACCCAGATCCAATTTGCGCTGGAAGCGGACAAAAAGGGGCCCAAAGAAAAAGGGGAAAAGGATATTCTCTACGCACATGATGCGTTTACCCAGGAGAAACTCCCTATAGATGGAACAGAAGGAAAAATGGGCCCCCCGACACCTCCAACTCCAAAATATTGCTAAATGAGGACAATAAAAAAAAAAAAAGAGGGTGGAGTCTGCAATATGTTGAAAAAACAACAGTGTTGTACTTATATCCCTGACAAGAGTAAAAGTCTTAAGGAGTATATTAAAAATATTACAAATCTTCATAAAGATTTGTCCGAATTGAAGGTTGATGGTGCTTGGGAGAAACTTGGAAAGAGTTTTTCTTCAATGGGAGATTGGTTTTCTACTTTTGGGAATAGTGTTGTAGGGAGAATACTTACACCTATTGTAGCAGTGGCTACAGCAATACTAATGATTTTTCTGATCTATAAATGTTGTAGGTGCAAAAGACATACTTCAGATAATAACCGTAAAACAAGAAAAAGAAAGAGAGAAGAAATAGAATTAGAAGATATGAAAGGGAATTATTATGAAATCATGAAGGATTTAGATGGGATACTGATTAAATGTGAAAGAACATCTGCCTGTTGAGAAATAACAATCTGTATTGGTGGGTATTTTGGTGATGGCTTAAAACGCCATCAAAGGGGGGATTGATGGAGCAGGGTTTTTGCGTAAAGTAAACCTGCTCAGATTGAACCCTCAATAACAATTACTAAACGTGTGCAGTGGAAAATTAATGAAAAGGGCCTAACATGAGTGAAATGCATTTGCGCAAGCGCGAAAATAAATTGACAAGTAGGCCGCAAAAACTTGCTTCATGGCTAACATAAGTAAAAGACTAATGCTGCTTTAAGATGCATGTTATTAATATTGGCTGAATATAAAATAATACATTTATGCGCAGGGATGGATGCAGCATTGGGTTGGTGGATAGAGAAAACAATTTCATGAAATAATAAATGTTTGTGTTTCATTCTTTATAGTAAACAAAGCATGGGGTTTCGTTCTGCATGTCGGGATAAGGGTTAAACAGTGAAAATCGGAGAAAATGATTTTAAAACTATGAAATATGAACAGGAGAAGAGAAAGAGCCTGAATGTGTCCTTCAGAGACTCACGAACATGCCAAAATTCTGAACAAAAGGACTTTGCTATGAACGGAGAGAAACTTCCTCTGCAGAAAGGCGCAAAGCAGAAGATTGTTATACAATGTTTTAACTTGTTGTTAGAATGGAGGAAATGTAGATAGCGAAACGAAGAATATTTCCTGGGTTACATGGTTGATGTCATAGCCTGTTCTTAAACAATAACCCTTTAGAGAATTATGTACGAGTAGACAGTGGAGTGACCATACACCCCCTTCCCTAGCCAATCAAATCACTAGTAGAGTCCGAGTTTGATACTTCTATGGGATGGTCTTTTGGGCTTTAGGGTATAATTGAGGTGCCCGGTGGGAGGGGTTAGGACAGACATCTTTGCTGACTGTTAGGGTGAGATCGTCGCATGTCGTCAGTTTGTTGTTTCCTTGCGTTCCTGAACTAGTCTTTGCCTCTCAAACCTACTTGAAGGGTCTTGCTGACTTCCCTGCCAGGAGTTAGTGTTTCCTTATTGGGTTAGTATTAGCCTAATACCTACGTTTGCATAATTATTTGCAAATGATATTTTTCTCTATGGAAACTTTTGTCTCTTCATCTATCCACTCCTCAATGTACTGTCATTGACTATGAATATGACATTTTCTCTTCTAATGTTGTTTGCTCAGTGACGATCTATGATTGCATTTGTGTCTCTTGTATTTTACTGAGATTTCATTCACATTATTATTATTTAGATAAATATTATAAACTTACAAATGAGTCTGTCTTTATTGCAGTATTTTACTTATGATTATTAATTTGTCTACCCTAACCACTTACAAACATCATATCGCCAATTTTGGTAAATTGGAAAGTTCATTTAGGGAGATGGTAAAATTAGTTTAGTTTTTAGAAATATAACTAACCCAGCGTGAAGGGGACTGTTGGGTAATGGAAAATGGGTCCTGTCTTTAGAAATTATTTAGTCCCAGAGCGCTGGATCAGCGCCAATGCGGCACTTTTCCTATCCCCTTGTGGTCGGTAACAGCTCTCCGCGGGTTGGCACCTGCCCTCACTCAGCACAGTTCGTGATACGCTGGCGAGGCTCAGACGGGGCGGCAGTGGGGGCGCCAGACTCCCGGGAGCTGCGCAGCCGAGGAGTGGTAGTCAGCGTGCCCCCGCTAGGGGACAGGGCCCCTGCCCAGCCTGTGAGTACCAGCGACAGTGCAGGCGCATAGCTGCTAGCAGGAAGGGTGCCGCCCTGCCAGCCTCTCGCTACCCTGGCATCTCTCTCTCCTCTTCACTGCACCCTCTCTCCGACTCTCCCGACCCTCTGCCAGTGACAGCAGGCTCCCCCATCCTACCACAGGTCCTCGCAGCCTGCCTGCCATCACGGCGCCCAGGGTGCCCTTCACCTTCCCCCTTGTTTATCACCACTTGCTCGCGCTCCCCGGATGCCCCCTCCTCCCCACGGGCACAAACCTCGAGTTGTCTCTTGTCCGCTAAGTTCACCCCATTCTGTTTGTTTGTTTTTGCATCGCTGAAGACAGATTCACGCTAAAAAAATAGAAACCTCGAGGATTAAATGAAAACAAGCATTTGCAATGCAATAGGTCTCGCATTTACGCGAGACCTATTGCATATTGAATCACGGACAATGGGACGGAGGGTGAGGGCACGGAACGGACAATGGGAGTGCCAGCGGGGGGAGAAGGGGGCACAAAGGAGTGCTCACAGTCCACGTACGATGTAACACTAGAAGTAAAGGGGCCAGTAGTCATGGGAGGTGACAAATGACGACATAGCCCTCATAAGGAGGGACTAACAAACCTCAAAATGAATCAGAAGACAGCATTTACGGAGGACAAAGACACAAGCCAATGAAAAAGATGGGCGGAGAGTGGGCGAAGCTTCCATGAAGTTTCCACTCCGTACTGAATGCTGCATGCCTCGCAAAGCTCGCATGCGCGCTGCTGCTATAGGCTCGACCTAAAAAGGCCCTGTGCACTTTACCTGACAATAAAATGAATCTGTGGGAGCACCAAGGGGACATAACGCTTCTCTAAAAATGCCCTGAAGCAACTGGTCAAGGAAAAAATGGGGCATATTACAAGAAGTAGGGCAGAGTCCCAACCAACAGGTGCACTATATACATCATGCCAAACTTTCTGTGGACTACAGCAGTACCTGGAAAGGGTTCATAACAACTATCACAGGTTCCTATTGATTAGGTTTCGCTCATCAATCTTCCATCATTTGATAGCATTTCCAACAGGCTCTAATTGGGCTCCCAAGGGCTATAAGTGCCCTTGTGACAATGTAACCCCCCAATCTATATTGCATGCAGTTATCTTCTGTAAATTGTACAGCAAAGGCAGAAAAAAGTATGTAAGGCCCCTTTTTTAAGTGAAGGCCTGCGGCCATACACAGCAAATTACCAATTTTTGATGAAAATGCAAGATATAAAAACTAGGGGGCTCATTACGGCATCGTCCCGGGAATCGGGACCGCCCGGCCATATGGCGGCAGTCCCGCACATGCAATTACAATGTGACCGCCACTGTGGCGGTCTCATTGTGCATGTTTACCATTGCGGCGGGTGCTGCTGGCTGCAGCATCAGCGGCTATGGCAAAAATGCATGTTCTGCATTTCCCTGCACTATGCACTATGTGGCAGGCCACCTGGTGCAGGGAACTGTAGGGGACACCCCAAGTGCACAATTCCATTGCCCCTGCACAAGGGGGGCCCGCAACGGGCCCCCAAAGTAAATCCCTGCCAGGCTTTGGTGGGGATGCTGCATACTAATGTGGCGGACGGTGCCTGCTAGGCACTGCTACCATTCTAGGTATGCTGGCCGGGTCCAACAGGCAATCGTAACAATTGCCTGTGTCGGACCCGTGGCAGACAGGCTTTCCGTCCACCAGCACACCACCCGCCATCCTTATCTGGCGGGCGGAGAATGGCCACACAATGGCGGTGAACCCGCCACCGGCAGACTGCCGGTGGCGGGTTCACCGCCATCGTAATGACCCCCTAGGTTCTTGCCTATGTGATTAAGATTAGGATATCATTAAGAGACATAGGCTAGATACATGTATGGATCAATACCTTTTTATAATTATTGTATTTTGCACAATCAAGATTTATACTGTTATTTTAAAGATTTTGTGCCAGATGTATGACCCGTTTTTGCATGCGCAAACGGGTCTGCGACCTGTTTGTACATGGCCCTGTAGGGTTTTTGCATGCGCAAACGCTATACAGCGAGTCGCAATTCATTTGCGACTCGCTAAATAGCGTTTGCGACTTGCAATTAGGAAGGGGTGTTTAAAGGGCGTCCCTTCCTAATTGCGATTCTGAGTCCTATGTATCACTGTTTTGCAACCACAATTGCGGTCGCAAAACAGTCGCAATTTACCACCTACTTCAAGTAGGTGGTAATGCAGTCGCAAATGGGAAGGGGTCCCCAGGGGACCCCTTCCCCTTTGCAAATGCTTGCGAAAATATTTTTTAAGGGCAGGCAGTAAAAATGAAACGAAAACGTTTCATTTTTTTTTTAAATGCATCCCGTTTACCTTTAAGGAAAACGGGCTGCATTAAAAAAAAAGGCTGCTTTATTTAAAAGCAGTTCCAGACATGGTGGTCTGCTGAGCCCAGCAGGCCCCATTCCCTGGGAGGGCCAGCCATTCTCAATGGGGTCGCAAAATGCGAGTGCCTCATGAATATTGATGAGCCTCGCATTTTGCGACCCCATTGGGAATCGCTAACAGTGTCTCTGACACTGTTGTACATTTGGAATTGTGACTCGCAAATTGCGACTCGCTATTTTTCGCAATTTGCGAGTCGCAATTGCAAATGGTCGTACATCTGGCCCTCAATCTGTATTTTATTTTGTATAATGGTGTATTAACTAAAAATGTCAGGGCCGGTTTGTTGTACATTTGGTTTATAGTTATTTTATGTGCTTTTATGATCATATTCTTTTATGTACGGAATAAAGTTTTTCAAACTCAAAGCCTTTTTACATTATTTCTAGAAATCCTGCCTGATGCACTGGGGTGATCACTGCTGATAATCCTGCATTGTATGGCCACTAATGTAGTCTTGTCTAAGGTACTCTCTGTTACAACACTAATACATTTAGTAGGTTGGGAAGATTTTCATGTGTAAAAGTCAGTTTTATATAATTAACTCTTAACACAAAAAAAGTTGGAGACCCCTTGCTTTAGATGTAAATCCATCAAATGCAGGTCTACATGCCGTTTTTAGAACTAAGATTCCTAAAGAATAGTGTTACAGATATCACCTAAGGAAAACAATCCACACCTCAGAAACATTATCACTTGGAGCTCATAAATAGACTCTAATCTTTGGGTGCAGTCCTCTTCCCCTTATGTTGTGTGACATTGTGGATGCCAGGTATCAGCTATAGTTATATTGTGTGTCATTTCATGTATCCGGGACATGCAATAAGTTATCAATTGTCTTTGAGTTTGTGTAGAGTAATATGGTTAATTACCAATTTACATATTTTTAATTTTCTATGCATGTGTTAAGTACTTTTCTATTTTTTTAGAGGTGATATATATAGGTGTTTGCAATGCTCACAGTCATATGATTTTTCATTAATGTCTTTATTGTTATACTATATACTTCATTTTTTATTCTTTTTACAATGTGATGTTTATTGATGTATGCAATGTCTAAAATCATATGACCATTTCTTTCAGATTGTTGGTCATTCATATCCTAAACCTGATGATATTATGTATTTTATTTGTGTGTTTTAAAGTAATTTGTATGTATTTTATTGCTATGTTGCACATGTCTTGTATGCTTTCATGGCTGTTTGCACCTGAATAAAGAGAATTCTGATTCTGACCATTTCTTTCTTTTCCTTCTATTTTTTAGGCATTGGCTTCTGCTTGTAGTGGTATTCCATGTCTCCACTTAATTAGACCTAAAGTTGGGAGCATCCCTTGCTAAGTCTGAGAGATGTTTGCTGCACCCACATTATCATTTCAGCAACAGAACTACTCATTGGATCATATTTTTCATCTCGAAGGAGATATGCTTCCAGACTTTAGGCAGATGTGTGTGTTCCTTAAACATGTGTTCCAAAGTATCAGCTGCCATCAGATGTTGATTTGTGTAATGTATTTGTATTATTCAATCAAAGGTGCTCTTTATTCACTTTTTCTGGGAATAAGTCTAGGTCTGTGTTCACTCATCTTTGACATCCTGTACCTTGAAGCAACGTTTACGCTTGTAGAAGTCAGAGCTAGGTGGCTTCATGAGCACAGTTTACAAATCAAAGAAGAATTATATTTTCCATTGCTAATACAATTGAGAAACCACCTTCATTCAGAAGTCTCACACTCATCTAAAATCAATGATTCAGGTCAATTAAGATTGAACCAAATTGGTTGCTCCAAAACATGTTCTTCATTTGAATAAGGCTAATCAAATGATAAAAATGTTTTAAGTAGTGCTTCTGAACTGACGTCATTCTAATATTTGTGTAACAATTTGGGTGACTAAATTAGTGCCAATGCTTCTGAAGGCCATAAGGAAGGTGAGTGCTCAATCCTGTGTTACTAGCTCCCACACGTGGCCTGGTCGATACCAGACCACCTGGCCCCCAAGGATAGCGGGGTGGTGCTCCTGCCGCGGAGGAGCACCATCCCGCTATCCTTGGGGGCCAGGTGGTCTGGTATCGACCAGGCCACGTGTGGGAGCTGGTAACACAGGATTGAGCACTCACCTTCGCGCCGAGGCCCATTTGCGTGCTTGTATCTTTACCGGCAGGATTAACTGCGCAACCATTTGGGTAATATTGTTATGGACACTACCAAGCCCACAATACATTGCACAGGAATCAACAGGGCAGCCAATCCAGTGGCGTGCAATTGAGTATTCAAATGAGGGACTGTGTCACATGCGCATACTAGTCATTGTCGAAAGCCTTTGAAGAAGGGGTTTTCCGAAACGCGTCAGGCATCAACGACAGAGGGGCTGCTAACGGAATCGACGTGTTTGGTGTGGTGCATACCTATTAAAGGCTTGTAGCCTGTTACCAGTGTCTGAGTGCTTCTCGCAGAGTGGACAACTTGGGAGCAGTAATTTACACGCGGAAGTCCTGCCACGGAGGAGCACCACCCTGCTATCCTTGGGGGCCAGGTGGTCTGGTATCGACCAGGCCACGTGTGGGAGCTAGTAACACAGGATTGAGCACTCACCTTCGCACCGAGGCCCATTTGCGGGCTCGTTTCTTTACCGGCAGGATTAACAGCGCAACCATTTGGGTAATAATGTTATGGACACTACCAAGCCCACAATACGTTGCACAGGACTCAACGGGGCAGCCAATCCGGTGGCGTGCAATTGAGTATTTAAATGAGGGACTGTGTCACATGCGCATACTAGTCATTGTCGAAAGCCTTTGAAGAAGGAGTTTTCCGAAACGCGTCAGGCATCAACGACAGAGGGGCTGCTAATGGAATCGACGTGTTTGGTGTGGTGCATACCTATTAAAGGCTTGTAGCCTGTTACCAGTGTCTGAGTGCTTCTCGCAGAGTGGACAACTTGGAAGCAGTAATTTACACGCAGCAGTCCTGCCGTGGAGGAGCACCACCCCGCTATCCTTGGGGGCCAGGTGGTCTGGTATCGACCAGGCCACGTGTGGGAGCTGGTAACACAGGATTGAGCACTCACCTTCGCGCCGAGGCCCATTTGCGGGCTTGTATCTTTACCGGCAGGATTAACAGCGCAACCATTTGGGTAATAATGTTATGGACACTACCAAGCCTACAATACATTGCACAGGACTCAACGGGGCAGCCAATCCAGTGGCGTGCAATTGAGTATTTAAATGAGGGACTGTGTCACATGCGCATACTCGTCATTGTCAAAAGCCTTTGAAGAAGGAGTTTTCCAAAACGCGTCAGGCATCAACGACAGAGGGGCTGCTAACGGAATCGGCGTGTTTTGTGTGGTGCATACCTATTAAAGGCTTGTAGACTGTTACCAGTGTCTGAGTGCTTCTCGCAGAGTGGACAACTTGGGAGCAGTAATATATTTAAATATATATATATATGTATATATATATATATATATATAAATATATATATATATATATATATCTATATATATATAGCGAGGGTTTTTCATAAGAAGCTGGTCACATCCACCAAGCGGGGCTGGTGCGGTGTCACGGATAAGGCTCCATGTGGAAATCCAAGCAAGTACGCCTCCCCAAATGAAAGGGAGCGCAAGACTGCACTCAGTGTTTCAGAAGTCAAATTAATTTATTGCAGCAACGCGTTTCGCCCTGAAAAGGTCTTTGTCAAATCCATTTTTACAATCGTGCCCAACCAGCTTTAAAAATAACCCATAATGGTTATAGAAATTGATAAAATACACAAGAAGCACCATGTCGCCTGGTGTAAGAAGGAATGCAAAAACAGACTTATTACATGATACAGTCTGTGTAAAATCAAATTTGCATCACTACCTTTGATAAATATTGAACGTAGAAATAATTAAATTAAAAGAAAATATCGGCCTAAGAATGGCAAGGATACTGTTGTGCAAGCAGGAAATCCCGATGTCACGAATTAAATCACAGTACACATTCAGCTAAATGTAAGCATGCCAAAAATAAGATCAAAACATGTTACATCCAATGTGGCTTAAAACAATGACAAATGACTGGCAATAATTGTGGAACAGATTGCCATGTGGCGTGACCAACAATACAAGTTGTATATAGCTAAATTCATACAAATGGTCAAGTGACCAGGTTCCCAGTGTAATTACCCAGCCAGGGGTATTTCCAATAGTGGCCAAGTGGCCTATTGTGCCATACAGAGTCAAATAATGCATCTAAAGTAATGATAAATATCTAGGTCTTTCATACCAGAATGCATTCAGCTCCTAACTAAAAGGTTTGACCAAAAAACTAAAAAGGTGATCCCCTGCTCAAACTGAGCAGTCATATAAAAGTGCAAAATAAGTGGGGGGGAGGGTAATCATAACAAGGGACACATCTGTAGTGAATACATCGGTGCCCTATAGACGGGGAGGCCAGAAGAGGACAAAGGGTCAGAAAAGAGAATATCTGCAGTGTGGTACAAAGGATACTCTCATGATTTGAGCATGTGAGTGGCGAGGGACACAATGAAGGAAACTGAATTAGAAACGAAGGGGCAACTAGTATTCAAATAAATTTTGAGAGACAATGAGACATACTTCAGTAAAGTATCACATCAGCCGATGTGTATGTGAAGCTCCTTACTCTCATTGAGGCCTCCAGGGTGCTTACTGCCGAGTAGGAGAATGTATTCTGACTCCTTTTGCCGCAACCGCCTTTCCCTTTTGCCGCAACCGCCTTTCCCTGATGCCACCTCTGGCTGTTTTTTTCAATTCTGTCAATGGTAAAGAAAACAAGAAGATCAGCATTCTGTTGGTGTTGGCTGGCCCAATGTCTAGCGACAGGGTATGTCCGATCTAAATTCTTTATGGCCCTATAGTGTTCAAAAACACGTTTCTTCACAGGGCCTATTGTGCCGCCGACATACTTAAGGCCACAAGGACACAACAGGACATAAATGCAAAAATCACTCGTACATTTCATGAATTTGTTAATCTTTCTTTTTTTGCCTTTGGCGGTAGTGAATGTTCTCACATTGTTGCTCTTTTTGCAGCCTTACATTTCCCACATTTGTAGAACCCTTTTTGGTCACCTAACCAGCCCTCTCTTCTGTTGTCTGCTCCTGTGTTAGTGTGGACCAACATATCACATAAGGATTTGGGCTTGTGATAGGTAATGATCGGACCTTTGCTTACGGTCTTCCCTATCGTGGGATCACATTTGATCAAATGCCAATGGCGCGATAGCACCTTTCTGACCTCATGGCTGCTGTGGTTGAAAGTGGTGATTAGTCGTACTGGTGCCTGACCCTCTTCTACCATTTTCTTCTTTTGACTGGTGAGTAAACTGTCCCTAGACACTCTGGAAACTTTATCAACAGCGATTTTGAGAACTCTGTCAGGATATCTCCTGGGTTTAAAGCGTCCCAACATCCTTTTCTGTTCTGCCTCAAAGTTGGCCATCGTACTGCAGTTGCGTTTAGCACGCAGTAACTCCCCGTAGGGTGTGCTCCACTTAAGGTTAAGAGGATGGTGACTATCAGCATGTAAGATGCTGTTACTTGCTGTCTGTTTACGGAAAGACTCGTGTTAAGTTGTCCCTCACTGACCTCCACTGTGACATCGAGAAAGTCCATACACGTGGAATGTATCTTATGTGTGAAGGCTAGATTCAACTTGTTGTTCCTGATGTGTGACAGAAATTCTTCTAACAAATATATACATACAGAGAAGCACACTTTTTTTAGGAAGAGATAAACACGTAATCAGACTAAATGCCATCACTCACAGTGCAAGAGAGGCAGTGGCCAAAGAGGGCTGACCCACTGCCCCATGCCATGTGGGCAGAAGCAATATGTGAATGCCAGATGAACAGACCAATTATATATACTATATATATATAATATATATTTACAGCTCCCCACAAAAGCGGATTGACCAGCACTCTCGTTACACAAATCGATTTTTTAAAAAGATTTATTGGCGAAATTAATTCATTAACAATCGCGTTTCGGCAATCCTGCCTTTGTATATGTATATATATATATATATCAGGACTGGTGGGTCAATACTTTGCCAATGCTTTTTTAATTTCCACTCTATCATTTTGAGGTATTTTTAGTCATCTGCGTGCATTTGAACTATGTTGAGAAGTTGCATAGATTGAAAGCCAACACTAACTCTTCTTTGCACCAATAATAATCATATTTTCCAGTGATGTGCAGTAAATAAACATAATACAATATAATAAAATAAAGACCCTTTTTCATGCAGCACTCAAACTTTAATAAAACAAAAGAAATAGCAGGTTCTATTGCTAACCCATCCAACACATGTTTTTTCTAACTTGCTACCAGCCCACTCATTCATCTGAGTTGGCATCTTTGACTCTTACCTACTGCAGTTGGCAGCTTGACTGTTCTGTAGATGAGTAGCACTTCTACTGATGTGTTTTTTTGTTGTCAAGGCAGGCTCTCTATCTATTTGGGCTTTTTGTTTTATTTCCTTTTAAAGTTTTGGGTGACTGCCTGTCACTCCCTCAATATGGCGACTCCATTGCAGTCCTCTCTGACACTTGAGGATAATTCAGATTGTTCCCTATGTACTTTTATTTTGGATTTAGCATGGTGTCACTTGACAGATTTTATTAGTGTCATGATATTTGCTACTTCAGTGCTGGGTTGATATGAGACAGCAGGATCCACAGCTTCATAAAGCAGCCTGCATAGTTGTACCTACGTCTAGAATGTCTGCAGTCGCCTGCATTGAAGACAGCATGCATGGGCTGTCGTCTGACAATGTGATAGGCTGTACGACATTTTTCCACTATATTACTTTTGTCAACAATAGCTTCCAGATGAAGATTTTTTCTAGCTGGCACAACTCTGGCATCACTGCCTGAAGATTGAGCCTTATGATGATGCTAGGATATTCATCAAGATAATTCCCTGGTTCACTCAAATATTAATTCTGTTAAAATGTGTTAGACCTAATGCACAATGTAAACACACTTGAGAACTTTGCCATTTGGTGTTGGCGAATTCAGCAGTTCTTAACATTTTGACCTCTGTGTAGCCATGCACAATAAATCTGGGGACCCCCACTGAGTCATTAATGGAAACCGGGTAGCTCCGCATGAGAAATTTCTATGATATGAACACCAAAACAGCACACAAAAATACACATCAAACAAATACACAAATCATGACATATTTTATTTAATTCTCAAACAAAAATAGAAAAATCCAAATTAAATTTTGTAAACATTTTCTAAATTTGTTTTTTTAATTCTAAAAGACAAAGCGATATGCAATAATCTAGCATATCACTGTGTCTTTTTTGCTCCTAATGTATTCTCTATTTTTTGCTATTTGTGGCCACCCATCATACATACTATATTCTGCTTTCTATCCTTGAGCTGATCCCATGAATCAAGCTAAAGATACCAATTTTACTTTTAGTCTCTAGTTTCAAATTCCTTCGCATTTACAGAACGTTAGTATCTTTAATTTTCTATTTTGCCTCTTTATGTATATATAATTAATTAATCTGCTAACACTGTTTTTCAAAACGATCATCAACCCTCTGAGTAGGCTTTGCAGACCCCTAAGGGTCGGGCAGGGGGTGGGGGCCACAGATTAACCACAGGGATAAATTAAGATATAAGGTACATTCTGAAAATTGCTTACTGAAGTCTCAAGGTGCAATCTGGCCAAAGCTGTTCTTCTTGATTGCAGAACTGTATGCATGTATCACATCAAATCAAAAAGCGATGCAATAATAATTTAGTAAACAAAAATGAGATGTTGGTAGCAAAGATACTTCTCAGCATGTTCATCATTCACTAAAATGATGTCTGCCAATTCTATCAGTTCCCCTACAGTGTCAATTGGCTTCATTTGGGTTAGTCAGCCCCCAGGTCTGACCAAGTTGTGTTGTCTGCCCACGCTACCTCATTAATATAGTTTTAATTTTCTATGGCTGCCTTTAAGATGCTCTCAAATCAGAAATTGGCGGAATATCAATGGTTGCTGTATGTGAAGTTAAAATGGTATTTCTTCTGTTGGTTCCAATAAATGGTCTGACACTCTTCTCACTTGGTCGAGCTGTGATCATCCTTTATGGAGCGTTCCACTGAACATGCGAAGACTCCAGAGAAGATAAATCGAAATAGATATATGGTCATCTCGCTTTCACTCTAACAGTGGTTTCACCAAGATGCATTTCTCTGGGGCACATAGAGATTATTTGTGGCCCTGAATGAATATAGGAATTTGCCTCCTTCACGTTCTATCTGAGGATGGCCTGGGTCCAAGCCTGAGTGCTCTTTTTTTTTCTAACCCTTTTACCTGACAAGAACAAGAAGAGGTATTTTCTGTCTTCTGGGGCCAAGATGACTCCTTGTGAAGTCTGCACTTTTCATAAGGACGGAAATGTCATAGCATGTAATTCGCAACTCAAAATGGCTTCCATTGTAAAGATACTGCTCGTTAGTTTTCCAGTCCATAATGGCTGGACAGTTTTCTGTATGTCACTTCCTGTATCCTGTAAGCACTCCATGCTTCTTCACACTTATGTCTTGTTTCTGCTAACAAAAAGAGCTGAAACAGTCAGCATCTTGCATGGCATATACTGCAGTAGCTTTTACGGCAGTGGGTTCATTATCCCTGGTTAATGATTTTTGTCCCTGAATTTTCTTCAGAGAACTCTTCCTAGAATCTGCATTTCTTCATCTCCTCCTGGTGCTTCACTCCATTTGAATATGGTCTACAACTATTCCAGACCGGGATTTATGAGTGCCAGGTTACCCTATAATTTTCTAATCTGTATATTCTGTTTACCTAGGGGGTCTTTATACCACTTGGCTTTTCCCCCCAATTAGTGGCCTTTCAAGGAGCCCTCTGTTGCTTTCACAAGATATTCCTTATTGTTAAGCAACACAGTGGCTACAAGAAAAGTTTGCTTCACTCCTTTCAGCCAAGATAAGAGACGAAGGTGCTGCCCTTGCGTCTAGCTATTTATGGCTTGTGACTCATATCAGTTACCATAAAAAGTAATTCCAAAAGCAAGAAAATATTTTTCTGTATTGCAAATCTAGCTTGCTCAAAGGTTTTATGTTCATTGCATTTCTAGCTGTAAATCCAATAATTTTTATAACTCTTGTTTTGCAAGTAGCCAGCAGTCATTTCCTTAGAAGAAAATATTATTTGATTGTAGTAACAGCTGTGTTAATAATTGAGCAGCCTTCACTGTCTTTATTCTGGTCTGTATGTTTAACAAAATTATAAATAAGTTTATATTTTTGCACCATACTCCCCATTACATGTGCATTTAAACAGCAGTATATGAGAGTGCCAGCCTACAAGATTACTGGCTGTAAGAAATTGGGTTACTAGTTTAGGGAGCTCAGACCCTTCTCAAGCAGCAACTACAGTTCTTCTCAGGTTGAAGTCACACACAAACCCAAAATTAACCTGTGCTCAACTCTCGAGTGCCTTGGCACAGAGCAGTCTCACAGGCAATGTGTAAATTATTTCTGCAACACTTCAAACAGTAACACAGTTGAAACACTCTGCAAAAGAAGCCCACAACAGATGTTGAAAAATAGAGTATAGTTTAATAAATAACACAAGACTGAAATGGCAAAAATCTAATTAGTACAACAAGAGATATTCAATTTTAAAGATTTTAGGGAAAGTAGTGCCAAAAGGTGTAAAGCAGCAACTGAGGAAATGTGGTCATGCCCGCCAGAGCAAAGTCACATTTTTAGGCCGACCACAATGGATCGTGGGATGGCTACAGGGGCCCACTGAACAGAGTATTTTAAAATCCTGGTTTGTGGAGCATTGCGAGGATCCATGTCAAAGATGCGTTGCGCAACTGATGCGATGTGTCAGTTCCAGGATATGGCGAAACTGTGGTGAAAGGTCCTGCTGCGTCGCCATTGAATATCCTGTCAATGAGGCCTTGCAATGCAAAGTCTAACGTCAAGGATGCGTCGCACAGTCGGAGCGATGTGTCAGTCCTAAGGAGCTGTGAGGTTGCAATGCAGAGTCCAGCTTCCTTGTCAAGGCTGCCGTCAATGAGAGATGCAAGGGCCTAGACCAAGGATGTGTCGCGCAGCAGCAGTTCCAATGCAATGCGATATGGGTCTTCGTGGTGGGTCCCATCCATGCAGCAGTTAGGATTTGTGGGTTCTGCTCTGGGTTGCGCTGCACAGCAGAGGAGATGCATAGCTCCGCTGGATTCACAGAGGCTGGTAGAGCACCTTAGTGCCACTTCTAAGGGTCCAGGGCTGAGTGCCAATCACTTGGCAGGGCAGACTTACAGGTGGCAGAATCTAGGTGCAGGAACAAGGTTGTTGGAGCCTTCTGTCCCTGAGGCTCAAGTCAGAAGGCCAGCCAACTAGCCCTTTGAGTCACTCTGGGGTTCTGGTTCAAGGGATTCAGGTCCAGTCATTTCCACCCAGGCAAGAGAGCAGCAGGTCAGCACAGCACGGCAGCAGTCCAGAAAGGCAGTAGTCCAGCAGGGCAGCTGTCCAGCAGAGTGACAGTCCTTCAGCAGCACAGCAGTCTTTCTTCATGGCAGAGTATCCACATGTCCAGAAGTTTACTAAAGAATTGGAGTTTTTAGTTTTAGTATTTATACCCAGTTGTGCTTTTGAAGTGAGGGAGAAGCTTCTAGATGTTTCTCTGTGAAGTCCCTATGCATCCTGGCATCCCTGCCCTGGCTCCAGACTAACTACAGGAGGTAGGCAGCCTATTCAAGTGTAAGTGGGGCTGTGCCTAGCTCCTCCCTCCCATTCTGCCAGTGATGGCCCATGCAGGCTAACTAAGCTCCCTATTGTGTGTGGCTGTCTATGAGTAATACACAAAGCTCAACTTTCTGCTACACCCAGTCATGTGACCCAGGTGTAGGCTACAGCAGTAAATGGCTAGGGCAGGAAAATTCCAACTAAAAGTATCGACAATGTATTGGGAAACCCGGGCCTGCACATGCATGTGCATATAAGTTTATGGTTAACTATCAAACAGCTGGTCTTTTACAAACTTTGATTTCACTCTAGACCATCTCATTACAATTGCATAGGAAGCATAAGCTATTAGTTTCTCCTGAGGGGACCATTGTTTAACTTTCTAAAAGTGACATTTTCAAAATTGTAATTTAAAATCAGACTTCCCCATAAGTTAGGATTGTTCATTACGATTCCAAAGACACCAAACATGAACTGCCTACCTGCTTCCATCTGGAACTTATAGCTTATTGAATGTAATAAGGTAACTCCTATGTTAGTCTATGGAAGGGGTAGGCCTTGCAGTAGTGAAAAAATGAATTTAAGTGTTTTTCACTAGCAGGTAAAACTGAAAAGTACATGTCCAATTTTTTAAATACACTGTACCCTGCCCTCTGGGCTGTCCAGGGCCTACTCTAGGGGTGACTTATATGTATAAAAAAAGTGAGGTTTGGGCCTGGCAAAAGGTTTATCTTGCCAGGTTGAAATGGCAGTTAAGAACTGCACACACAGGCTCTGCAATGGCAGGTCTAAGACAAGTTTAAAGGGCATCTTAATTGGGTGGCACAATCAGTGCTTTAGGCCCACTAGTATTAATTTATTTATAGACCATGGGCACATGTAGTGCCACTTTACTTGGGTCTTTCAAGTAAATTAAATATGCCAGTTGGGGTTAAGCCAATATTACCATGTTTTAAGGAAGGAGAACATGTCTCTAGCACTGGTTAGCAGTGGTAAAGTATGCAGAGTCCTATAGCCAGCAAAAATGAGATCAGCAAAGTGGAGGAGGAAGGCAAAAGGTTTGGGGGAAGACCACCCTAAAGCTGACAGGTCTAACACTTGCCATGTCTCCAAGTTTTTTGGCTTCTAAAATAAATGTGGATGTCATAGTTTTGGTTGGCTTTTGGATTTATTCCTTGATCAATGTGTGTGTTTTAATAAGGAGCTGCATATTGACACGCTCTGCAAATTTTTACCTTCTTCATGATATTCTGCACGGGTACACAGACACAATTGTTGTTTTGAAATTTTAAAGGCCCTGTTAAGAACCCTTTTCAAAATAATTTAAACTGTAATAAAACATATGCCTTCAACTGATATTATCTTTATTGTAAAAACGTGCAAAACCTTTCAGAAACACGCGATGAACACACTTGTCATACATTCAAGGTTATACCTTTATTCTTTGCCAATGCTTGTTTCATTTTCTAGGAGGAACACGCAAATATTAGTGGACATTTTTTAATGCTTAGTAGAAATATGCAGGACATGGATTGTGCATTGATAGAGAGGCCTGTCCTGTTTTTAAATCGGGTTGATTTTACAAAATGTAAGTTCAATTGCAATAAGGAGATCTATAAATAAAGTCTATTTTTTCTAACGTGTACTTTAACTAAAGCTGTTTTATACATGGGAAAGTAAAAATCCAATAACAAAACTTTTGATTGACTGGTACAAATTTTATTTAGCACATTTACTCAGTATGCTTTATAGATACATATAGAATGATGATAGGCAAGGATAGTCAGGCACATCTTCCCTGCACATTTGCCCACCTACTTTGAAACCTTAGACACATTTGTCTTTTTTGAACCTTCAGTGTGCAGGTGCAAAGTATACATTTGGGAGTAAAGGAGCTAATAGGCTGTTCGAAATGTCATTTTTTCAGGTTGAATGCTTTATTTTGCAAAAATATTAAACAACTTAAAAAGATAAAAGAGCTACAATATTACTGATGAATACAATAGGTATAAAATGTAAATCATGGATGACAAAACAAGGAAGAATGAAAGTTACTAACTTATGTCAAATGCATGTAATAATAGTGCAAAGAGAAGTTAATATTTAGAGCAAGCCAAAAAACAGTATGATAAGGGGAGGGTGGAAAATGCAGAGGGAAAGAACAGTAAGTACTATTACTTGTAATAAATATCTAAAGAAATGTGTAATAGACCAAATTAATATTTAAACAAACATCATAGTACAATAATTAATTGTAAAGGAAATGGTTGAGATAAAACAGAGAGTTGTAATACTCTACAGAGGTTTATAATGACCTTTTGACCATTTGTTTGTAGAAATATTAGAATTTCCAATAAATTCTATAATAAGTAACCATAATATCTCCATAAATGTAAAGTAATGATGGAGTGAGATTTGCAGTATCTAATCTATGGTTCAAAGAGATGAGATTCCACCATGTCTTAAAGGATGGATACATTCAGTGAATTTGTTGAATTAGTGATAATAATTTGAAAGACAACAACTATTAATAAGTCAATTATTTGAACATCTATTGATGTTTTTGACCAAATATCAGAAGGACTACCATGATATATATCAACGATCTTAAAAGTAAACTTAACATGAAAAATCTCATTAATTCGACTCCAAACTTGAGTCCAGAATTTCATAATATTTGGCCAGAGAAATGCCATGTGCAATATATCTGAATGATTAACATTGCGAGACAAACATTTGAAATCATCACATTTATAAATAGTTAAAATAGATGCAAGTGTGATGAGTAAACAATTGTGTATAAAGGATACGTTTGAGTAGTCTTCGTAGCCCGGGACATTTGTAGTAATTTAAACCAAATGTAATTCTAACCACGTTGACTCATATGACGTGGGATTGCCCTCTGCTCCGGCATTATTGGTCAGAGGTATTGGAGACGCTCCGAGAGGCAACTGGCCTTTGGATTGAGGAAACTATAAAGCATTGCCATTTAGGGGTTTTGCCGACCACAAAGATAAGGAACAGAATGCAATATAAATTTGCGAACTTGGAACTGGTACTCACTAGGAGCCACATAGAAATATACTGGATACAACCCGTGCCCCCTAAATTGCCCAGATGGATAGCGAATGTGTATGAATGGGGGGGTGGCTGAAGAGCGATGTGTGTGCATAGTCTGTACGGACGAAAATGCAGAATGGAATCTAGAGACGTGGGGAATATTGCTGAATAAATTACAGACCCCTGGGCAGGTGGCTGTGGCACCCGATACCCATTTAAAAACTAGGAACCCTGACACACAGACAAGGAGTGGTAGAGGTACCCCTAATAGTCCAGGTAATACCAATTAACACAGAAATTGTGGGCCTCATGGACGATGTGGGAGACACACAGGTTACTGCAGAGGGTAGACACCCGAGATCTTAATTTAGGTGGGTGCAGCCTGTGCCCCTACAGCCGGAGAAGCCACTGCACTACATTTTATGGGGGATACCCAGGGACAAGGGCCCAGTACTTCGTTACCTAGTACATCATAGGTTCATTTAACGAGGAGGAGAGATGGATAGAACTGTAAATATCACATTGGTCCTTGATGCCAGGAGATATGTAGGAACTGCTGCCCAGTTTTTGATTCTTACTTTTATTAGTTCCGTGTTTATTGATAATTGTATTCGGAAAAAAAAGTAAATAGTGATGTGCAGCTTTTTTCTATTGTGCCTGTGATACTTGTTTTTGACGTAGCACTGCCACATGTATAGAAGAAAACAGAGAAAAACAATTATGTACTGTATTTATGAGACACATACTTATATTGTATATTTCTGCTATGTGTATCCCAAAATAAAAACGATAAAAAAAGTGTAATTCCAAATGGAAACCTGCCAGGATACTTGAAGATTGCAATCCCAAGACAATTCAGTAGAAGATTTGGGTCTGAAAGGAACACCAGATATGAGATATTTATAACTGGATGATGCTTTAGGACGAGATATCAACGATGGTTAAATATTTTTTATCAGAAGGGGTATATGAGGAGGTGGTGTCCAGCAACAACAAATTATTAATAGGTTCAGATTTAGGAAGTTCCAATTTATTTTTAAAGCTTTGGGAACACTTGTATTTTGAACAAAAATCAGTAAGTCATATGAAAGTAGAATTCTCAAGTAGATGATAAATCCATAACACATAGGGCCTCATTACAATGTCGGTCGGAGTTGCCTCCCAACGACGTTGCCGCGGAATCGGGACTGACCGACCTCCGGTCGGTGGTACAGATTGCATTATTACGATGTGACCGCACATGGTGCAGTTGCAGACACCCATTTCTCTATGGGAGCTTGTGCGGTGGTCAGAAACTGGTCACAGAACAAGCTCCCGTAGAGAAATGGGAGTTTGTGTACATTCCTGCACCCTGTGGCAGGCACCTTATGGTGTCTGCCACAGGGTGCAGGGATTTACAGGGGGACACCATTGGTGGCCCCTAAGCCTACAACCATAGGCCACGGAGACAAAGTCTATGTCGGAAAGGCTGGCATGGAAAGGCTTTCTGAAACTGGCATCGTGATACTGACGGCAAATACGCCGTCCTTAAGGGATTACGTTGTGGTTCAGACTGGCCGACGGTCAGACCGGCCAGTTTACACTTCGACCACCTTCATTGTAATAAGGTGGTCGGACAGTAATCCTTAGATTTCGGTCGGAAAGCCTCCAACCTGTGGTCAGAGGCTTTCCGACCGACATCCTAGTAGGGCTCATTGTGTTTCCTCCAGAAACTCCATAGCTTTCTTATTGATTTTATTGTGTTTATCATATCATGGATATGATTGACGAAAAAAATCCTTTAGTGATTTTCCAAACCGTAAATGTGATTCAATAATTTGCAAGTAAATTGAAAAATAGATGAGGAAAAATTAGGTGGTCTAGCAGAGAATTTTACAAACTCTTTAAGACAGATGGGACATGTAAAGGCTTCTTTTATACTGACCCAATTTAACTCCTACAAGTAGACAATTTTTTTAAGGTAGGTAAGAGATAATCTAGGTCTTTTATTACTCCATACAGAAACAGAGAAAAGAGACTCAATTTGTTTTAAAAAATTAACACAGTATATTACCTGGCAACATAGAGGTAAGATATAAAATCTGAGGATAAAGCATCATTTTAATAGGCCCAATCCACCGCACCAAGAAAGGACTACAAGATTCCGCTTCTTAATGAGGGAATCTAACCTATGAGAAAGTTCTGTCAAATTTATATTAATAGTCTCTTTAATAGTACTAATGAACCACTACTACTAATAGTACTACTGAACCATAGAACCTAAACTGTTAATCAAAGTTGGAGTCCAACAGAAATAATGTGTAGAACTAAACATATCCTTTGTGCAAAATCTATTGAAAGGTAAAGCTTCTGATAAGTCATATTTAATTTTGCATCCAGAAACCATTGAAAAGCTATGAACTTCTAGAACAAAAATTGTATAAATTGGTTTCAGGGTTTGAAATAAATATTAAGATGTCATCAGCGTAGGCTGCTAATTTTAATTGTTGAGAACCAAATTTGAAGCCAGTAATTTTAGGGTTTTCTCTCATTTGTGACAAGAAGGGTTCTAAAAACAAAATAAACAAAAATGGGGATAGAGGGCTTCCCTGACAAACTCTCCTCTTTAAATAAAAATATTTGGAGGTCATATCATTAGTTTTAATACATGCTGTTGGGAACTGTAAAGCATGGAACTCATACAAATAAAAAATTGGAACAAAACCATACCAACTTAGCACTTTGAAATTATATGTCTAATCGGCTCTCTCAAAGGCCTTTTCCACATCAATGGTGATGACGGATAAGACAATTTAGATATATTAGATGTAGTTAGCACATTAAAAAATAATTGTGCATTATCAGAGAAGAGCCTACCTTTAATAAAACCAGATTGTTCTCTACCAATTAATTTAGTTAACAGAGGTTATCAACGTAATGCTAAGATTTTACAAAGATTTTGTAATCTATATTGACCAGTGATATAGGTCTATAGTTTTTAGCAAGGAAAGGGTTCTTAACCTCTATATGGATAACACAAACAGTTGCCTCTTGGAATGAACCTCCAGCAGAACACTAGAAATAAAATAATGAAACAATTCAGGTATTTTGGGAAATAACACATTAGCAAAATGGGAATACAATTTGATACAAAAGTCATCCAGGCCAGGAGCCTTGTCTAATTTAAAAGAAAGACTGATTTAATAATGTCATTTGTGTGAATATCTTTATCTAAAATGGCAAAATCAACATGTTCAATGTCAGGTTCATGGATTGAGTGTGAAAATAGTTTAACATCTTCAACATTGGAGGGGGGGGGGGTTCGGCGGTATAGAGACCTTCATAGAATTTGGCAAAATCAAAAACAATTTCATTTTCTTTGTAAATATGAGAGCTATTACAGTCTAATAATGATTCCACCTTCGATTGTCCTTTTCTGCTTTTAAGATAATTCGCTAGAAATGTACCCCCTTTGTTCTGGCCATCATAATATCAAGCACTTGTTTTAAGAAGGAAGGTTGAAGTATCATTCATAGAAGATTTACATACTTGACGTGCACGCTGGAGGGATAGAAGACTCCAAAGCCAAAAATTCCTTTTCCTCGCAAGGCATTGGGGAAACACCTTTGCAGAGCAGGGCAGGCGCTTAGATTTGAGAACATTTAGCCACAGCGCAGGACACACTTGACGGGGACTCTGGAGGGCTAGAGGACTCCAAAGCCCACAAATCCTTTTCCCCACCAGGAGGCGGGAGATGCTTTTGCAGCACCGGTTGAGAGCATAAATATGAGAACATTTCCTAGAACTTGGGACACACTTGTCAGAGACGCTGGAGGGCTGAAGTACTCCACAGCCCACAATTCCTTTTCCCTTCCCAGGAGGTGGGGGAAACACCTTTGCAGCACCAGGTGAGCACTTAAATTTGGGAACATTTGTTCAATGCACGAATTGTTCCCGAGTGCATGCCCAGATAAGCACAGGGCCAAGAGCAGGCCCTTCTGGGCCCATCAGAGCCCAGGACCTTTTGCCTGTGTTCAGGGAATTGCTTAACAGTTCCTTCGAGGCAGCCCAGTTAACTCGTAACTGGAAACATGCATCTGTTTTTCCTGTGCTAAAAAGCCTTCTCTTGTTCCTGCTTAGCCAGAGAATTATAGGCCCATCTCCTTTCTTCCCTTCTTATCTAAAATAGCTGAAAAATATATCAACCAGCAAGGGTCAGGTTTCATTGAGGAAAGGGATCTTCTATATACTATATATAATCTGGTTTCTGCCCCCATTACTGCACTGAGTCGGCCCTTTTTTAGACTCAGAGTCCATGACCCAGGCTATGGACATTGGGGACACTGCAGCTTTACTGCTACTGGACCTAAGTGCGGCTTTTGACACCGTGTCCCATGGCCATCTTGTGGAGGGGTTATGGAGTTACGGTGTTGGCCATAAAACCCTAAAGTGGTTGGCGTCTTTCCTGGAAAACCGCACTTTCCAGGACCTACAGAAGCCTTTCTGCTACAAGGTGGTTCCTTTGCCCCAGGGTGTTCCACAGGGCTTCTCGCTTAGCCCTACCCTTTTGAGGTCGAGCCTATAGTGGCAGCGCGCATGCGCTGCTCGCTTTGCGAGGCATGCTGTATTCAGTATGGAGTGGAAGCTCCGTGGAAGCTCCGCCCACTCTCTGCCCATATTTTTCATTGGCTTAGTTCCTAAATGCTGCCTTTCGATTGGTTTTAGGCTTGTTAGTCCCTCGTTATGATGGCCATGTCGTCATTTGTATCCTTCCATGGCTACTGGCCCCTTTACTTTGAGTGTTGCACAGTATGTTTTATTTAGATTGTGAGCACTATTTTCTTCCCGTGCCTCCCCCCTCCCGCAGTCCATGCCTTCTCGGCCGCCCCCCCGCACTCCCGTTGTTCGTGCTTTCTCGCCCGCCCTCCCGTTTGCAAATCAATAGGTCTCGCGTAAATGCGAGTCCTATTGCATTGCAAATGCTTGTTTGTTTTTCGATTTCCTTGTGTAGTATCCTCGTGGGTAGTCTGTCTTCTTTTTTTCATGACATATTTCTGGTATTATGTAGCCTTTCTTCTATTTACTTTATCCAATATAAAGCTTATTTTCCTCAAGTTGGAGTTGTTTCTGTTTCATTGACTTATCGCTTTAGTTTTTTTTAATTCCCTTAGTATTACCCATTTCTTCCTTATTTCTTTGTGGTGCGATTCCGGATCTGTACTTTTTTGTTCGCCTCTGCTGTGTAATAAAGTTTTGGTTGCGTTTTTGTCGCACATGCGCAGTGTAACCGCTTTCAGCGTTGCTGTTTCGAAGCTGGATGCCTTAAGGGAACCTAGGAGTGGTGAGTGGGTCGTTCTGTTGATGAGAATGTCGTTATTAGTTGGAAAATGTAGAGGGAGGATTAAAGAAGGTCATCTTATGATCCAGGCTATGGACGGGGATCAAGGACAGGGTGGCTTTAGGGGTGAAGGTTTAGCACTAGAACCTATTATGATGGGTGGAGTGGAGTTGTTCTATCAGGTTTTAAGGTAGAGTGGGACATTTACTGGGATGGGGCATCAGATGCTGAGCTGTCTGACGGTTGTCAACAACTATTTAATGGGTCAAGAAGTCGAGGAGCCTTATGGATGGGAGGAGGGATTGTATTGTAGCATTTCTATACCGCTTATGATTCCATTGTGGGGCGCTAAAGCACTTACCCACTCTAATAGTTAACTACATTGTGTAGGGTGCATGATTGGATGGGAGTTGTCTTTGTTTTGAGCCTAGAGGGGAATTGTTTTCTTGTCATTGGTGGAGACTACCAAAGTGTGGCTATCGCACACTGGGTGGTGATAGATGCAAGTATGCGAGAGATAGATGCGCATATTATAATAATAACTGGTCAATCCATGTTAAAAGATGCTTGAACGAACTTGTTCTTTGTCATCTATGGTCTAACCCAGCCGATATTGTTTGTGATACAGCCGGTATTGTCAAATACGCCTTTCTGAGCTTGAAATTCAAGTGTCGCATCAAACTTGCACGCTCTTCAAAATTGATTTATAAATATTTGTGGGTAAAACAATCACTGGGCATGGAAAATTATCTAAATAAAATGGATCCTGATGCACATCACACTTTATACTTAAAATTGTGCTTAGGCACTTTACCTACCAGACTTTACCTGGCGAATACGACGCTATAATTGTAATAAGGACTAAAACATATTGCCAGCTAAAGAGTACAGGCACAGCCATAGGGGCAATGGGATGGTGTGTATGTGAATCCCCCCTCCCCAAAACTGAGGTGAATCAGAGCGTCCAGTATGGCTACGCGTGGCAGGCAGAGATGTGGTCATATGAGTAAAAAGATGGCAACAGTGCAAGAATGGGAATTAGTGACATGAGTTGTAGTCGTGCACTTTTTTTTAGGTCGAGCCTAGCGGCAGCGCGCATGCGCTGCTCGCTCTGCGAGGCATGCTGTAGTAGAATATGCCCTTCCTTTGGGTGTGTTCGTCACGCTCATGGCAACTGGCTCTGTTACATGGGTCATTTCACTTCAGGGCATTTCGAACTTGCGGCAGACTTTTTAACTTTTGGCTGGAACGCCATGGCGATGATGGACATATGAAGAGCCTGCAGGAAAGAAAACACCTACCAGCAGAACTACTAACTCTGAGGCGGTTCCGGCCTTCGGAATCATGTATGTTTTGTATTTGGTGACAGTTTTTTAACATTATTTAACACTACATAGTCGCTGTAGGACACTGTTGGTTTCAGAAAGGTGTTATGTGTTTTCTCATATGAACAGGCGGCACAAGTCGCCGTCAAGCTCCTCCCTCTCCCTGTACTTGCCCTACGTTCTTTTAGCCTGTACATTGCTGCTCCAACGCCTCTACATCACCCTCCCTTTTTTCATCTCTTCTCCCCTGAGTGATGTGTGTCCCACCACTGCAGGCAGCTGATTGCATTTAGCAATACTGTAAAAGCTTAACACCCCCTCAGGGCATTTTGAATCCACACAACCCACCCCCTCGCCCCTTCTTCTAATGGTAGTAACCCATTTATGTTCATGTCATTTTGTTTAAGGCCCGGGCCTATTTTTGATCCAAATCCAACCCTGCTCTGTAGGGTCTAGACTGTACATCCTGGTGTTTTACAAGGACTTTGATTTACCCCAATGTTAGTTTACCTAAGGTCTACATTTGCGGCGGCATCATAACCTTTTTATTTTCTTCACTTTAATGGCACATTATAATCTCCGCATTTGTTTTTTTTTCTTTGAACTGAAGCTGATTTTCGTGAAGTGACCAAGAAAGGTGAAATGCGTTTGTCATTTAGATAACAGTGACCGTACTCTAAACGTGGTAGAACACGTCCCTATGCTCAACTCTGCATACTTCAAATCTGCCTGCTTCATTTCAAAGTTCTTTTGATTTTTGGAAGATGAACATGATCCTGCACCTCAGCTTGACTAAGCTCCAAAGCATAACTCAGCACCACATCAGCATCACCTCAGTATCACTCAGCATCACCTCAGTATCACCCAGCATCACCTCCGCACCAGCACACCACCACCTGAGTATCATTCAGCACCACCTGAGTATCATTCAGCACCAACTGAGCATCATCTCTGCACCACCATACCACCACCTCAGTATCACTCAGCACCACCTCAGTCTGCCTTCAGAATCTGGCATATGTTGCTTCTCCCCTAGTGTCCATCCGCTGCTAGTGTTGTAATTTAGGTACTATTTCCAACTTCCAACCTCCCGTTGTTTATGCCCCCCATAAGAAAAAAAACGATAACAAACCAGCTTTAGAAGAGGCAGGAGGAAGTTGCCAGCATTGCAAGGTCAAAAAAACTAGAAGATATTTTTTATGGTCACTCTTTTTTTAATAGGGTCATTCAGTTGTACATAATGTCTTAATTGTTATATATAAGGTAACAAATTTGCTTATAACACTTTTTTATTATAACTTTCCAACATGCCGCACAGCATCCATACTGCTCTACAACATAGCTTAAAAGCATTGGCAAAACCAATAGCTCCTGCTAAACACTTATAAGGTCCCAAAGGCAGACCTATTGGCTATGCCAATGCTTGTTAATTTGTACATCCGCCCCCTGTCAGACATCATCGTGCGACATAATATCCTACGCCGACAACACTCAGTCGATCGTCACCTTGTCCCATAACTCAGCTGCTGCTGCCCTGGCTTTGAGGGCCTGCTTATCTGAGGTATCCCCCAATGATGGACCTTAACTGCCTGAAATTAAATGCAGGTAAGACGGAGGTCCTGATCCTTGGCAAGCAGCCCTCAAACTGGTCCTCAGCCTGGTGGCCAGAATCCCTGGGTCCCTTTCCTTAGCCTAACCCCAAGGTTAAAAACTTGGGTGGTTCGTTTGATGATAAACTCACTTTTGAGAGTCACATCACGGCCTTAGCAGGCAAGTGTTTTGGCATTATTAGATCTCTCAAACGTTTTATCCATCTCCTACCATTCTTGGCCCAGAAAACTGTGATCCAGGCTTTAGTGGTCTCTCAGGTGGACTATTGTAACGTCTTATACCTGGAAGCCTCTCAGGCTAGGTTCAAGAGATTCCAGCGAGTGCAGAATTCGGCAGCTTGCCTGCTGGTTAAACTCCCCAAGAGTGCATCTATGAGTAGGGCACTTCGGAAACTGCACTGGCTCCCAGTGGAGAAGCGCCTTTCTTTTAAGGCCCTTTGCTACTGTTATAGGATACATAGGAAGACTGGGTCATTCGTATCTACACTCTCTTCTCACTCCATACTCTCCTAGAAGGTGCCTCAGGTCCTCGGAGGCACTACTTTTGCAAGTGCCCAGAATCAAGAAAGCTCACGCTGGCAGTAGATCTATTTGCTTTCTTGCTTCTAAACTCTGGAATTCCCATCCGCTGCAGCTGTGGCAATCCCCGTCAGAGCCTCAGTTTCAAAAAAACCTCAAGACTTGACTTTTTTAGGCCCCCCTCTCCCGTTTGTCTAATCAGCTTGTTTCCGACTGCTCAACGCTGAGACACTCCTCACAGGAGTAGATATGCACTCTATAAAACGTGTATTATTATTATTATTCTTAGAGGCTGGGCTGGGCAACCCCCTTTGGCGCTCGACTTGTGGATAATCTTTTAAGTGAGTTCTAAGGTAACTGTATTTAGGTAAGAACTCCCAGCCGTTGTTGATTTTCAACTTCAATTATTTAATGATGGTGAAGAGGAAAACCAGCAAGCAAAATGGTAATAAGCAAAACTGAGCTCCACGGTGAGATCTATAACTATCTATCTGTCTTCAGTGATGTGGGCCCTTATTACCAAACTATGCCAGGTGGAAGACAAAAGATAAATCTTGACTACCAACTGTGGAGATACACACAGTGCCTATAAACGGTAGTCTGGAGTGTGCTGGATCACTTGCCAATAACGGGATGAAGGTCAATGCCCTCAATAAGGAGGATAATGTAGGAAGAGTCCGTGCTTCATTCAGCAGAAATTCTTGTGCTATGCAGCAATCCCTCTCTTTTAATATTTCGACTACAACTAATGCATTAACTGGGACGCCCCCACTTAAAAGGAAAAGGAAGAAGCCAATGAGAATCAAATTCAGGGCCAAAGCCGGGATCTGTCAAAAGCAGAGGGATAACTATATTAATCTGTGAAGTATGACCCTGCTTGACTGAGCAGCATTTGAAACCAGACTGATTGATCATTTCATAAGCAGCTTAAACAGAATAGAGAAATGGATGGCAAGTTAGAATTACCATTTAAAATGCCTTCCCTTGAAGCTAACAATCTACAAGCTAGCACACTTAGCTGTTTGCCATTAAATAGTACTCAGACGCAGGCAGTCCAAATTTCAAATGCCCTGCAACAACATGTAAGTACTCATAATCCTCCCTCAGTAGGAGGTATCCGGGTTAACTAAATGCAACCAACTTCCCGGGATTCAATGGATAGATTAAACTTTCAATCTAATTGTTTATGCTCTCATTTTCCTCCAGAATGTACACCATATGTCATTGCTGGGTCACTTCCAAAGGGAAGATCACTCTGCACTTAAGAATGAAACAACCCACACTGGCTGAAAAAGAATTCAGGCTGAGATACTTTCAGTGACAAGAACTTAATGGTTTGATAATCAGCCAAAGGAATCCTCAGGTGAATGCGTACTGATTAACTTCAGAAAACCCTTTGCTGAAAGTTCCCTTCTGCAACGCCTTCAGGCACAGAACTGATCAGCAGGCTCTATTAAAGCTTTGCCACCAGAATATTTTTATAAACCACAATCTTGGATGACTGCACCCCAGTTGATGGAAGAATGTCTCCGAGTGGTTTTGGAGTATGGTCTTATGGCTTTGAGACAAGGAATAGTTATAAAGACCTCCATTCACTGGAGCAGCTGGACTAACTCCATGTAAAGACAAAGAATACCCAGCACCTGAAAGCCCAGGAGGTTACTTCTGAAGCTATCACAGTTCAACCCTCTTCTGGCAATGAGGGCTCCTGGGGGTGGCATTCGCAGAATGTCCACCCCTGGGCAGCTTCAGGGGATTGGAACGGCCCAGGACAAGTGCACTGTTGATTAGCGGCGCGCGGAGTTAGACATTTAGAACGCGACCGTTGGTGTGCGTTAAGGAAGGCAGGCATTAGGCGGTGAGGTAGGAGCCGCATTTCAAAAGCTGTCTGTCGCTGTGGGAATGTTTTGCGCTGCGATATAATTTAATTTAAGCGGTTCGATGGCAGAGTCAGCCGCGGCTGTCGGGGAGGCTTTAAAAATATTATGTGACGCTGGAAGGGAGGACTTGTTGCAGCCTGGTGTGCTTTCACAGGCCTGGGCTGGTTTTGAGTGTCCAAAGCGTGTAGCTGCCGACGGCGTATCCACCTTAGTTCTAGCATGTTTTTCAAGTCACAACTCCCCCATGTCAGCCAGCATAGTGAGTAGTGTGAGCAAGGAGATGGGCGAGTTTAAAATGGGAAAGGCTCCTCTTACCTCCTCAACGCGAAGGGTTTCAGCATTTGTGAGGAGAGGGAAGGGCCGGGCAACCACACATGCGTCGCAAGGAAGCAATTCAAGAGGTGGCAAGCTCCTTAAAGGAGCCAGAAGAATTAAAGGGGAATTTCAAACAACACAAAAGAGCTCAGTTTTGCCCTCTGGTGGGCCATTATTGAATGAGACCTCTACAGATATTATTAATGAAGTGGAAAGGAAGGTGCCTGAAAAAAAAAGCATCCCTATATTTGGGAAATCGTTTAAAATGAAAGAAAGCGACCATTTGATGAAACCTGTGGAGAGGCTGCTATCTCCTATGGTATGCAGCGTATCAGGTGATAAAATATTGCGACCAAGCTATTTGCAGGCTGGTTTAACTGAAGCTGAGGCGAATAAAAAAAATTCAGACTAAATAGGGGGATTAGATATCCAGAGTAAGTCAGAGGGAGAAGAGAAAGGGAACGTTCTAGCCAAAGATGAGGTAAAAAAGAGATATGCAGCGCTTAGCAAGGATATTAATTCAGCAGAATCTTCAGGGAAATGGATTTGGGCGAAATAGATAGAAAGGAAAGATTGGCACAGCTAAGAGAAAAAGAAGCTCCAGAGTCAACAAGTTTCAGCGACTTGCCGACCCACGCTGAGAAAACGCTGCAGAAAGACATAATGGCCAGCAAGAAAGTAATGGTCAGGTCAAAAGCGTCCTGCAGTACCCAGGCAGAAGAGAAGATTTTGACGCAATCTTCCCGACGTCGTTGGTGTCTAAACGTTCTTCACAGTTTGCAAGAACAATTGATTGGAGAGTGTTTGATGGCGGTGTGGGGGACGGCGAATGACCGGGTGGGAGCAATGTCAATAAGGAGCTACATCTTGAAGGGGTGGTAGATTTTGACGAGGACGTTGAGGATTTGGAAGAAAGGGAAATTTGTGATAACAAAAAAAGGGGGTTTGCTGGGGATGGTAATAGGACGGTGTGGGGGGGGTTTCAAAAAATGTGGCCAAAGATTGTATCTTACAGGATAAAGAGAAAGGTTATTCTTGGTTTGGACGCAGCGGGGGGAAAAGATGCCAAGACTGGGAGAAAAAGAAAAGATTAGCGATGGACATGGGCAACACACTGCGATCAGGTTAGTCCCCGGGAAGGGAGTCAAGTAAAAGAGTATGCTTTAAGAAAGCGAAACGGCCAGAATCTAATGTGTCGGATAGAAATGTGGGGACTGATGTTTTGATAAATGATGCTGAGCTAAGTAAAAGAAATAATAAAGATGAATCAAAGCAAGATGACAAGGTAAATGGGGCTTGTGCCGATCTAACTAAGGGTGAGGGGAGCTTGCAGAAAAATGATAAAGAAAAGGTTGAGAAATACAAAACTGAAGGATTAAAACGTCTGCCGTTCATGGAGCTTTCTATGCCATTGGGTGCTCATTTGAACAAAGGGACTAAGGATAAAATATGGAAGGGGGATTTTGCGGATGTGTTTAAGCTATTTCACAGAGAGATTCAATCAAAAGAGGGATCTAGGGAGGAGGCATGGGAGTTAGTGAAAAGGCCAAGGGTACCTACAAATATTGATACGTGGACTTTGGCATTCTTAATATTCGCAAGTGTCTATTGCGAAAAATTTCCTGAAAGAGCAGTAGCAATTTTTAAATACATGGACACTATTAGGAAAGCCCATACAGAGTTCGGGGGTTTTGCTTGGCTTCATTATGATGAAGAATTCCGAGCCAGGTTGGTCCTTATCCCTGAGAAACCATGGGGCGAAGTTGAAAATGAGTTATGGGCGCAGTGGATGTACCCGCAAAGAGATCCTCCTACGATGCACACTGCTAGTGGCTTGGCAGTTTCTCATCGGCCTTTTCTTGCTAAACCCACCTCGGGAGGGGTGGGATTTTGGAATAGACCGCAAACAGCTAATTCAGGTGCCTGCTGGAATTTCAATAGAGGTTACTGCCAAAAGAACCCTTGCAGGTACAAGCACGAGTGCTCAAAATGTGGGGGGAAGCATGCCATATTACAATGCTTTGGGGATCAAGCCAACTGGGGAGGTTGGGGTCAAGGCAGAGGGAGAGGCAACACATTTCAGCCTGGTTACAAGGGCTTTTACGCCAATTGACTTTGAAAATGTAAGCTTTTGGTTAAAATTCTACCCCTACAGAGAAGAAGCAGCTAGCCTGGAATGGGGATTTAACGAAGGTTTCAGATTGGGCTATCAAGGACCTAGGTGTTGTAGATTCGCTAAAAATCTGAAGTCAGCAAATGAGTATCCACAAGTAGTAAGACAAAGACTATTGGCAGAAGGGAGATTGGCTGGCCCCTTTTCTTCATGGCCATTACCTGATCTCATTGTATCCCCATTGGGCGTAATACCTGAGAAAACAACGGGCGAAGTTAGGATGATCTAACACCTTTCTTGGCCGCAAGGTTGCTCTGTTAACGATTTCATAGCAAAGGATGATACCATGGTTCAATTCGCATCAATAGACATAGCCTTGAGCCTGATACGAAAAGTGGGCACTAATGCAGAATTGGCCAAATGCGATATTAAATCGACTTTTAGGCTTTTACCGGTTCATCCTTTAGATTTTGAATTGCTAGGCATTAATTTTGAAGATCAGTTTTTTGTGGACAAGGTATTACCCATGGGTTGTGCCATTTCCTGCAGTCTTTTCGAAGCATTTAGCACTTTCATCGAGTGGTGTTTTTCATTCAGAATAGGATACATTAATGTCACTCATTATGTGGATGATTTCCTATTCATTGGTGCAGCGGGTATGCAAGAATGCGAGAGAGTTTTACGGAATTTTGAGTTGTTGGCTAAGAATCTGGGTGTACCTTTGGCAGCTGAAAAGACGGAAGGTTCTGAAAACTGTTTAGTTTTTCCGGGCATTGAGCTAGATACTGTTAAAATGGAAGCAAGATTACCGGACAAAAAAGTAAAAGAAATCATAGTTCTTTTGGAGCATGCTAAATTGTCCCCTAAATTAACTTTGAATCAAATGCAAAGTCTGTTGGGGCATTTGAATTTTGCTTGCCGAGTGGTGAAAGCAGGAAGAACATTTTGTAGAAGACTAGGATTTGCGATGTCTGGGGCCACGTTGCCACATCTTAGAATCAGAGTTTCAGCAGCATTGAGGGCTGATTTTGACGTTTGGCTGTTGTTCTTGAGATGAGGATTTTGTTTGGTTGATACAAATTCTCTCAGAGGCCTTTGGCGCTTATGGATTTGGACTCTTCTGGGAAGGCAGATGGTGTGCCAAGAAATGGCCAGAGAGGTGGATTTCAGAAAAGAGAAGCATAGCATTTTTTGAATTTTTTCCCTTGTTGGTAGCCTTAGCTGTATGGGGCGCTAAACTAGCAAACAAAATGGTCATCTTCCATATCAATGGCCAGAAAGCTAAATAAAAACATCTCTTGAAATTACTGCAAAGATTTATGCTAGGTTTGTGTGATGCATAGCATAATTTTTAAAGCTAAGCATGTACCAGGAGCAGATAATAATATAGCAGATGCATTATATAGTTCCCAGTGGCAGAGATTCCGTGGTTTGGCGTCCGGAGCAGATCTGAGGAAAACTCAGGTTCCTCAAAAGGTATGGGAGTTAGCAGAGTAAAAATGCAGCAGCTAGTGGAAAAATTGCTTGCAGTCAGTACCAAGCTAGCTTACAGAAGAGCACGGTCAGAATTTCCAGCATCAGGTGCTTGTTATAGTTCTTATAGTACTAAAGGCCTAGAAAAACGTATAGAGGACGTTCTTCAATTCATTATGGCTAACATAGAAAGAAGCATTTCAGCTACCACGATCGCTGATAAGCTGGTAGGTCTCAATTTTTATGGGAAATTCTTTTGGGGCTTTGAGCCATCAGCAGGCGAGTTGGGAAGGAGGCTTTTACAAGGTTGGGCAAAGGAAAAGAAAAGAGGCCAATTTGTTCGAGAGCACATTTCCCTGAAGTTGTTATATGATATGATAAAAGTATTACCTGCTATTTATTTCTCTCAATTTGAATTCTTATTGTTTAAACTATGCATGAGTTGGCTATTTTTTGGAGCGTTTCGAATTTCAGAACTTTTAGGTAAAGGTTGTAACGATGATCTTAGAGTTAGAAATGTGATCAGTTCCAAATTAACAATAGGAATTGTCCTACAAAAGTCCAAAACAGACCAGGTGGGGAAAGGAGCTAAAGTGATCATCCAAAAATTAGGTGGTCCAATATGTCCGATGAAAGTTTGGCTGGAATTCAAGACTGTAGGCGGCGCTGCGTCTGAGTTCGTTTTTAGGTACCAAGATGATTCTCGCCTTAAGGCGTCTCAAGTGTTAGAAGTAATGAGAAAAGCCTTGTGCAGTTTGGGAGAGAATCTTTACCGTTTCAGTACGCACTCTTTCAGAATAGGCGCCGCCTCTGAAGCAGGCAGGTTGGGTTTCTCCATCAAGGAGGTCAAAAGTTTAGGACTTTGGTCTTCTGATTGCTGTTTGAGATATATTAGAAGTTTTATAAGTTTATTACATAAGTTAACATTGTGTTTCTTTTTAGGTCATAATTCGGGTCCTCCTGTGGCTCTCGTGACCATTTGGATAATCGGACACTCTTTTGTAAAGTGGGTGGCGAAACAAGCTGAAAAAGACAATTTGGATAGAATCTAGGTTTCCGTTCTGATGAAATAAGAATCGATTGGTGGGGCAGAGGGGGCATGAAATGGGGACAGTTGATGCCATGTTTAAGTGAATTACTATCAGTAAGGAGATGTCCTGATGTTTTACTCATTCATTTAGGCAAAAATGACTTAGTTCAGCTGTCAGGCTTAGGTTTAATAATAGAAATTAAATCCGATTTAGAATTGATTGCTAGATCTTGGTCCAAAAATGAAATTGATTTTAACAGCGCTTGTCCCTAGGAGTGTTTGGAGGGGAGCAGAGAAGTTCACAGCGGCTAAAAGCGCTAGGAGAAAGGTTAATAGAGAGCTGCATCGTTTTTGCAGCATCAATGGGATAAGCTGGTTGGCCCATAATGACATAACCAAAGAAGATTTTCAATTTTTTCGCCAGGACGGGGTTCACCTTTCCTTTATAGGCAACGAATTATATATATTGAATATAAAAGAGAAGTTAACAGTTTCATTAGAGTTAAATACATGGTGTTAAAGCGTGCTGTTAGGCAACAGCTCCTTTTATATTCCTTGACTCAGAGTTGGAACAAATTGTGGCCAGCTGTTTTGGCAGCATGCTTTTTTAAGAGTTATTTATAAATATTAGTTAGTTTCAGTAAACTTGATGGTGCCTAAAAATGGCTTGCTATACAAGGATTGTAAATAGTTTATAAAAAATAGGAAACTTGGGGGGGGACAGGAAAAACGCCTGTGCAGGGTTTGTTCCTGGTGGCAGAATTTGAGGAGATCGAGACAGGCAGGAAGGGTTGGGGGCATTCAGAGTAGCTTCGGACAGAGGGAAACAGGGGAGCGAGGAATGAGGCAGGAGGAAGGCAGGGGATGAAAGAAAGGGGTTGGGGAGGATGGTTGGTTAGAACAATGTTTGGGAAGTTTATTGTGGGGAGTCGCTTTAGGGTGGGGGGGGTTTAGGATATTGACTTTGTATTAGTGAGACCTTGTTTATATTGTTGTAAAATCTGAAACTGCATACCTGTCCAATAAAGCGGCCATTTACCCCAAATGGCCTGGTTATTTGCATATCGCCCGATGAGGGCTACTGGGGGTGGCATTCACAGAATGTCCACCCCCGGGCAGCTTCGGGCGACTTGAATGGCCCAGGACATATGCGCGGTTGATTAGTGGTGCGCGGAGTTAGACATTTAGAATGCGACCGTTGGTGTGCGTTAATGAAGGCAGGCATTAGGTGGTGAGGTAGGACCCGCATTTCAAAAGCTGTCCCTCCCACCCTCCCTAAATACTTCATATTGTCGTTTAAGAATTTTTTTTATGGAAGCTTGTTAATGGGTACTTGTCGCTTGGACAGGTGGCAGAATTTGAGGAGATCGAGCAGGCAGGAGGGGTTGGGGGCATTCAGAGTAACTTTGGACAGAGGGAAACAGGGGAGCGAGGAATGAGGCAGGAGGAAGGCAGGGGATGAAAGAAAGGGGTTGGGGAGGATGATTGGTTAGAACAATGTTTGGGAAGTTTATTGTGGGGAATCGCTTAAGGGCGGGGGGTGTTAGGATATTGACTTTGTATTAGTGAGGCCTCGTTTATATTGTTGCAAAATCTGAAACTGCATACCTGTCCAATAAAGCGACCTTTTACCCCAAATGGCCTGGTTATATGCATATCACCCAATGGCTGATTACAGATTTCTTCTAATAAGCTGCTTCATAAAAAAAGGCTAAGGCTGCTCTCCTGGAATGGGGCATGTATTCATCCTAAACTGAGCAACCCAGATTGGATCGCCTTGGTACAGAACTATGACATAATTTGTTGCCAGGAAGCATGGGCCACTGATCACTTTTGTTTACATTGATATCACTCTTGGTGCACTGCATCAAGCCCCCTCAAAGGTGGGAAAAGCGAAAGATGGCCGGGGCACTTTGATCTCAGTGAGTGTGACTTAACTGGCAGTCTCGGAAATTAATTCTACTTCTTACTATCAAATGTTAGTATTTAGTGTCCTTGAATCATTTGACTTGTTGTTGAATACTTTTATCATAATATATTTGATGATGATGATACTCATGTGATCTAAGACCTAGATGTACAGTTAACTAAGATTTTGAATGTGCATAAAAAGAACTGCTTCTTCTCCGAGTAGGGAATTTTAATATTTTTTACGTAGTCCATGGATTTACTTGTCGTGTGGCCTCCAGGATCCTGAAGGGGGAGTAGGGGGGCTGATGACACATTTCAAGCATGTCCCATATGGGGAAGCTTTAAAGAATTTAATAATATTCAGGGATTGGTCTTTGTTAGTGACTTTGGTCCTACTGATTTCTTGTTTTTCGTTTCTCCCGACTTTAAGGGCAATGGAAACTGCAGCACCATTGATTATGTAGTCTTGTCTTCTATAGTATAATGCAATAGCCAGCTGCAGCAGCGACCAAAACCTGCTTTCAGTCGCCCTTGGTTTAAGCCCAATGAAATTAGATTATTCGCAGAGCAAAGGGGTTAACATTAAGTGTGAAAAGGTGAATAAGGAGCTTTTTAAGCAAATACTCATGAGGTAGAATCAGGATATATTTAAAATTATCATTCACTGTTAGGAACAACCAAGTGTTATTCTAGTCGCTTTTAACTCACTTTGTGTTTTCATTTCTTTCATGCTCCTAGTACGAAAGTGGGCCAAGAGCCAACCTTCTCATGGGTGGTTTAATCATGCATGCATGGCTGCTCATAAAAGATTAAAAGCTACAGTCAGTAATCACCTTGGACGTAAGGCTGAGGTTCTTATTGCAAGGAAGGATTATGATGAAGGTTTGGAGGCTAGATAGTCAGAGATTAGAGCGAACGTATAGAGAGATTTGAAGTTGGCAGGGTCACTTAAGGATAGCTATGCTTTCTGGAAGATGGTCACTCATTTCCTTTTTAGGAATTACTAAGATCCAAAAAGTGAGTCGCTTATTTTGGTACATGTTTGGATTGAACACTTTACAAAATTCTTTGAACCTGTTGACTCCGATTTATGTCCTGTGAGTGCTGATGAGGTATCTATTGATCAGGAGGCTGCAATTCTTCAGTCAATTAGGATTAATGATTTTGGGTGTGCCATTAGAGAAGCTCTTCTGTGAAGGCCCAGGCCTAGATGGAGTTGCCTTCAATTTATTTAAGAATAATATTTTGCTTTGGGCACCCATGATCACCAATGTAATAAGAGCGGCTATATTTGGTCCTCTTGTTTCCTCCTGGAGTAAGGCACGTGTGCCTATTTCTGAAAAGGTGATATAAACCAGCCAAATATTTATTAGATAGCACTTTTAAGATCCTAGGAAGGATACTAGTCTCTAAACTGGAGGACTGTGCTGCTGAGTATCAGGTACTGTCAGACGTCCAGTTTGACTTTCGCCCAGGTGTAGGAACTGTTGATTAGTGTTTCACTTCCTGGAGAGGATCTATTCATTTGGCTTTTATGGCCTTCTCCTGTGCTTTTTACACAGATATTCACTCTAAATTGTGGGATATTATGGAGTGGAAGGGAATTGACAATGCACTGATTTTATTGCTGCGTTACATACATTCGAACACCTCAACTAAGATTCGCTATGGCATAAAGGGTGAACTCTCTGCTACTATAAGATCTACTTGGGGTGTCTGAAAAGGCGATGTGATGGCTCCTTTTTTGCTTTTATTGTACATTATTGGCTTAGAGAAATATTTGTGTAAGGCCGCTAAGGATTTGCCCTATCTTCGAAAGTGTTCCAGTACTTCTCTATGTCGATGATGCAGACCTGCTAGTAAGAATGGCAAATAGGCTGCAAACATTATTGGATGCTTTCAGTTCTTTTATGGGTGAGCTAGGTTTAAAAAACAAGTTTATATAAAGTATTTGTTATGAGTTGTGGACAAAGGACCTAAAAACAAAACTCATTCAATTAATGGAGCTGAGCTGGCTAAAGTGTGTAAATTCACTTATTTGGGTATCCCCCTTGATTGTGCTAGAAATTGGGATTCACTGCTCAATCTTGAGGCAGTCTACTTGCAAAGGTCTATTGAGTTGATATTTTGCTTTGCATCAAGCTTGGGCAATAAACCAATCAGGGAAATCATTCATATCTTCAACAACAAGTGTGTGGCAATTGGTCGTTATGGTGTAGGGGTCTGGGGGTATGTTACCACCAATAGGCTGCAGAGAGTAGAAAATAAGTTTTTGTGTAGTGTACTTGCTGTCTCACAATACTCTTCTACCCTTATGTGTCATCAAGAGGGCGGGCTGGAGTATCTGGAGGACACCATTAAACTAAGTCCCTTGTTACTCTGTTTGAAGGCCTGGGTAACGCCAGAAGCAAGTTTTACAAGGATGATTATTTCTGATTGTTTAATTTCTAGATAATGCGCTCATCATACCATGGCTGACCCATATAAAGGCAGCCTTTACTAGCCTGGGACTCCCTACGTTTTTTTCAAATCCTCCAAGTATAGGAAAAGAATCTATAGCTTTGGTCAAAGATGGTTTCGCTAATCGACAGACAGAAGGCCTAAATGAGAGAGTTTTGTAACACAAAGACTGGCTGTTATTACTAGTTTATTAAAATAACACCGGGCTTAGAAATTTACCTTATTTTATTTCTAATTCTCAGGATATATTCTGTTTAACCTGATTTCTTTTTAATACAGTTCACCTTTTAGTGGCACTTCCTTTACAAGGCTATTAATTTGCACATTTAGCCAAATGTCCCTGTGATCATTTCTCAGAACAAAGCACAATTCACTTTATTTTTTTTGTAAGTTTTATAGGACTTTTCAGAAAAACAATTAGCGTCAATTTTACAGGATGTTAACGTTAGACAGTATAAATTAGAACTAGTTTATTTGCAGCATTTAACTTCTCCTTAGATATGTTTAGCGTTAGCAAACTTTATTAGAAGTGCTTTGTCTGGTAGAAGGACTTAAGGGGTAGCGGTTTGTGTTTAAATTTACCTAAATGTTTTTAATGTTGCCTATGTGTATATTAGATCAGTTGTAACTTTTTTACTGGAAAATGAATTTTATCAAAAGTGATTTGTGTGCCAGGTAAGGTACGGAGCAGCGACTGATGTTTAAACTACTTAAATGTTTTCAATGTCACTTATGTGTATATCAAGCGCTCTTTGCTGGACTCTGCTCTGGCTGCTGCAAGTGGGGACACCAAGTCCCAGGTTTGTTTGCCTCCAGGAGGAGGAGCCAACTCCCAACATCACCTACAAGTGCTATAAAGCGCTCTGAGTTCTCCCATAGCACGTGGCGTGCCCGGGCAAAGCCCGGGCCAAGGGCGGGCCCGTCCTGCGCCCGTCATCACCCAGAGGATACTGGGCTGGGCCACCCCCTTTTATTGGATGCAAGGTATTTGTGGACTTTTTCCACCTTCCCTGTGACATTTTGCTGACATGGGCAAGCTCAAAAATACACTTGTACTTATGGGGGGCGTAGGGTCTACCCTCAATGCATTCTAAAAGAGGGCGGTTGGGGCTGTCAATCAGGAATTCGAGAACGCTGAGCACCGCCTTTCGCTTTCTTCCCCCCCACTACATCTTTCAAGTCCCTCTTCACTCTTAGTGGAGGATGTAGATTCAAGCCACATTGATCAAGCTACACCAACCGCTGCTGAGCAGGGTTTGAACCCTCTTGCACCTTTAGACCAACCAATGCTCCTACCAGTGGAAATAACTACACCTCAGCACAATGGCCCTAAAACTAGAGGTCAGCTGGGAAAAAAGAAGAAGGCTATTCCTGAGTCTAAGCCTAAGAGGCCATGCACTCAAAATCTTGCTACACAGTCCGCCCCACAGCCTGATAAGGATACAACTGGTGGGGATCCTCTTTTGACACAACTAAAAAATATCTGCAGTGATTTCAAGAATTTCTTGGAGAATAAGTTAGACTCTATTTTTATACGATTAGAGGCAATACAAGCCAAGTAAAATTGCTTGGATACACCCCACCTTGCCCATAATTCAATAATATCTACTCAAGTTGCTTCTTACACAGGGCCCCCACCTAATACTGTTTCTCCTAATGTTTCTAACAGTAGCTCAAGCAGAGGGACTACTGCCATAGTGAGGTCTCTCCCTAATGCCCCGGAGCAAGTCAGTCCATCAAATGTCTCCGGGCCAGTTGCTGTTATTGTGGAGCCTGACAAAGATGTAAAGGAAGCTAGAATGTCTAACGGAAAAGGAAAGGGCAGGCCATTGGGAGAAAACAATTGCTAAAAAGGGGGCAACATTTTCTCCTTTTCCACAACTCCCCCTGGCTGCACCAAGTTTTGGTACTTACAACAAGTATAAAAGAGGGCTTTTATGGCTTAAAGAATAAATCAACACACTGGTTAGGATCTCAAGTGGGGGGCGTCCGGGCCTACAGTCCGAAATAAAAATGGTCAGAAGAACCCCTTGGATTGGCCCAGAGTTAAAAGAGGAACTAGTGACTGTGTGATTATAAGTTTTAAAAGTCCTGCAGTAGTGAAATCCCTCCCAAATTCTGTGATTTGTATGGTTCCTGTCACCCCATGAATTGTATTCAGGCAGTTTCGCTTGGTTATTTTTATAGACCCTCGGTGTTATCAGGAGCAATCTTGATAATAAGTAAAACAAAGAGTAATTGGAATAATTTACTGCTTGTTGTTCCAACACATAACTCCTTTGAACCTTTAGCCCCCCTGGAAGATTTGGCTTGACGCCATTGTAACACGCTTCTTGTTACAGGGTCAGGGGTCAAAGAGCCAGCGTACCAGGAGGCACAACACAACGGAACCTTGATGGGAGTAGATGAACGCCCCTATGTCCCCGAAGTAATAGATTCCCACACTAACAAGGGTTGTGAGGCGGGATGGTAATCCCCATGTAATGAAACGAGGAGTCAACACAGTGAAATTATACAGTCCCCCCCCCCCCCCACCAACGGACACTGGGAGACTAACGTTTCTCTCCTGGAATCTGGCTGGTATAAAGACCAAGCTCAATTGTGAGGAACGGGGGAACTTTATAGACGGTTTTGATGTATGCCTCTTTCAAGAAACCTGGGACGAAAATGTGGTCCATAGGGTGGGGTTCACAAATGTCAGTATAGAAGCATCTCCTTCACCAATGGGATGACCAGTAGGGGGCCTTATCATTTGGGTTAACATTAATTTGCATTGCACCCTTAAAAATTGGCTGTTAATTCTAGAGACTTATTGGCTGTCAAATATGTAAACACTAAGGGGAAACAATCTGCCCTTGTAGTTAACATTTACAATAGATTTCCACACAGCATCAGGACTCCCCAACTTTAACAGTACTGGATGACTGAAAGGGTAGAGTGTTTTGATTTCTTACTGCTTGCAGGGGACTTAAACACAACATATAAACCCTCTGAATTGTTGGCAAATGTTACAGAGGAGGAGAATGATGAGTGGAGAATCCCTGGTTTGTGCCATGATAGCCCATCTAGAAATACAAAAGCAGCTTTTCAGATTGCCTCATTCACACTTAAGCACAATTTAGAAGCGTGCAATGGATGTCCAAACTCAGATAAGAATTTAAAACACACGTTTAGGAGGGCCCATTTTCACTCGAGAATTGATTATATTTTATTGCACTTACCGTCCTGGTGACACATGAGTGATAAGAAGATAACTGAAAAGCAAAATAATGATAGAAATGCTTTGGCACTAAACTTGGACCACATGTTTATTGCCTGTGATGGTTAATTAGTGAGATAGTAGACTTACCTAATAGTTACAAGTAATAATAGAAGAAGTATTACTTGGCCCAATATAGAGGGAAACTAAGACACTATTGCCCAGATATAAACTATAGTAACACAAGTACTTATAGCTCTGGGTAAACAAGAAGGCGAGGTACAACTTATCCTAAATATCTATACCAAGTTAATTGAAGAGATCAAAGACTTCTTCTATAAAAAGTGAAGTGCTCTGCCAAACGTAATAATAAAGCTGAATGGTTTAATGAGTCTTGTAAGGCAGCAAGTAAAGATTTGATGGGAGCCAAAAAAACAGGATGTAAAAACACAGTGGTTCTTAAAAGAAACCAATGTACCAAGATTCAAAAAGAAGCTAAAAGCGATTGGGAAGAAGGACAATGCAGAGACCTATCTTTTGCAGCCAAAATTAAGGGTAGCAAGCGGTTCTGGCACATTGTGGCTAAGGGAACTCGGAGGCAGATTATAGACGAAGATTATCATATCCAACTGCTTTCATGGGTAAACCATTTCAGTACATTTTATGCCGAACAGACCTTTATGGCATTGGAAGCAGATGATCTACTATATGCAGGCATAAATTGGAAATCTTGGGAAGTTGATTCCATTGATTTTAGCTTGGAGGAAACCAGGCTAGCTCTTTCCACTCTACACAGAAGAAAGGTACTTGGACTATACAAAATTCTGGGTGACCTTTGTCTCTCTGAGTTGGAACTATGGAATGTCATTCTCAACCCTTATTTTAATGCTGTTTTAAAAGGTGTACAGATTCCTGATTCCTGGTTAAGGGCATAGGAGGTACCAGTGTACAAAAAGAGGGACAAAAATGATCCTGTGAACTATAGGCCGATTAGCCTTATAGGCATATCACAAAAACTGTTCTGCAGGCATTTGCTAGTACGATTACAGGATTTGGTTAAGGAGAACGAGATCTTCTCTCTTCTCTAGGCGGTTTTAGAGAAAACACAGGTACAATTGACCAGTTATTCAGGTTTTTAATAATTTTATGGAAGTATATGATGTGATAAAAAAAGAACATGTATACGTCGAATTCGTGGACTTACGTGCCACTTTTGATCTTATCCCCAGGGGAAACTTTTAGGGCACTTAAGTGTTCCAAACTACCTTTTACAAATGATCATTAGGCTTCACCAAGGGAATTATGCCCAGATAAGATGGGGATGAAATGGTGAGCTCACATAATGCATTAAGATGGACAGAAGGGTGAGACAAGGGTGTGTCTTTGCCCCAACTCTGTTAACCTTACACATTAAAGGGTTAATAGAGTCCCTACATGATTGCTACGGGACTCTCTCAAGATTACTGGTAGCCCAGTTGTGCCTTTAATGTTCACACACAATGCACTACTTGTAACTGAGAACACCTATGGGGCTTCAAAATCTATTGAATAGATTGCAAGCTGCATGTGATGAACTTGGTCTAGAAGTTAATGTTAACAAGACAAACTTTATGGCGTTTAATCCAAACAAATTGTTTAGATGTAAGGTGAAGTTAGGTGATACCTTCTTAGAACAAGCTAAGGAATTTGTTTATTTAGGGGTAAGGTTCACTAACACAATAGCATGGACTTCACACAACTCTAACTACCAGGTCACCCTTCAGCATGTTAGGTCTGCTCTGTACAAAAGCCTGAAAGTATGTACATATAGTCCAGCTGCCCCTGCCATTGATATGTATCGGGCAAAGGGGGTAAGTGCGGCACTATATTGTGCCGAGATCTGGGGTTTTCAGAATTTAGGGGTCATTGAAAAAACAGAGAAAATTTTATGAGATCGATTTTGGGCTTATCTTGAAATGCGCCCTTAACCCCTATACGTTTGATCTTGGTCTCCAAAATATCGTACATTTGGCAGCATTTACCCCAAGCTTGTTGGATACGAGTCTGGCACAATAGTTCTCCACTTCCTATGAGAAAATCATTTCTCAAAATAATGGCACTCGACAGTAAAGGGAGTATCCCTTGGCTATAGCATGTTAAAACATGGTTATCTAATCTTGGTATGAGTGAATTGTGGACCAGTCCCTTTTGCATTAGGAAAAACACCTTGGTGTCCCTCAAGAAGAGGTATTGGCTACATATTTGTGGCCTATGGTTGAACCATGGTACAGTGGGGGATCTAACTGGTAGGTTTTTGGATTTAAAAGACAATCTGTATACTGTGAGGAGCTCATGAATCAGATCGAACCCCCTGAAGCAAAATCCTTATATCTACAATTTAGATATGGCATTTTGCCACTGAATGGTTTCTGCTGCAGATTGAATGGCCAAAATATCTCGCCCCTCTGTCCATTCTGCCAATATAGCCCTGAAACAGAAGAGCACTGTCTATTCCTCTGCCCTAGATATGTTGTGACTAGGAGATCCTGGCTAGTTACGATTTGCTGTATTTTGTCAGTAAAACCATTAGAATTCTCAGAAGTGATACCACTGCATGGCTGTTCGTTGCTCTTTCAAGATACCTGTTATACGCAGAATATGCCATGTCACGACATCTCAAAGTGCAGTCCTTCTGAATATTTGATTATATCTGGAAAAGTAGCTTAGGTCCTCGGAATGAGTTATAATGGGGGATAACTTCCATTCATACTTCAGATTCTCTTTTTAAATCACTGATTGTCAATTCTTTTATGTGATTTTTAGATAGCCATAGAGAACTACTGCATACTTTATTCTAGTGTTAGCACGTATAGTAATACCCATCATAAAATTATGACCTTTTTAATAGATTGCTCTCAGGATATTTTAAGTATGGAAAGTTATTAATGTGGGCAGGTTTCCTCCATTTTTTAAACTGTGATTTTAAATTGGTTAAATGCCAAAAATGTATATACTGTTTCTATTTTTTTCATGTACTTTTATGGTTTTGCTTTAAACTGAATATAGATTATTACTACTACTAGTAAATCTCCAAGTATTGGAACGTGGTTGATGGGTAACTAAATCAATATCCATCATAGCAGGAGAAAGATCTCAAACCAATATGGATCCAATCTCAGAATCACTAAAATGTTGAAGCAAAGGCTCATTTAGAAAAATGAAGTCTAGTCCTAAGTGAGACCTATGAGCAGTAGAAAAGCAATTAATATTCTCTTAATTGAGGGTTACCAAGCCTCCAGGTATCCATAAAAGATGTTTGTTTACTGGTTGAGGTGAATTGCTTGTGCATTTTATTAGGGATAAATTGTACTTTCGAAATTCTATCTGTGAAAGCATCCATAGCTTGATTACAGTCACCTGGTAATATCAAATATGAATTGTTGAATTCCCCAAAAATTTTAGCTATAAAAGCCCAAATTTGTAGTCAACTTGTGTTGAGCCATAAATAGTCAAAAACAGCGATGGAAAGTGTTTTCATGAACAGCTCAGCTACTATCCATCGTTCCACCACATTGTGCTATTGCGATCAGCCACTCACATCCGAATGTTTATGTCATAATTTAACTGTACCATTTTCCCTATTAGAGGTCAGAGAAACAAGTACTTTTTAAACTCATTGTCTTTGAAATCTGTTAGCCTCTAAAAGGGATAAGTAGGTTTCTTGCAGTAAAGCTAGATCTGGTTGATATTTGGCTACGTGGCAGAAAACTCTCTGACATTTCATGGGGCTATTCAAACCTTTAACGTTCTAGGATATAACTCTAAATTATAAAAACGTAATGAGGATAAATGAGTAGGTCTATTAATGATCAACATACAAGAACATGAATCGGATAGAAACTAGATTGAGGAAATGGGGAAAAAACAGAAAAGCAAAGGAAGAAGATATAATACAACATAAAAACAAGGAAGAAGAGAAATTAAGAGGGAGGTATTAGAAACAAGAAACAGACCCCACATGTCCAAAGAAAGGTGAACAAGAAAATAGGGAATGGAAACAGCACATAACGAAGATGACACATCCACGGAGCAACAAGGATGGCTGCATACAGGAATAGTGATACAGTACAGCAGATAATAAAGTAGACACATTGATATGAGTTGTAACGAGAAAAAGTCAAAAACAAACATTTCGCTGTATGATGAGTGTGTGAGGAAAAACTAATCAGCATAATTCAACATCAGTGAGAAGACTAGGGTTTCAAAGTGTCCATTATCTCATCTGTATGGTCAGAGATATTTTTTTGTATTTAGCCGGGTCTTCATAAGTAACTGTCTTGTCTTTGAAGGTAACTGAAGAAACAAGGATGAATTAAGCCATAACAAGCATTCATAGTGCGAAGAGAGGGGCAGAGATCTAGAAATTATTTTCGTCTGCTCGCTGTGTCTTTCGAGACATCTTGGGTGAGAAAAATCTTATGACAAAGCCAAGACAGCTTTTGGGGGATTTTGTGGCATTAAGCACTGTAATAAAATCGAGATATTTTAAAAATTAGAATATAACTCATTGTGGTTTAGAATGGAATGATGAGGGTTGTTTTTCACTGGATGTTAAGGCTAGTGGATTCCGGCAAGTCTAGACATTTGGGACGAAAAGAAGTGAAGATTGCAATTGAGTCATTACCCTAAGAGTCTTCCGGTAAACAATATATTCTTAAATTATTCCTACTACTTCTGTTTTCCAGCTCCTCTGTAACCTTTTTAAGCTGATATATTTCTTGTTATAGAGAATAAATCTTAGTAGTCGCATCCTGAATGTCACTAGTCTGTTTTCGGCTTCTGAAATCCTCATGTCTAGAAAATACCATTTGTCATCTAGGATTTGTCTTCTTTTATCAATCTCTTCTATGTGGGGGATGAAGAGCACGTATTCCGCTCAATAACATTTCCATTGTGATTGTAGAATATGATGAACCAAGAGAAGGGGGGTCATGTTTCGTTTAGAAGTAAGGGCTGGATTAGCAGATTTAACTGAGCATTCATAGCGCGCAGAGAAAGAGAGAGATTCAGAAATCCAGAGGGTATAACTTAGGGTATAGCAGAGTGTACATTGTCTTGTTTATTATATGAAGTGTCTACCATTGTGATGAACGACTGATAAGATTCTGCTTCATCAAATCTGCCAGTGGTCAGCAGAGTAAACTTAGCATTCAATTAAAAGTTCCTTGTCTTCCCCAGAGGGTTTGAGAACGTCAAAGAAATTAAATCTTCAATAATTATCAGCGAAGTATAAAGCAAAGGAACAAATGCCAGAGATTGCTGGAATCCACCTATCTCATTTGTACAAGTAAAACTCACCACTTCTGAGAAGTGCCTGAGTTCAAAAAACAAAATTGACCATAGCACTGAATAGTTTATGTAATCAAATTATAATGGTTTAGGTGACATGTTGGGAGGAAAAAAAAAGATGTTTCCCTGAAGCGGCTGCTGAGGTATGAGCGCGGCCTTCCAAATCTATAACGGCCGCCGCAGCACAAATCCTTCAATGGTGCGGAGCGCCCTCCTAATATGTTAACAGTGCATTAACAAGACTGACTTGGTCTACAAATGCTTCAGCTCTTGAACCGTTGTATCCAGGGGGACTCTGTATACTCTGAAAAAGTCCCCAACACTTCCACACACTTAGAAGCTCTGGATCAGGTGGCGATTTTGTGCTGCAGCTTAGCCACGTCCCCCCAACTGCTCATAATTTCTGGCAATTTGGTGCAATCTGCACCGTGTGCCTCTTTTGTTCTGTACGTCAACTGCAAGGTTTACCTTAGTTACCATTAAAAATAAAAACATAGTTTACATTTTTTCCAATTGTGTTTTGAAACGACACTCCATATACTTGGTTATGCAAATTTTTTATTTATTTTTTTCAAGTTTTTTATTGAGCAGAGCAAGCTAAAACATAACAAAAGCAGTCATCAACAGGAAATGTACCTACTACTTTGCGATCAAAAACCTGTTCATAATACATACAATACCAACATGGATTAGATACAAGAGAATAAAATAAAAACATGTTGCAACAGTAATCTGGCTGCATCTTAAACTGTTTATAAGTGAACTAATCTTACTTATTAAAATACTAAAGTGCTAAAGTGCTACAGAATCCAGAAAGAGCAATACTAAACTTTTCAAAAACCTGTACATTTTGCATAAAATCTGCATGAATAGAAAAATAGAAAAAGCCATGATGCAACTATAATCCGTTACAGCCTAGGTTTAGGGGGCTGCTAAAGCCAACATCGCAACTATTTACAAATGTGCAAATTTCCCCCAGTCAATAAGTGCTACAGTGCTAAAGTGCTATAGTACCCAGACAGCTACCCATTAGGACAGTCTTTTGCTGGCATATAACCAACACCGATAAAACTAAAAAAGGAAAGATTGCGACTATAATCTAGTAGCTTCCTCAAGTTTTCCAAGTAGAGCTTTAATCAAAATCCCCACTTTTTATAGATGTGCATATCCAGCATACTAAAAGTGCAGAGTGCTAAAGTTCCAGAGTGCTGAGGTGCAAAATCTATAAGATTTCTAATCCTACCGTAGTTTTAAGGTTCGCCAGATATTTCCAAACAGCAGTGAATTTTCTTGTAGGGCCTACCCTCCTGGCATATGCTTCTTCGAACACCATTGTTCGTTTCATTTTATTTAACCACTTTGAGTAAGAGGGTACGTCTTCCGACCTCCAATTCTGAAGGATTAAAGAATGCGCAACGAGGGAACAAGTCACAAAAAAAGTCTCCTCTACTTTGGTCAGATCTTCCCTTACTCTAGTAATGCCAAATAGGGCTGCCACAGCCTCTGGATCTAACCTCTTCTGAATTGCCTGGCTAATCGCCAAGAAAATCTTAACCCAGAATAGCTCTAGTTTTGGACACGTGAAAAATATGTGTAGCCAAACCCCTTCATCTTCTGCCCGGCATCGGAAACATCTATTCTCCACTTCCGGATATTTTTTGCTAAGAGTTTTAGGAGTATAGTATGCCATCCATCGAGACAAAAAGACCATCCTTTTGAAATTGGCAGCTCTTAATGCCTTACTCCCTAACTGGGATATAGACTGCCACTCCTGGCTAGACAAAGTGCAATTAGTTTCACGTGATACTCTTTCTAAAAATTTCTCGACCAGAGAAGATTCGTTAAGTTTACTCAGCTGAGAGTACCAGTTGCCCACCCCACTTAGTTTGGCTCGATATAGAGCGATCACTTGTTTAGTTGGGGCACCGCATGATAAAAGATTATATCTTTTTATAAAATTTACAATCTGGAGAAACTCAAAAAAGCCAAGCTTGCTAAGTTCGCCATATCTATTTTGAACCTCTTGCCTGGTGATTATTTTATTATTTATAAAAAAATGCCCTAGCTCTTCTAAGCCGCAGTCCTTCCATTTTTTGAGGTGACTAGAATGGATTTGAAGACCCAGACTTTTGCATTCCCCTAACTTTAGATAGTGGAATCCGGAAGAGCCGGCTTGTTTAAAAAAGGATTGCAATCTAAAAGCATATTCCTGCAACGTCTTGTATCTTGTCCTCTTCGGCAATTCAGTTATTTTTAGAAATATGGGTATTTGCGAGCCAGATTCCTGAACCATTTTATCTAAGAAAAAATTGTCTAATAATCCATTTGGTTCCAGTAAATGAGTTGTAAGATCTAAAATCGCTGCCTCATAATAAGATCGTAGTTTCGGCAAAGCTAACCCACCCTGATTGATTCCTAGCTGTAGAGTTGGTAGCTTGGCCCTGGAAGCTTTTTTACTCCAGACAAATTCCCTAAACATAGACTCTAGCTCTTTAAAATAATTGGTATTAATTTTCAAAGGCACGTTTATAAAAAGAAACACGAGTAGAGGAAGTATGGACATTTTTATAAGGGCTACACGACCTATTAATGTTAAGGGTAAGAGTGACCATTTATCCAGCAATACTTTGATTTTATTCCGCATTGCTTGATAGTTTAACTTAAAAAGCTGCTCATACTGATTAGAAATTAATACCCCCAGATAGCGTATTGGTTCCGATATCAAGGCCTGAGATTTAAGATTTAAAGGGAGAAAATCACAATCGGTATTTAAAGTTAAAATCTCAGTCTTGTTTTGATTTATTTTATAGCCCCCAATCAACTCGAATTGGCTGAATTCTGTCAATATCCGGTCGAGATTCAAGCTCTCCGGACTTAAATATAAAACAATATTGTCCGCGAACACGCTTTAATTTCGCCATACCCGGTATTGGAGCTCTAATTTCCAAATTGTCGCAGATTTTTGTGGCCAGGGGCTCGATAAAGAAGGTAAACAGTAGGGGGTACTTCAGACACCCTTGTCTAGTCCCACGGTTGATATCTACTGTCCCTACTTGATTTGCGTTTATCACCACCTGGGCCTGGGCACCCTGATTTATTTATTTATTTATTTGGTGTTTTATATAGCGCGAACATGACCCTGAGTAGGGTATCAGAGCGCTTTACATTACATATCTTTAACTTAGAACAAACACGCACGTCATGTAGGTTTCGTAACTATACACAAAGTATAGCAAATTTCAAGAGATAGTTATGCAACCAAGTCATAAGTAAATGTACATTGTTATGTGAGAGAAACATTAGAGTTTTAACAATCATATATACAAGACAAAAATGAGGTTAATGTTCAATGAGAGGTAGCATATGTATGATCAAGAAGGATCTATGATAATGTCTATACTGCTGAGATTATGGAAGAAATTTTGCTCATATAAAAAGATTTGGCTTCATTTTTTAACGCAGCGATGGACGAAATTCTTCTAATGTTTGGGGGGAGAGCGTTCCAGATTCTAGGCGCTGCACCAGAGAAAGCTCGGTCATAAGTTCTTTTCTTACGGAAACGGGCCGGTTTCAGTAGTAGATCTCTGTGACTTCGGGTAACACGGCATCCTCCTGATAGAATGATTTTCTTGGCCAGATACACTGGTGTTTTGTAGTGTATCGCTTTGTGAGTTATACATGCCATTTTTAGTTGTATTCTTGCTTCGTACGGCAACCAATTAAGCGCTTTCAGATGAGGGGTGATGTGGTTGAATTTTCTGGAGCCAGTTATAAGTCTTGTTGCTTAAGACAGGCTTTCAGAGGCGCTGTTGAAATCTTGGGAAGACCAGCTAGAGTTGTGCAACCATACTCGATCCTTGAAATGACTAATGCCTGGACTGCTGTTTTAAGGTCTGAGTTGTTTATAAAAGGTTTCAGCTTTCTGAGGTAGCTTAAGTGGAAGCGGGCGTTTTTTGCCATTGTGTTAATATGTGATAACATGTTCAGGTTTTTGTCTAGTATAATACCCAGGGATTTGGAAGAATCAACAATCCTCGGAGTACAGTTTAATGCCGTGATCAGGTTGGTCCACTCTGGGATGATCGTAGCGTTTTTCTGGGGGGAAATCAGCAGGAATTCGGTTTTATGCGGGTTAAGCTTGAGGTGATTGCTGGTTAGCCAATGGACGGTACTCTTTAATGCCTGGTTCATGATACCTATCTCTTCTATCGATGAGATTTTGATGTAGAGCTGCGTGTCATCTGCGTACATGTGGAAGGAGATGTTTGCTTGTTGAAGGGTTTCTGTGAGTGGCTCTACGTACAGATTGAATAGAGCAGGGGATAGTGTTGAGCCCTGAGGAACACCAATATCATTTCTGGATGAGGCTGATAATGTTTGGTTGACTATGAATTTTTGCGATCTGTTCTCTAAGAACGAGCTAAACCACTTTAAGACTGTGCCCTCTAAACCCATCCTATTTTTCAAGCGATCTAGTATTTTAGCATGGTTTACCGTTTTGAATGCCGATGAAAGGTCGAGCAGGATTAGGAGACAGGTTTCGTTGCCATCGAGGGCAAGTAGAGCGTCGTCCACGATGTGCAGAATTGCTGTTTCAGTACTGTGGTTTGGTCTGAATCCTGACTGGAAGTCATTCAACAGATTGAATTCAGAGATGTGAAGGCTCAATTGTTGTTCTACACATTTTTTCAGGACTTTGGCTAGCATAGGAATGTTTGTTACTAGTCTGAAGTTGTTCGGGTATGAAGGGTTCTCCGTTGTTTTTTTTAGGATTGGAGTGACTTGCCCTGTTTTTAGGCAGTCCGGTATTGAGCCTTGTGATAGCGATGCGTTAATGATCCTTGTCCATGAAGGGATGAGCAGATGGTTTATTGTAGACCAACAATTTGCGGGTAGAGGATCGTTGTAATGATTGTTTGGTTTAATGGTCGAGATAATCTTTGCAATATCTAAGTCACTAAGAGGCTTGAATTCTGACCAAAAAGCATTATTTTTAGGCGTTTCCAGAGCTGGTTGACAGTGAAGCTCTTCTGGGGTGCTCTTTTTGTGTGGAGGGCATTCAGCTGCTTTTTTTAGCTCCACCTCCATCGATTTAGCTTTGGCTGTGAAGAAGGAGGAGAATTCTTCACTGCTTATGTTCGATTTTGTATTTGTTGGTACAGATTTGGCCATTTTATTGGATTGATCTTTTAGCAGTTCAAATAGTTTCCTCGGTCTATTTTTTGCATTATCCAGTTCTTTCCTAAAGAATTCTTTTTTTGAATTTAGAATGCTTTTATTGTAGGCCTTTCTGGCCTGTCTTAGTTGAATTAAATGGGGTGAAGAAGGGTGTTGCCGCCATTTCCGCTCTGTGAATCTGAGTGATCGTCTTTCCTCATTAAGGGAACCGTTAAACCAAGGGTTTTTATCTTTGTCAGAGACCCTTTTGAGTTTTAAAGGGGCTATGTTTTCAATAATACCCGACATTATATTGTTGTAATAATCCATGAGGTCACTAACGGCTACCATGTTGTTTGAAGGTTGCAGTTCTGTCTCACAGCGTGTTGCGAGGTTATCCAAATTAAGCCCTCTGGTGTCGCAAATCCATTTTCTGGGTTTTATTGATTGTGAGAAGGTTTTTGTTTTTATGTGGGGTATTTGGAAGGTAATGATTTGATGATCAGACCAGTCGCAAGGGATGATCTCAATTATATCGATAGCTTTTTCTTTAGAGAGGATCCAGTCTAAGGTAAAGCCTTTGGAATGAGTTGGTAGATGGCATTTTTGAACCAGCGATTGATCGTCAAGGAAGGCTTTGAGTAGCTTGATCTGACTGTCCATATGATCCTCCCAGTGAAGATTGAAGTCTCCTAGGAAGATCTCATTAGAATGGGGAGTAGAGTTTGTTGTGATGATTTCAATCAGCTGGTATATAAACATGGTATTTTTACCTGGGGGGGTGATAAAAAGCGTGTAGTTTGCAGATTTGATTGTCATGGGATCTTAAGGACAAACCAAGATATTCACATGATTCCAGGGGGTCAGAATGTAGTTTCGTAATGGCAATGTCTGCTCTATATATACAGGCAATGCCTCCTCCCTTTTTGTTTGGTCTGTCTAATCTCACAATGAAGTAGTTCGGGGGGACTAACAGATCTAGGCATGGGGAGGACGAGTCAGATAGCCATGATTCGGTCTGATAGATGTTCCTCAGCATTTCTATGACCTGGACAGGGACACCAAATTTACCCAGTCCAAAAAAAAGTGTGTCCCAATTAACCAGGTCAAACGCCTTTTCAGCGTCCACCATCATGATGAGCGTTGGGGTACAATTAATTTTAAAAAAGTTGAGAGGCTGAATTAAGAACCCGGTATTTGAGGACATCGACCTTCCGGCAACAAACCCGGACTGATCTCTATGAATCAGTTCCTGGGCTAGGGGAGTGAAGCGTTGGGCCCAGACTTTCATTAGAATTTTATAATCGGCATTTAGAATAATAATCGGTCTGTAAGAATTAACATCTTTGGAGTTTTTATCCTTCTTCACAAAGCTTACAATTATAGACTCTTTAAAACTTGAGGAGACAGAACCCCGTCTTAATATTGTTGAACAGTTTCGTCAAAAGGGAATCAACTCCTTGGAAAATGCCTTATAGAACTCTATCGGCAACACATCGTTTCCACAGGCTTTCACCCCAGCGATAGATTTAGGAGCTGTTAAAATTTCTGCCTCTGATATATCGAGTTGGATTTGTTCCACGAGCGAGTCAGAAAGGCTCGGAAGATTTACCCTCTCAAAGTATTCCTGGATTAAGTCCTGTCTAACCTCATATTTAGTGGCGTATAGCTGTTGATAATGCTCCAAGAAAACTTGGGCTATTCTATCCTTATCCATTATCATGTCTCTAGTCTTAGGGTCGATTAAGAAAAACTCCCTGAGCGCCTGTTTGGCCCTCTCGAGCTGACCCCCTACTTCCCCCTCTCCCTGTGACGGGATATTTCTCTGGCTCAGGGCACTGTCAACTGCCTGCTGGAGCTCGGCAATTTTTGCACGCCGTTTTTTGGACTGGGCAGCAGAAGAAGCAATCATTTGCCCACGCACAGCTGCCTTGAACCCCCCCCCAAACTGAAAATAGTTCCGCCGTTCCTTCTTTAATCCTAAAGTACGCCAGTATCCATTCCCTTAAATCAGCTATCCATTGAGGATCCTTGAGGAGGAGACGGTCCATCTGCCACCTGGATCTCATCCTCCTTCCTTCCTCAATTTCCAGCTCTAATTTTACAAAGGAGTGGTCAGAGAATGAATTAGCCCCTATTTCAGTATCTATATGGTTCAATGATCGAGATATGAGGAAGAAATCGATACGAGAGGCCGTTTGAAATTGGCGAGAGTAGCATGTATATTTACTATTTGACTGATTAATTTGGCACCAGGGATCTATCAAATGATACTCCTTTTTTATAGCATCTAGGACTTTTTTTTGTTTTTGGCTTCAGTTGCTTCTTATTCTTATTAGAGGTGTCTTTCCTGAGATCTTGAATGAAATTAAAATCCTCTCCTAGAATGATCTGCCCAGGTATCCCCTAAGTAACTCGCTGACCTTCGATAGAGCTAAGAGATCGTCTACTACTGGGCCGTAGTAGTTTACAAAATTTAGTGTTGTCCCATTTACTTTGGCCACGACCCATATCCATCTTCCATGAGGGTCTCTCCGGAATTCACCAAATTCCCAAGGCAAACCTCTACAGAAGTAAATAGCTACACCTCTTTTGGCCAACCCAGCAGATGCATAAAAAGCATTGGAGAATACTCTGGGAAGAAAAAGCTTTGGAGAGTTAATTTTTAAGTGTGTTTCTTGATGAAATAACACTTGCGGCATAAAAGAAGCCAACCACCTTATAAGCCCTCCGTACTTTTGTTTGTTTAGTATTCCATTCACATTTACCGACATGATACAGCATTTACTAGCCATTTCTAAGATTTTTCATATTGCAAAAAAAGCAAAAACAAAACTCACTTGATCTCAAAATCCTGTTTTTCTTGCCCCAATTGCTACTGCTCTTTTACTGCTATACCCTTCCCCAAAGCAACCCCCCAGCCAACCAACCCCCATCCGGAAATGTGGAAAATCACACTAGCCACATCTCGCCCCCCCCCTACTACACTGTTGGGTGTCATGGAACTACACCCTGGGTGACCCACCCCCCCCCCCACAATAGAGAGCTTCAGCTATGCACTGTATATCGCTTCACTTTGAAGAAGAGATCTCTTTAAGAAGATCCTGAGCATCATCTAAGTTCGAAAACATATGAAATTTCCCCCTCACTAGGACACGCAGCTTGGATTGTTGGGCTATTGACGCCTGCGCACCTTGAGCTTTAAAAAGGTAAAGTAGTTTAACAACTCTTTGCGCCTGCGTGTGGCTACAGCTGACATGTCAGAAAATATACGACATTTCGAGACTTCATTAATAGAAAACTGTCTCTGTTGTATTGCCTTAGCCAGGATCCTTTAATTAATACGGTAGTCAGCGAAGTTGACCAAGATGGTACGTGGAATCTTTGAGTTGGGAAGGGGGTGAGAGGGAACTCTATGTGCCCTTGTTATTGTAAGATCTCCAGTGAGTTCGGGCACAACCTTCTGCTTGATAAATGATTCGACCCATTGTAATGTTTGAGATTCCTCACTCCCCTCGGGAACCCCCACTAATCATAAGTTCGAACGTCGTGAGTGGTTTTCAAGTTCCTCGAGTTTGTTCTCTAGAATATTCTTATCCTTTGTAACTTCGTTTACTTTTAGAAGCATGGAACTCATTTGGTCCTCCAACTGGGATATCCTTGACTCTGCTTCTTGAATTCTTACAGGAAAGCAGGCCACTGCTTCTTCAATTTTCCCGAGGCGCTGGTGGAGAGAGGCTATCTCTTTTTCTTGGGCTCTCTTCATTTCTCTTATCTCTTCTAAGATAAGATTTAACATGGTCTTAATATCCATCTGTTTAGTGAGAGCTCCTTCCATTGAAAAATCCACAGATTCCGACATTTACTGTTGTGCTTTCTCTTCCCCCCTTTGACCCCCCGGGGGCTGGCCCGGCGGTCCCATATTATCTCCATTAGACCACTGGGGCATAGTCTGTAGCTGTTCCCGGGCCCCTAGTTGCATTTCTGTTGATTCTGCTGCTGATGCGGACGCGCTGGAGTAGGTTTTCAGGACGTTTGTATCGCTTTGTTCGCCCTAAGTTGGCGGGGGTATGCCCAGACGTGGGTCCCTTGCTCACTTTGCCACTGGATTCAAGCAAGCCTGGCTGATGACGGCTGGAATGCCAGAAACCGGTCCTAGGATGCTTGTTTCCGGTCCAGGAAGACATGGCTTGGCAGTTCGTGCTGGACTGTTCCCATGAGGCACAGGGTCAGACTGATTTGCATATGGCCATGTCTGAACTGGGGTGGTGGAGTGAGCTAAAGAATGATGATGGATTAAACCCAGATCAGTTGACTGGGGGTGAGTGTTTGATTGGCTCAAACGTTCCGTCCATCATCCCCTTTTGTATCGCTTTGTTCGCCCTAAGTTGGCGGGGGTATGCCCAGACGTGGGTCCCTTGCTCACTTTGCCACTGGATTCAAGCAAGCCTGGCTGATGACGGCTGGAATGCCAGAAACCGGTCCTAGGATGCTTGTTTCCGGTCCAGGGAAGACATGGCTTGGCAGTTCGTGCTGGACTGTTCCCATGAGGCACAGGGTCAGACTGATTTGCATATGGCCATGTCTGAACTGGGGTGGTGGAGTGAGCTAAAGAATGATGATGGATTAAACCCAGATCAGTTGACTGGGGGTGAGTGTTTGATTGGCTCAAACGTTCCGTCCATCATCCCCTTTTGTATCGCTTTGTTCGCCCTAAGTTGGCGGGGTATGCCCAGACGTGGGTCCCTTGCTCACTTTGCCACTGGATTCAAGCAAGCCTGGCTGATGACGGCTGGAATGCCAGAAACCGGTCCTAGGATGCTTGTTTCCGGTCCAGGGAAGACATGGCTTGGCAGTTCGTGCTGGACTGTTCCCATGAGGCACAGGGTCAGACTGATTTGCATATGGCCATGTCTGAACTGGGGTGGTGGAGTGAGCTAAAGAATGATGATGGATTAAACCCAGATCAGTTGACTGGGGGTGAGTGTTTGATTGGCTCAAACGTTCTGTCCATCATCCCTTTTGTATCGCTTTGTTCGCCCTAAGTTGGCGGGGTATGCCCAGACGTGGGTCCCTTGCTCACTTTGCCACTGGATTCAAGCAAGCCTGGCTGATGACGGCTGGAATGCCAGAAACCGGTCCTAGGATGCTTGTTTCCGGTCCAGGGAAGACATGGCTTGGCAGTTCGTGCTGGACTGTTCCCATGAGGCACAGGGTCAGACTGATTTGCATATGGCCATGTCTGAACTGGGGTGGTGGAGTGAGCTAAAGAATGATGATGGATTAAACCCAGATCAGTTGACTGGGGGTGAGTGTTTGATTGGCTCAAACGTTCCGTCCATCATCCCCTTTTGTATCGCTTTGTTCGCCCTAAGTTGGCGGGGTATGCCCAGACGTGGGTCCCTTGCTCACTTTGCCACTGGATTCAAGCAAGCCTGGCTGATGACGGCTGGAATGCCAGAAACCGGTCCTAGGATGCTTGTTTCCGGTCCAGGGAAGACATGGCTTGGCAGTTCGTGCTGGACTGTTCCCATGAGGCACAGGGTCAGACTGATTTGCATATGGCCATGTCTGAACTGGGGTGGTGGAGTGAGCTAAAGAATGATGATGGATTAAACCCAGATCAGTTGACTGGGGGTGAGTGTTTGATTGGCTCAAACGTTCCGTCCATCATCCCCTTTGTATCGCTTTGTTCGCCCTAAGTTGGCGGGGGTATGCCCAGACGTGGGTCCCTTGCTCACTTTGCCACTGGATTCAAGCAAGCCTGGCTGATGACGGCTGGAATGCCAGAAACCGGTCCTAGGATGCTTGTTTCCGGTCCAGGGAAGACATGGCTTGGCAGTTCGTGCTGGACTGTTCCCATGAGGCACAGGGTCAGACTGATTTGCATATGGCCATGTCTGAACTGGGGTGGTGGAGTGAGCTAAAGAATGATGATGGATTAAACCCAGATCAGTTGACTGGGGGTGAGTGTTTGATTGGCTCAAACGCTCCGTCCATCATCCCCTTTTGTATCGCTTTGTTCGCCCTAAGTTGGCGGGGTATGCCCAGACGTGGGTCCCTTGCTCACTTTGCCACTGGATTCAAGCAAGCCTGGCTGATGACGGCTGGAATGCCAGAAACCGGTCCTAGGATGCTTGTTTCCGGTCCAGGGAAGACATGGCTTGGCAGTTCGTGCTGGACTGTTCCCATGAGGCACAGGGTCAGACTGATTTGCATATGGCCATGTCTGAACTGGGGTGGTGGAGTGAGCTAAAGAATGATGATGGATTAAACCCAGATCAGTTGACTGGGGGTGAGTGTTTGATTGGCTCAAACGTTCCGTCCATCATCCCCTTTTGTATCGCTTTGTTCGCCCTAAGTTGGCGGGGGTATGCCCAGACGTGGGTCCCTTGCTCACTTTGCCACTGGATTCAAGCAAGCCTGGCTGATGACGGCTGGAATGCCAGAAACCGGTCCTAGGATGCTTGTTTCCGGTCCAGGGAAGACATGGCTTGGCAGTTCGTGCTGGACTGTTCCCATGAGGCACAGGGTCAGACTGATTTGCATATGGCCATGTCTGAACTGGGGTGGTGGAGTGAGCTAAAGAATGATGATGGATTAAACCCAGATCAGTTGACTGGGGGTGAGTGTTTGATTGGCTCAAACGTTCCGTCCATCATCCCCTTTTGTATCGCTTTGTTCGCCCTAAGTTGGCGGGGGTATGCCCAGACGTGGGTCCCTTGCTCACTTTGCCACTGGATTCAAGCAAGCCTGGCTGATGACGGCTGGAATGCCAGAAACCGGTCCTAGGATGCTTGTTTCCGGTCCAGGGAAGACATGGCTTGGCAGTTCGTGCTGGACTGTTCCCATGAGGCACAGGGTCAGACTGATTTGCATATGGCCATGTCTGAACTGGGGTGGTGGAGTGAGCTAAAGAATGATGATGGATTAAACCCAGATCAGTTGACTGGGGGTGAGTGTTTGATTGGCTCAAACGTTCCGTCCATCATCCCCTTTTGTATCGCTTTGTTCGCCCTAAGTTGGCGGGGGTATGCCCAGACGTGGGTCCCTTGCTCACTTTGCCACTGGATTCAAGCAAGCCTGGCTGATGACGGCTGGAATGCCAGAAACCGGTCCTAGGATGCTTGTTTCCGGTCCAGGGAAGACATGGCTTGGCAGTTCGTGCTGGACTGTTCCCATGAGGCACAGGGTCAGACTGATTTGCATATGGCCATGTCTGAACTGGGGTGGTGGAGTGAGCTAAAGAATGATGATGGATTAAACCCAGATCAGTTGACTGGGGGTGAGTGTTTGATTGGCTCAAACGTTCCGTCCATCATCCCCTTTGTATCGCTTTGTTCGCCCTAAGTTGGCGGGGGTATGCCCAGACGTGGGTCCCTTGCTCACTTTGCCACTGGATTCAAGCAAGCCTGGCTGATGACGGCTGGAATGCCAGAAACCGGTCCTAGGATGCTTGTTTCCGGTCCAGGGAAGACATGGCTTGGCAGTTCGTGCTGGACTGTTCCCATGAGGCACAGGGTCAGACTGATTTGCATATGGCCATGTCTGAACTGGGGTGGTGGAGTGAGCTAAAGAATGATGATGGATTAAACCCAGATCAGTTGACTGGGGGTGAGTGTTTGATTGGCTCAAACGTTCCGTCCATCATCCCCTTTTGTATCGCTTTGTTCGCCCTAAGTTGGCGGGGTATGCCCAGACGTGGGTCCCTTGCTCACTTTGCCACTGGATTCAAGCAAGCCTGGCTGATGACGGCTGGAATGCCAGAAACCGGTCCTAGGATGCTTGTTTCCGGTCCAGGGAAGACATGGCTTGGCAGTTCGTGCTGGACTGTTCCCATGAGGCACAGGGTCAGACTGATTTGCATATGGCCATGTCTGAACTGGGGTGGTGGAGTGAGCTAAAGAATGATGATGGATTAAACCCAGATCAGTTGACTGGGGGTGAGTGTTTGATTGGCTCAAACGTTCCGTCCATCATCCCCTTTGTATCGCTTTGTTCGCCCTAAGTTGGCGGGGTATGCCCAGACGTGGGTCCCTTGCTCACTTTGCCACTGGATTCAAGCAAGCCTGGCTGATGACGGCTGGAATGCCAGAAACCGGTCCTAGGATGCTTGTTTCCGGTCCAGGGAAGACATGGCTTGGCAGTTCGTGCTGGACTGTTCCCATGAGGCACAGGGTCAGACTGATTTGCATATGGCCATGTCTGAACTGGGGTGGTGGAGTGAGCTAAAGAATGATGATGGATTAAACCCAGATCAGTTGACTGGGGTGAGTGTTTGATTGGCTCAAACGTTCCGTCCATCATCCCCTTTTGTATCGCTTTGTTCGCCCTAAGTTGGCGGGGGTATGCCCAGACGTGGGTCCCTTGCTCACTTTGCCACTGGATTCAAGCAAGCCTGGCTGATGACGGCTGGAATGCCAGAAACCGGTCCTAGGATGCTTGTTTCCGGTCCAGGGAAGACATGGCTTGGCAGTTCGTGCTGGACTGTTCCCATGAGGCACAGGGTCAGACTGATTTGCATATGGCCATGTCTGAACTGGGGTGGTGGAGTGAGCTAAAGAATGATGATGGATTAAACCCAGATCAGTTGACTGGGGGTGAGTGTTTGATTGGCTCAAACGTTCCGTCCATCATCCCCTTTTGTATCGCTTTGTTCGCCCTAAGTTGGCGGGGTATGCCCAGACGTGGGTCCCTTGCTCACTTTGCCACTGGATTCAAGCAAGCCTGGCTGATGACGGCTGGAATGCCAGAAACCGGTCCTAGGATGCTTGTTTCCGGTCCAGGGAAGACATGGCTTGGCAGTTCGTGCTGGACTGTTCCCATGAGGCACAGGGTCAGACTGATTTGCATATGGCCATGTCTGAACTGGGGTGGTGGAGTGAGCTAAAGAATGATGATGGATTAAACCCAGATCAGTTGACTGGGGGTGAGTGTTTGATTGGCTCAAACGTTCCGTCCATCATCCCCTTTGTATCGCTTTGTTCGCCCTAAGTTGGCGGGGGTATGCCCAGACGTGGGTCCCTTGCTCACTTTGCCACTGGATTCAAGCAAGCCTGGCTGATGACGGCTGGAATGCCAGAAACCGGTCCTAGGATGCTTGTTTCCGGGTCCAGGGAAGACATGGCTTGGCAGTTCGTGCTGGACTGTTCCCATGAGGCACAGGGTCAGACTGATTTGCATATGGCCATGTCTGAACTGGGGTGGTGGAGTGAGCTAAAGAATGATGATGGATTAAACCCAGATCAGTTGACTGGGGGTGAGTGTTTGATTGGCTCAAACGCTCCGTCCATCATCCCCTTTTGTATCGCTTTGTTCGCCCTAAGTTGGCGGGGGTATGCCCAGACGTGGGTCCCTTGCTCACTTTGCCACTGGATTCAAGCAAGCCTGGCTGATGACGGCTGGAATGCCAGAAACCGGTCCTAGGATGCTTGTTTCCGGTCCAGGGAAGACATGGCTTGGCAGTTCGTGCTGGACTGTTCCCATGAGGCACAGGGTCAGACTGATTTGCATATGGCCATGTCTGAACTGGGGTGGTGGAGTGAGCTAAAGAATGATGATGGATTAAACCCAGATCAGTTGACTGGGGGTGAGTGTTTGATTGGCTCAAACGTTCCGTCCATCATCCCCTTTTGTATCGCTTTGTTCGCCCTAAGTTGGCGGGGGTATGCCCAGACGTGGGTCCCTTGCTCACTTTGCCACTGGATTCAAGCAAGCCTGGCTGATGACGGCTGGAATGCCAGAAACCGGTCCTAGGATGCTTGTTTCCGGTCCAGGGAAGACATGGCTTGGCAGTTCGTGCTGGACTGTTCCCATGAGGCACAGGGTCAGACTGATTTGCATATGGCCATGTCTGAACTGGGGTGGTGGAGTGAGCTAAAGAATGATGATGGATTAAACCCAGATCAGTTGACTGGGGGTGAGTGTTTGATTGGCTCAAACGTTCCGTCCATCATCCCCTTTGTATCGCTTTGTTCGCCCTAAGTTGGCGGGGGTATGCCCAGACGTGGGTCCCTTGCTCACTTTGCCACTGGATTCAAGCAAGCCTGGCTGATGACGGCTGGAATGCCAGAAACCGGTCCTAGGATGCTTGTTTCCGGTCCAGGGAAGACATGGCTTGGCAGTTCGTGCTGGACTGTTCCCATGAGGCACAGGGTCAGACTGATTTGCATATGGCCATGTCTGAACTGGGGTGGTGGAGTGAGCTAAAGAATGATGATGGATTAAACCCAGATCAGTTGACTGGGGGTGAGTGTTTGATTGGCTCAAACGTTCCGTCCATCATCCCCTTTGTATCGCTTTGTTCGCCCTAAGTTGGCGGGGGTATGCCCAGACGTGGGTCCCTTGCTCACTTTGCCACTGGATTCAAGCAAGCCTGGCTGATGACGGCTGGAATGCCAGAAACCGGTCCTAGGATGCTTGTTTCCGGTCCAGGGAAGACATGGCTTGGCAGTTCGTGCTGGACTGTTCCCATGAGGCACAGGGTCAGACTGATTTGCATATGGCCATGTCTGAACTGGGGTGGTGGAGTGAGCTAAAGAATGATGATGGATTAAACCCAGATCAGTTGACTGGGGGTGAGTGTTTGATTGGCTCAAACGTTCCGTCCCTCATCCCCTTTTGTATCGCTTTGTTCGCCCTAAGTTGGCGGGGGTATGCCCAGACGTGGGTCCCTTGCTCACTTTGCCACTGGATTCAAGCAAGCCTGGCTGATGACGGCTGGAATGCCAGAAACCGGTCCTAGGATGCTTGTTTCCGGTCCAGGGAAGACATGGCTTGGCAGTTCGTGCTGGACTGTTCCCATGAGGCACAGGGTCAGACTGATTTGCATATGGCCATGTCTGAACTGGGGTGGTGGAGTGAGCTAAAGAATGATGATGGATTAAACCCAGATCAGTTGACTGGGGGTGAGTGTTTGATTGGCTCAAACGTTCCGGTCCATCATCCCCTTTTGTATCGCTTTGTTCGCCCTAAGTTGGCGGGGGTATGCCCAGACGTGGGTCCCTTGCTCACTTTGCCACTGGATTCAAGCAAGCCTGGCTGATGACGGCTGGAATGCCAGAAACCGGTCCTAGGATGCTTGTTTCCGGTCCAGGGAAGACATGGCTTGGCAGTTCGTGCTGGACTGTTCCCATGAGGCACAGGGTCAGACTGATTTGCATATGGCCATGTCTGAACTGGGGTGGTGGAGTGAGCTAAAGAATGATGATGGATTAAACCCAGATCAGTTGACTGGGGGTGAGTGTTTGATTGGCTCAAACGTTCCGTCCATCATCCCCTTTTGTATCGCTTTGTTCGCCCTAAGTTGGCGGGGTATGCCCAGACGTGGGTCCCTTGCTCACTTTGCCACTGGATTCAAGCAAGCCTGGCTGATGACGGCTGGAATGCCAGAAACCGGTCCTAGGATGCTTGTTTCCGGTCCAGGGAAGACATGGCTTGGCAGTTCGTGCTGGACTGTTCCCATGAGGCACAGGGTCAGACTGATTTGCATATGGCCATGTCTGAACTGGGGTGGTGGAGTGAGCTAAAGAATGATGATGGATTAAACCCAGATCAGTTGACTGGGGGTGAGTGTTTGATTGGCTCAAACGTTCCGTCCATCATCCCCTTTGTATCGCTTTGTTCGCCCTAAGTTGGCGGGGGTATGCCCAGACGTGGGTCCCTTGCTCACTTTGCCACTGGATTCAAGCAAGCCTGGCTGATGACGGCTGGAATGCCAGAAACCGGTCCTAGGATGCTTGTTTCCGGTCCAGGGAAGACATGGCTTGGCAGTTCGTGCTGGACTGTTCCCATGAGGCACAGGGTCAGACTGATTTGCATATGGCCATGTCTGAACTGGGGTGGTGGAGTGAGCTAAAGAATGATGATGGATTAAACCCAGATCAGTTGACTGGGGGTGAGTGTTTGATTGGCTCAAACGTTCCGTCCATCATCCCCTTTTGTATCGCTTTGTTCGCCCTAAGTTGGCGGGGGTATGCCCAGACGTGGGTCCCTTGCTCACTTTGCCACTGGATTCAAGCAAGCCTGGCTGATGACGGCTGGAATGCCAGAAACCGGTCCTAGGATGCTTGTTTCCGGTCCAGGGAAGACATGGCTTGGCAGTTCGTGCTGGACTGTTCCCATGAGGCACAGGGTCAGACTGATTTGCATATGGCCATGTCTGAACTGGGGTGGTGGAGTGAGCTAAAGAATGATGATGGATTAAACCCAGATCAGTTGACTGGGGGTGAGTGTTTGATTGGCTCAAACGTTCCGTCCATCATCCCCTTTTGTATCGCTTTGTTCGCCCTAAGTTGGCGGGGGTATGCCCAGACGTGGGTCCCTTGCTCACTTTGCCACTGGATTCAAGCAAGCCTGGCTGATGACGGCTGGAATGCCAGAAACCGGTCCTAGGATGCTTGTTTCCGGTCCAGGGAAGACATGGCTTGGCAGTTCGTGCTGGACTGTTCCCATGAGGCACAGGGTCAGACTGATTTGCATATGGCCATGTCTGAACTGGGGTGGTGGAGTGAGCTAAAGAATGATGATGGATTAAACCCAGATCAGTTGACTGGGGGTGAGTGTTTGATTGGCTCAAACGTTCCGTCCATCATCCCCTTTTGTATCGCTTTGTTCGCCCTAAGTTGGCGGGGGTATGCCCAGACGTGGGTCCCTTGCTCACTTTGCCACTGGATTCAAGCAAGCCTGGCTGATGACGGCTGGAATGCCAGAAACCGGTCCTAGGATGCTTGTTTCCGGTCCAGGGAAGACATGGCTTGGCAGTTCGTGCTGGACTGTTCCCATGAGGCACAGGGTCAGACTGATTTGCATATGGCCATGTCTGAACTGGGGTGGTGGAGTGAGCTAAAGAATGATGATGGATTAAACCCAGATCAGTTGACTGGGGGTGAGTGTTTGATTGGCTCAAACGCTCCGTCCATCATCCCCTTTGTATCGCTTTGTTCGCCCTAAGTTGGCGGGGTATGCCCAGACGTGGGTCCCTTGCTCACTTTGCCACTGGATTCAAGCAAGCCTGGCTGATGACGGCTGGAATGCCAGAAACCGGTCCTAGGATGCTTGTTTCCGGTCCAGGGAAGACATGGCTTGGCAGTTCGTGCTGGACTGTTCCCATGAGGCACAGGGTCAGACTGATTTGCATATGGCCATGTCTGAACTGGGGTGGTGGAGTGAGCTAAAGAATGATGATGGATTAAACCCAGATCAGTTGACTGGGGGTGAGTGTTTGATTGGCTCAAACGTTCCGTCCATCATCCCCTTTTGTATCGCTTTGTTCGCCCTAAGTTGGCGGGGGTATGCCCAGACGTGGGTCCCTTGCTCACTTTGCCACTGGATTCAAGCAAGCCTGGCTGATGACGGCTGGAATGCCAGAAACCGGTCCTAGGATGCTTGTTTCCGGTCCAGGGAAGACATGGCTTGGCAGTTCGTGCTGGACTGTTCCCATGAGGCACAGGGTCAGACTGATTTGCATATGGCCATGTCTGAACTGGGGTGGTGGAGTGAGCTAAAGAATGATGATGGATTAAACCCAGATCAGTTGACTGGGGGTGAGTGTTTGATTGGCTCAAACGTTCCGTCCATCATCCCCTTTTGTATCGCTTTGTTCGCCCTAAGTTGGCGGGGGTATGCCCAGACGTGGGTCCCTTGCTCACTTTGCCACTGGATTCAAGCAAGCCTGGCTGATGACGGCTGGATTGCCAGAAACCGGTCCTAGGATGCTTGTTTCCGGTCCAGGGAAGACATGGCTTGGCAGTTCGTGCTGGACTGTTCCCATGAGGCACAGGGTCAGACTGATTTGCATATGGCCATGTCTGAACTGGGGTGGTGGAGTGAGCTAAAGAATGATGATGGATTAAACCCAGATCAGTTGACTGGGGGTGAGTGTTTGATTGGCTCAAACGCTCCGTCCATCATCCCCTTTGTATCGCTTTGTTCGCCCTAAGTTGGCGGGGGTATGCCCAGACGTGGGTCCCTTGCTCACTTTGCCACTGGATTCAAGCAAGCCTGGCTGATGACGGCTGGAATGCCAGAAACCGGTCCTAGGATGCTTGTTTCCGGTCCAGGGAAGACATGGCTTGGCAGTTCGTGCTGGACTGTTCCCATGAGGCACAGGGTCAGACTGATTTGCATATGGCCATGTCTGAACTGGGGTGGTGGAGTGAGCTAAAGAATGATGATGGATTAAACCCAGATCAGTTGACTGGGGGTGAGTGTTTGATTGGCTCAAACGTTCCGTCCATCATCCCCTTTTGTATCGCTTTGTTCGCCCCTAAGTTGGCGGTGGTATGCCCAGACGTGGGTCCCTTGCTCACTTTGCCACTGGATTCAAGCAAGCCTGGCTGATGACGGCTGGAATGCCAGAAACCGGTCCTAGGATGCTTGTTTCCGGTCCAGGAAGACATGGCTTGGCAGTTCGTGCTGGACTGTTCCCATGAGGCACAGGGTCAGACTGATTTGCATATGGCCATGTCTGAACTGGGGTGGTGGAGTGAGCTAAAGAATGATGATGGATTAAACCCAGATCAGTTGACTGGGGTGAGTGTTTGATTGGCTCAAACGTTCCGTCCATCATCCCCTTTTGTATCGCTTTGTTCGCCCTAAGTTGGCGGGGGTATGCCCAGACGTGGGTCCCTTGCTCACTTTGCCACTGGATTCAAGCAAGCCTGGCTGATGACGGCTGGAATGCCAGAAACCGGTCCTAGGATGCTTGTTTCCGGTCCAGGGAAGACATGGCTTGGCAGTTCGTGCTGGACTGTTCCCATGAGGCACAGGGTCAGACTGATTTGCATATGGCCATGTCTGAACTGGGGTGGTGGAGTGAGCTAAAGAATGATGATGGATTAAACCCAGATCAGTTGACTGGGGGTGAGTGTTTGATTGGCTCAAACGTTCCGTCCATCATCCCCTTTTGTATCGCTGATGTCTGGACGAGCTGGGTATTCAGCCGAGGGGGAGTACGAGCTAAAGTTGAGGATGGATCCTTACCCACCAAAGTTTGACCGAATTCTTGTGCTGTCACATCAACTAAGGAGGGAGCCTGTCCAAGCGCCGGGGTCTGTAGAAGAGACGATATAGAAGAGATCTGTTGCGGGCTATTATGGATGTCTTCTGTCCCTTCTTCCGACAGTCATGACGGTTGAGCCGTAAATTTGAGGGGTGCCGCCTGAGATATTTTTTTAGAAAATAAAGGAAAGTCTTTAGCGCTTTTTGCCTCATCTTTGTTGGTCCCTGCTGTGGATTCAGCAACCTGCTTTTTCTCCGTAATTGCAGGACCATCCATTTGCTTCTGCATCACAAGAGCCCCACCTTCCAGGAGAGGCGCAGGAGGTTCTTCTTTGGAACTCTCAAAGCTTGAATTAAGGCCATGGCAGTTGACAGTATGTTCTGCTCTGGCCGCTGAAGATAGCGCTTTAGCCTGTGCTAAGCGTGTTTTAGCTTTCAGCCCCGCCACTGAATCGACTTTAGCAACAAGATTCACCTGCTTTAGATGTTTCCCCATTTTTTGCCTTTTTTACTCTCTCCCTTTATACCCTCAGAACTTTACATTTGGTCATTTGGTTAAGTCCATACATCCGGTATTTAATGCTCACTTAATTTAACAGGAGCAGGTAGGGATCTTTAAATCTTCTTTCTAGAGGAGAAAAAGCACCTTTCTTAAGATGAGGGAGATATTCTCTTATATCTTCTTTATGTCCAGCCAGCCTCACTCAGCACGCCTCTTCTTCTCTATTAAGTTCCCAATCCCAGCTCCTGTATTCCGGTCCAGGTACTCCCCCGGGCAGGCTCACCTCATCCGCGACGAACCGGCCTTCTTCCGCCACTCGCCTGCCCACTCACCGACATGATTGCAGTTTCAGAGGCTGCACGCGAACACGTCCTGAAAACCTACTCCAGCGCGTCCGCATTCGTACTGGGCTGTCTCCGTCCTTTCAGCGCAGGCACGGCCGTGACCCCGTGCCTGCCTTTGCCCCGCAAACAATTTTCCTCATTCAAACCTTGGGCGCATCGACAAGTGCTGACCGGGAAAAGAAGAGAAAGCACTCGCTCCAGAAATCAGCACGCCGGGACGCCATCAACCAGATGGAGAAACTCTCTGGACTCCATTGCGGGGGGAGGAGCGGCGGTCACCTGTGGCTACGTGGAGGTGTGGTTCTCCGCGGCCATCTCCCTCGCAGCCTGGTTATGCAAATTTTAGTGCAATTATCTATAAGTAGGCCCAATTAGCTCCATCATAACCTTCATCTATGTGATTGTATCATCGGTTGCAGCAGCGCTGTACAATAATCCCCTAGTAAGACAGAGTGGACAAAAAAGCCACTAGAGCAAGGCACATTGTGCTGACAACTTTCAAATCCTTCGAAATCCGTTTTTTTGTCAAATTACAGATTTGACAACTGATATAATCTGTAATAAAGTAAAATGGTTACATTTGAGTTCAGTCTGCCAAAAGAATAATCTGTCATGTACTAAAATGGTAACATTTGAGTTCAATCTGAAAAAATCAAGTTATAGATTTGCTTACTGAAATAATCTGTTATAAACTAAAGTGATGACAATGAGATTAATTTTTTAAAGGTTTACAACTGAATCCATTGCAGGGAAGTGTTGTATGTGCACAAGACCCTCCTTGTGAATGCGTACAGGGGCAGAAGTGTAGTGAAGACTGAGTCAATGTGGGCGGGCAAAACCAAATTGGAACAAGTGGAGGCATTTGACTATTTGGGGATTCGGCTTACCCCGTCCATTAACTGGCACCCACAGGTAGAAAAATCTAAATTACATTTAATACACCAATGAGCACACATAAGCAAAATTCACAGGAAGACAGTTTCTAGGCAGATTGCCCCTGCCCTCGAGATTTATAAAACTAAGGTTTTGGGTGGGGTACTTTATGGTGCTGAGTTGTGGGGCACAACTGCCATAGCCTCTCTATCTACAGTAGAAAATCGATTCTTAAGATCACTGGTTGATCTCCCTGCCAGTACTCCCTTGGTGCCTCTTTATCTCGATACAGCACACAAACAATTAAAGCATAAAGTAAATTATAAAATGTTATCGTTCTGGCACAGGATTTGGACGGTAGCAGAGCTGGACCCATACCGAGAGGCTTTGAAGGACCTCTTAGGATCTCCCCAGGTAGAGACTTTAAGATGGTTCTCTTGCTTACGCGATTTACTTGGGAGGTTAAAGATGGACAGATTTTGGCTCAGCCCTGATTCCATGAGTGGTATTTCGAGGGAAGAGCTGAAAGGAATGTACTGGAAAAAAATATTCCAACTAGAACTAACAGGATATTCCACAGGGCTAACAAAAGATTTTTTGCTGTATAAATCAATTCCATTGTTTGAAGCATCAATAGAAGAAATTACTCCTCCAGTGGCAAGAAAGCTCTTTTTACAGTTCAGATATAAGACCTTACCTACCAAAGCATTTTGCTCAGGATGGAGCGCGAGTCCTTTGGTAGATGATTTATGTCCTGCGTGCAAAGCCTGTACTGAATCTATTGTCCACATACTCTTTTTCTGCCCTCATTATGCATGGTTAAGGAAAAAATGGATAACACCCCTGTGCCGATCCATTGGACCTGGACATTATTTAGAAATCTTGAGACTATTATCAACAGATACACGTAGATTGATAGTATTTGGTATTTCTCGGTTTCTCTTTGCCATGTGGATCAGGCGAGGGAAGTTAATGCAATGAATTTACTTTAGCCGTTTTTCTGTTAGCATGATTATGTCAACTTGATAATGAATTGTTGCTACTTGGGTAGTGAAGAATTTAGTTTGATTAACAATTTTTTAGGATTTTATGAATCTTATTCATGGGTTTTACATATGCTGCTAACTCGAAAATGAATTGTTGTATTAAGTGTAGTGGAACTTTGATGAAATCTGGTGTTTTACATATTTGTACTGTTATGCACTTTTTTGGATCTCTGAGATCGTAATAAAGTAAATAATGAATGAATAATGAATGCGTACAAGGTGCAAAAGGGTGGCTCTGAGGGTGGAACATTCTTGGGATGACACTTTTAAACTACCTGATGCTTCTCAATCTGACTGCGTAGGGTTAAACCGACAGGTACAATTCTCTTCAAGAGACCCTGTTGACAATGGGTAGCCAGTCCTTTTGGAACTAAGTTAGTCTAACTTGTTCATTGAAACTTGTCGTAAAATACATGGTGTGTAAAAGAAAAATCTCAAATATTTTAGTCTCCTGCATAAAACTAAGCCAACACCACAAGCCCTGTAGTTGGGCTAATTTGCCTGGATATGTTTACTTATTGTGATAGTGAAGCAAAATAAAATATGCTTACTGATTGTGAGAGGGACGCAAATTAAAATATAGTTGGACATCTTATAAAACAGGGGGAGAATACTTCTGTCTAAAAACTGCTTGTGTCCAGAATCATCATCAGGTATACAATGGAGGAGGATTACCAGCATTTGGAAACAGTTTCTAGAAACTGTGTTTTTGATATTTTTTGCAGAACATGAAGTTATGCAATTCTTACTTACTTTTCATGTTTTTCTGCTTTTATGAGCATGGAAGGATCTAGTGAATTTATCAGGGACATGCCTACGTTGAAAATCAGAGTCTGTCCTTAAAGATGATGAGTCTTCAGATTATTGGTAAGAAGATTAAAATTTACAATCTAAAGTTTGAGCTCATAGGTTGAGGAAAAGTATTAATTATCTTGTTGTTTTTCACAGATGTTAATTTGAAAAACATAACAAAGGTGGAAAGGCCCCGTATTGAGAGGTTTTTCCGTTCACCTCTTCTAAAACCACAATGGTGGACAGAAAGAATTTGTAGGCAAAGATAAAGAAAGCAATTAGGATCTTGGGAAATACATCTTTTGACCAATGATGATAGCTGATTTACCGGGCATGATAACAAATGGGAAAGCCGGAATGTATGCTAGATGTCTGGAGCTGAGAAATACGTTATAATGTGTGATGATGTACATGCAGAAATCACGTTTAGAAGAACAGGCACATTTATTCAGACTAAGGGGCATATTAGCAAGACCCACGCCGCTTTAGCGGCAGAAACTGCCGCTAAACGGCGATAATGGGATTGCGTTATAGAATTCCAATAGAAGCCCAGGTTAGATGTGCAGGACATCTAACCTGGGCTTCTATTGGAATTCCATAACGCATATTAGCAAGCCCATTATCGCCGTTTTAGCGGCAGTTTCCTGCCGCTAAAACGGCGATAATTTTAACGTGGGTCTTGCTAATATGCCCCTAAGTCTTTTCACTTCAGCTTTTCACAAGTTATCCCTGAATGGTAGGGAAGGTGTAGCACTCTTGAGACCTGAACCCCGGTTTTGAGAGTTTCAACAAAACTCTATTAAGCATTAATAAACAATTCAGTTTTTTCTTACATAATGTAATGCAGGAAGAAAGGCAGACAAAGAAAGGTCACAGCAAGTAAGCCACAAGTAGATATTTATTCTTGTCCCGTAATGATAGTAATACATTCCTTTACATTTGTATCATTGCCCCTGTTGTAGACTTGTAGTTGGACTTACACATCCATTTTCCCATCCTGCATCCAGTTTCCTGAGGGTCCCATCAGTGGTATGATCAGATGCTAAAGACTGTGGGTTCTGGACAAGCATCTTCAGCGGAAAACTCTGTTGCCTGGATAAACACCACAGAGACTTCATTCAAGACGTTTATCAACTGTTATTACTTTTCACAGTCTCTCTCCCAAAGGTTAGACAATAGATATCTGCCATGCAACCTTTTACTGATGTACAAGGTGAGAAAAGAAGGTGCTTGTCAGTGGAGCCTTCTGCAGAATGTGTTCTCCTTAAGTACATCCATGCAAATTAAAGGTAGGCAAAGACTACATCAGGAGAAACCAACATTTAATCCTCTTTACCATAGTTTGTCACTGAAAAGTTGAAACAGATTAGACACAGGAGGTTTATAGTATGTATCTCTTCAAGTGTGTGTAAATACTTGATTAAACCATTGGCACTGACACTCTCACCAGCCCAGTTTTAAAAGCAATTGAAAGATACATTTTACCACAAGGCTAAGGGCCTGATTATGAGTTTGGTGGTCTTGGGACCGCTGTTGCTTCGGCGCTGGATTCACTGTTGCACCATATTATGATGCATGCGGTTACATAGACGAAAGGCTGCTGCGGTCCTACCACCGCCACCAAGAAATCTCGACTGCGGCAGTGGTAGGATAGGCCAATGCGTCTGTCGGAGGGCGGACCACCAGTGTTACTGCTGGCCCAATTACAATGTGCCTTTCAGCCGACGTGACTGTAGCGGTCCAACCACCACAACTTGGCTGGCGGAAAGGAAGGTATGTAAGGCTGAAACTCATCTGTATTCAGCTTCACATGTCCTGTGCCACCATGGAGCCGATCATACACGTCCTGCCGCTGCTGTTCCAGCTTGATGACGTCCAAAACCGACACCATCGCAGATGCAGCCGACGGTAAGCTGTACTCTTACCCGTTTCCATCAGCTCCTCAGCAAATAGATGCCCCTCCATGAACCTGGCAAGGGGTTTGGGGTCCCTGAGCCAAACATATTTTGTGGGCCCCTGTTAGAAATATTTCTGAATGTATGATCCAATTACAGCTCTATGGTGCTCTTTTTGGCCAAGTCACTGACACTGCACAGCAGCACTCTACCAAAGTCGACTCAACAAGTGTTTATGTCTAATATTTAGGAATAGTTATGTGTGCATTAAATTGTGTCATACAACAGCACCTCATCATCAATATCACACCTATTAATCTCTATGACACCCTCACATTGCTCACCTGCTAGGTTCTGTTGTGATATGAATGAGACATCTCTATGGATGTGTCATGAGACTGAAACACACCTCCGCTAAATCCCTGTAATGGACTCTCACACATCACTCACATTAAAAGGTAATATCAGGTAAATAGGATTCCAAATAATCAATGTGAGAAGCATTCAAGGGCCACAATGTAAAGACTCTGCGCAATAGGTATTCTTCTACCAAGGGGACCCCTGGAAGGCTGGGGCCTTGGGCCACAGTCCACTTTGCACATGCCTCAAAACCTCTATGTTCACAGGACCTGTGGCTTTGAAGTATATCAGGGACAACCAATAGCATAACCAAATGCCATGCATATTTGGGTAATGTGTAACTCCAAGTCATGAAAGTAAGCACAGCACCAACAGAATGTGTTACACATTTAGATAAAGTAGGTGTAAAGTGCACACATGAAAATGGACACATGCCCATGAAAATGTCTATGAAGGTATGGCAAATTGAAAGCCTGTGGATAAAGAAATATCCAACTTGCACACATCAAACACATAGTCAACCTACATCATAGAGAGAAGTGCAACCTAAACGATGTTCACATTGGCCAGGCCAAGCTGAAATACTTACCATATGATGTACTACCCAATGCAATGTCAGCTCCAATTACATTTTAACCTACATATCCATCCATTGGACATTTCACCTTGTCCTGTGTAACTCCAGCATTGGTTCCAACGTCAGATCATAATAACCACTTCAAACTGATCAGCAATCAGGGTGAAACGAACACAACTGTCACACATCCCAATGTATCAAATAACATCAAATACTTAGAAATATAATAGCAAGAGTAATGTTTTCCAAATAAACCAAATGTTTTATTTGTCAAAAAACAACAGCTATATTAAACCAAAGGCCAATGGCCAGTCCATTTTCACATTGTGTGGCACCGCACACTGCTGTGCCTCTACACTTGCCCTTTATGACACTGTCAGGGAACCTCCTCACAAAGGTACATCCATTGAGCAGGGCAGGCACCTCGAAGATGTTACTTAGGAGGGGTGGAGTTGGTTTTGGGAGGGGTGGATTCGGTTTTGGGAGGCGATTTCTTTTTTTTAGGGGTACTGCTGGGTTAAGTGGTGGGGGAATCAGGTTTTTCAGGGGTGTATTGGGATAATGAAGGGATTGGTTGGAGTTTGGGAGCAGTCTTTTGGCTTTGGGGGGGTCAGATATGACAGGGCTAAGGGCAAGGGCAAATAAGACTCTTTCACAGGGTAAATGGGAAGGATGTTTGGGAGGGAGTAGGGTTTGGGAGGTGGAGGGAGTGGAAGTGTCAGGTGTGTCTGCAATATGTAGTTTGTGTTCTGTAGGTGTCTGTTATGTGGGTGAGTGAGCATTGTTTTGGCAGTGTGTTATGTGGACGTTCTGGGTGTTGTGGATGGGTCCGTGAGTGTTGGTGTGGTGTCTGGGGGGAATGCTGGCAGTTGTTGATGAGTCTGTGGGTGTTGGTGTGGTATCTGGGGGAATGCTGGTGCTTGTTTGTTGATGGATCTGTGGGTGGCAGTGTCTGGGGGAATGCTGGTGGTTGCTGATGGGTCTGTGGGTGTTGGTTTAATGTCTGGGGGTATGTTGTGGGTAGTGGTGAAAGGTGAGTGTCTGGTGAGTGTATGCATGCTTGCGTGGTTTTTGATATTTCTGTTTGTTTGTGCTGCTTGGGTCTGTTGAAGTGTAAGTGTGCTTGGGACAGGAATGGGAAAAGGGAATTTGGATGGGGAGAGGCAGGAGGTGGGGTGGAAGTTTGGACTGGGTGGGAGGCTGCTGTGAGGGAGGAGACCAGAGCCTGAAAAGATCTCTTTAGGCCAGACATAGCATTGTGAATGCCTTCCAGGTAGGCTACTATTTGTCCTATTTGGCTGGCATGCCCCTGGATGGCATTCAGTAGTGCAGTCGGAGCCACAGAGATGTTTCTTGGGAGGTCAATAACCTCCTCCCTCAGGGCAGCGGGGGGACAGGGGCAGGGGCTGAGGTGCTTGGAGCACAGGAGACAGATCCCCTCTTAGGGGAGCGGGCCGGCCAACTGTTTGGGGAACAACAGGGAGTGTAGTGATGGAACTGGGGGTGGCTGACAAGGATGAAGGTGGATCTTATTGTGGGGCCCGTCACCACTTGGGAGTGTCCACTAGAGGATGATTCTGCAGAGAAAGAACTCGAGCTTGTGTCCTCCGTGGTACTCCCCACACCCTCTTGGTCACTGGGTCCCTCCATGTCTGTACTCTCACGACCAGACCCGCTGTGACCAGCTGTGTCTTCAATGATGTTGGCCCCTTCTCCTTTGCTTGCCCTGGATATATCTAAAATGATATGTAAAATTGGTTCATGGTAGCTGCGTTTTCACACATTGCCATAACATATCAACAGGAAACATTTATTAAGTGCACATATCACACCAGCTTCATGGTTCACTATATAGGCTTAAAAAAAGAATGAGCGCATGCATTCATGCAAATAACCTGGAAACAATTGGTTTCACTTATGTCATAACCACAGACAGCTCCAAATGCATTGATGAACTTGTCTACACTTCGTCCTTATGTCCATACTAGGATAGTTGATCACGTTGTATACTTTGGCCCTTGTACTATACCATAGTAAAATGAAGTTACCAAATAGGATGGCTACAAAAAATACATCTACACAAAGTTTACACAAGGCCGAGATTTCACCAAATGTTCATTTACGTTATAACACACCATGATGTTATGAAGGTCATGTTAAAGACCAATGTACCATCAATATGTGCTGTAGCAGAAATCATGTCAAAAGCAAATGCTCATTGCACCCTGTCAGACAAGTGAGAATGGGAAAACGCAGTTTCATATTGTTTAGAGTTACAGAAACAGGGCCTCATGGTAGCTGTTGTCATTTCAGTCTCTACTTCTCAACACTTGACAAATGTTTAAGTCCATTAGAAGTGAACATCAGTTGTAACATGTCAGACAAGTGAGAATAGGCAAACTCACAACTTCATATTTTTTAGAGTTACAGCAACAGGGCCTCATGGTAGTTGTAGTCATTCAAGTCTCCACTTCCCAACACTTGACAAATAGTTAACTCCATGAGAAGTTAACATCCATTGTAACATGTCAGACAAGTGAGAATGGGAAAACTGACAATTTCATATTGTTTAGAGTAATAGGAACAGGGACTCATGGGAGTACTAGTCATTTCAATCTCTACTTCCCAACACGAAATGGTTAACTCCAATGAGAAGTGAACATCAATACAGAAAGGTTGATGAGCGGCAATACAGATTAGTACAGTAATGAGTCAATGAGCTATAAGAGTTCTTTCACAGGTTCTGTTTGTTGTACGTTGCAGATTCTTTTATTTCTTATATTCTTTATACAGTTAGGTACAGCCAACGCGTTTCGCCCTTGAAAGGGCTTCTTCAGGGCGCGATAATATAGTAGGCAAGGTTCGCGTGTTCAAAGTTTGAAACGCCAGTAAAGAGATGTGTCAAAAGCGTCACTCGGTCAGTCCGGTGTGCGCCACTCCCAGTAATCAAGTACCCTTAGCGTATATCATATGTCGTAATCAACTCTGTTGTCCTGTTTGCCTCTGGCGTTTTCAAATGTCTATAAATATTATTCCAGTTCTGATAAGTCTTCCCCCGTGTACGGTCCGACATCTACTGACAATTTCATTTTGTTTAGAGTAATAGAAAAAGGGACTCATGGGAGTACTAGTCATTTCAATCTTTACTTCACAACACTTGACAAATGGTTGACTCCAATGGGAAGTGAACATCAGTTGTAACATGTCAGACAAGTGGGAATTGGCAAACTCACACTTCATTTTGTTTAGAGTTACAGAAACAGGGCCTCATGGTAGTTGTAACCATTTCAATCTCTATTTGCCAACACTTGCAAAATGGTTAGTGTAACATACCTGTTACCAAAATGCAGTTAGGATGGACCATACATTAACATTTTAAGAAATATCATGGGGTGATATTTGCACAGTAATACACTTACAGACACGATTCCAACATTTGGCATGTAATGGGGATTGATATATGTGATCTTATATGCAACAATGCACATTAACACAGACAACCAACATCTCTGATACCTTGAGGATTGCATATTAGGAAACTAGGTACACAACACAATGGCAAGAGCTGAGTTGAAAGCAAACAGGATATTGAGGTATTGTGACAGTTAGTGAAGTGTAACTTACCAGACTCTACTCCCGCAAGTACTCCTGTCAAACCCTCAGAATGCAGGATGGCCAAGATCTTTTACTCCAAGGGGAACAGTTGTAATGGGGGGGCTGTGTGGACCATCGTCAGTCCTATGGGCCCCCACATGATGCTTGAACACACCTTTCCCCTCAGGTTTTTTCACCTCTTCCTTATTTCCTCCTTTGTGAACAGGATGATAACGACAGCATTCACTCTGTCGACTATCCTGTCCTACATTTCCCTTTTTCTAGTGAGAGGAGTATGTTGGACTTGGGTTCCAAACAATTATGGCTCTACTCTTATGATTTCATCCACCATGATTGACAACTCAGCCTCTGAAAACCGTGGAATTGTTTGCCTCAACATCATTCTAAATTAAAGTGAGTGACAATGAGTAAAAAAAAAATACACCAAGGGATATTAGTAAAAAAAGCAACAAAGTTGTGTGGAGAGTGTTGAATGGGATAGGGAATAAAAAGGTATGCCTTATCTCAACAGAAAACTGTGGTGTCTGTCTTGCTGTGTTGCAGTTTAGAGGCAAGGAATCATGGTCTGGGATGGGTGGTGTTTTATAGTGTGATTTGCAGGTGTGTCCACTTGGCCAATGGACCTCAGCTGTGTTGTTTTTTAAACCAACCAATGGGCACTGTTCTGGTGCTTTGCTGTGAGCATACTGCGGCGGTCTACCGCCGTTGGGGAAGCACTGCAAGGGGACCGCCAGTACAACTGTGTTTTCGTAATTGGCTCAGCAGGAAGACGCAGCCCTGACTGCGACTAAATATGCATCGCCAACATTGCAGACCGCTGCAACCCAGGTTGGAATCACACCGTCAATGCGATCGGTGTTTCAGACTGCATACATCGTAATACGGTGTGTGAAAGACTGCCGGCTCAGCGGTCTTCTAGGGACCGCCACAGCAGCGGTACGGCGGTAAGCCTGCCAAACTCGTCATCAGGACCTATATGTTTTCCACATGTCTGGAGAGCAAATTATAAAGGATTACAAACCGGAGAGTGAAACAATTTTGTATACTTTGATTTAAAGCAAGCCTCTATTGAAATACATAACTGTATGTGCTGATGTATCACCATTGACAAGTTGTTTTGGGTACTATATTGTTGTGCCTCTGGGACAAATTAAGAGACAATTGACAAGGTTAGTGATAGGACCTTGCCAACATTTTTCTAAATTCTTCAACAGGTCATAGAATCCACGTTGACCTACATAGGACATTTAATTTTCTTTCCTGCCAGCTAGCCAGATAATTGAAAGTGAGGTTTTAAAGCTTGACTGCTTTCCCGGTGTGGTAGGGGCCACTGTACAAAGCCATACACATTTAATATCTCCTCCTTCATCTAAATGCATTTTCAGGAAATGAAAAATTGAACATTTGTAATAAAGAGGAAATGACGTGTTCCTCTGATCTTATTACACACTGTGATGTAACCTTCAAAGTACTGACCGATAATGCTTTCATATCTAGAAGCCACCCTCACCCTTTGTGATCATTCCTTGATCTTAAGTCACCCACAGTTAGTACTATCAGCAACTTCTAGCCCTGCTGCACAGCACCTACCAACAAGAACATAGATTTCCATGGTTGGTTCTTCTCACAGTGGAACCATTCTAGAGTGAGCTTAAAGTAAGTCTCCAGCAGTGACCACAGTAGTAACCTTTCTGTGCTGTGCTGCTTTATAGGGAAAGGAATGTAGCATATTTATTACAATATGGTACATTCCTGTCCTTTCCCCAGCGCTAGCGCACAATGGGCTGCATTGCACCAACACAGGCACCCTTGCACTGTGGTGCAAGGGTGCCTGTGTTGCATGCAGGATTGTTTTTTTGCAGCAAGCGTCACCTTCCTGCACAGAAACAATACTGAGAGTCATTTTGCAGAATGCAGCACACATAGATAGAGGAAGTAGCAAGGAGAAATAAAGATATTTCTCCTCCCTATTCCTCACCTGGGAAGGCGTAGAATTTTGGCCCATTCCCAGGTCTACTACTTTTGGTAAATCTGGAAATGCGTCAAAATCCATGGGAGTTGTGTTGGAACACCCATGCTACGCCGATGAAATGCCATGAAAGGTGGCCTTGCGTGGCTTCATAAACTACATTTTGGAGCATGTGTCGCACATGCACCATGTTGGTGTGGTGCAAGTGTGACACAACCCCACGCATAAATATGCCCCAGAATGTCTACTGTTTTCCTTACTGATACCATAACAGGTAGTTGTATGACAGAATATCGACTACCAAAATATTGTGTTACAAGACTATCACAGCAAAAATATTGCCAATCAAAATATTGGGAAGTTAAGTATATATTGCTAAGTATAGATTCACAATTTTTAACTCCACATCTACATAGCTTGAATATATAAATATACATAACTTCAAGGTAGAAATATGGGGAGTTAAGAATAGTAAACCTGTAATTTCCTATTTATATTTACTTTGACAATTTTTTGCCACTCAGGATTTTTGTAACACAATATTTAAAACTCAATATTCTGGTAGCATACTAGGAACCATTTGATTGTTTCATGTGTAAAATTGGAGTAAGGTGCCAGACAGCCCCTAGATATACAACAATAGCGCAATGTCTAGAGTAGGCTACCAGTGCATGGCTAGAACATGATGAACACTGTATACAGTGGCATCTTGTATAAAACGCAGGTGGTGGGCGGGGGTGAAAAACAAAATATAACGTATACCTCTGCATGGCCCCCATCTCTCCTCTGTTGTCTCTCCTCCACTTCTCTTCCTGACTCCTGGAAGCAGAAAGCGCACAGGCTCCCCTAAGTCAATCATGACGCTGCTGTCACCAGCATGACAGCAGCGTCGTGATTGGTCTGAACGGCCTGGTTCAGAGCTCAGAGCAGGGAGTGGGAGACTGTGCATGTTCTCCACCCAGGCTGTGCAATACAGCCAGATGGAGAACATGCTAAGTGCACATGACTGTTTGGCCGGCCCAAGACGGCGAGCCAAACCATCATGTGCACTTAAGTGCACATATTTTCTCCTCCCCATGCTCTGACAGCCCGGACCCATCCTACCCTAACCTGGCTCGCACTGAATAATAAAATGGTAATAATATTGTGTTATCATTTTATTTTTCCTTTTTTGCACGATTTAAAAGCAGTGGGGTGATGCTCCTCTGCCTTAGCCGAGGAACCACTGCTGACTGTATATAGATAGCTCACTTTCTACCTACATAAGCAGATAAATGTTGCAGATTTGTGGCACTGGACGTGTGCATCAACACTTTCTACATAACCAAGCACCTCAAACCTGACATCAAGGAAAACAAGCCTCGAAACGTATTCAGGGATGGTAAAGTCTAGCAGTAGCACCTACACCATTGCCCAGAATTACAGTCAACTGAAGCCTGCTATAGGCTTATTGCCGGTACCTTTGAATATGAACCAGAATCATAGATACAAAACCTCTCTACATGTTTTAACACTTTGTCCTTGATTTTGAGTGAGAGGTTGCGCATTGCTGCACAATTTTGTGATGTGTGTGAGGGGCTTTTATAATGGTAAATAAATCACAGAATTCCTGTTCGGCAAATGCTATATGGCTAGGGTCAACACCTTTCCTAGAAAAAAATACCAGCCATCTTTTTCACTTTTTAACATTCTGCAAAGGCGGGACATGATTCTTTGGTAGAACTTTATAAGAAATCATCCAAATTAAATTTTAACATTAACTTTCGGTATTGGTGTAAGTCGCTCCAGCTTTCCCCACTGGACTGTCACCTGAAGGAGGTTCTCCAATTTGTATGGAAAGGGTATGAAAAATGTCTGACTGTATCCAACTTACATGACCAGTGGGCAGCTATTAGAGCGTTTAGGTCACTTTGGGACAATTTGGCTAATGCTGAAGATTTGGTGGCATGATTGTTGCAGAGTTATTCTCTGTCATAAACTTTGGTGAAACCCTTGTTACCTTTGTGGGAATTACCGCTAGTTCTAAAAGCCTTGGCTTCTCCTCCCTTTTGAACCTTTGAAGATGGTAAATATCAATTTTGTAACTTTCAAAGGGGTATTTTTGGTGACCATAACTTCTGCCCTTTGCATTGGTGAGTTGAGGGCTTTGATGGTTCGAGAGCCTTTTCTGAAGATGGGGTGGTTCTACCTTTGGATTTCTCTTGTGTGCCAAAGGTGGCCTCCCAATTTCATAGGAATCAGGAGGTTATTATTATATGGTGGGGCACTGCTTATGTAGGAGGGGGTGGGGCAGTAGACATTAGTAATCCTCTGTTCTTTTTGTCTGTCTGATGAGATAGGTTATCACACTTGTACGGAATGGGAGGAGGACAACAGAACCAGGAGTAATGAAGATTACCGGTAAGTAATAGGACATCAACGATTTCAATTAGTGTCATAGACTGGTGACACGTAAATTGTGGTTTCATTTGCAAACAACTCAGGTGCTTCTGCACAAAGTTTTCAGCGTTGGCTGATAGCAGTGGCAGGGCAAATGAAAGAACATTCATTAAGGCTTAATGGAGAAGAAACCGAGCAGATGCTTTTTGGAGGTGCATCCTTTTTCTGATCCCTGATGTAGTGGTCAAACAAATTGTCCTCTTCTCTGACTCTTAGAGACGCAGTAAAAACATAGGCATCATAATGGATTAGGTCCTCATGCTTCTATAGCTTATTGATCCTTTGAAAACTGTTGCCACTTGTAGCAGAGAGCTCATAATGTACTAAGGTCTGCGCAGTTGTATTATAGTGCATGGGCTATTGCAATTCCCTTTATCTTGGTCTCACGAAGAAAGCTATCTGGAGTATTCTGCAAATTCAATATTCTGCTACCAGGGCTGTTACCTTACTTCCCGCTTGCAGCCAAACCTCTGCTCATCTCAGAAATCAGCATTGACTACCAGTTCACACATAACTTGTAAAGCCCTCTGCTTCGGTCATAGGGCCTTTGATAAGAAAGGGTCATTTTTCATTCATTTCCAGACTGACCCCTTAGATGATTAATGCATTCCTCAAAATCAAGACTGGTAGCGGTCCGTCTCATTCATAATGTGCATTGGGGTGGCAGAGCTTTCTCTTCTCTTGCCACCAGACTGTGGAATTTTCTGCTTATTTTCTTGCATGCAAAGAGAACATCTTACATTTTCGTAAGGGCTTGAACACCCAAATTGTTTTCTAGACTCTGATAGTAGTACTACTTAGTGCCAGGGTACCCAACTCAGTACCTGTTCAAGCTTAGTAAATGCCACATCATCAACATCAGTCCTGCTCCATCAAATTTTAAAATCCCTAGAAGATATTTAAGAATTCACTACGTTTAACTTATCCGCGGCATGACATTTGTGCAATGATAGTTTAGAGAAAACATTGTAGCGTTCAGGAAAACCAGAGGGGCCCTTGCATTGGAGACAATGACATTAATTAAGTTTTGCTTTGATCTATTTACCAGTATAGAAGTCCAAGGGGGCAGCAACAAGTTGGGCTGCATTGCGAGAGCACCTGTGCAACCCTTAGTAAATGACCCCAAGTGTTCTAGAGTTCTCGTTTCCCACTTAAGGAGGGTCTCAAAAAAGGCCCCTAATTTAACAGTTTAATATAGTGCACCTGCACCACATGGGATATTAGAGTGATTTGCAAGGAGCCTAACAGGAATAGATTACAACAAGCAGGATACTATTAAGACATTTACAGTAAACTGAGTAAGAGCAAATTCAAAAGCATGATAGGAACCCATCAATGGGGGCGTGGTTAGCCAGCCAACATGGCGGACGCAAACACCTAACGCTTCGCTAGAAATCCCTCGATTATCCTGTTAAGACCCGCAATCCAGTGCCATCGTGCTGCAAATGCAGGTGCATTGGGCTCAAGTTACTGTGCAGACACCTACCTGGCGTGGTGGAACAAGAAATCGCAGGAAGTAGACGGCTGGATCCTCGCCGACGCGCAGCCCTCCTTGCTTCTGAGAACGTGAGCACGAGCGGGAGCCATGCTTTGGTGACCGTCACCGATGGGGCCCTCGTGCTGCTGCGGTGACCCGGAACTGGTGTGAAGTGGAGCGGTGGCGGATGCTGTTGCGGTGTGCCGCTCTGAGACTTCGAGGGGCAGCCACGCCATTGGACTGCGGTGAGCCACTCTGCAGACACGCCGACCCGGAGGCCTGCCTCCCTGAGCTCGGAGGCGGTCCATCCCCAGGGACCGGGAGCTACCGGCGCTGACAATGTGGGGCGAATTCACTGCCGTCGGGGTCATGGAGCGGCTGAGCGGAGGAGGGTGGGGCCTCGGCCTCCGGGCATGGTAAAAGAAACAAAAACATCTCCAGAACACAGTATATACCATATGCAGTACGTCTACAATATACATAAGGCCAAGAATCAGACTAGTATTTTTTGTAATTTATTCATCTCATACAGAAATATATTATTTAGTTTGTAATACAAAGAAACTTTTTTTTATAAAAATGTAAATATTTTCTTTTATTTGTATAAAAAACAAGAACAATGATTCATACAAAAATGTAGTTGTGAGCACCCACAAGTACGGTCAATCAATCCATGTTTCAAATATAATACTGCACAAACAAGAAGAAAACACACTAATGAATCAAAATACAATAATAACAAGGTCCACAATAATCAGAAAAACAATATAGAGCACTGGACAAGACAATAATTACATTACAAACAATGGGACAAGTCACATTAAAAAGGAATAATTGTTCAATATATAAATGTTAGTAACATTGTTAGTGTTGACTCAAACTGACAGAAAAACACCGATGCGCGTTTCGGTAGTTAGCCGTAGATGATAGCAACCTTCATCAGGGCGCTGTCTGTGCAAATAACTTCTGTGGCAGGGGGCCATCCATGTTACTTAGGATCATAAATAACTGAGCACTAAAAAAAGGGGGGCTCACAATCTTCACAATCCCTATTCTGAAAACAAATGGAAATAATTAGATATATTCACTTAAATTAAAATAAAAGGAGGAGGAGCCAACATACTGAATATGTGGGATGTGATATAGGCCATCACCAGAAGGAAAAGACCATAGAGTGACACCCAGACTTATCTGGTAAGTAACTTGCAAGCCATGCAAGTCAGGCCATAGTCTGCCTAAGAAAAACCATAGTGCATACTGATAATACCCTTAATAATATAGCCTAGAGTAGAGAGTATAAGTAGAGTATTCATAAAAAATACACAAAACACCTACTGTAGAGAGAATATCCAGTAGATAGTGAGAGATAGCGTTATGCTGCAGTCACAAAGATCATGTGGCATCCACTGGTAATGTCCGGGTCATAGGAGGAGGAAAAGAGGGTGGGGAATAATTGGATCCCACCGGAACTCTAATACTGATGAGTGGGAAACAAGAACATGAAAAAACACAAATTGAATACAAAGGCTATACCAGAAAGGTCAGAAATGTCAGGTAAATATGGGCTGACCTACCTATATCCTCAAGGGAATAGAGTCTAATCAAACATAGTCCTGCAGGCCTGTCTAGATAGAACAGAAAAAGATAAAAAGGATTGTCATAAGAAGCAAACATGCGGTTTATGTTCTGATCTGTAGAGGAAATCATCTAAGGTCACACAGCACTTACCTTAAAAAAGAATATGACTGAGTGCAGCATCTCCTCCCGGTAACATCCCTGCCTGTATCTAGCAAAATACATGCAGCGTTTTATATAGACAAGGGGGTAGCGTGCGAACGCGCTGCAATGAGTATCAGCTGCACTAGTTACTATATGCACTGACAGGCTGGAACCGTAACCCTCAATATTAAGCCTGGGCGGAGACCTCCGCTCCGCCCGCGGAGTGTGCAGAGATTTGCCTTCTCCGCACACTCTGCAGCAGAGCGGAGTTGGCCAGCCCCCGCCTCCACCCCCCTATTAACAAGTAATTCGACATTAATTAAAAGTACATTAAAAACCACTTACCTGAACTGCGGCGTCCCCGGGCTGCCCTCCTCCTACGGCGAGGAAGAGGAGGAGGGCAGCCCGGGGACGCCACAGTTCAGGTAAGTGGTTTTTAATTTACTTTTAATTAATGTCGAATTACTTGTTATTAATATGGGGGGTGGAGGCGGGTGGCGTAGTGGAGCGGAGTTTGTTCGCAACTCCGTGGACCTCCGCGTAGCCCCGCTACGCCCACAACGCCCAGGGTTATGGAGGAGGAACAATGGCCGCCATGATGGAATGAGAGGGGGAATTCTCCACTAGTTCTACACGCAAGTATAAATCCAAAGCCATTCTCAATCCGAAGATAGTACAGTACGGTCACCATGTTAAAATATATGTGAAAATGCTCCAGTAATTCTGGGACAGTTAAACAACATAGCCTACTCAAGACAAGGAAAAAGGCGTACGATCAGTGCTACTTGCAAGATCTGGGTTTGATTTCTTAAAAGTCCAAGGGGAATAACCGGATCAAGCAGTGAGGGACAAGACGGCCGCCATCTTGGAGTGGGGAAGAAAAGATACAACGTACCTTACAGGAAGGAAGAACGTAAGACTAAAGAATGAAGAAAAGGGCGCCTATCCACCGCATAGGAGCAAGAATGTAAATCTGCTTATGTGTATCCATACGGGGCCATAAACACTGTGTGATAAAGTGAATAATAAAGGAAAAAACGGCCATCCTCTAAGATAAAAAATCAGCAACACAAGATAACAGTAGAATGGAGGCATACCTGCATCTCAGAGGTATGTACAAAGTAAATAGAGGCAAAAAATATGCCTAGGAACATGAGAATGAATATAGACAAAAAACAAGGGCAGTGTGCCATGACACCCAGAAAGAACATGCAGGGATAGGGTGAATCGTGTGCAAAATGAATGCACAACACATAAAAAGTACAGAGTACTAGTAAAGGTCCAGGACAGGGTCCATAAGTCTTAAAAATGGGGCAAAAGGGATGGACACAAAGTGTAGAAAATGGCCCAATGGCTCATGCCATAAAACAAGACGATAAACAGGATCCTTCAAAACTGAAGGGACCAAATAGTGAGAGGAACCAGACACATATAAGGCTTACAGTATGGCATTTTCCCAAGGAAGGAGTTTGTTAAGTCCAGAGATGGCTGTCTGGAGGGTGTAAATCCAAAAAACGTCACGTTTTTTCCTTAGGCCGTCCGAATTCCTTTCCTTGGGGCATGTTATCCTTTCCAGGATCATCCATTTGAGATCTGTCTCAGAATGCCTTTTCCGAGACCAATGCTCAACCAGGGGGTCTCCAATATGGTTGATTTTTATGGCAGACTTGTGTTCACTAAATCTAACTCTGAATTCACGGCTGGTCTCTCCCACATATTCCAGATTGCAGGGACATAGGATAAGATAAATGGCATTCGCCATCCTGCAGTTGGTCATCTCAGTAAAGGTAAAATGTCTCTGTCCCCACTCTAAGGCAGCTGTGGTGATGGCAAAATTGCAAGCATGGCAATTGCCACATTTATGGTTACCCTTGATAGGGTTCGCACCTGTGATGGATTTCTGGATATACTTTCTTTCCTCTTCATAGGTGGCCCTTACAAGTGAGTTTCTGAGGTTCTTATTGCGTCTAAAGGCGATAACGGGTCTGGGGAGATTGGTCGATTGTTCTCCAGAATTGAGAAAATGCCATTGTGACCCAATTATCTGAAGTATTTTGTTATTGAGGTTGGAATGCTTAAGAAAGCAAACAAGTTTTTTGTCATCCTTCTTGATTTTATCATGAAGGAGAATGTATCTGTTGTAGTATTTAGCTATTTTGTAGGAATCCTTGATGAGTCTATTGGGATATCCTCTAGCAAGTAGCTTTTATTTTAGTTGTTCTGCATGATATTCATAATGCCTCATGTTAGAACAATTCCTGCGGAGACGCAGGAACTGGCTGAATGGAATACCATCTTTTTGACATCTTGGATGGTAGCTGTCATAATGGAAAAGCGTTTTTCTAGCAGTGGGCTTGGTGTAAAGGTACACTTGGATCTCCTGATTTTCAATATAGATCCATATGTCCAAAAATTCAATTTTATCTTTGCTGGTCTTGGGACTAAATTTCAAATGGGGATCACACAAATTGATCCAGAGGAGGAATTCATTAAGTTGTTCTTCTTCTCCTCTCCATATGAAAAAAATATCATCAATGAATCTTTGCCACTGATGGATGTTCTCCATCGGCGTCCGGAACCAGCACCAGTGAAGAAAGACGGCGGTAAGAGGCCCCCGCGGGAAAGAGGGAGGGGCGCGGAGGTCTACACGACCTGCCAACGCACGATGCATGCAATGTGAGGTACACCGTGAGGGACTGGAGCCTTCCTGGCTGACACGCGCCTCTGACCCATTTGGTTATTTTGGACTGAGGCGCGACTGCTGAGATCACGGAGGGGTGCCATACTGCACGAAGCAGAGTCGCACCTGTGCCGTGCGGCAAGCCAGGGCCTCACTCAGCTGGATGGGACCCGGAGGTGGGGGCTGCCCTAAAACTGTACACAGAGGAATCCGAGGCGGCCTGACTTCGGGGTGCCACACGAGGCCTGAGTCTGGCCCCGTCACATGCGCAGAAGACCTGTGGGGCCCATGGGCTCCAGCACAAGTACCTGACCCAGGGCATACAGGAAGGCTGGGGCAGACAAATAAGCATGGATTGGAGGCGTGGTGGCCCGCTCTGGCCCCTGGGGAGCTGAGACCTGCTGCCCAGTCTAGGGCCCACTGCTCCACGTAAGTAGCGCCCAGCACACTGCCACCGGAATCGGAACTGGAGGCCCCGTAAACACCACGCCTCTGTAATCTTTTCTAGCGTGGCCTGTTTGGTCGCCTGACTACTGGGGGGCCGCACCGATCCTGCAGGGAAGTAGTGACAAAACATATAGGCTGCACACCCAGTTGTGCCCCACACTGTCTGGACAACAGTAACGTTAGGATCCGTGCCTGGAAGGTGGTCCCCCCAACTGTGGACTGGCCACTCCTGCCTTAACTGAAGAACTAGCACTTGAGCAGGTGGTGTCTACTGAATGCTGTCCGCGCAGAAATTAGCCATGGGCCGGCTACGAACTAACATGCAGCAAACTACAATGTGCGCTGGCGCCCCGGAGGTAGGACATGCAGAGGGGGGCAGCCTGGGTGATATACTGCATTCCGCAATCTCTATTAAGCTGGACTCGGTCCTGGCGGCGATGGAGAAGATCGGAGCAACACTAGACCAAACAAGGACCTCACTGGAATCGAAGATAGATAAAGTAACCTCAGACTTCACATTATTGCATGCAGATCACTAGAAAGTGGCGTACAAGGTTCGTACCCATGAACAATCCCTATCAGAACTAAGACCCACTGCGCAAAGTCACTCATCCGCTCTGCAAGATTTACTCGACCGTATGGATGCGCTGGAAGACAGGGTGGAAGACGCTGAAGGGCGGTCGCGCCGCAACAACATTCGTGTAGTGGGTCTCCCTGAGGGCGAGAAAGGCCAAAACCCGGTGGAATATGTGGAACGCTGGCTTAAAGACCTACTTTCGGCAGATACTCTATCAGAACACTTTGTGGTAGAGCGAGCGCACCGAGTACCGGCACACAAACCTCCGCCGGGTGCCAGACCACGCCCCTTCCTGTTCAAACTGCTCAACTATAGGGATAGAGACACAATACTTCGTGAAACACGTAAGCTCACGGACATCAGGGTCCAGGGCATCCAAATCATGATATTCCCGGAGTACACGGCGCAGGTTTAAAGACGAAGGGGCACTTATGCTGCAGTGAAACGGCAACCGTGCGAGCTCAATATTCGCAATTCCCTACTGTTCCCAGCCAGGCTACGCGTTGTCACAAAGGATACTACCCGCTTCTTCGACTCGTCCTTCAAGTGTGGGACTGGCTAGAGGAGTCGGGCCAACTGTCAGGCCCCAGACCCCGGACAGATGTAGCACCGGCAAGACAGGGCAAGAGAACCCGCCGTCATGGCAGGTCCGGAGATTCTGGCGGCGCGCCGCCGCTGTCGACCGCTCCAGACCCCGAACAAAAGATGATGGAGAGGCAAGAAGCACTACAAGTAGCTGCAATGGTCAGAAATAACCAGCAATCCACAGGCCGTGACTCAAGCCCAGCCCATTCATCAAGTGCCAGTGTGTCGTCGCTATCCAGGTTTGGTGGCGTGGAAGGGCCGCACCCGTCAGATATCACGCCACAGACGGCGGATGAAACAATTTGACTGTATGCAAAGGTCTCAGGGGTGAACTGCTAGCACGCAACGTATGCACTCTAGTTCGTTTCAGGTCGTTTGGTCCCACACTGCCAGAGTGCATGCTGCACGCCAGAAAAGCTAAGCGACCTGTCATATAGACAGGACACGCAAGGCATGCCACACACGCTCGCTAAAGCCCACAATCATACACACCAATAGGCTAGTCGGGATTGCCGGATGCCTCGCTACAGCGCCGAGGGGAACAGAACACTGCACGAATCCCTATCACCCACACCCATAACTAGCCGCACACAGGCATAATAGTTGCCATAGTTGGCCTCCCTAGTTTGGACGAATGTCAATCGAGAATTCGCCCCGGGGCAGGTATACGCAATGTTGTTCAACCCTATGTTTTCCCCTTATTCTTTTAGTTGAGAAACTCCGGAGCACACCCGTTGGCCCCCGCATCATTGCCTAACACTTACTCTCACTCCTCACAGAATGCTCATTGACATGACATGGCCCAAACCAACATAGTCACATGGAATGTGCGTGGCATGCACACGCCAATGCGTCGGTATTCCATATACTCTTACCTACAGCGTAGGGCCACCAGCATAGCCTTATTACAGGAAACACCTATGACCTGCGCGGAGCTGGTACGTTTGCGCAGGCGATGGAGGGGCCAAATACACGGCACTGCATACTCAGCCCACGCCCGAGGACCGCTAGTATGGATTAGAGCGGGGGTCCCGTATGTGAGAGAGGAAGAGATCATAGACCCGGAGGGCAGGTACACCTTTGTGAAAGGCAGGCTAAACAGCCAAATGCTGCTTATAGGCTCCGTCTATGCCCCAAACTCAGACCAACTCTCCTTCCTCTGCAACTTAACCAGGGTAATGGCCAGGTGGAGCGGAATACCGTGGCTTATAGGGGGTGACTTTAACACAGTGCTAAGTATAGAATTGGACAGGTCATTCCCGCCGCTCACTCGAACCACAGCACTCTCTAATGCACAGACTTTAACGGACTGGCTAACCCACTGGTCTCTGACAGACATCTGGCGCGCCCTCAACCCCACCCCACGGGTATACTCGTTTTATTCCGCAGTGCATAGGCTTCATGTAAGACTTGATCGCATAGTGGGCTCACTCGCTCTGTTCCCATACATCCAAAAGACAAAGGGGCCTATTAGCAATAACCGGCGATAATTATCGCTAAGCGCAGTTAGCGCTAGGATAATTATCGCCGGCTATCGCAGGTTTCTATCGCGGAGATAGCGTGCTATCAGCAACGCTTATCTCCAAAGCGATAGAAACCCTGGAGAACAGTGTGAATATCGCTTGAAAACAAGCGATATTCACACTGTGACCAGTGTTAGCTTGGCGATAGGGCGAGGGGGATTTAGCCATGTAATCCACCTCCCATTGGATTACATGGCTAAGTCAGGGTGAGACCAGGCGTTAACAAACCAGCGCTAAACGTGTTTAGCGCTGGTTCGTTAATCACCTCCCCTGCCTCGCTAATAGGCGATAGCGAGCTTAGCGACTGTTTCCAGTCGCTTTTAGGTTGGGAACGCCTACTTTGCATGCCATTAGCGATAAATATCGCTGGCATGCAAAGCGGCACCCAACCCGGTCGCTATCGCCTAGAAGCTGTCGCTAACAGCAGTTAGCGACAGCTTGCTAATAGGGTGTTAGAATTATCGCCGCTTTAGCGGGAAAAAGTCCAGCTAAAGCGGCGATAGAGCCCTTGATAATATGCCCCAAAGTACTTGGGGCGTACACATTCCAATCACAATCCCCAGCTACTACAACTCAGCTGGGCAGTAGGTCCCCCCCGATCCCGACATGGCGACTCCAGCCAGCTGCACTAGAGGACCAAGTGTTTAGATCGTCAATAGCAATGTCAATACTAGAATTCTTTGAAGATAACGAGGGCACGGTGGGCGACACACTAACTGAGTGGGAGGCCTTCAAGGTGACCATGAGAGGACACTGCCTAGGGGCCACCTGGAACATACGTTAGCAAATATATGAAAAGGAGGAGGGGACATTAATTCACACAGGAGTATTGTGTCGGCGCTAGACCAAATAGCGTGATCAGTATAGAGATTCAACAAAGTATACGCGGTGCTATAGGTGGGGGAAATATCCCTCAAACCTCCAAAACGGGACCCGGAGGTCCGAAGCAGAACAAGACAACAGATCCTATGCACACGAAAAAAGTAAGAGGTATATAACACTGTTCTTGTAATTTACAAAGGAGAGACAAGTCCTTGGTCCGTTGTGGTTCGATTTTAATATGGATTTTCTTGCGCAAACCAGCCAACGCGCGTTTCGTCAGTGGGTAGTATCCCCATGACTTCTTCAGGGCTGGGGAGCAATACAGAAAGTCAAACATGTCACCTTTTACACAGGAGGACTGCAGGTGAAAGGCAAACCATATTATCATACACCTGTGTTCTAATAACATTACCAGGTGTGCATTGAACCCCTAGGGTGTCAGGTGAAGACAGCAAGAAAAACAGAGAGAAACACCCCAAAGCAAACCATCACATTGTTCATTTAAAAACATTGTAATCCCTATTGGTCACATGTTAATCAGGATTCGCAGTTACATCACCTACTACGCCAATAGACAGAGTGAAGCAGGAAAACATAGGGGAAATTCTGCAATCATATAGCAGATGTAGAACAGAACATAAGACAGCTTGTCTATCGTGTCCCAAAGGTTCCAAAACTAGACGCTGAACCCGGATTGAAAAAACATGACAGTCAATATGTGAGAGAATTATAACCCTAGTTAAACCACAGATGTAAATCGTCGATCACCCGAGTGTCGAGAGTGAGCGTACTGCTGTATTTACCCCTGAAAAGATGTGTGATTAAAACGTATTTGCTCAATAACTTTGCGACCGTAGAGAACCCAATGCCTAATCACCCCGGTGTCGGTGGCAATCAAAAGTGCTCCAAACAAAAGAGTAGCTCAGAAAACTGGCACCTATGTAACCGCGTACCTTTCTGCACAATTGATTGATACTCCCAATCTATGTGATAAAGCATAAAAACGTTCCAGTCAGGAAGAGATATTCCTGTCAAATAGGTATCGCAAGATAACTCTCTATTACAAGTCAATTAAGCCAAAAAAATTATTACAATCAAATTGGTCGCTCACCTCTCCACCGGTGATAATTCCGACCCGGTTGGGCATGTAACAGTCTTTATTCTCGTGTAAAAGTTAATTCCAATTCTGTAATGCGAAAGAGAGGGACAACCGCGCCCTGTCATGATTCTGTTTATAAAGGGTTCTCATATAGACATACACCTAATCATCTCTGTATCCATATCACAATGAAAACGTCACATCCGTCCACACAGTCATATGTTCCGCATGTGACCTCCTATTCACTTGGTAAGTCAAATCTTACCTCCGATCCAGATAATGTCTGGTCCGAGCCTCTTAGCACATTACTTTTGTCCCTTTGTGCGGCGCTCTCAATCTGAGTGCCCACTATACAGGATCAGGCGGCGGAGTAAGCCGTCTAGAGCCAGACTGGAAAGATATTCAAAAGAACGGATAGAGCCAATTAATAACTCAATATATTCCTGCAAGCGGTGTAACAATCTTGCAGTTAAATACCGGATTCGGTAAAACCGCCCGTCAGGGAAACAGACACTCACCCGTGGCGAGTACGCCAACACGTCCTGTGTAGTCTCGGGATCTCTGTCAACTGGATACGGTTGTACGAGAACCCGGAAGTTCATTTAAGCTAGAACCCATGTAAAGCGCTAGACCGTAAATTACAATAAAAAACAATAAAACACCACCATCTTGGGAGTAACATATACCCTTTAACGAGGGTTGTAATTAAGACAAACTACCACATCCCGTTATGGTCAAAATACGAAAAAGATGGATGAAAGGTAGTAAGGAAGGTAGGGAGTAAAGTCACTGAAGTTTCCTCAGCACACAGGCTAGAACACAGATCACATTAAGATATAAGGCTTGTTATGAACAAAACCGGAAGGACAGATCAGCTTATCATTAATAGCAAGTCAGTACATCAGGATACTTTTGTGATATGCATGCCAACGCGACATATTAACATATATAAATCCACCTAGACATGGAGTACATTCAATTAAGCTAGGGAGATCTTTCCGGTCATTAGCATACTGGAAGCCCAATAATATTAATAATGTGAATCTAAACAAATGCCTCAAAACTTGATCCAGTGAGTCGGCAATAATCCTGTCAATAACATATACAGTTCCATATACATACACATATGATAATAAAATATCCCAAATATATGATGCACCTTACAGTTCAGAACACTTGAGTAGTTAAAGTGACTCCACAGGTTAGGGTGATACGTGCGCAATTCATGGGATGGTTACAACTTGCCATACACTTTTGTCTTTGTGGCATATTAATTACACATATAATTAGTGTGTTGCGGTGATCATGGTCATACAAGAAGATGGTACATACATATTACGGGGGGGGGGTTCTTTGGTATGAAATGTTAGAGGGTCTATCGTCCAAAACGGTCCAAATTGCTCCAGGTACATGAATAGCACTCCCGCATTAAGTCTGTATTCAATACAACAACACTGAGAGACGGGCCCCTCTGAATCAAAATCCGACTAGTCCCAATCTAAATTCAGTCCCCCAGGAAATAGTGCATCTCCCGGTCGCTGTTAAGACCTAGTTCATAAGTCTTAAGGCGCATAATCCAGAGAGCCTCTGAACGTCTCAGTCTGAGTTCTCGGTTCCCACCCCTTGGGCTCTGATTCGTTACATCAATTCCATAAAATACAAATTGTTTATGAGGGCCCTGCGAGGGGCACTCCCATACATGTAAGGCTATTGGGTATCTGGGGTCTCTTAGTTTGACTGCACGGATATGTTCCATGATTCTCTCTTTTACGGGTCTGATCGTGCTTCCCACATACTTGCATCTGCAAGTGCACTCTAAGATGTACACCGTAAATTTTGTGTGACAATTAATATTGTGTCTGATCGTATACGTCCTATTGGGACCTGAAAACTCCTTAATATGGGTGAAAGCCCATCGACACGCACCACATGAACCACATTTATGAAAACCCAGTGTGCGTGGTGTCAACCAATCGCACCTTTGCTGGGAGCTGGGGTAGCTGGGACTGAGCCTAGTTCTGAGCGTTCTTCCTCTCCTAAATGTAATTTGAGGTAACCTGTGTACATGTTTGGTTAGTGTAGTGTCTTCTGTTAAAAGTCTCCAATGTTTGCGTAGACTCTTGGATAAAACCACACTGTAGTCGTTGAAATCAGTAATTACTCTCACTGTGTCTCCTTTCCCCTTTGAGGATATCCTATCCTGTAGAGTGATCTCCCTCTGGGTACTCCTGATTCTCTGTTCTGCTCTAGCCAAATTTTGTCGTGTGTATCCTCTATGTTCAAACCTGGACTTCATTGCCAACAGACATTTCTCAAACTCTGCCTCATTGCTGCAATTTCTTTTGGCTCTCATAAATTCCCCAAACGGAATTGCTTGTATTTGATGTAGGGGGTGAGCACTTCTGGCATGTAGAATTGAATTCCAAGCCGTGTCCTTGCGGAAAAGCCGTGTGTGCAGTGAGTTGTTGCTGATGTAGATCTCTATGTCCAAAAATGTAATGCTGGACTCGCTATAATGTTGCGTAAACTTGATGTCATAGTTGTTGTTGTTAAGGTAAGTACAGAAACGTTCCAGTTTCTCATGTGTGCCCGACCAGATGAGTAGACAATCGTCTATGTAACGACCCCAATAAATAATTGAATCACTATACTCAATGCCATTCTGTCCCCAGATAATCTCCTCCTCCAGGCGCCCCATGAAGAGGTTGGCAAAACTGGGTGAGAATTTTGAACCCATGGCCACGCCCCTTTTCTGTCTGTACCATTGCTTCTCCACCAAGAAAACATTGTTCTCAAGTATAAGACTCATCATGTCGAGTAACATGTCTGTGTGCTGCCACTGTGTTGCAGGCCTCCTGTGTAAATGATGTTGTACCGCCTTCAAGCCTAGATCTAATTTGATGCTTGTATAGAGCGATACAACATCTAACGTTACCAAAGTCATGCCAGATTCCCATGTGAAATCAGCCAATGTACTCAAAATATGTTTGGTGTCCCTTATAAAAGAGGGAAGATTTTGTACCAGGGGACAGAGGAAAAGATCCACGTATTCAGCTAAACGTTCTGTCGGTCCACCCATCCCCGACACAATAGGTCTCCCAGGGGGGAAGGGCAGTTGCTTATGCACTTTAGGTAGAGTATACAGACATGGATATTGGGGTCTGAATACTCTTAGATACTTGAGTTCATCCTCATTAATAAGTCCTGCTAAATGCCACTGCATCAGTTTCTTATTGATTACAATGGTGAGCAGCCCTATGGGATTAAATGTAAGGCATTCGTAGCATATTTGGTCACACAGTTGAGAAAGAATTTCTTTGTTGTAGTCCACCTTATCCATCACTACAATATTCCCCCCCTTGTCTGCTTCTCTGATTATCAAGTCACTATCAGACGCAAGTGTCTTAAGAGCCAGGCGTTCTCCGGGTAGGAGATTGTCAGTGTGTCTCAGAATTCTCTTAGTCTTGTTAGCCTCGAATTTGTCCAGGTCTTCCAACACCAGTTTGTGAAATATATCAATTGGATTGCCCCCAGGTAAGATCGGTGTCCATTTGGATTTACTTTTTAAACCACTATCCAATGTCAAGTCATTGTCCACATTTAACTCGTCCAAAAGTGTAGTCATGTGTAGTGGTGTATCTTCGGTGTCTGTGAGGGAAAGCAGGATATGCGTGTCGTGTACATCCTGTATTGTAAGAATATCAAGAATTGAACTAGTTGGAATATTGACATTTCTTTTATTAGGTGCTGGATAACAATCGAAAAACTTTTTGATTTTTACACCTCTCACAAATTTGAACAAATCAATTTTAGTGTTGCACAAATCACCACCATCTTTAGGGTTAAAGCTCAGACCTTTTTCCAAGAGGGAGATCATATCATCATTCAATTGTTTCGATGAGAGGTTAATAACCTCAACCCCCTTATCAGCCCTGTCTATTTGTTCTTCTCGTCCCCAGATCTTAATTTTCGTTTGTAATCTTTCTGTTCCTGCTCTTTTCCCTCTGCGGGTCCTATGTCCTGGTTTCCTCCCCTGGGTTGAGCCCTGTTCCCTTTCCGAATTCGTTGGACCTCGCGTAAAAAAGAGGATTGACCTTGTCTATCATCAGAAGAGGGACCCGCATTATCAGCCTCGCTTTCACTGGTAGAAGGGGCATTTAGCGAAGTGGCGCTGGAAGAGATTGAAATTACATCCTGCCTGTTGTTCCTCTCCTTCCCCTGTCCGGAAACATTGATCATACTTCTTAGCATAAGTGAATACCCTACCCTCTTTATAGTCATACTCATCCCTTCTGAGTTTTCTAGCCTTCCTCTCCTTTATTTCATTCTGAGGTCTGGCAAGTATCTCGTTTAGAATTACATAATTTTTTTCTGTCCCTTCCTTTAGGTCTAGTTCTCTGATTTCTTTTTCTAAGTTGGCAATCTCATTTTGTAATTTTGAAACCTTCCTCTCAGCACTCTCGATCAGTATATCCATTAAAGTGTTTGAATTATGGGTCAGTGCGTCCTCCCACCGTTTAAGGTGGTCTTCCTCAAGGTCCTCATAGGTGGGGAATATTTGCGCCCTCAGGCCCCTGGGTACTCTGTTGAGACGTAAGTACTGCTTCAGGGTAGCCCCATCCCACCATTTTGAGTTCTCCCTTTTCCTTAATCTTTCAAGTTTTATAAATTTGTCTCTTAGACCCTCCCTACATTGGGGTGTTTCGTTAGTCAAACTTTTACCAATAGTATCTCCTTTAGCTAGACTGTCAAACAACTCGTTCGCTATTCTATCTCTGTCCATGTTCCCTGGTGTATTACACGCGGTAGCTGCCCAACCTGACTCTAGTTAACTATGGCTGAAAAGGAGGAGGGGATATTAATTCACACAGGCGTATTGTGTCGGCGCTAGACCAAATAGCGTGATCAGTATAGAGATTCAACAAAGTATACGCGGTGCTATAGGTGGGGGAAATATCCCTCAAACCCCCAAAATGGGACCCGGAGGTCCAAAGCAGAACAAGACAACAGATCCTATTCACACGCAAAAAGTAAGAGGTATATAACACTGTTCTTGTAATTTACAAAGGAGAGACAAGTCCTTGGTCCGTTGTGGTTTGATTTTAATATGGATTTTGTTGCGCAAACCAGCCAACGCGCGTTTCGTCAGTGGGTAGTATCCCCATGACTTCTTCAGGGCTGGGGAGCAATACAGAAAGTCAAACATGTCACCTTTTACACAGGATGACTGCAGGTGAAAGGCAAACCATATTATCATACACCCGTGTTCTAATTACATTACCAGGTGTGCATTGAACCCCTAGGGTGTCAGGTGAAGACAGCAAGAAAAACAGAGAGAAACACCCCAAAGCAAACCATCACATTGTTCATTTAAAAACATTGTAATTCCGATTGGTCACATGTTAATCAGGATTCGCAGTTACATCACCTACTACGCCAATAGACAGAGTGAAGCAGGAAAACATAGGGGAAATTCTGCAATCATATAGCAGATGTAGAACAGAACATAAGACAGCTTGTCCATCGTGTCCCAAAGGTTCCAAAACTAGACGCTGAACCCGGATTGAAAAAACATGAGAGTCAATATGTGAGAGAATTATAACCCTAGTTAAACCACAGATGTAAATCGTTGATCACCCGAGTGTCGAGAGTGAGCGTACTGCTATATTTACCCCTGAAAAGATGTGTGATTAAAACGTATTTTCTCAATAACTTTGCGACCGTAGAGAACCCAATGCCTAATCACCCCGGTGTCCGTGGCAATCAAAAGTGCTCCAAACAAAAGGGCAGCTCAGAAAGCTGGCACCTATGTAACCGCGTACCTTTCTGCACAATTGATTGATGCTCCCAATCTATGTGATAAAGCATAAAAACGTTCCAGTCAGGAAGAGATATTCCTGTCAAATAGGTATCGCAAGATAACTCTCTATTACAAGTCAATTAAGCCAAAAAAATTATTACAATCAAATTGGTCGCTCACCTCTCCACTGGTGATAATTCCGACACGGTTGGGCATGTAACAGTCTTTACTCTCGTGTAAAAGTTAATTCCAATTCTGTAATGCGAAAGAGAGGGACAACCACGCCCTGTCATGATTCTGTTTATAAAGGGTTCTCATATAGACATACACCTAATCATCTCTGTATCCATCTCACAAATGAAAACGTCACATCCGTCCACACAGTCATATGTTCCGCATGTGACCTCCTATTCACTTGGTAAGTCAAATCTTACCTCCGATCCAGATAATGTCTGGTCCGAGCCTCTTAGCACATTACTTTTGTCCCTTTGTGCGGCGCTCTCAATCTGAGTGCCCACTATACAGGATCAGGCGGCGGAGTAAGCCGTCTAGAGCCAGACTGGAAAGATATTCAAAAGAAGGGATAGAGCCAATTAATAACTCAATATATTCCTGCAAGCGGTGTACCAATCTTGCAGTTAAATACCGGATTCGGTAAAACCGCCCGTCAGGGAAACAGACACTCACCCGTGGCGAGTACGCCAACACGTCCTGTGTAGTCTCGGGATCTCTGTCAACCGGGTACGGTTGTACGAGAACCCGGAAGTTCATTTAAGCTAGAATCCATGTAAAGCGCTAGACCGTAAATTAGATTGGGACTAGTCGGATTTTGATTCAGAGGGGCCCTGTCTCTCAGTGTTGTTGTATTGAATACAGACTTACTGCAAGAGTGCTATTCATGTACCTGGAGTAATTTGGACCGTCATACATGTCATACCTCTAACATGTCATACCAAAGAACCCCCCCGTAATATGTATGTACCATCTTCTTGTATGACCATGATCACCGCAACACACTAATTATATGTGTAATTAATATGCCACAAAGACAAAAGTGTATGGCAATTCCGTTTGGGGAATTTATGAGAGCCAAAAGAAATTGCAGCAATGAGGCAGAGTTTGAGAAATGTCTGTTGGCAATGAAGTCCAGGTTTGAACATAGAGGATACACATGACAAAATTTGGCTAGAGCAGAACAGAGAATCAGGAGTACCCAGAGGGAGATCACTCTACAGGATAGGATATCCTCAAAGGGGAAAGGAGACACAGTGAGAGTAATTACTGATTTCAACGACTACAGTGTGGTTTTATCCAAGAGTCTACGCAAACATTGGAGACTTTTAACAGAAGACACTACACTAACCAAACATGTACACAGGTTACCTCAAATTACATTTAGGAGAGGAAGAACGCTCAGAACTAGGCTCAGTCCCAGCTACCCCAGCTCCCAGCATAGGTGCGATTGGTTGACACCACGCACACTGGGTTTTCATAAATGTGGTTCATGTGGTACGTGTCGATGGGCTTCCACCCATATTAAGGAGTTTTAAGGTCCCAATAGGACGTATACGATCAGACACAATATTAATTGTCACACGAAATTTACGGTGTACATCTTAGAGTGCACTTGCGGATGCAAGTATGTGGGAAGCACGATCAGACCCGTAAAAGAGAGAATCATGGAACATATCCGTGCAGTCAAACTAAGAGACCCCAGATACCCAATGGCCTTACATTTATGGGAGTGCCCCTCGCAGGGCCCTCATAAACAATTTGTATTTTATGGAATTGAAGTAACGAATCAGAGCCCAAGGGGTGGGAACCGAGAACTCAGACTGAGATGTTCAGAGGCTCTCTGGATTATGCGCCTTAAGACTTATGAACTAGGTCTTAACAGCGACCGGGAGATGCACTATTTCCTGGGGGACTGAATTTAGATTGGGACTAGTTGGATTTTGATTCAGAGGGGCCCCGTCTCTCAGTGTTGTTGTATTGAATACAGACTTACTGCGGGAGTGCTATTCATGTACCTGGAGTAATTTGGACCGTTTTGGACGATAGACCCTCTAACATGTCATACCAAAGAACCCCCCACCCGTAATATGTATGTACCATCTTCTTGTATGACCATGAGCACCGCAACACACTAATTATATGTGTAAATAATATGCCACAAAGACAAAAGTGTATGGCAGGTTGTAACCATCCCATGCATTGCGCACGCATCACCCTAACCTGTGGAGTCACTTTAACTACTCAAGTGTTCTGAACTGTAAGGTGCATCATATATTTGGGATATTTTATTATCATATGTGTATGTATTGTATATGGAACTGTATATGTTATTGACATGATTATTGCCGACTCACTGGATCAAGTTTTGAGACATTTGTTTAGATTCGCATTATTAATATTATTGGGCTTCCAGTATGCTAATGACCGGAAAGATCTCCCTAGCTTAATTGAATGTACTCCATGTCTAGGTGGATTTATATATGTTAATATGTCGCGTTGGCATGCATATCACAAAAGTATCCTGATGTACTGACTTGCTATTAATGATAAGCTGATCTGTCCTTCCGGTTTTGTTCGTAACAAGCCTTATATCTTAATGTGATCTGTGTTCTAGCCTGCGTGCTGAGGAAACTTCAGTGACTTTACTCCCTACCTTCCTTACTACCTTTCATCTATCTTTTTCGTATTTTGACCATAACGGGATGTGGTAGTTTGTCTTAATTACAACCCTCGTTAAAGGGTATATGTTACTCCAAAGATGGTGGTGTTTTATTGTTTTTTATTGTAATTTACGGTCTAGCGTTTTACATGGGTTCTAGCTTAAATGAACTTCCGGGTTCTCGTACAACAGTATCCGGTTGACAGAGATCCCGAGACTACACAGGACGTGTTGGCGTACTCGCCACGGGTGAGTGTCTGTTTCCCTGACGGGCGGTTTTACCGAATCCGGTATTTAACTGCAAGATTGGTACACCGCTTGCAGGAATATATTGAGTTATTAATTGGCTCTATCCCTTCTTTTGAATATCTTTCCAGTCTGGCTCTAGACGGCTTACTCCGCCGCCTGATCCTGTATAGTGGGCACTCAGATTGAGAGCGCCGCACAAAGGGACAAATCTAATATGCTAAGAGGCTCGGACCAGACATTATCTGGATCGGAGGTAAGATTTGACTTACCAAGTGAATAGGAGGTCACATGCGGAACATATGACTGTGTGGACGGATGTGACGTTTTCATTTGTGATATGGATACAGAGATGATTAGGTGTATGTCTATATGAGAACCCTTTATAAACAGAATCATGACAGGGCGCGGTTGTCCCTCTCTTTCGCATTACAGAATTGGAATTAACTTTTACACGAGAATAAAGACTGTTACATGCCCAACCGGGTCGGAATTATCACCGGTGGAGAGGTGAGCGACCAATTTGATTGTAATAATTTTTTTGGCTTAATTGACTTGTAATAGAGAGTTATCTTGCGATACCTATTTGACAGGAATATCTCTTCCTGACTGGAACGTTTTTATGCTTTATCACATAGATTGGGAGCATCAATCAATTGTGCAGAAAGGTACGCGGTTACATAGGTGCCAGTTTTCTGAGCTGCTCTTTTGTTTGGAGCACTTTTGATTGCCACCGACACCGGGGTGATTAGGCATTGGGTTCTCTACGGTCGCAAAGTTATTGAGCAAATACGTTTTAATCACACATCTTTTCAGGGGTAAATATAGCAGTACGCTCACTCTCGACACTCGGGTGATCGACGATTTACATCTGTGGTTTAACTAGGGTTATAATTCTCTCACATATTGACAGAGATCCCGAGACTACACAGGACGTGTTGGCGTACTCGCCACGGGTGAGTGTCTGTTTCCCTGACGGGCGGTTTTACCGAATCCGGTATTTAACTGCAAGATTGGTACACCGCTTGCAGGAATATATTGAGTTATTAATTGGCTCTATCCCTTCTTTTGAATATCTTTCCAGTCTGGCTCTAGACGGCTTACTCCGCCGCCTGATCCTGTATAGTGGGCACTCAGATTGAGAGCGCCGCACAAAGGGACAAAAGTAATGTGCTAAGAGGCTCGGACCAGACATTATCTGGATCGGAGGTAAGATTTGACTTACCAAGTGAATAGGAGGTCACATGCGGAACATATGACTGTGTGAACGGATGTGACGTTTTCATTTGTGATATGGATACAGAGATGATTAGGTGTATGTCTATATGAGAACCCTTTATAAACAGAATCATGACAGGGCATGGTTGTCCCTCTCTTTCGCATTACAGAATTGGAATTAACTTTTACACGAGAGTAAAGACTGTTACATGCCCAACCGGGTCGGAATTATCACCGGTGGAGAGGTGAGCGACCAATTTGATTGTAATAATTTTTTGGGCTTAATTGACTTGTAATAGAGAGTTATCTTGCGATACCTATTTGACAGGAATATCTCTTCCTGACTGGAACGTTTTTATGCTTTATCACATAGATTGGGAGCATCAATCAATTGTGCAGAAAGGTACACGGTTACATAGGTGCCAGCTTTCTGAGCTGCCCTTTTGTTTGGAGCACTTTTGATTGCCACCGACACCGGGGTGATTAGGCATTGGATTCTCTACAGTCGCAAAGTTATTGAGCAAATACGTTTTAATCACACAACTTCTCAGGGGTAAATATAGCAGTACACTCACTCTCGACACTCGGGTGATCGACGATTTACATCTGTGGTTTAACTAGGGTTATAATTCTCTCACATATTGACTCTCATGTTTTTCAATCCGGGTTCAGCGTCTAGTTTTGGAACCTTTGGGACACGATAGACAAGCTGTCTTATGTTCTGTTCTACATCTGCTATATGATTGCAGAATTTCCCTATGTTTTCCTGCTTCACTCTGTCTATTGGCGTAGTAGGTGATGTAACTGCGAATCCTGATTAACATGTGACCAATCGGGATTACAATGTTTTTAAATGAACAATGTGATGGTTTGCTTTGGGGTGTTTCTCTCTGTTTTTCTTGCTGTCTTCACCTGACACCCTAGGGGTTCAATGCACACCTGGTAATGTAATTAGAACACGGGTGTATGATAATATGGTTTGCCTTTCACCTGCAGTCATCCTGTGTAAAAGGTGACATGTTTGACTTTCTGTATTGCTCCCCAGCCCTGAAGAAGTCATGGGGATACTACCCACTGACGAAACGCGCGTTGGCTGGTTTGCGCAAGAAAATCCATATTAAAATCGAACCACAACGGACCAAGGACTTGTCTCTCCTTTGTAAATTACAAGAACAGTGTTATATACCTCTTACTTTTTGCGTGTGCATAGGATCTGTTGTCTTGTAAGCAAATATCTGACTCACTGCGTAAAATAGAGGTGCAGTTGCTACGGCACGAAACACGTGGGGCAGAAGGGGAAGGAGGTGCCCAGCTCCTAGAGACATTGCGGGCAGGACATACAGAGCAACTGGAAAGGCTTAGGTGCCACAATTATGCAGCACACACCACACGCACACATACATCGGCAGACAGAGCGGGCCGGATGTTGGCCTGGCTCATACGGCAGGAACACACCCGCCAGCCAATAGGAGCGATATGCACTGAAACAGGGCAGTTAGTATATACCCAACACGAGATACACGCCGCCATGACGCGCCGGTATGCCACACTTTATCAGTCTAGGGGGCAGTGTAACGAACAAGACCTGCAAATGTTCTTGGACACTATTCAGTTGCCAGAGGCGACACAAGATCACAGGGAACTACTGAATGAGCCAATCACGCTAGAGGAAATTAGGGTTGCAATCGCATCCCTGGCCACGGGGAAAACGCCGGGCCCGGATGGACTCTCTGTGGAGTATTACAAAGCATATCACACAACACTGGCACCACATCTGAAGGCGCTGTTCGCTGCTGCGCTGGACAAGGGGTGTCTTTCATCGTTGCTACGCAAGGCGAACCTGGTGACACTACTTAAGCCTTACAAGGAACCCACTGAGTTAGGCTCGTATAGGCCTCTTGCATTGCTCAACGTAGATTACAAAGTTTTGGCGAAAGTCCTAGCAGATAGGCTCGCACAAGTGGTCCCTTCCTTGATACATGCTGATCAGAACGGGTTTGTGCTGTCCCGAAACACTTCACTCAACCTGCGATGCTTCTTTAGGATTGCGGCGAATTCCATACCCACTGGCCACGGGCTGGTTGCCTAATTCTAGATCTAGAGAAGGCATTCGACACCTTGGAGTGGGGGTTCTTGTTCGCGGCCCTGGAGAAGTATAACCTGGGGGCCATGTTTATCCGGTTGGCCCGATTATTATACACACAGCCGTTGGTAAGGGTCAAGGTGGGATCGCACATATCAGACACGATCCCAGTGCGTAGGGGGACCAGGCAAGGCTACCCCTTGTCCCCCCTACTCTTCGCACTCGCCATAGAACCGCTGGCGGAGACAATTTGCACCACACTGGAGGGCGGCATCCTGCTTGGAGATGGCACACACAAGGTGTCATTGTACGCAGACGATCTGTTGGTATACGTAAGAGACACCAGTAATGTGCCCCAACGACTTGAGGGCTTATTGCAAGAGTTTGCCACCCTCTCGGGACTAAGAGTTAATGCCAACAAGTCCTGTCTGTATTAGTTTCAGGAGGGGGTCTGCAACCCGGGGTACGTCCTTAATGGCGTGCCGGTGCAGTGGGAGGCACACACTTTTCGTTATTTAGGTATTAGGATATATAGACACCCAACAGACCTGTTTGACGGCACCCTGGGTGGAGCACTCACCACCATCAGGTCTCAAATGCTATTTTGGAGTACGCTCCCGCTCACAGTCACAGGCAGAGTGGCTCTCACCAAGATGGTGACCCTCCCACGATTTTTATACTATTTTTCAAACTTGCCGCTGTATGTTCCTCCCCCCTTTTTCAACATGTTGGAGAAATTGGTCCGTGATTTCATATGGGGCAGCACCCAACACTGGGTGGCAGCAAAAAAGCTATACCTGCCCACAGACCAGGGAGGCCTCGCAGCTCCAAACTTCGAGCAGTACTACCTAGCCGCCCAACTGCAGTGGATAGCCAGGTGGCTAGCCGACCGGCAGCATGATGACACCGCCACCATGATCCCACCCTATATGCTACTACAACTGATAAAGATATTCCATCCCAGCGCGACCGTGAGACCCCTGGAACCCCTGCTGCTCAGAGTAGCATATAAGTGCTTCCGCAGAAGCCTATTTTTAACTAGGCAAGTCATGCCATACGTGCTGGCATTGCCCCTAGAAGGGTCGCCCAAAGACCGATCAGTGGTAACAGAAATAGAGCTCCGTGACTGGCATGAGGCAAGTATCCAATCCCTAGTCGACCTGAATCGAGATGGCACACTAGTCCCATATGTGACACTGCAGGTAGAGGAGAGACTCCCTCCCGGTCAGTTCCTCCTACACCGCTCATTAATAGCCACACTCACGTCCAGGTGGGATGACCTCACAGTTGAGCCACAAACCCATCTTACTATACAGTACCTGCATGTCATGGGCAGTGGAAGACATCTCACGCGGTGGTTTGCTGCCTCCCTCCGCCAGCACACAGCACTTTGCACTCGTTGGGAGCAAGATCTGGGGAGGCAGCTCTCAGACAAGGAATGGGCCCAGGTGTTGGAGAGCCCAGTACGCATCCCCAGGAATATGTGCTTCCGCCAAATTCATTACTATATCACACAAAGGGCATATCTCACACCCGCCAAAATCAATCGTTACTTTAGCCGCATGGACGCTGCTTGTCCACGGTGCTCTCTTGTGGACGCTGATCTGCTGCACATGTTATGGGGCTGTACCCGCCTTCATACTCACTGGAGGGAGGTAGCGGCTTCACTGTCATCCTGCACGGAGTGCACAATCCCTTTTAAGTGGCAGGCCTTCATATTACATCTATACTGCCGAGCACGCAGCAATAGGGCATCCTCTAGATTTCTGGATCTGGGGATAGTAGTAGCCAAGAGATTAATTACCAAAAGGTGGAAGTCGCAAGACCCTCCCAACATAAAATCATGGAGACACTCATGGGCCAAGGTAGAAAGCGTTGCAATTCGCCGCGAAGACATCACAGGAATTTGCGGAGTCCCGATAGCCACTGGGTGGGATGCGATGCTGACCGAGCTGCTACACACTGGCGAAGACGCAGACGAGACCTCACACACAGCCGATGCCATGGACTGACGGAGAGCACACACTAGGTGCAGCCAGAGCAACAGTACAAATAAACTAGCCAGAAGCATTGCCTGAGCCGCCCGCGCCATAAACAATGTCATATAATAAGTATTTGAGAGTAGTAGAATAAGTGTAATTGTACATGCGCTAACACAGAAGAGGGGGCCGCCGGAGTATCCAACACTGGTTGTATCAACCCTGTTGCATTTTAAGTTGTCCCAATGCTGTTATAACCAGCCACCCCACGACATGAGTCATAGGATAGAACTGTGTCACAGCACTGGCATGAACCCGGAATCGCAGAGGATAGGTAGATACACATGAACATCGGCTAGGAAACGGAAGCAGATGTCATCCTCTGTAGAGCCGCAAAGTTTGCCCTGGCAATTGATGTTATATAAATGTTATGCTGATGGTTTTGAAATGGATATCACTGTTTCATGCTGTGACATATGTGCTTTGTAACTAACTGACATAAGTTAAAAACTCAATAAAAACATGTTTAAAAAAAACAAGCATTTACAATGCAATAGGTCTTGTAATTGCGAGTTTTTTTAGCTATTAGCATTGTAAATGGCAATGCCTTTTTATAAAAAATTAAAAGGCATTGTCATTTACAATATTAATAGTTCAAAGTTATGCAGAGCACGGTGTCCGTGAAGCGGGCGCCGCGCTCATTATTAAAGTTTTAAAAAAAAGAGAGAGACAGCGGTGTCCCTGAAGCGGGCGCCGCGCTCATTAGTAAAGTACAAAAAAAATAAATGAAACCGAGCGCAATGTCCCTGAAGCGGGCGCCGCGCTCAACATCAAAGTTATAAAAATAAAATGTAAACTGAGCGGGGTGTCCCTAAAGCGGATGCCACACTCAGCATGGAAATACAAAAAAAAAGCAGCGGCCATTGTCCCCATCAGAGTCAATAAACAAAATAGAGCTCACCCACTTATAATGCAGACCGTGTAACAAGTTAAGTAAAAGGTCCAGTCGTTATGTGCGGTAACAAATGCAAACAAGGAGGTACCAAGGAGGGACTAACAAGCCTATTTACGAATCAGAAGCCAGCATTTAAGAAGGACAATGACACAAGCCAATGACAAATATAGGCGGAGAGTGGGCGGGGCTACCACTGCATACTCTATTACAGCATGCCGCACAGAGTGAGCAGAGCATGCGCGCTGCCGCTAGGCGCGACCAAAAAAGTAGAGGACGGGATGGTGGGGTAGGGGCAATCCACTCTTTCTGATATATAGCCAATCCTGAGGACGCAGCAGTGCACCAAGTTTGTTCCTTGTATTGGTAAGGACGTTTTTGCAAAAGGTTCTTTGAAGACCAGAAGTCAGTGGCGGCTCACCCATTGGGGCGTGGGGGCATCACCCCACTGCTTTCTCGCAGTGCGAGAAGGCAGAAACATAAATGGTAAAAACTACCGTTTTATGTTTCTGCTTCTCGCACTGCGAGAAAGCAGAAGTGCCTGGAGTGCCTGGTTGGGGGCGGGCGGGTGGGCGGTCCTGCTCGAGGGCAGGGGGGGAGTGGCTTTTCCCACTGTTGTGGGTACTGACTGTTTGGTCGGCCCCAGGGCCGACCAACTCAGTCATGCGCACTCCCCTTTTTCTCTATGTAGGCTGCATGCAGCAGCCTACATAGAGAAAATGGCCCTGCTGGGGCGCTCTCAGCTGCGCCTCACCAATCACAACGCTGCCATTGCAGCGTTGTGATTGGCTTAGGGGAGCAGGAGGAGGGAGGCTGCCTAAAACGTGCCAGGAGCAGAGGTGGCGGTGCGTGATGTGGTCAAGGAACTGGAGGAAGGTACGTTTTTTAAAAATTTTATATAAAGATTTATTACTGTCACACGTCCCTACCATCAGCCCCCCCCCCCGCGCGAACCCACCCACCCGTTTTGCTGGCCGCGATTGCGCGCTTGTGTGCGTGCGTCCGAAGAACCAGTTAGACAGGTTCCAGTAATCCAGTCACTAGTAGGACTGGTGCAACCTTTCTTCCTGCCCAGGTGGATACGTCAGCACGATTGATCTTTCTTTGCAGCCCTTGGTTGCCTGGCGGGTTGCTACTATGAAAGAATAGGGCTTTGGGGGGCAGCCCACCATCGGGAGGCTTGTCCCCCGGGGAATTTTGGGCCATGGTGCAGTCCAAGCCCAATTGGGCTCGTTGGGCTCCCTTTGGGCTGGTTAAGTTAAAACCGGCCATTTTAGGATGCCGTGTCACCATTTCAGTAAGTGTTGAAAAGGAGGGACAGGGAGCTGGGTTAGGAGGTCCTGCACACAAGCTCCCGGGTATAGCTAAGTATCTGAAAAGGGTGTGCAGTTCCTATCTGGATGAATGGGAAAGACAGGTCTTTCTTCTTGTTGCCCTCACACACCCCTGGAGGTGTCATGCTTTATCATCGGGCGTTTGCCCCTCGTCAGGCCGGCGCTGCAATGCCTGACGGGCTCCCGAAACCGGGGCTCTTTGCCGGGGATCTTTTAAAGAAGAAGCCGTAGGGTGCGTGCGGGTATGAAGGATAGGTAGTGCACAAAGTGATAAAATAATTAAAATAGGTGTGGAGCAGTCCTATTAAATCAAATTTTAATAAACTAGGTAGCTCTAGCCTAATTAAAAACTATGTGTGTACCCAGGTGGAAATAGTGTTCCTCAAGGGCAAACTAAATACGAGTGGTCAACATGTTTCGTGCCCGATTCGCCCCTAATGGGTCAATTGGCACTTCGTCAGGACCGATAAGCAAAAGAAAAATAATAAGGTGCACTACCGTCTGGTATTCGGTATATTAACATAAATTACCAAGACCGGTAGAATTGTCCTTAAAGACGTGTACTGAAGAGTACTGTAGACCCCTAGTCACAACGTCTAGAGTTGACGGGAGTAGCCAGAGCACGTCGTTGCTCCGGTAATAGGCGTAGACAAGCAACTAGCCTTCGTCCTACCCTTACTCCCTCGGACAAGGCGCTGCCAATGGGATGCTCGATATCCTGTGCATTGTTTGAACGCTTCAGTTCGTTTTTGCAATGGGTTTTCACTCGGCACACGGGCAAAGAGACGGTGACACACTACCTGGATGACTTCTTCCTGGTGGGCCAGCCTGGTTCAACGGACTGTCAGTTACAGCTGGCAAGTTTTCAAGAGCTCATGGGCCATTTGGGTGTGCCCCTGGCACCAGAGAAGACACACGGTCCCAGCACGGTGTTGTCATTACTTGGCATTGAACTGGATTCGGAGGCAATGGAGGCACGCCTCCCAGGTGACAAAAAGCTGCACATGTTGATCTTGGTTGATGACATTCTGGCCAAGAAAAAGGTGACGGTCAGGGAAGTGCAGGTACTGCTCGGACATCTGAACTTCGCTTGTAGGGTAGTCAGGGCAGGCCGGACTTTTTGTAGGAGGTTGGGGAGGTCCCTGGCGGGCTTAACATTGCCGCACCATCACATGCGTCTGTCCGCAGGGACAAAGGCAGATTTGCGGATGTGGAGAACATTCTTGGAGGATTTTAATGGCATTCCCGTGGCAACACCAAAGGAGTGGGAGTGGGAGGTCACCATATACTCAGATGCGACGGGGGCTCACGGTTTTGGGCTCTACTGGGATGGGAGGTGGTGTGCAGAAGAATGGCCGCGACAATGGAAGAACGGGGGGAGGAGTATCGCCTTTCTAGAGCTCTTTCCGCTAGTGGTGGCCGTGACAGTTTGGGGTCAGGATTTGGCGCACAAGAAAGTGATTTTCAAGGTGGATAACATGTCGGTGGTACAAGTGGTGAATAGGCAATCAGCAAGGGATGAACAGGTACTTAAGTTAATGAGAGTGTTTGTCCTTAGCTGTCTGAAACACGACATTCTGTTTCAAGCCAGACATGTGCCTGGTGTGGACAACGACATAGCGGAAGCTTTGTCTCGTTCACAGTGGAAGAGGTTCCATGGGCTAGTCACGGAGGCGGAAGAAGGCAAGACGGCGGTTCCAGCGGGGATGTGGTCAGTAGGCGACAAAGGATGCTTGACCTGGTGGTAGGGTCCTTGGCACCATCAACGCGGAAGGCGTATACACAGGCATGGAGAGAGTTTCTGGAGGGGGGGGCTCGGGGACAAACAGAGAGATGGGAAAGGGAGGAAGAAGTGGTCCAGTTCATTTTGTCACTCATTGACAGAGGCTTATCGAGGGTCACCATAGCAGGCAAATTATCAGGCATCGCTTTTATGGGAAAGTTGTGGTGGGGCTACGCTCCATCGGCGGGGGACCTAGGCGGCCGCATACTGGAGGATTGGGTGAGGGAAAGGGGCATTCGGCCTCGGGTGAGGAGGCCGGTGTCCAAGGTTTTGTTGGTCAGGTTGCTACAGGCAGTGCATCAGATATGCAGGACAAGGGAGGAGGTAGTGTTGTGTGCCTCGTTAATGTCATGGATGTACTTTGGGGCATTTCGGGTGTCTGAACTGTTGGGTCAGAAGGGGGTACAAGGGGTGCAGTGGGGCGATGTAGAGCTGGGGGAGGAGCGGGTGGCGTTGAAGATTACCCAAGCCAAGACAGACCAGAGGGGAGCAGGCAGGTGGGTTTTTCTGGATACCTCAGCTGACAGGAAGGTGTGTCCAGTTCTTTGGGGTAGGACTCTATGTCGGTGGCGGCTGCCGGCACCTGGTGCGGTTTTCTGCAGGAGATCCGGCCTTCGAGTGACAGCGGCGCAGCTGCTGTGGGTTATGAGGCGAGCGCTATTGTGCATAGGAGAAGCGCCGAGTGATTTCGGTACACATTCTTTCCGCATAGGGGCAACCACGGAAGCGGCCAAGCAGGGCTGGGGGAGGGAAAGGATCATGAGGCTGGGGGGTTGGAAATCGGATTGCTTTAAAAGATACATTCAGTTTCAACAGTTGGGGGGAATTGATTTTTACCATTTTCTTGTCTCACATACCTGCCTTTGCAGGTGCGGTGGCTGGCCCGGTGTCCGCTGAGTTATCCATTTGTATTGTTGGCCATTCCTTCGTGAAGTGGGCAGAGCGTCACGAGTTGGATAAAGGGATGGGTTTGAGTCTTGGTCTTGACACAGAATTGTTTAAGTGTTCTTGGTAGGGGAAAGGGGGCATGAGGTGGCACGAGTTGTTTCCAATGTAGAATAAGTTAGTTAGGGGTAACATATGTCCGGATGTTTTGATCATCCACTTGGGGGAAAACGATTTGGTTCTGTGTAAAAGCTTGGCTTTACTGAAGCAGATGAAGCGGGACCTATTGGAAATAAGGCAGCGTTGGTCTAGGTGTTATGTCATCTGGTCGGAGTTTATCCCTAGAAGGCATTGGAGGGGGGCAGAGAGGCCGGCAGCAATAGATAAGGCCAGGAGGAAGATCAACAGGGACATGAGGTGGTTTTGCGATAAGGAGGGTATTGGGAGAGTCGAACATCCGGAGCTTCGATACGCGGCGATTTATTTTTTCAGGCAGGATGGAGTGCACTTGTCGCGTTTTGGTCTGGAATTGTACATAATTCAGATTAAGGAGGTTCTGGACAGGGCATTGGACATTAGACGGTATCCGAAGAAGCCCTAGGTCCTAGTTGGGGGGGTCAAAAAAGTTGTGAGCCACAGACTTTTTTGAGTGGCGTTTTTCTTGCTAAATACTGGTTTAGATTGTTTACAGGTTAAGTTTAGGTTTGGAAAGTTATTCCGGGAGTAGGTAGGAAGGGGAAGGTAGCATAGGAAATGTTTAGTTAGATAGTTATATAGGAAGTTAGAAGAGGTTACAAGGTTAATGTGACAGCATGGAATGTCCGAGGTGGGGAGTTATAAAATGTTGCAAGTTAAGGGGAAACTTTAGGGGTGGGGGGGTAGAAAGGTAGGAAGAAAATTATTTAGTGAGGTTTAGTTTTGTACGGCAAAGGCCAAGGGAAATGTTTTATTGTAAGGTGCACCTGTCTTCAATAAAGCGGCCTTTTCCACACATATAGAGCGTCTTGGTGGTCTGTACTGCGCCCCTTTTGGCCCAATAGGGCTTTGGGGGGCAGGCGACCATCGGGAGGCTTGCCCCCGGGGAATTTTGGGCCATGGTGCAGTCCAGAGCCCAATTGGGCTCGTTGGGCTCCCTTTGGGCTGGTTAAGTTAAAACCGGCCATTTTAGGATGCCGTGACACCATTTCAGTAAGGTGACACGGCGGCCGGTCTGGGCAGCTGGGTGGGTGGAAAGTTTTCTCCCGCCCTCCCTCCCAATTTTCAGCGAGGGGGGGGTTTCCCCCCAAAATTTTATTGCAGAAGGCGGTTTTCTTGGATACAGGTGCGCTAGGGGGTGTTGTTGTACTGTGGGTGTCGCTTGAAGCAGGTGCTGGCGTTTTTCTTGCTAAATACTGGTTTAGATTGTTTACAGGTTAAGTTTAGGTTTGGAAAGTTATTCCGGGAGTAGATAGGAAGGGGAAGGTAGCATAGGAAATGTTTAGTTAGATAGTTATCTTAGGAAGTTAGAAGATGTTACAAGGTTAATGTGACAGCATGGAATGTCCGAGGTGGGGGGTTATAAAATGTTGCAAGTCAAGGGGAAACTTTAGGGGTTGGGGGGTGGAAATGAAATGAAATTTGTACTTGTAAAGGTAGGAAGAAAATTATTTAGTGAGGTTTAGTTTTGTACGGCAAAGGCCAAGGGAAATGTTTTATTGTAAGGTGCACCTGTCTTCAATAAAGCGGCCTTTTCCACACATATAGAGCGTCTTGGTGGTCTGTGCTGCGCCCCTTTTGGCCCAAAAGCCAGTCTGCGGTTTCCAGGCTGCACGCACACATGTATGTACTGTGTGTCACGAGGAAATAGATGCACTGCCACCTGGGAGAATCTGACCCTTGCACCAAAAGGCACAGGCTATGCACGGGTGGTAACCTTCTCCGCCAGTGTGCTGCGCGCGATGGCCTTAAGGCGCTATGGCTAGCCCCAAACCGAGGCTCTTTGCACCCAACAATGTAGCACTGTTGCCCTGGGCCCCAGGGCAAGTAAGGAATTTGGGCGTTCTGGCTGCTAGCTGGGTAGACAAGTATGGACATAGTGTTCAGCGTGCCCCTCTCACACCGCCGGGCTCCGGTGCCACTGCACCTGCTGCTTCTTGCTTGGTTTATTGGAAACGCTACCCGACTATGCCTGCTGGAGCAGCTGGGGCGATTGCGCCAGTATTGCGCCTGTATGCACACCGCCAGTGGCCACGGCCCTCGTGCTGCGCTAACAATGGCATCCCTCGTGCATCGCCAATCGTGTGTGCCTCGTGCTAGTTTTGGCGCCCCTCATGCAGACCCTCACGCAGCCCTGCATTCGCGGATGGCGTCGCAGGCCCCCTTACTACTCGGCCTGGAATTTATTTATGCGTTTTTATATAGCGCGGACTTTACCCGAAGGTGTCAGAGCGCTTCACAATAGGAACAGTAACATTACATGAGGAGAAGGTTACAAGTGAGCATAATACAAAAGCAAGCGTTACATTACATGAGGAAAAAGTGACAATTGTGCAAATAACAAACAAACCAGATACAAAAAGAGGTATACGTTCCAAGAGGAAAAAGTGACAGGTGTGCATGATACATGAGATACAAAATACAAATAGAGGTATAATACTGCAATAAGTGGCAGTCACTCATAACACACTGGGAAGGCACTTCTATAGGCATGGAGTACAGAATTTCCTATAGTGGAAGAACTTCCTTGAGGGAGTAGAGAGGGCGTGAATTAAACAGGGGACTTGAAATGAAGGGAACACACACATAAAATCCAACACAGCACGCAAGAGTGAGGAATGTACAGGAAAAAGTACAAATTTACAATGAAGATGCAAATATCCTGCTATAGAGGCAGGGCTTTCTCCTGTGATAACTCCCACCAGCAAGGTGGAAGCAAGCCTGAGGAGAAATTCCGTGGTGGCAATTCCATCATAGCAGACACAAGGAGATGATGGACGGAGCGCTGAAACTTTTCAGACACTCCCCCCCAGTCACAGATCTGCGTTGAATCGATCATTGTTCTAGCTCACTTCGCCACCCCAGTTCAGACCCAGCTATAAGCAAATCAGTCTTGACCCTATGCCTCATTGGAACAGTCCAGCCCTGACTGCCAAGCCAGGGCTTCCCTGGACTGGAAACAAGGAACCTGGGACTGGTTTCGGGGTAACACCCCATATCAGCCAGGCTATCTGGAAACCAGTGGCAAAGTGAGCAAGGGACCCACATCTGGGCATACCCTGCCAACTTAGGGCAAACAAAGCAAACACAAGGAGATGATGGACGGAGCGCTGAAACTTTTCAGACACTCACCCCCAGTCACAGATCTGGGTTGAATCCATCATCGTTCTTTAGCTCACTTCGCCACCCCAGTTCAGACCCAGCTATATGCAAGTCAGTCTTGACCCTGTGCCTCATGGGAACAGTCCAGCCCGGACTGCCAAGCCAGGTCTTCACTGGACAGGAAACAAGCATCCTGGGACTGGTTTCGGGATAACACTCCTCATCAGCCAGGCTCGCTTGAATCCAGTGCCTGCGTGTCATGGTGGCATTGCCACCCCCGACTGTGGATACTGGAACCAGGCTGTTTCCGTTAAGCAAACTAGAGATGTCAGTGATGTCCTAAAAATGTTTTATTAGTTTGATAAGGACACTTTTGTGTAATATAATGCAAAACCACTATGGTTTACAATGCAGTGATATGGGGGAGGGGGGCACAGCAAACAAATAGTGACTGACCCTGCCTAAGTTGAGGGTGGGAGGCAGTCTAATGCCATTTCAGACGCCACAAGCACCACCACCCATTATATTCTCTATGGAGAGCCAGTGTCAACTCTATGTGGTGACAACAGAGGGAATGGAGAGGGAGCTGGGAGGCAGAGGAGCTGGAGGATGACAAGAGCTCTGCTGGAGATGTCTTATGAACTTGAATAAAGATATGAAGAAGAAGGAAAGTCTATCTTGATCTTTATATTGGCGTCAAATGAAAATACCTGTGCAGAGGACAGACATCTGACATCTCCACCCCTGGAAAACCACTGTGTTTGTGACCATGCAACTACGTACATTTGAAACGATATTATTAATGCAAGTGAGCGCTCACTTAGTCAATTACTTCAAGACTGGCTTTTTAAGTCTTTGACAAGGGCTTTATCTTGAACTTTTACTGATTGAGGCATATTAGTATTATTAACGGCCATGGCTCGAGTAGGGCAGCATGAGGGATAATCAACCTCCGAGACACGCGCTCATAGCACAAGCGGAAGGGCAGCGCCAGAGGTATTCCTGTAATTCCTGTGTGCCAACGCCATCACTAGGAGCAGCAGGCGGGCTGTGCGAGAAATTTTTAAAACTGGAGCACGCACAGGTCAACACCAGCGCTGCTTCTAATGAAGATGCGCTACTTCTAAACGTACATTAGCACGTTCTGTCAACAACCATAATCCAAAATAAACAAGTACAAAATAGACTTCACTTAAGCGTGCTGTCTCTAAAGAGAATTACATTGTGAGTAACAATCACAACACGTGACCTGCAACACAACGATGTAACCGTGCCTGAAAAAAAAATGTTGCTTTAGGGGAAAGCCCTTGGCAAGTGACATACTAAAACCAAAAGGAAGATCTACAATTCTGGATTATACCTGTTTATCAAGAAGAAAGAAACAAGCATTAGAGGAGTCCTGGGAAAATATGATACAAGTAGTAGACAGCATTTGGAAAATAATATGTGTGCTTACCAACATGCAGATAGATTGAGAAGATGGGAAGATATGACTGTGTTGTTATTTTAGATTGTTATGGTTGTTTGTTGTGTTAACCTATTATATTGAATTTTTATTTTAAATTTATATTTTAGTTTGCTTGATTAAGTTCATTTTACAGGAAAAATGTCAGATCAAAGTATGGAGTCAACTCCACCATTTTTATCAACACTGGGAGAGCTTCCATTACCATGCAAACAGTAGAAGAAAGTATTTATCACATACATGTTAGCTATTGGCTATTGGAGGTGATCAATATGGACCTCTTAGGAGTCAAGCCATTCTTCTTCATCATTTGAGCATTGAAGGAAAAAGAATTTATGAGGATCTGCCAGAGGTCTCTTTAGGCATGGGTGACCGTCAACCTAACAATGTTTTTGACATGCCCATGCAAATTCAGTTTACTCCTAAAACTAATTTGTTTTTGGAACGTCATACTTTTTTTCAAGGGTACAAAGAATTGATGAGGACATTGCATTGTATGTCTCAGCATTGAGAGGCGTTGCATTGTCCTGTCGATTCAAACAGCTAATGGACTCATTGATAAGAGATCAGATTGTGAGATGCACTAATAGCAAGAAGATAAAAGAGAGACTTATGATGAAAGATCCTAATTTGGAAGAATCTGTACAAGTAGTATAAGGAATGGAGCACAAGGCGATGTGGTTAAAAGAAATGGATAACACAGGGGATGATTAAAAGGAAGGTGAAATAAATGAGATTGGAATTGTGCAAGAAACAAAGAAAAGTAATGATAAATACAGTAATGTGAGGAGGAAAGTAGAAATGCCTAAATCTAAAGTGGAAGGAGATGTGAAACAAAGAAATATTAGGTGGAGAGATTTAAAATATTTTTGATGTGGTGATCCTGGCCATATTGCATCCAGCACAATGTGTGCAGCCAAGAATCCGATTTGCGGAAACTGTGGCAAGACAGGGCATTTTGCAAAAGTATGCAAAACCAAAATTGAAGGTCGGAATAGCCAAAAGATTCAGGTAATTGACTAACAAATTCAAGACAGCTGCAAAAGTATTCAAATGATAGTTCTAACAGTCAATGTGGGATTGGAAGAGTCTAGAGAGTACATTGAGTTAGAGAGTAAAATGAAGACAGAAGCACAAGGTGTGAAATTAGAAAGTACTGACAAGTTGGAAAAACTACATTGTCAAATATTTCCGAATAGTATGTCCAGAAAGGTAATAGTGGACTCAGAAAGCTTATTTACCCTCATATCCAAAGAAATGTATGAAAGCGAGTTGAGACATGTTGAAGAGTCTCAGTTGTGCAAACCGGATATGAAGGCTTTCAGGTATGCTAGAAAGAGAATAGGAATTCTAGGAATGAAGTGGATGACTATCAATATTAAGGGAAAAGCTGTTTATGGGAGAGTATATATTACGAATTATGGGCCAGACTTATTAGGATATGTCATCAGAGAGACTTGTGAATAGTGATAAATCCCAAAGCAAGGGAGCCGGTGATGTTAGCAGAAAGGAGTTTTTAGAAGAGGTGGATGAGGAAGCTCAATACAGTTTAATGATGAAGCCTCCAAAAGTATTTTCTGATGAGTTGGGTCTACTGAAGGTTTTTCCCAGATGATAATATTAAACAACAGAGCAAAACCATTGGTTCATGAAACACAAAATATTCCTAAGATGACGAGGGAGCCTTTGAAACAGGAATTAGATAAACTACAGCAACAACAAATTATCGAACCCATTGAGGCTTCTGAATGGCTTGCGCCAATTGCTGTAGCACCAAAAAAGAAGAAAAGATTTGCCTATGCATAGATCTCTGTGATCTTAATAAAAACATTTGAGTGGATAGACAGCCACTTCTTAATTTACCTGAAATGCTAACTAGGAAAGGCAAGGGATTCATGTTTAGTGTTTTGGATATGTCAGCTGCATAACATCAAGGTAATCTACATGTGCAGTGTAGAAACCTTATGTCATTTGTTAATCCGTTTTTTCATTATAAAAGGATGCCTTTTGGGCTTGATTCAGCCTCAGCTGTGTTTCAAAGGGTAAGGAAAATATTTTGGGAGATATGGATCAAGTGTCATACTTCCAGGACGATATACTCATTGTAGGAGAGTGTGTAAGTGATCATGACCAATTGTTTGAAGAAGTCATGAAAAGATTGGAAAAACATGGATTGGCAATTAAGAAAGAGAAATGTCACATTAGAAAGAAAGAAGTAACACATTTGGGGCATGTCCTAAATGTTGAAGGAATCAGACAAAAGAAAAGTATTGCAACAGTGATAGAGAAAGCGTCAAGGCTGAGTACCAAGGACGAGTTAAAATCATTCCTGGAACTTGCAGAAAATTGCTCAAAATTTGCAAGAAATTTTACAGTGGAGGTGAAACCTTTAAGGAAATTGATGAAAAAAGGCATAGAGTTTGAATGAGAGGAGGAATGTGAATGTGCATTTGAGAAGATAAAGGAAAGCATTGTTCAAGCACCCACATTGGGACATTTTGATGTTACACAAAGGAAATATATTACAATGAATTCCAGTAATATAGTTATTTGTGCAGTACTAATGCAAGTTAAGGACGATATAGAATATGTGGTTGGTTTTGCATCCAGGAAATTGTTGGGAGCAGAAACCACATATTCTGTGATATAAAGAGAAGCACTGGCCTGAATCTGGGGATTTAACCACTTTATATTGTGTGTGTGGAGTATACCTTTTAAAGTAAAAACTGACCACAAACCCTTAAAATATTTTTTCAAAGGGGGAAGAGGTTTGGAAGGGAAAATTACACCACGTATTTTGAGGTGGTTGTTATCAATAACAGAGTATAATTTTGAAGTGGAGTTTGTGATAGAATGCAAAAATGTAGTGGCAGGTTATTTGTCAAGGATGCCAGTAGGAGTGGAAGAAGTTGTTGAGTATTTTAAATCAGGGATTAATTAAGTATAGTAATTGGAAAATTAATTAGGAAAAATCAGTTTGTTCCTCCTAGTTGTGTTTGAATGCACATTATTGATATTGCACATGAAGAACAGCTGGGACGTGGAGAGACGAAAAGAAAAGTGAGCCTAGTTTGGACCAGGAAGTTGAGGAAATAGTGAGAAATTTTGTTGCATGTGCCAATTGTGATAAGACTCAGGTTATAAGGCAACCTCATTTAGACACCATGTATTTTCCAGAAAGACCATGGGAAAAGTTAGCCAATGATTTCCTAGTACCTGTGTCAACATTGGGACTGAGGAATAAGTACATCCTAATATTGGTGGATTATCATATGAAATGGTTTGTTGTAAAAAACAAAAATGGAGCAGGTGAATGTGGCAGGGGTCATTGGATTTATGGAGGGAGTTTTCATGGATGAAGGAATACCAAAAACAATTGTGTCAGACAATGGGGTGCAATTTGTACCCAGAGAAATTACTTATTATCTTTCTAGGATGGGAGTAGTCCATGAGAGGGTTGCTCTTTTCTGTCCACAGGTTAATGGATTAGTGGAGAGAATAAACCAGTTAGTAATGAAAAATATTCATTTGTCTTTGGCCAATGCTTTTTCATGGAGAAAGGAATTGAGGAGAATGATTTGGTCGCATAGAGCAACTCCTCATTCAGTTACAGGTGTATCACCGTTTATGTCCTGGAAAGGAAGAGACCCTGGAATAAAAGAATGCCTCATATGATTGAAAAGAAAAGTGAGTGTAGAATGAATCGTGAGAAGGTAGGAAAGAGAAACAAGGAATCACAAGAAAAATTAACAGTATTACAACAAGAGAAAAGGTGTGAAAAGGTGTTGCATACAAAGGGGATATTAGGTTGTGGTGAGAAGAGGAGATTTTGTCCACAAAGGAGATAGCAAATTTTCCATTCCATGCAAGTAAAACATAGTGTAGTAATTTTAGATGATGGAACTACATGGAGTATGGGAGATATCTGTAAGGTTAAAGGATAAGCTGCAAAGAAAGGTACATTGTAATGAAAGCTGATGTGAATATATCATACGAAGTACTGTATAGCGATGTATTGCTTCATCCTCCCAAAAATAAAAAATACCCCCCACACGGAGGTACAAACACGAAGCAATAAAAACACAGGAAAGGGATTTCACTTTAATAAAATGAGACACATCAAAATACAGCTTTCAGAATACGGCATGGGGTTTTATTTGTGCAACACTCTCTAACAGAAAGGCTTTCCCAGATGTCAAATGAACAACACTGAAATGTGTATATATATACATACCGCATTCATCTGGCTGGAATAAACGAGAGTTACCGGTAACCTGTGTGGGCTTGTTTCTTTCTTAACAGGAAGGATTCTGGTGTCTATATATATATATATATATATATATATATATATATATATATATATATATATATATATATATATACTACCTACTGGCAGTCGCCAGTTATAGTTAGGACCTCGTTTCTATTCAAAAAGCGTTTTTTCTTTTCCCAATAACTTTGGCGCCGGTTGACGAATCTTCGCAAAATTTTCAAAACTAGTGGCCCGCTCCAGTCAGCTCCTGTCTTAAAAGTTTCGGGGTGATTCGTCAAGCGGGGGCCGAGAAAAAAGGGGGGTCCCAAAACGCATTTTCCCCATGTTCATTTCCATAGGAAACTTTAGACAAAGCTACAGCCCGAACTGCTGAACGGAATTACACCAAATTTGGCAAAAAGGTAGGTCTTGGTTCAGAAAGAGCCCTTTTTTTTAAATGGTGTAAATCCGTTCAGTAGTTCCTGAGAAATTAGAAAAATAAAAAGTTTCGATATCTGAGCACTGAGGAGGGTTCGGGAACCCTCCCGGGCACGAGCTTCACTCTGATTGGCTGCCAACACTCCAAACCAGGAAGTGTTGGCAGCCATCTTGTGACTCGGTAGAACCGAGTCACAAGAAAACAGTAAAACAAAGATACAAAACAAGAAAAGGGGGCAGGGTAGAAACACCCTGCCCCCCTAGGCCTGCTCAGGGGGTCCCACAAGGACCCCCAGGGCCCAAAAAAGCATTTTTTAAAAATTTTTTGGCGGAATTCGCGTTGGGGTCGCGAATCCCGCCGAAATTATTTTAAAAAATGAAGCACGGGCTCCTGCGCTTCATTTTAATGAGGCCCCTGGGTGGGCCAGGTCCCGGGGGCAATACTAAAATGATTACTGGTTACTGCCCTGGGAAGAGCCATATATATATACGTGTGTGTGTTAGAAGCAACACCGTGCAGGATGCAGCAGTAGCTGTGTGTGTGTGTGGGGGGGGGTGCTGTTGCTTTCGATGCAGACATGTGTGCGGCGACGGTGGTGCTAATAGGGACCCGGAGTACAAAGAGGCCGGGGGAGGGGCGGGGAATCCATGAATGATATAGCACCTTATGTGAAACAGCAAAGTAAGCGCCTCCCTCCCGGCTGGGAGCTGCTTTCCCCATTGACGGCGGCAACCTGAAGACGGAAGCCCGTGGCAGGCAGCAGCAGAAGAGTCGTGATTGAAACGCGCATTTTATTTTTCAAGGGAGATTGGGGTCTGCGGATGCTCCGAGGCATCATTCATTTTTGGCAAGCAAGGGAGCATTTGTAACTGATATATTAGCCCATCATTGATATTTTCCTGGTTACGGATTTCAACTCATGCCCGTGGATTGTCATCAGATAAAATAGATTTTATTTTTGAAGGTTCGCTCTTTATTTTACACTGCAGCGGAGTCCCTGGGAGCCACAAACACACCCTCCCTCTGCTGTGTACATTAGGTAGCGCCCATCTTATGCCCCCACCGCCTCCCCGATGTGCCAGTCACAAAGAGGCACCCGCAACCTGAACTTATTCCAACATCTCTAGGAAACTTTGTGACCAGGCGTTGGCGCACTAACTGTGTTTGAAATCTCAGAATTCTACAATATGAATGATGTATTTGGGGAAAGCGGCCCCAGAAAATAGCGGCTTTTATTTTGCTGCAGTTTTTCGCCTGCCGCAAGTTACTTTTTTCTAGACAGCGATAGGAACGTTTCCTTCAACCTCACATCAATGTCATTTTTTTACCTGCCTCGGTATTTTTTAATATGAACTTTATTCTATCTGGGAAGGAATAACACTGTAGCCAAAGTGGCTGGCGGTACAAGGGCGCATTGTGGAGGTGCTCGGTGTAAAAAAGAGACTCCAGTTTCATTCAACGCTGATCAAAGCCAGGCACGCAGCCGTGAGCTGTGAGTCAGGTGATCGGGACAGTCGGGGCAGCTCTCTCTGTCCGTTAGCAGAAGGTGCTCCAGGGCTTTTAAATCGGGACTGTAAATATTTGTATAGCGGCGAGTGGGGATGGCCTGTCTCCTAAGTGCAGCTTGTAAAGGCGAGCGCCTTTCAGCCGAATACCCGGAGAACACGCCTGTGCTGAGCCACTTGCAGGCGGTGTTTGGAGAGAAAATAAGCAGATACTCACTGCCCCTCCCCCGCCCCCCGTACAAACACGCTTCTGAGAAGTGCTGCTATCCGCCTGTTAAGTACTGGTGCTTCCATGGAAAGCCTATTGTAGCAACAGAGGACTGTCAGTGCTCGCGTATTACCAGTATTACAACAGAGCGAAAGGTGGCAGGCACTTCAAGTATAACACGTATTCATCCCAGCCGAGAAGTGCTGGTGCGAATATATTACCAGTATTCACCCCAGCTAGAAGTGCTCGTCCTCGCAGGTTACCAGTATTCACCCCAGCTAGAATTGCTTGTGCATGCCGATTACCTGTATTCACTATAGTCAAGAAGTGCTTGTGCTCGCAGATGACTAGTATTCACCCCAGCCTAGAAGTGCTTGTTCTTTCATATTGCCAGTATTCACTCTAGCATAGAAGTGCTTGTGCTCGCATATTACCAGTATTCACACCAGCCCAGAAGTGCTTGTGCTCGCATATTACCAGTATTCACACCAGCCCAGAAGTGCTTGTGCTCTCATATTACCAGTAGTCACACCAGCCCAGAAGTGCTTGTGCTCGCATATTACCAGTATTCACACCAGCCCAGAAGTGCTGGGATCGCATATTACCAGTATTCACACCAGCCCAGAAGTACTTGTGCTCGCATATTACCAGTATTCACCCCAGCCTAGAAGTGCTTGTGCTCTCATATTGCCAGTATTCACTCTAGCATAGAAGTGCTTGTGCTTGCATATTGCAGTATTCACTCTAGCCTAGAAGTGCTTGTGCTCGCATATTGCCAGTATTCACCCCAGCCTAGAAGTGCTTGTGCTCGCATATTGCCACTATTCACCCCAGCCTAGAAGTGCTTGTGCTCGCATATTGCCAGTATTCACCCCAGCCTAGAAGTGCTTGTGCTCGCATATTGCCAGTATTCACCCCAGCCTAGAAGTGCTTGTGCTCGCATATTGCCAGTATTCACTCTAGCATAGAAGTGCTTGTGCTCGCATATTACCAGTATTCACACCAGCCCAGAAGTGCTTGGGATCGCATATTACCAGTATTCACACCAGCCCAGAAGTGCTTGTGCTCGCATATTACCAGTATTCACACCAGCCCAGAAGTGCTTGTGCTCGCATATTACCAGTATTCACACCAGCCCAGAAGTGTAAGCATATGAACATGGTGAAAATAACAGGCACCCCCCGCGCCTAGGGGAGGGGTGCCGTTAGGGGCATGCCGGGCTGAGGTAGAATAGTAATTTGAGAGGAAGGGGAGGGGTGCAGCCGGAGGAATGTGAGAGTAGTGAGGGGCTGGTGGACACTGACAGCCCTCCCCCGGGAATTTATACAAAACCCTGGGGCGAGAGGGAGTAGCCCTCTTTGTTCTCTCGTCCCAGGAGCTCACGGACGCAGCTGATGGAGTTGCGGTGGGCCGAGGGGTGGGGGAGCCTCACAAGTAGTCTTTTCCGGTATTCAGCTACAGAGGTAAGGTATCGCTGCATACAGCGTACAGTGGGGGGCCACTTGTTAAGGGCCATAAAGCAGGGTTTGGCGATCCCCGTAGTAATGCGGGCGGAGAAGTGAGGGCCGGCGCAGGACTCACCGGGAAGGCCGCTTTTCTTTGTGGCGATGTAGGTTGTGGGCTAAGCGCACCGCGGGACTGGGGCGGGCGGAGAAGTAAGGGCCGGCGCCGGACTCACCGGGAAGGCCGCTTTCCTTTCGTCAGGCAGGCGATGCGGGTTGGGGGCTAAACGCACCATTGTACTGGCGCTGGGGTGGAGGCGGCGGTTCGTAGGCTGAGCACGCCGCGGGACTGGCGCTGGGACTGCCCGGATGGTACGGGCGTCAGCAGGCAGGATGCAGCATGGGGGGCGGGGCAAGGTACAGCGCGTGTGGCTGTCGGCTGCCCAGAGCGTCATTTCACGAACGCATGGAAAGGCACGATCGGTAACAGTGTCTGAAGCTAAGCAGGGTCGGCCCTGGTTAGTACCTGGATGGGAGACAACAGGACAATAAGGGGCTGTAGACATAAAGCGGAGCAGGAGCGGCCCTGGTTAGTATTTGGGTGGGAGACTGCATGGCACCGATTACACCAATTGCAAGGTTTAAAATCGGAGGCATATAAAAAAAAAAAATTTAATTACAAAAAAAAAAAAAAAGGGAATAAATATAAAGCGCAGCGCGGAGGCACGGCTACTGTCCTCACCGGGGGATTAAGGTGGCACGATAGGAAGCGCAACGTGGCGGAGTGACATGAGGGGGATTAATGGGATATATCCCACAAATCGGAGGGCAGGGGATTATGGAGCGGCTTGGCATGCGACTGGATTTGGCGCCCAGGGGCGGCAGATTGCACGGAGGGGGGCAGGGGTCAGTCTGCTAATTATCCTTTTTCTTATTTCCTTAGTCGGCAGGATGCCTCCAAAGAGAGCGAAAAGGGGCAAGGAGGCCCCGGTGACAGCGGAGGAATTCAGGTCCTTGTCGGCACTGTGGGAGGTAGCCAAGAAAGGTGGCATCGATTGGGCCTTAAAGACTTTAGCGCAGGGGCCAGGAGCAAGCTCGCAGCCGGAGGTTCCGCCAACAAAACGCACCAGGAGAACGCCCGAACGTTTTAAGGAGGCGCAAATGGACAAGGACAAGAGGGTCGCGGTGGCATCGGCAAGCACAGCAGGTGAGGCGGTGGCACCGGCCCAGCCCCCTTTAGGTGCAAACGGGGGCAGAAGGGTAAGAGATGCTCCGGAGAAGCAGCCCGGGGGACACGGGCTCGCAGGGGAGAGCGTTGCGGAGATTGCCACTCACTCAGCACGGCCAACGCTGGTGGCAGGACATACAATCAATCAATCAATCAATTAATCACGGCATTTATAGAGCGCGCTACTCACCCGGGAGGGTCTCAAGGCGCTGGGGGAGGGGGTAAGTTATTGCTCGAACAGCCAGGTCTTGAGCTGCTTCCTGAAGGAGAGATGGTCCTGGGTTCGCCGAAGGTGAGTGGGGAGGGAGTTCCAGGTCTTGGCTGCCAGGTAGGAGAAGGATCTTCCTCCGGCGGTGGTTCTGCGGATGCGTGGTACGGTGGCGAGGGCGTGGCTGGTTGATCGTAGCTGGCGGGTGGGCGTGTAGAAGGTCATGCGGTCGTTGAGGTACTTTGGGCCCAGGTCGTGGAGGGCCTTGTGTGCGTGGGTGAGGAGTCTGAACGTGATTCTCTTGCTGACGGGGAGCCAGTGCAGGTCTTTCAGGTGTCCGGTGATGTGGCTGTGTCGGGGGATGTCCAGGATGAGTCGTGCGGAGGCGTTCTGGATGCGCTGGAGTCTTTTTGAAGTTTGGCTGTGGTTCCGGCGTAGAGGGTGTTCCCATAGTCCAGTCGGCTGGTGACGAGTGCCTGGGTGACGGTCTTCCTGGTTTCAGTGGGGATCCATCTGAAGATCTTGCGGAGCATGCGCAGGGTGTTGAAGCACGAAGATGAGACGGCGTTGACTTGTCTGGTCATTGACAGGGAGGAGTCCAGGATACACAATGGGATTCAGCGATGCAAGGGACAGGGGTGACCAACACGCCCACCACAATGCCGGTTTCGGCCCCTCTAGTGGTGCATCAGGGGGGCGGGGTGGCGCAGTTGTGGGTGCAGTCAGGAGGGGTAGCTCAATCTCCGTTGGTGGTGGCGGCTAGCTCACAAGGTCCGGTGCACAATATGGGGGTGCCGGGGGAGGGCCGGCAGCACCGGTGCCGCCAGTAGCACCATTGGCACGGAGTCCGGTGATGTATGGTTCGGCCTCACTTGCTGTGGCTCCGTCCGCGAGTATTTCGTGGCATGTGCCAGTGGAAACCAGAGAAAAGATCTTTAGGGGAGAGTATGTAGACGTATTTGACCTCATCAATGCGGGAGTGGTCCCAGGGAAGAGCAGAACGAGCAAGGAAGGAGAATTTACACAGAAAAAAGCGTGGGTGGAGTGGTCAATCAAAAACTGGGTGACCGGCTTTGCAATTTATGCGGCAATTATGGTTGAGCATTTCCCAGCAGTGGCGGCACAGTTAATAGGATACATTGCGTTGATCCATGGGGCGGCTTCGGAATTCCAAGGCACAGCGTGGCTGCAATATGACACCAAATTTAGGCAAATGAAGGCTGTGAGGCCGGAAGTGGCTTGGGATCAATGGGATATCAATATATGGCATACAGAATTCTATTTGGCAGCGCCAGTCATCAAACCTACGTTGTCCTTTCGGGGGGGTAAAGGGGCTGGCGACAAAAAACAAGCGTGCTGGCAATTCAACAAGAATGAGTGCAGCAGAGGGGCAGCATGCAAATTCAGGCACATATGTGCTTTCTGTGGTATGCAAGGACACCCAGAGGCAAAATGTTACAAAAAACAGGGAAAACCTAAGGAGCAGCGCACCCCCGCCCCAGCCAGTACCCAGGGCAAAGGGCGTCCCCCCAATCCGCATAGAGCAGCGCCCATTCCCACTCCCATTCGTTTGCATGTGTTGGCCCACCTACTCAGCAGATATAGCAAACAGGAGGAGGCTTACTTCTTAATGCAGGGTTTTAAATTTGGCTTCCGTATCCCATCCACTGCGGCACCACCTAAAGTACCACCGCGCAATCAAAGGTCGGTGCTTAAAAACCCTGGGGAAGCCCGAAGAAAAATCATGAAAGAGGTGTCATTGGGGAGGGTAGCAGGTCCTTTTCAACATTTACCAAGGGACGATTTGGTGTGTTCCCCATTGGGCCTAGTGCCTAAGAAGGAGGCGGGGAAATACTGGCTTATTCACAACCTCTCCAGCCCCGCGGGGGGGTCGGTCAATGACGGTTTGGACCCAGAGCTATGTGCGGTCCGATACACCACATTTGATACCGCCATTACAAAAATCCAAAATTTGGGGGCGGGAGCACTAATGGCTAAATCGGACATTGAGGCGGCATTTCGACTGCTCCCGGTACACCCAGATGATACCAGACTGCTGGGTTTTACATTCGAGGGGGAATTCTTTATGGATCTTTGTATGCCAATGGGTTGCTCCATCTCATGTGCGGTTTTTGAAACCTTTAGTCGCTTTTTGGAATGGGCGGTGAAAGATCTAGTGGCCACGCAGAATGTGGTGCACTACTTGGATGATTTCCTTTTCATGGGTCCACCCGGATCTCCTGTTTGCGGGGAGGTCTTGGCGGGGTTTCAGAAGATATCGGGGACTTTGGGTGTTCCGCTGGCAGCTGAGAAAACAGAGGGTCCAACAACTTGCTTGGTTTTCTTGGGCATTGAGATTGACACGGTGGTGGGGGTATGCAGACTCCCTAGGAATAAGGTGACGGCATTTCAGGCGTCCCTTGGTGATTGCATGACGGCGAAAAAGATCACATTAAACAAGCTTCAAATACTAATTGGGCAGCTTAACTTTGCATTGCGGGTGATACCGATGGGCAGGGCTTTTTCCAGCAATATTGCCAGGGCTATGTCGGGCTTGAGGGAAAAGCATCACCACACAAGGTTATCCAAGGAGGTAAAGGAAGACTTGGCCACATGGAGAGACTTTCTGGCCAGCTTCAATGGAACAGTTATTTGGCAACAGCCAACACAGACGAGTAAGGAAATAGAGCTATACACAGATGCAGCGGGCAGCGTTAGTTTTGGGGCGGTTCTAGGCCCACAATGGTGTATGCAATGGTGGCCCACTGAGTGGGCAAGCATGGGCTTGACGCGCAACATCACGTTTCTGGAACTGTTTCCTATCATTGTGGCGCTGCATTTATGGGGCGAATGCTTGCAAAACACACGCATAGTATTCTGGTCAGACAGCATGTCAGTGGTAATGGCGGTCAACAGTCAGAGGGCCAAGTGTCCGTGGGTGTTACGTCTGTTAAAGGAATTGGTACGAGAATGCCTCCGCCGTAATGTGTATTTTACTGCTAAGCATGTCCCAGGCGTGGACAACACAGTAGCTGATGCCTTGTCTCGTTTTAAGTTGACAGAATTCAGAGCATTATGGCCAGAAGCGGAGGACCAGATGACGTTTTTTCCGGAAAGCCTGTGGAGGATTGGTGCCCCATTGCTTCAGACCTGATAGCGGCTTCCATTGCACCCAAGACAAAGTGTATGTATGAGAGGACATGGAGGTTATATGCGGAGGTTTTGAAAGGGGCAGGGAGTGTAGAGGCTTTCACACCACAAGGGGTGTTGTTGTTCATTGTGCGCCAGAGAGAGGAAGGGAGGTCATTGTCTCTGGTGAGGCGGCAATTGTCGGCAATTGCATTCTTTGCGGGATTGGGGGGGGCAGCGGACCCTACTAAAGATCCTAGAGTTCGGAGAGCAGTGAGAGGTTGGGAACGTATAGCCCCTGGTGTCAAAGATCAGAGGAGGCCCATAGACCCTAGTAGGTTGGCAAGTATACTGGAGGTTTTGCCGCAGGTGTGCATATCCGCATATGAGGTGCAGCTGCTCGGTTTAGCCTACTCGTTGGCCTTTTTCGGGGCTTTCCGCATATCAGAGTTAGTGGCAGCATCAAAAGCAGATGAAGAAGGGAGGTTACGTCTACAAGATGTTGTATTATCCCAGAGCTCGCTCCGAGTCAGAGTGCGGAGGTCGAAAACGGACCCTTTGGGAAAAGGGGTGTGGCTACATTTGGGGGCAATGAAAGGGGCAGGTTATTGTCCGGTAGCTTTGATGTCAGCTTTCGTTCTCATTAGGCCAGGGATGGGTGATGGTAGGCTGTTGCTGCATGCAAATGGAGCACCATTGACGAAGTTTCAGTTCACACGACTATGCAAGCGCTCCCTGGCCTTGGTAGGCGAGGATACAGCACATTTTACGTCACATTCTTTTAGAATTGGGGCAGCTACTACTGCAGCTACTCTTGGCTTGTCATCCGAAACCATTAAAAGGGTGGGCAGATGGCGGTCATCTTGTTTTGAATGTTATGTAAGGCCACAACTCCTGTAGCATGTCGCACAGAGGTCTGCCGGGGCCTAATAGTGCTTCTCCTTTCTTTCGTTTCTTTCTTTGTCGTTATGCAGGGGTGGCAGGGCAGCGGAAGCAGGTATGCTGGTGTGGAGGCTCGTTGGTACACAGAGCAGGGCAATTTTTCCAAGAATTCAGAGGCCGATGCGCGCAAGGGTGGAAAATAATGGATCACCGGTGGATAGGGATCCAAGGGCACTCGCTGGGAGATATCGAGGGGCAGGTTAAAGGAGAGCTGGATAGGGGTATGCCAAACCCGGACATATTGGTTTTGCACTCAGGAGGGGATGACATGATCCCGGCAGGTAGGAGGGGTGTCAAGGAGGCGTTGTTTCCGGTTTTTTCTAGGTTGAGGAAGGCATTGCCTAGCACCATGATCTTTTGGTCAGGAGTACTCCCACGCCAAGTATGGGGGGATAGTGCCCCTCCCGGTGCAGTGAACAGATCAGTCAGGAAATTGAACATGGAAGTGAAGAAATTGGTGAAAGGGTCACCAATACGAGTTATTACGCATAATTTAATTCAAGCTTCCAAATTGGAATTGTATGACGAGGACGGGGTGAATCTCTCAGAAATGGGCTTAGAGATGTTCATGCTAGACATACTGGGGGCAGTTGAGGCGGAGCTGGAGTGGGTAGCGGCCGGTGGGGGGGGCGGGGGCGCCAGCAGGCTCCCCGCCCTGTGGCGGAGTCCCGGTAAGAGGAACCCCGGGGACTACCTATTTTTAGGGGGACTGGCTCCTACTGGATCAGGGAGGTCAGTCAATGGGGCTCCGGGCTGGCGGGAGAGGGGGCCGTCCTGCTGGTGGTCCTGGACTCTCCGGCCCTACCCGAGATGCCGGTGCTTGGAGAAACAATCTGTTGATGCATGGTGCGCGTGTAAGGCGCAAGGCAGACCCCTGGGTGGCTGAGGCTAAGGGGTAGGTACATCACAGGCATTTATAACTTTACACCAACGAAATCAAGCAGCAGAGATGGGTGTTGCTGCCTGCTGGCACAACATGCATCAGGAGTGGAGGTGGAGATGCCAAAGTGAAAATATATAATTGTAATCAGTGATTGGAGTATAACAATGTGTAATCCCAGTGTGAAATGTGTATTGGAGGTATAATCAAGGACAATAAAGTTGGTCAATAATAAGAGCCCACCAAGCAGAGGGCAAGGCGTGATGTCAAGAAATAATAAAGACTACACTGTGAAGACCAACAGTTGTCAGGTGTGTTTTTAAGGAAAAAGGGGAGGGGGTGTTCAGGGGGGGAGGGAAAGCCCCCCCACCCCAAAAGAGAATGGTTGATGGTGGCCGTCTAGCCCGCAATATGCCCACTATAACAGGCACCCCCGCGCCTAGGGGAGGGGTGCCGTTAGGGGCATGCCGGGCTGAGGTAGAATAGTAATTTGAGAGGAAGGGGAGGGGTGCAGCCGGAGGAATGTGAGAGTAGTGAGGGGCTGGCGGACACTGACACCCCTCCCCCGGGAATTTATACAAAACCCTGGGGCGAGAGGGAGTAGCCCTCTTTGTTCTCTCGCCCCAGGAGCCCACGGACGCAGCTGAAGGAGTTGCCCACCCACCCATCCCTGAAATAGGGAGGTATTTTAGGTGGCGGAGTCCCGGTAAGAGGAACCCCGGGGACTACCTATTTTTAGGGGGACTGGCTCCTACTGGATCAGGGAGGTCAGTCAATGGGGCTCCGGGCTGGCGGGAGAGGGGGCCGTCCTGCTGGTGGTCCTGGACTCTCCGGCCCTACCCGAGATGCCGGTGCTTGGAGAAACAATCTGTTGATGCATGGTGCGCGTGTAAGGCGCAAGGCAGACCCCTGGGTGGCTGAGGCTAAGGGGTAGGTACATCACAGGCATTTATAACTTTACACCAACGAAATCAAGCAGCAGAGATTGGTGTTGCTGCCTGCTGGCACAGCATGCATCAGGAGTGGAGGTGGAGATGCCAAAGTGAAAATATATAATTGTAATCAGTGATTGGAGTATAACAATGTGTAATCCCAGTGTGAAATGTGTATTGGAGTTATAATCAAGGACAATAAAGTTGGTCAATAATAAGAGCGCGCCAAGCAGAGGGCAAGGCGTGATGTCAAGAAATAATAAAGACTACACTGTGAAGACCAACAGTTGTCAGGTGTGTTTTTAAGGAAAAAGGGGAGGGGGTATTCAGGGGGGGAGGGAAAGCCCCCCCACCCCAAAAGAGAATGGTTGATGGTGGCCGTCTAGCCCGCAATATGCCCACTATCGGAGCGCTTCTGGGACCCATCGGGTCAGGAGGCGCTACATAAATTACATGTAAGGTGGCGATCGTTAATCAACACCTGCGTGGAGTATATGAAACACAATACAAAAACAATTGAAATGACACCCGCCAAACTGCAAACTGTTACCTGCAGCAGACACTTGTAGCCAGCAACCATCTGAACAGTTTTAATGTGGGAAGTCTCACAATTTAAGTTCGAGGTAGCCCAGCGGCTGAAGCTGCTGAACCAGATTCAAATTTCCGCCTCGTCTCAACATCCCGTAACCCTCGGCAAATCACTTAACCTCCACGTGCCTCGAAAAAAAGAGTATAACATATCCGTGCCTAAAAAAAAGTCTAACATATCCTCCACAGTTAAACAATTAAAGCAATTGGACATGAGAGGAGTTTTCTTTGGAAGGCGGGGGGTCTCGCAACCCCAGGCCGTATTTATTAAAACATGAAAACAAATTAAAATTTGAAATAAACAATATTTACACAAGCATTTTTATGCAGAAAAATTAGACATTCGGTTACAATCAATGTAGACAGGTATCAATGGCTAACCTTAACAAATGTCTAATACAGCGTGTTTCCTAACCGAATCTAACATCATACTTATTACTTTTCTGCATATCCTAGTTTTGGGCCTACGGCAAGGTCGCTAACCGGTGTCAAATCCTTATTAACCAGCTACGCCCTCACGTATGAGTGCGCATGCGCAGAGGGCCCGTTTACCGAGAGGGTACTTCCCCCTCCCGGTTACCCCCGTACGCTCCATGAACTCCATTACCCAAAAGGGGGCCCTTGCACTCTGCGCCGTTTAATGACGTCATCGTGCACGTGCGGGGTGGCTAACCAGCCCAGAGAAAGCGTGACTCCCCCTCCCCGCACCCATCCAACCAAGCGGATGTACCGCCCCTGGAGTTCTGGGAGAGACCACTTGCCCCTCCCCTGGGCGACCCCATTCAAGAATGGTGACGCCCCCTAAGGACCTTAAATTGACTGCTCACCGATCATGACCTTACCGCCTGACCAAGGACTATCAATAAATACGACAATTATGTTACCTGCAAACGGGAAAAAGGCCTAAGGACAAAGTTTACACAAAACCTTACTGTGCAACCATAGCTTGATACTTGAGCCTGTAAACGGGAAAAAAGGCCTAAGGAAAACTCACACCAACTCACAACTACAGTGAAAACGAACCTAAAATGATACAATCAACCTACAAACGCAAGAGTCTGCTTCAGGGGCTGGTGGGTGGGAAAGATTATTCTGCGCCTTTACGAGGCGCGGGGCAGGCCTGGGGAGTGCGGGAACAAGAGGGCGCCTCCCGCGCTCCCCCGGCCTTTTAACCCCTCTGAGGGCAGACAAGTTACAACTGGTCCGCCCACTCTGGCTCCCCTCCTTTGACCCGGAAGCAATTAGATTGCTTCCGGGTCAATGCAGGAGCCAACACCAATCGGCGGTGGGGCGCGCCCGCCGCGTCATCAAGACGCGGCGGAGGGGCACGCCCCACCACCGAGAGTGCAGGGGAGGAGGGGCCGGCGCCCCGCCATACGTGCGGGGGGCCGAGCGGCCCCCTTTCCTTATGGTCAGGGACTACCGACAATCCCCCTCCCTGTCCTGCGCATTACCACAGTTAAACAATTAAAGCAATTGGACATGAGAGGAGTTTTCTTTGGAAGGCGGGGGTCTCGCGACCCCCGGCCGTATTTATTAAAACATGAAAACAAATTAAAATTTGAAATAAACAATATTTACACAAGCATTTTTATGCAGAAAAATTAGACATTCGGTTACAATCAATGTAGACAGGTATCAATGGCTAACCTTAACAAATGTCTAATACAGCGTGTTTCCTAACCGAATCTAACATCATACTTATTACTTTTCTGCATATCCTAGTTTTGGGCCTACGGCAAGGTCGCTAACCGGTGTCAAATCCTTATTAACCAGCTACGCCCTCACGTATGAGTGCGCATGCGCAGAGGGCCCGTTTACCGAGAGGGTACTTCCCCCCCTCACGGTTACCCCCGTACCCTCCAAGAACTCCATTACCCAAAAGGGGGGGCCCTTGCACTCTGCGCCGTTTAATGACGTCATCGTGCACGTGCGGGGTGGCTAACCAGCCCAGAGAAAGCGTGACTCCCCCTCCCCCGCACCCATCCAACCAAGCGGATGTACCGCCCCTGGAGTTCTGGGAGAGACCACTTGCCCCTCCCCTGGGCGACCCCATTCAAGAATGGTGACGCCCCTAAGGACCTTAAATTGACTGCTCACCGATCATGACCTTACCGCCACAGGCCAGCATAGTTGACCGACTATCTGGCCCCCCTATCCTCCTCTTCCGAACGGTCATGCCTACTTAGAACCTCCCAGCCATGCCAAAATGTTCTCCAGAAAAAGTTGGTTACCTGCCCCAGTCAGATGGACCCCATCTTGCAAGAAGAACTGTTCCCCCAGATACACCCATGTGGTATATTCTGTAGTTGAGGTGACCGAAATAATTTCTCTATCTTGTTGTTGATCCTCTTTACCGAGTGATTCAACGCCCTGACCGAGTCCCCCCTCCATTTGAGCCTGGGAATCATCTGAGACCACACTATGGTGCAGCCTTGGCATGTTTTAGCTAGCCAGTTTACTTCCGATATTATCTCCTCCATCAGGACCCTCCTGCCCAATTTCACCAGATCGTTGCCCCCAGGTGTAGGATAACTACTGCAGGCGGCGGGTGTGTCTATTGAGCAACTCTGTAAAGAACCCCCTAAACTGACTGAGGCATAGGCCCCCCTACCATGAAAGGAAACTCGAAACCTCCTTGTTCCGCCCTCTGTCTATAGCTACCTGAAAAGAAAACAGATTTAACGCGCTTCACAAATGAGTGACCAACCACCCATACCACTTGTGTCTCCTTCCTCTGTTCCTGTGTCCGCCGTGCTGAAGGTACTTGCTGTTGGTGACCCGGCAACAGTTTCCGCCCTGCGTGACAGGCTAAAGAAACTGAAATAGAAGCAAACAACAAGACAGGCGTCAGCGTAACTTACTTGTCACCTCACAGCATGTGCATCCGCACATAACGTTTGTAACAGTTGGAAGACCATCTCCCAATCCTTTTCACGCTGTTCGCATGCAACACTCTAGCAGTCGCCTCATTGGCCGCACCTATCCTGAAGGAATGCGTCCCAAAATCCTTTGGGTTGAAACCAGCCCTGTCCATTGTCATTGCCAGTACTCGTTGGAATTGGAACCTGGTCAGTGGGGTACCGTCTGCATGCATTAACAATGCTCCCTCCTTTGCGCCCGCTCGCTGTTTGATAAAGGCTTCTACGTGGAACACTGGGCAGCAAGGATTAGCCCGTGCCCGATGGAGTACCCGCCCGTCCCCCCGGGCCTCCTGGTCAGTTTTTGATTTACGTATGGTAATCAACAGCATATCGCCCAATATTTTTGTGTGTTCCAGTCGAAGACCCCCCAGCATGTCCTGCTTGCTGCTAGCCACCAGTTCACCCACCCGGAATGCCCCATAAAAGGCCAAAGTAAAGGCGGCTCTGAACAAGAGTACTTCCCCATACGAACTGCAGGTGTCAGACAAGGCACTCAAATGATGCCAGCCGTTCTAAACCTATCGGTTGCCTGGAATCTGCGGCGGTTGCTTGCAGGCGCCACTACCCCTTTAGTGCCTTCCGCACGATGAAACTATTCGTGGGATCTCTGGCCCCCCTGAGTTGTGCCATGAAAGACACAGCCGCCCTGTGTCTGCTCGCTGTCTCTGCTGAGCGCCCCTCCTTAAGTAATGCCTCTAGGTACTTAGCGAAATTCTCCTCATGCTCCCATTTCTCTGCCCAGTCCCGTCCCAAAAAGGAGCAATAAGACAAAAACGCCCCTTCGTAAGCTGCCCTGGGCCTGGGCGCTAGGCTAGCTGCCACGAGGTTCTGTAGCTGGGGGCACCAATTTGCCAGAGTGTTGCTGGGAAGTGTGCAGGCGTCGCCTCTGCGGATGGTAGGTGTTCCCTGAATACCTGCATCTTAAAGCGAGAGAGTGCATCAGCTGCGTTATTCAACACCCCTGGGACATGTTTGGCCCTAAACTGTACATTGAGTTTCATGCAAACCAACACAATCTCCTTAAGCAGGCGGAGTATAAACTTACATTGTGCCGCCTGCTGGTTGATACATTCGACTACCGTCATGTTATCTGACCAGAAGATTACAGATCGATTACACAACTGATCAGGCCAAACTGTTAATGCAACCCAGATTGGAAATAGCTCCAAGAAACCGATGTTAGCTGTCGGGCCGCTCGCATCCCACCAAACCGGCCACCGTTGGGCCACCCACTTGTTTCCAAGTATGGCGCCAAACCCCACACTGCCCGCAGCATCCGTCCATAGACCTAACTCTGCACACGTAGTCGGGGGACCGCACCACACCACTCCGCCGTTGAAGCCCTCCAGAAATGCGATCCAAATACGCATGTCCTGGCGGACCTCAGCCAGCAATCTAGTGTGATGGTGTTTTTCTCGCAGGCCCGTCATGGCCTGCGAGATTGAGCGGGAGAAGGGGCGTGCCATGGGTATGACTCTAATGCGAAATTCAGCTGGCCCACAATCTGCTGTAGCTGCTGGAGCGTCACTCTTTCTTTGACCAAACATTGCCAAAGGCAGCCAGCCCAAAGTTTCTTGTGGACCGGCCCAAACCCAATTTAGCCTAGCATCGCATCAGTTGCATTACATAAGGAACATTGAAATCAGACTTTCAATGAGAGCGCCTAGCATAGCACCAGTTGCCTTACATGAGGAACATTGATATTAGACTTACAGTGCGAGTGCTTAATCATAGCACCAGTTGCATTAACTGGGGACCCCTTCATATTCTCTGCGCGGGTGATTAAATCATTAGCCCAGCATCACCTGTGTTCCCCTGAGAAAATATCGCGCGGGATATGACCCGATAAATGAAACCTTTGCAGGGGAAGGACAAATGCTATCTCCCATGTTGGATCCCTATGAGAAGAGCTGCAAACAAAGTGAAATGCCCATGGGTAACCCACCGCGTCCGACGAGGGTGGAATGCAGCCCACTAATTCCGTTACAGAACAGGCTTATATTTGCCAGCATACCATGTACCCGGCTCCCCTGAAGGTGTACACCAAATGTGCGCTCCCAACTAATTAAAACATGGACCCGGAGTGCAACGTTGAGTGTAAGGCTTGCTGAAGCCCAGTTAATGGTACGAAAGGCACCTTTCTTGTTAAGCCAGAGCTATTGTCATTGCCAATTCACCGCACTACTGCTGTGTCACCACAAACCTTCCACCAGACTTAGGCGAAATGGTATTTCATTTACAAAACGTAGAAAACAAGCTGGCTGAGTGTATACCACCTGCATGAACTTGTGCCTGTTGTTACCCACATATCCCTTGCCAGTGTCTAGACTCCAGTACCCTCACTTGTGAAAGCAATCTAACATATTTTACAACGTATCGCAGTGGAGTCAATCATAAAACATAATAGGCACGCACTAGGGAAATGTGACTGTCGTCAAATCAATTTATCACTTACACCAATAAAAGCGGGGTGCGCGCGAGTTTTCATTTCAGCGTGTACACGCTCAAAGGGCTTACAAATTATCTTACTAGGGATGAGACATTGCCCCCTAGCGGAGGCCATGCACCCAACAACGCTATCTCAAGTGACACAGTTCACTTTTCGGGCACAAAAGCAGACAGGGTGCTGTAGCCAAGAACTCCCCCCAGTGGCGCGATAAACCAGCTCTAGGTCCCGGCCTAGCTGGAATGCCATGCTCAATTTATAAAACGCTAATAATTAAATATTGCCAGGATCCTCAGCAAGAGTACACTCCCGCCTGCCTCACCCATCACTCCTGCCAGCGCTGCCAGTTCTGGGTCCTTTCCCTCTCTGTATCGGGGTATATAACTTCCATCTGGCAAGCACACTGACGTAACTGCGAGTTGACATCCGACACTATATAAACTCTGAAATATGAGGAGAGCCCGCACGGTGACCCCGCCTGTCTTGAAAAGTCCATGCAGGAACATCGTCCAACAACTTCCCGAAGCAACCACCAGGGGCCCGCACAGGGGACACAAGACAACTTTCAAAGCCCAGCCCGCCACCAAAGAAAACAGACAGCGATCCCACCAGATGGACCCCGCCCCACATGGCCAGACATTGAACGCAGCAACTGTGCCGCTTTTATAAACATTCGCTTGGTTTCTTTGTCCCTGTAACTTCACAAGGATCCCGGAGATTCCTTCCTTTCCCGCTTCGTACCCATAACGCACTAATCTTTGATTAATTTGGTGCAACGCAGAATAGTAACATGGCCGATACTTGCCGCTACGTGCACGGCGTGCATGGAGGGACACCTTTACAGGAATACCGCGGGAAACATTGTCTGCGGAGTTCGAGCCACAGAAAAATCCCTCAGCGACGCTAGTCCCAGATGTAAAGGGTAGCAAAAATCAGATACTGAACCTGCTTGCTTATGCTGCTAGTCTTTGTCTACTTTGTTTTACTTACTGCTACTTTGACAAAGCATATATTATGTTGAAGAAACAACATAAATACTAGCGAAGCCCACATGGAAATAATTTTATTCCTGCTTGCTCATGCTGCTAGCACCGAGGCATCTGTTACTGAAAATCGTAAACGAGTTCAGGGACTTGCATCTGCCTTTGTTACGCTGTCAGAGCCGTGGAATATCTTGCGCTGTTGTTGAGTAAATAAAATTTGCCTCCGTGTGACTCAACTTGCCTCCCCTGCTTCATTATATTGCTCCTTACTTCGTTCTATCATAAACTGAACTGGTGTTGTAGAAACCCCTCGGCAGAAAAAAGGCCAGCAACACGTCATTCAATTCTTGCAGCCTCTGATTGTGGGAAACCAGTGAGGACCCGCACTGCCCAGGTCCGCATTATGGTCTCTGATATCAAGATAACCCCCCGACCTTCACCCAGGAGCTCTACCGAGCCCGTGTAAAGGAAGGCTCGCCTCCTGGGTATACATCTCCACGCCTGTGACATAGATGTAGGGATAAATGCTCACATCCGCTACTCGCCTTCTCCAGCATAACAGAAAATGCACAGAACGCATTTAGACTGAGATGAGTTCACGGGGAAAACAAAAAATTAAGATCCCTCTACACAGCGAAGAAACAGCTTGTTGCAATATGCTGTTCATTCCCATTGCCGCAACCCTGCAAAGCCTCTGTGCACAAAAGATCACACAGCCATTCAATCTGAGCGCTCGCTCAAGACCACACAGCTGTTCGCCCACTTAACTGTGTAATCCAAGCAAAAGCTGAGCGTGGGGGTGCCCTTCTTCGCCGCGATCCATCCCGTGGCCGGTCACGACACGACCGGAGCCAAATGTTTCATGCATCGACGCCGCTCTGACTTGCGCTGAAATTCCTTGCGCCTTCAGACGATTCATTCGCTGATCCCGCCGCATGATGTCGATTTCACCCGCGGATTTCGAGCATAATGAAGAGGACTCGCTTGACTGTCCTGCGGACGCACCTGATGAGCCGCGCTGGACACTCCACCTGACTGTTGCGCGCCACCTACAAAATTAAACAAAAGATTATTCTGCGCCTTTACGAGGCGCGGGGCAAGCCTGGGGAGTGCGGGAACAAGAGGGCGCCTCCCGTGCTCCCCCGGCCTTTTAACCCCTTTGAGGGCAGACCAGTTACAACTGGTCCGCCCACTCTGGCTCCCCTCCTTTGACCCGGAAGCAATTAGATTGCTTCCGGGTCAATGCAGGAGCCAGCACCAATCGGCGGTGGGCGCGCCCGCCGCGTCATCAAGACGCGGCGGAGGGGCACGCCCACCACCGAGAGTGCAGGGGGAGGAGGGGGCCGGCGCCCCGCCATGCGTGCGGGGGCCGAGCGGCCCCCCTTTCCTTTCTCAGCCGGATTGCGATAAATTTACATAAAAAATGAAAATACTGGTCCCGCTCAAGAGCTCGTCGTGACTTTTAGAAGAGAGTGAGGGTCTTCTGCGCGGCTTTTAACTGGACGTCTGGGTCGAGGCACTGACACTCCTCAGTAGAGTAGCGACGTTGCTGATTTGCAAGCACTGCACTCAAAGGACAGGTTGCACTAACTTATATATGGAAATACCTGCATTTCTCGGCCGGGCTACGCCCATACTAGTGACAAACAGGAAGCACCATCTCCCAGTGGGGTTGCAGTACTGATAAAACATAGTACTGAGCTTCTCGGCTGGTTGACAGTACTGATAATGTACAAGCACCTTTCAGCTCGGTGGCAGTACTGATAATCAGGAGCACTGGAATAATGCGGCAGGACAGGGCCACATTTTGCAGCAGGTTTGGGTAAATTATGCAGCAAGAAAAGGCACATTATGTCGCATAATGCAGCATATTTTATAATAGTATTACTTCATTCTTTTGTCATATCTAAACTTGGTAACAGTCTGTGCATTGGTTGCACCTCTTCAGTACCAATTTAATACACAAATAAAGCACTAGACAACAGAAAGCTGACCAGTCCAGCTTTGCAAAGGGCCTTCCGCTGCGCTGCAACACGTGTCACTGCATTTTTAGTAACTTTTGAACCGTTTGAGCTAAAAACATTTTTTGAGGTTAAAATCTGCAGATTATTCGGCAGATGGTGGACTATGTGGCAAATGCAGCAAATCTGTAATCATGCGAAAATCGGCACACAATCACATAATGCCAGTGCTGTGCTGATAATATACGTGCACTGGCACTTTTCAGTTAGTTAGCAGTACTGATAATATACTAGCACTTGTACTTTTCAGTTGGGTAGAAGTACTGCTAATATACGAACACTGGCACTTCTCAGCTGGTTGGCAGTACTGATAATATACAAGCACAGGCACTTTACAGTTAGTTGGTGGTACTGAGAATACACCAGCACTGGCACTTTCCAAGTTGTTGGCAATACTGATAATTTACAATCAGTGGTGCTTCTCGACTGGGCTGGATACCGGTAAAATGCGAGCACAAGCACTTCTAGGCCCACACTAATCGAACACGATTATATATATATATATTACCTACTGTATGAACATGGTGAAAATCGGAGCGCTTCTGGGACCCATCGGGTCAGGAGGCGCTAGATAAATTACATGTAAGGTGGCGATCGTTAATCAACACCTGCGTGGAGTATATGAAACACAATACAAAAACAATTGGAATGACACCCGCCAAACTGCAAACTGTTACCTGCAGCAGACACTTGTAGCCAGCAACCATCTGAACAGTTTTAATGTGGGAAGTCTCATAATTTAAATTCGAGGTAGCCCATCGGCTGAAGCTGCTGAACCAGGTTCAAATCTCCGCCTCGTCTCAACATCCCGTAACCCTTGGCAAATCACTTAACCTCCACGTGCCTAGAAAAAAAGAGTATAACATATCCGTGCCTAAAATAAAGTGTAACGTATCCTCTTAAGCGCTCTAAAGTTTGCACAGTGGTGCAGGGAGGGGGCGGGCCTGACATAACAAGTGTGCAAATGTGCGCCCTGGCGCGTTGTAAATTGGGGGATTAAGTCCCCTTCAATCCTGAGGGTCCCTGGGGGCCAACTAGCCCACCAGGTACCTCCAGTAAGCGCCACAGATCTGTGTTGCAGAGAGGTGGTTCAAGGCTATGCCCCTTTTTACACCTCTCTGCAACACAGCTCTGTGGCGCTTACTGGAGGTACCTGGTGGGCTACTTGGCCCCAGGGACCCTCAGGATTCAAGGGGACTTAATCCCCCAACTTACAACAAGCCAGGGGGCGCGTTTGCACAGTGGTGCAGGGAGGGGGCGGGGCCTGATATAACAAGTTAGCAATACTGCTGTGTGGGACTTACTGGAGGTAATAAAAGGGGTAGTTGGCCCCCAAGGTTGACGTTGGGGGCTAACTATCCCTCCTGTTACCTCCGCTAAATCCCACACAGTGGGATTGGTAAAAGGTGTTTGAAGGCCACGCTCACCTTTCTCCACCACTCTGCAAACATGACTGCTATGTTATAGTTAGAAATTAGCATTTAAAAAACCTTTGAAATTCACAAAAAAAAAATATAGGTTTCAGGGACGTTATAGTTAGTTGGACATTTCTCTCGTACAAAACCAGAGAAATTCGGACGTTATAGTTAGTAGAGCTAACTATAACTCGCGCCCCCGCAATGCACTGCTGATGACGTCACATATTACATCACTCATGACATGGTCAGTGACATCACTAATGACATCTCAAATGACATCACTGATGACATAACTGATGACATCATCCATGTGATAATTTGATGCACCTCCTCACACCCTAATAAAACCTTTTATACACCCACTCTAAAATACAGACTACCAATATCAAAACCATAGACAGACCAATAGCAGTTAGTACATACCCGCTCAGTGATTCCTAGGTCTACACACACACATCCACTCATTCACCCATACAGTAACTCATACATGCAGTCACTCATCAATACAGCACTATCATATGCACTCATACACCTATACATACACTCACACACCGCCACTCATCCATAGACTTACTCACACACCTACTCAGTCATGCAAAGAATCAATCACACCCATTTACTCACCTATACTGTTATACACAGACCACCTCACTTATTTTTACAAATACTAACACATACTTACTCTCTTATACAATCACTGATACAAGCACACACTCATCCATACAGCCACTCTCACAATCACTCACTCTCACGTATAGTCATTTATATACTCCAACACTCACATATACTGCCTTTCACATATGTAGTTACTCACACATATACCACTGAGACATCCATTTACTCACCAACACACCCATACACACACTCACCCACCCATACAGCCCTTCACAGATGCACGCTTGAACCCACACACCCAGTGAATCACCCACTCACACATCTATGCACAGAGTCACCCACCCACCCCCACCCACTCACACAGACACTCAGGCACCCATACAGATACTCAGACAACCAATCAATAACCCATATAGACAGTCATGTAGCTACTCACCAACCCATGCAGCCACTTATACACCAACTGACAGACTGATACAGACATTTGCACAGTTTACTCACTAACCCATGCATTCAGTAAGATACGCTTAATCAGTCAGTTATACAATCAGTCACACACCTACTAAATCATCCATTCAGATACTTATACACCCACTCATTCTTCAATACACCTTGGCATATATATATATAAAACATATTTAAACTTTAAAGAAACACACATTCACTGGATGATGTCATCAGTGATGTCATTTGAGATGTCATCAGTGATGTCATCAGTGATGTCACTGACCATGTCATGAGTGATGTAATATGTGACGTCATCAGCAGTGCATTGCGGGGGCGCGAGTTATAGTTAGCTCTACTAACTATAACGTCCGAATTTCTCTGGTTTTGTATGAGAGAAATGTCCAACTAACTATAAAGTCCCTGAAACCTATGGTTTTTTCAGTGAATTTTCCAAGGTTTTTTAACTGCTAATTTCTAACTATAACATGCCTGAACCCTATTGTGAGAAGTTGGCCTGGTATATGCTGTCCACTAGTTATAGTGGGCACCTTGCACCAGTCCAAACGACCTTTATTGATGATAGGTTTAAAGACAACCTTTTTTAAAAGCTATTCTATTGGTAGCTATGGAGAGCAGCCTTCAGGCTAAGTCTTGAAGGAGTGTTAAGCTGTTTGTTTTACCAGTTATAATCTCGTGAATGACCAAATGAAAGGAGAACCACGCCAGGTATATATATAAAATATATGTATTTATTACGAAACACTACCCAATAGTCTCTTTATCAGGCTAGAGGTCAAAGTACACAAGTTACAAGTCAAATAGCACAGTAAATTAGCACAATATACGATTAGCCCTAGGGGCGTACCAAACCATATATTAAGAAAGTGGTATAAGAACCACGACTTAAGTAGACACAAGGCCTAGAGCCTGTAGAATTGCTGGGAGCCCAAGGAACCACCCAAGGTAGTGACACAGGGGACCCACGGGGGCTGTGTGCAGTGTGTGAACACAGCCGCGAGCTCCGTTATCGTCTATGGGAAAGTCGCGGTTAGAGTTTTAGAGTTTAAGGACACTTAGAAATGGATTAGGACCAAACCCTCTTGGACTTAGACAGTTCTAGGGTCAACACCCACGGGAGTACCGGAGTACTCGAGTTACCTCGCCCAGGGAAGCCGGGTGCATAGGTGTCGAATGGTGTCGGGTCGCGTCGTCGATTTCAATGGCAGCCTGCAAGAAAGTGCTGCTGCCGGGAAGATGCGAAGTGTCCGAAGAGATCCAAGCCTGGATCGGAGATGAGAAGAACCTGAAAGCAGAGGGGACAGAGTCTGGGTCACTTGCCAGTGACCAGGGGCACGATAGTCGAATGCCCACCGATGTCGGGTGCTTCAGGTGAAAGAGGTGAAGCTTGACTCTTCAGCCACGAGGAGCAGGAGGCGTCGACGATGACCAGGAGCTGGATTCTAGCTCTCCCACAAAATATGTCGAGTGCTGCAGTGTTGGTGTCCGGATTGAACACAACAAGCCTTGGCAACAGCAACCCATGCAGAAAGGAGAAAGATGCTTCTGTACAGACCAGCAAGGTCTGAGGGACTCACCACTTGGTGGGGAGTCAGGGCACGTCTGGAGCAACCAGGGAAGCCCAAAGAAAATCAGAGTTGCCTTCACAGGGACCCACCAGTCGACGGACCAGGGATCGCAAAGGAGCCTCAAGCGTAAATGCAAGAAGCGGGCCCACGGAACACTCGTGGAGTGTAGGCTCACAATCTTTGGGGCAAATGGTGCTCGGGGCCTGGGCTACAAGTAACCCAAAGCAGGACTTCAAGAGATGTCGAAAAGTTGATGCACTAGCAAATGTGCACGGTGTCCAGGAGTTCCGGGTCGGCCTCTGAGAAGTCTGGAAATCCTCTTCCTGGGCTGCAATTACTTTGGAGTCCGGCGGGAGCTTCAGAGATGCAGACCGGCAAATGCTTCGTTGGTGCCTGCCAAGCAGGGGAGTCACTCCTTGACCCCAAGGGAGATTTCTTCAGGCCTCTAGTCTTGAGTAGAGCGTCGAAGTTCCAGGATTCAGTTGCAGAGTTTCGTCCAGGGATATCTAAAATCCTGTTGCCAGGGGTTCCTTACTTATACCTAAGAAAGGGGATGGACTAACTCTGTGGACCCACCTATGGGAGGGTTTGGAAAGAGGGGTGGCTATACCCATTTCCTTTGTCCAGTTTCGCGCCAGAGCAGGGGCTGGCAGCCCCTGCAACCGGTTTGAACTGGGGTATGCACGAGGACACCAAATGTGCCCCCAGTGCAGGACTTCAAAGCACTCTTGGAGTGCACCCACCCAGCCCCAATCCACTAAGGCCTGTCTGGGAGGTGGTAACACCTCCCTGTGACAGGAAACCTATTGTCCAGGCCTCCCCTGCCGGAGTTTCGGTCAGCAGCAGGAGGCCAGACTCGTGTCTGTGGCTGCAGCATCCATTTTGTGATGCCAGGCTCAGTAAAGTTTCTACCAGGTATACCGGTGCTGTCATGTCTCTCCCTCTAGAAGGGTGGGATCATACTCCCACACCAGTTACTGGTGTGGGGGTATGATTCCAAGGTGTTTGACACCAAACACGACATGTTTCCGTGCAGCCATCCCAAAGTTAGCATTTACCGTGAGGATATAATGCACTTAAGAGTATATGGTCAGGCTGCACCACAGACAACCCCGGAGTGGAGATTCCGAAGGCTGCAGAGGGGCTCTGCTCATGCATGGGCACCCTCTCACATAAAACCAAGCACCCTGCCTTCAGGATTGATAAGGCCTGCCATAGGGGTGACTGATAGGTTTCTATGTGCAATGACAGGTGAGATATAGTGAACCTATATCTCTGTAAGGGGTGCATGCACCACCTTACTCAGGCTGCTGTAGCAGTCCTGTGGTGTCATTTTGGAGGGCCTTCCAGGGGTGGCACAATACATGCTTCAGCCCCTGGTAGGCCTCTGGGGTACCTATGCCCTGGGTACATAGTATACCATATACTAGGGACTTATAAGGGCACCCCAGAATCCAATCTGAAGTGTACTTAAGGTACATGGAATCAATTTAGAGAGGAAGCAGCTAGGCTGGGGTCCTGAATAGCAGGGCCCCAGCCAGACTAAAGTCGAAAAACAGTGATACATCAGCAAAAAAGTGGGGTGAACCATAAGAGGCTGATCCTACTCTCCTACACAACCCCCCCCAAACGCAGGGACATTAAACTAATCTTGACCAGTTGAGTCTTCATGTTCTAACTGGAAATATCTGGAGAGTCCATCTGCATTGGCATGGTTACTCCGAGGTCTATGTTCTACTGTATAGTCCATCCCCTGTAGGGAAATGGACCACCTCAAAAGTTTGGGGTTTTCACCCTTCATCTGTTTTTCGCCATAAGAGGGGCTTATGGTCTGTCTGAACAATGAAGTGAGTGCCAAACAAGTATGGCCTCAGCTTCTTCAGAGCCCAAACCACAGCAAAGGCCTCCCTCTCAATGGCTGACCAACGTTTCTCTCTGGGGGTCAGCCTTCTGCTAATAAAAGCTACTGGCTGATCCTGACCTTCATCATTCAACTGTGATAGTACAGCCCCTACCCCCAACTCAGATGCATCTGTTTGCACAATAAACTTTTTGGAGTAATCAGGACTCTGCAGAATGGGAGCAGTGCACATGGCCTGCTTCAGGTCATCAAATGCCTTTTGACAGCTAACAGTCCACTGAACCTTTTTGGGCATTTTCTTAGAGGTTAAGTCATTCAGGGATGTCACTATTGATCCATACCCCTTGACAAATCTTCTGTAATACCCAGTCAGGCCTGAAAAGGCTCTCACCTGAGTCTGGGTAGTTGGAGCAACCCAGTCCATGATGGTCTGGATTTTGCTCTGCAATGGTTGAACCTGGCCTCCACCCACAAGGTGGCCCAGGTACACAACCTGACTCTGCCCTATCTGGCACTTTGTGGCCTTCATAGTTAGGCCTGCCTTCTGCAGGGCCTCCAAAACATTTCTGAGGTGGACCAGGTGATCCTCCCAGGTGGAGCTAAAGACAGCAATATCATCTAGATATGCTGCACTATAGGCTTCCAGACCTGTAAGGACTGTGTTCACCAACCTCTGAAAAGTGGCAGGTGCATTCTTCAAACCAAAGGGCATCACCACAAATTGGTAAAGCCCACCAGGGGTAGAAAATGCAGTTTTTGGCTTTGCATCATCAGCTAGTCTGATCTGCCAGTAGCCAGCTGTCAGGTCAAATGTGCTTAGATACTTGGCTGAGGCCAAAGTGTCTATTAGCTCATCTGCCCTGGGGATTGGATGGGCATCAGTCCTAGTGACTGCATTGAGGCCCCTGTAGTCCACACAAAACCTCATCTCTCTCTTGCCATCTTTGGTGTGAGGTTTAGGCACCAGGACTACTGGACTAGCCCAAGGGCTATCTGAGGGCTCAATGACACCCAGTTCCAACATTTTCTGGACTTCTGTCCTGATACAGTCCCTGACCTGGTCAGGTTGCCTGTAAATCTTACTTTTAACAGGCAGACTGTCCCCAGTGTCCACTTCATGAGTGCACCAGGTGGTCTGACTTGGAGTCAGAGAAAACATGTGTCTGAACTGATTGAGCACCTGTCTACAATCAGTTTGCTGCTGGGCAGTGAGGCTGCCTGCCAAGGCTACACCATCTACTGACCCATCATCAGGGTTCTGTGAGAGCAGGTCAGGGAGTGGGTCACTCTCTTCCTCCTGTCCCTCATCAGTTGCCATGAGCAAGCCCATGTCAGCCCTGTCCACATATGGCTTCAGCCTGTTGACATGGAGCACCCTATGGGGGCTCCTGGGAGTTCCCAGGTCTACCAGATAGGTAACCTCTCCCTTCTGTTCAACAATTGTATGGGGGCCACTCCACTTGTCTTGGAGGGCTGCTGGGGCCACTGGCTCCAACACCCACACCTTCTGCCCTGGCTGGTAAACAGTCAGCACAGCCTTTTGGTCATGCCAGGCTTTCTGTAATTCCTGGCTAGCCTCAAGGTTTTTGGTTGCCTTTTTCATATACTCAGCCATCCTGGAGCGGAGACCAAGTACATAGTCCACTATGTCCTGTTTAGGGGGTTTGAGAGGTAACTCCCAACCTTCCTTCACCAGACACAATGGACCCCTGACAGGATGGCCAAACAAAAGTTCAAAAGGGCTGTAGCCAACCCCTTTTGAGGCACCTCCCTGTATGCAAATAAAAGGCAGGGCAAGAGTATGTCCCATCTTCGCCTAAGCTTTTCTGGGAGCCCTTTAATCATGCCCTTCAAGGTTTTGTTGAACCTTTCAACTAAACCATTGCATTGTGGGTGATAGGGTGTGGTGAACTTATAAGTCACTCCACACTCCTTCCACATTGCAGTCAAGTAACTGGACATAAAGTTTGCATCTCTGTCAGATGCTACCTCCTTAGGAAAGCCCACTCTTGAGAAAAGTCCCTGGAGGGCCCTTGCCACCACAGGTGCTGTAGTGGTCCTAAGGGGAATGGCTTCTGGGTACCTGGTGGCATGGTCCACCACCACCAGGATAAACCTGTGCCCAGATGCTGTTTGGGGATCCATGGGACCAACTATGTCAATCCCCACCCTCTCAAAGGGAACCCCCACCACAGGTAGTGGTATCAGGGGGGCCTTTGTGGTGCCACCTGCCTTCTCACTGGCTTGGCAGGTTACACAGGAGCGACACAACTCCTTGGTGTCTTCAGACATGTGGGGCCAGTGAAAGTGAGGGACAATCCTGTCCCAAGTCTTGTTCTGGCCCAGGTGACCTGCTAAAGGAATATCACGGGCTAGTGTCAATAGGAAGCCTCTGAACTTCAGAGGTATAACCAACCTCCTGGCTGCTCCAGGCTTGGAGTCTCTACTCTCTGAGTACAGGAGTCCATCATCCCAATATATCTTATGGGTGCCACTAGCATTCCCAGCAGCCTCAGCAGCAGCTTGCTGTCTGAGGGGTTCAAGAGAGGGGCAGTTCAGCTGCTCCTGGCTCAGATCTGCCCTGGAAGGGCCCCCTGTCCCCAAGAACTCAACCTGATCAGGTTCAAGCTCCTCTGGGACAGTTCCTTCTTCAGGCCTGAGATCATCTTCCTCAAGAGACTGATCTGCTTCCTGAGCCAAGGGGGAAGGCACTGCCTTAACCCTACTGCTCCTCCTCTTGGGAGGCACCTGGTCCATTGTTCCAGAATCCAGGGCCTGTTCAGCTTTTGACATTTTGGCCTGTGACCTAGTCACAGCAAAGACATGTGCAGGGATCCCTAGCATTTCTGCATGTGTCCTGAGCTCCACCTCTGCCCAAGCTGAGGTTTCAAGATCATTGCCAAGCAAGCATTCGACTGGTAGGTCTGCACTCACCACAACCTTCTTAAGGCCAGTTACCCCTCCCCAGGAGAAGTTAACAACTGCCAGAGAATGGTCTGTTCTGACATTGCTAGCATTGGTCACTTGGTACATTTCACCAAGTATAATCTGCCCAGGATCCACAAGATCTTTTGTCACCATTGTGACACTTGCTCCTGTGTCCCTGAATGCCAAAGCCTCTCTTCCATTAATTAAAGGCTGCTGTCTGTATTTGCCCAAATTATTGGGACTCACAAAGGGGGACATATCCATGCCCCCATCACAGACTAGGACAGCCTGAGTTGGCACTCTGACTAGGCCAGAGCCCATCTCAGTACCCAGGGTCAACCCTACTACACCCTTATTCTGAGTACCTCCACCACCAATTGTAGCTGGACTAGGGGGAACAGTTGCCTTAGGGGCAATGGTGGCTGGATTAGAGTCTTTGGACTTGGTGCAGTCACTTGTCCAGTGAGTTTTCTGCTTACAGATTTTGCACCATGGTTTCTTTTGGCCTTTTCCTTTACTAGATTGGGATTCCCCACCAGATGCAGATTTTTGGGGACCTTGTGAAGACTTCTGGTCTTTACCCTTTTCCCCACCCTTGTCAGAGTTTTTGGAATCTTGCTTCTTCTGGTCACCACCTTGGTTCTGTACCTTCTGCCTCACCCTGGTTCTGACCCATTTGTCTGCCTTCTTTCCCAATTCTTGGGGAGAGGTCAGATCAGAGTCCACCAGGTACTGATGCAACAGCTGATTTTGACAGTTATTAAGAATCTGCTCCCTCATGATTAAATTATACAATCCTTTGAAGTCACATACCTTACTGCCCAGTAACCAACCTTCCAGAGCCTTAGTAGCACAATCTACAAAGTCCACCCAGTCCTGTGTCTGTGCCTTTTGGGTATCTCTGAACTTTAACCTGTATTGCTCAGTGGTTAGGCCAAACCCATCTATCAGTGCACTCTTCAGGACATGGTAATCATCAGCATCCTCTTCTCTAACAGTGAGGAGCTTGTCTCTACCTTTGTCTGCAAAGGAGAGCCACAAGATTGCTGCCCACTGCTCCTGGGGGACCCTCTGAACTTTACAGGCCCTTTCCAGTGCAGTAATCCATTTGTGGATGTCATCCCCACTCTGGTAGGGAGGGACAATCTTGCTCAGGTTTCTATGGTCATAAGACCTTTCCCTATCCACTAGGGAAGTTGCTGCCACCATGGGACTCTAGTCCCAACTTTCTTCTTTGTCTATGAAGCTCTAGGGACTCCCTGTCTATAGCCAACTGCTCTTTTCTGATTCTCAACTGAGCTTCCCCATACTTGAGCAGTCTCTCTTTCCTTTCATGAGAGGATTCCCTCCTATGAGAGGAAACAGAGGTCCCTACTGAGGTGTCAGAATGGTTAGATTCCTCAGAAGGAGATCTTGACCTTCTAGGCACACTCACAACTCTTCCTGGTGGGACAAAGGGGAGGCCATTCTGGTCCTCCTCCTCATCTGCAGGAGGAGCTGGATTTTCCAGGGCAAGATCATTGTCATCTTCCTGGCCAGTTTCAGAGGTCAGGTCCTGGGTTTCTTCACCCCTGGTTCCTTCCTCATCTCCTGCCCCACCCTCTCTGCCTACCCCTTCAGACCCTGTGGGTCTTCCGAGATCATCCAACAGAAGCACCTCTATGAGGCGTTGGGTGTTGGCACTTTTGCCTGTCTTCAGCTTCCTAGTACTGCACAATGCTCTCAATTCCAAGAATGGGAGGTTGTCATACTTGGATGGTAGAAGCCCATTGGCTTCTGGCAGGGACCCACTGGTTCCTGGCCTTGAAGACATCACTAGTGAGGTGTGGTGTATGCACTACCTACTCTAGTGTGGCCTACTAAACTCTCTTGAGTTGTAGAAAGGGTGTGCCAAGCCCTTGACACACAACTCTAAGTTCAGTAGAACTTACTGTATTTCTAAGCTTGAATTTATATGTACCTCAGGTACCTTTAGTGGTTTTCAGTTAGTCACACACTTGAGATTATCTGGTAAAACAAGGCAAGCTTGAATCCAACCGCTGCACACCAATGTGAGAAGTTGGCCTGGTATATGCTGTCCACTAGTTATAGTGGGCACCTTGCACCAGTCCAAACAACCTTTATTGATGATAGGTTTAAAGACAACCTTTATTGAAAGCTATCCTAGTGGTAGCTATGGAGAGCAGGCTTCAGGCTAAGTCTTGAAGGAGTGTTAAGCTGTTTGTTTTACCAGTTATAATCTCGTGAATGACCAAATGAAAGGAGAACCACACCAGGTATATATATAAAATATATGTATTTATTACTAAACACTACCCAATAGTCTCTTTATGAGGCTAGAGGTCAAAGTACACAAGTTACAAGTCAAATAGCACAGTAAATTTGCACAATATACGATTAGCCCTAGGGGCGTACCAAACCATATATTAAGAAAGTGGTATAAGAACCACGACTTAAGTAGACACAAGACCTAGAGCCTGTAGAATCGCTGGGACCCCAAGGAACCACCCAAGGTAGTGGCACAGGGGACCCACGGGGGCTGTGTGCAGTGTGTGAACACAGCCGCGAGCTCCGTTATCGTCTATGGGAAAGTCGCGGTTAGAGTTTTAGAGTTTAAGGACACTTAGAAATGGATTAGGACCAAACCCTCTTGGACTTAGACAGTTCTAGGGTCAACACCCACGGGAGTACCGGAGTACTCGAGTTACCTCACCCAGGGAAGTCGGGTGCATAGGTGTCGAATGGTGTCGGGTCGCGTCGTCGATTTCAATGGCAGCCTGCAAAGAAGTGCTGCTGCCGGGAAGATGCGAAGTGTCCGAAGAGATCCAAGCCTGGATCAGAGATGAGAAGAACCTGAAAGCTGAGGGGACAGAGTCTGGGTCACTTGCCAGTGACCAGGGGCACGATAGTCGAATGCCCACCGATGTCGGGTGCTTCAGGTGAAAGAGGTGAAGCTTGACTCTTCAGCCACGAGGACCAGGAGGTGTCGACGACAACCAGGAGCTGGATTCGAGCTGTCCCACAAAGGATGTCGAGTGCTGCAGTGTTGGTGTCCGGATTGAACACAACAAGCCTTGGCAACAGCAACCCACGTAGAAAGGAGAAAGATTCTTCTTTGCAGACCAGCAAGGTCTGAGGGACTCACCACTTGGTGGGGAGTCAGGGCACGTCTGGAGCAACCAGGGAAGCCCAAAGAAAATCAGAGTTGCCTTCACAGGGACCCACCAGTCGACGGACCAGGGATCGCAAAGGAGCCTCAAGCGGAAATGCAAGAAGCAGGCCCATGGAATACTCGTGGAGTGTAGGCTCACAATCTTCTGTGCAAATGGTGCTCGGGGCCTGGGCTACAAGTAACCCAAAGCAGGACTTCAAGAGACATTGAGAAGTTGATGCACTAGCAAATGTGCATGGTGTCCAGGAGTTCCGGTTCCACGTCACTCGTGAGGGCTGCGGGTCTCAGCTTTGCTGGGGACTCGGGTCGGCCTCTGAGAAGTCTGGAAATCCTCTTCCTGGGCTGCAAGTACTTCGGAGTCCGGCGGGAGCTTTGGAAATGCAGACCGGCAAATGCTTTGTTGGTGCCTGCCAAGCAGGGGAGTCACTCCTTGACCCCAAGGGAGATTTCTTCAGTCCTCTAGTCTTGAGTAGAGAGTCGAAGTTCCAGGATTCAGTTGCAGAGTTTCGTCCAGGGATATCTAAAATCCTGTTGCCAGGGGTTCCTTACTTATACCTAAGAAAGGGGATGGACTAACTCTGTGGACCCACCTATGGGAGGGTTGGGAAAGAGGGGTGGCTACACCCATTTCCTTTGTCCAGTTTCGCGCCAGAGCAGGGGCTGGCAGCCCCTGCAACCGGTTTGAACTGGGGTATGCACGAGGACACCAAATGTGCCCCCAGTGCAGGACTTCAAAGCACTCTTGGAGTGCACCCACCCAGCCCCAATCCACTAAGGCCTGTCTGGGAGGTGGTAACACCTCCCTGTGACAGGAAACCTATTGTCCTGGCCTCCCCTGCCGGAGTTTCGGTCAGAAGCAGGAGGCCAGACTCGTGTCTGTGGCTGCAGCATCCAGTTTGTGATGCCAGGCTCTGTAAAGTTTCTACCGGGTATACCGGTGCTGTCATGTCTCTCCCTCTAGAAGGGTGGGATCATACTCCCACACCAGTTACTGGTGTGGGGGTATGATTCCAAGGTGTTTGACACCAAACACGACATGTTTCCGTGCAGCCATCCCAAAGTTAGCATTTACCGCGAGGATATAATGCACTTAAGAGTATATGGTCAGGCTGCACCACAGACAACCCCGGAGAGGAGATTCCGAAAGCTGCAGATGGGCTCTGCTCATGCATGGGCACCCTCTCACATAAAACCAAGCACCCTGCCTTCAGGATTGATAAGGCCTGCCGTAGGGGTGACTGATAGGTTTCTATGTGCAGTGATAGGTGAGATATAGTGAACCTATATCTCTGTAAGGGGTGCATGCACCACCTTACTCAGGCTGCTGTAGCAGTCCTGTGGTGTCCTTTTGGAGGGCCTTCCAGGGGTGGCACAATACATGCTTCAGCCCCTGGTAGGCCTCTGGGGTACCTATGCCCTGGGTACATAGTATACCATATACTAGGGACTTATAAGGGCACCCCAGAATCCAATCTGAAGTGTACTTAAGGTACATGGAATCAATTTAGAGAGGAAGCAGCTAGGCTGGGGTCCTGGATAGCAGGGCCCCAGCTAGACTAAAGTCGAAAAACAGTGATACATCAGCAAAAAAGTGGGGGGAACCATAAGAGGCAGATCCTACTCTCCTACACCTATGGTTTTTTCTGTGAATTTCAAAGGTTTTTTAAATGCTAATTTCTAACTATAACGTCCCTGAAACCTATGTTTTTTTTAGTGAATATATATATATATATATATAGATATATATATATATATATATATATATCCAACTGAACTTTCTCCAACAAGAGGGAGCCCCCATCCCTGCAGGGCGGCTTCGCGGCAACGGGCATGGAGCATCCCGTCATCTGGCACAACCACACAACAAATGAAGCGAAGCCCGACTTGAAACACACAGGCTATTTATTGTGGTTAGGCAGGCAGAACATCCCCCTGACGCGTTTCAGCCGTTGGGTGTGGCCTTGTTCACAGGTGAGGTAAATCACAGAAGGTGAGATCACACTTTTTAAGAGTCCAAGTGGTCACGTGACACATTACAAAACTACTGTTCCCAAAATGCACCTGAAAAGCCGTGGTACTGTTGGAATCTTGCTCAATGGCGTCTTTTCTCACAGACTTATCCAAGTGCATTATTAATGTTCGAACTGTCCAGTGCACTGGATGTAGCAGTTTCCTCCACTGTGCAGATCCTCTAAATGTGCTGCCATAAAATACTGCTGTCCTTGCACATCAAACGCCCATGGGTTCAAGTCGGCAAGAGGAGATGTCACTCCTCCTGTACTCCCTTATACGCCATAATGCAAAATTCCTTTGGATAATCCATTCTGGTTGCGAAAAGAGACGTGCAGGACATGCTCCCCAATTAAATCCAACTGAACTTTCTCCAACAAGAGGGAGCCCCCATCCCAAGCAATAATGTCACACGTATAAGTAGGCAAATGCAACTGTCAAATGCATGGAATAAAATACATGAAATAAAATACAAGCAGATAATAATATGGGCGTCCACTGTAAGAAATCAGAAAGATATATATACACTAAATACACCAGATGATTATAACCACTGAAGACTTGAATGTGCACACAGACACACTCACACATCACAAAGTCAATAATCAAAAATAAAACACCTCACCCGCTGCAAACACTGCATCTTAGCCCACTCCAGACTGGGAGATTCACAGCCGGGGTCAAGAGCCTCAGCAAGCCGGGTTCCTACACTCTAGTAGACGCGTCCGTCCCCATTCAGATTCAAAATCCCGGTGTAACAGGCCGCAGTATACCCCTAGGCCAGAGTATACCCGGGGTTAAAATGGCCTACGTTAGATTATACCTGGGTATATTATGGTCTGGGCCAATTTATACGCTGGGGTATATTATGGCCTAGGCCAAACCGTACCCCTCTAGGCCAAATTATACCCCCATGATATCAATAGTGTTGAGCGATATACACATGAATTACTACATTTTTCAACATTTTATTTAAAACTGTAAACACATAGAATTTGATTGCTTCAACCAGAAAAACTTTAATCAGAAAAAATAATAAACTTTCACAAAGATCAAAGATTAGTACCATACTTCTCAGTAGTGTTAACACATTAAAATAAAAGCACATATCTAACACTCTATAATGCTCGCTCTAGTATAAATGTTCAAAGTTCAACACTGATAACAACATCAAAATGATCATGCTTGTTTTCAAGATATAGGGGCCGATTCCGATCTCGGTCGGAGGCGTACCCAACACCATTCGGTCGGGAAAAAAGCCATGCGAAAGCCTGTTTCCCGACCGATCCGTACAGCACACCGAACGAGTAAGTACGATGCGCACAACAGCAAAGAATCCGGCCGAGCCGTACTCACCCAAACCAGGTCCAGTTCCCCGACCGAGGCGAATCCGGAAACGCCGAATCGAGTCGCACGGAAGGAAAAATGCAGCCCCGTCCGGCCGGACAAGTACGATGCGCTTTCCGTACGCGCCGAACCCGTCGCTACGCACGGCACGTCAAAGCATCCTGGAGAGGCGCACATAAGCTCCGATTCGCGCCACAACACGATCCACGGCTCCGAGACGAACACGGCAGCGACGAGGACGGACGCGGCGACGAGGACGAGGCGAAGCGACGAGGACGACGCGAAGCAACGAGAAGGACGAACGACACGAACCAACCATGAATCCCTTCGTCCCGATCATACCAATATTCTACATTTACTACCGGAACAGGCACGGACGCGTACGGCGCAGAAGGTAAGCCAGACACCAACCACAAAACACATACAACACGTACACGACACATCACACACACACAGAGGGATGCAGAATATACTTACACCAGCAACAGCAGCACCATAGGGGCGGGATGCCCATCACCAATGCCACATATGCACACAGGGGCCTAAATGCGCACCACCACCCTCACCCAGGGGGCTGGATGCCTACCACTACTACCACCCTCAACCAGGGGGCTGGATGCCTACCACTACTACCACCCTTAGCCAGGGGGGCAGGATGCCTACCACTACTACCACCCTCACCCAGGGGGGGGCAGGATGCCTACCACTACTACCACCCTTAGCCAGGGGGGGCTGGATGCCTACCACCACCCTTAGACGGGGGGGCTGGATGCCTACCACTACTACCACCCTCACCCAGGGTGGGCTGGATGCCTACCACTACTACCACCCTTAGCCAGGGGGGGCAGGATGCCTACCACCACTACCACCCTCACCCAGGGGGGGCTGGATGCCTACCACTACTACCACCCTTAGCCAGGGGGTGCAGGATGCCTACCACCACTACCACCCTCACCCAGGGGGGGCTGGATGCCTACCACTACTACCACCCTTAGCCAGGGGGGCTGGATGCCTACCACTACTACCACCCTCACCCAGGGGGGCAGGATGCCTACCACTACTACCACCCTTAGCCAGGGGGGCAGGATGCCTACCACCACTACCACCCTCACCCAGGGGAGCTGGATGCCTACCACTACTACCACCCTTAGCCAGGGGGGCAGGATGCCTACCACCACTACCACCCTCACCCAGGGGGGCAGGATGCCTACCACTACTACCACCCTCACCCAGGGGGCTGGATGCCTACCACCACCCTTAGCCAGGGGGGCTGGATGCCTACCACTACTACCACCCTCACCCAGGGTGGGCTGGATGCCTACCACTACTACCACCCTTAGCCAGGGGGGCAGGATGCCTACCACCACTACCACCCTCACCCAGGGGGGCTGGATGCCTACCACTAATACCACCCTTAGCCAGGGGGGGCAGGATGCCTACCACCACTACCATCCTCACCCAGGGGGGCAGGATGCCTACCACTACTACCCCCTCACCCAGGGGGCAGGATGCCTACCACTACTACCACCCTCACCCAGGGGGGCAGGATGCCTACCACTACTACCACCCTCACCCAGGGGGGCAGGATGCCTACCACTACTACCACCCTTAGCCAGGGGGGCTGGATGCCTACCACTACTACCACCCTCACCCAGGGTGGGCTGGATGCCTACCACTACTACCACCCTTAGCCAGGGGGGGCAGGATGCCTACCACCACTACCACCCTCACCCAGGGGGGGCTGGATGCCTACCACTACTACCACCCTCAACCAGGGGGGGCTGGATGCCTACCACTACTACCACCCTCACCCAGGGGGGGCTGGATGCCTACCACCACCCTTAGCCAGGGGGGGCTGGATGCCTACCACTACTACCACCCTCACCCAGGGTGGGCTGGATGCCTACCAGTACTACCACCCTTAGCCAGGGGGGGCAGGATGCCTACCACCACTACCACCCTCACCCAGGGAGGCTGGATGCCTACCACTACTACCACCCTTAGCCAGGGGGACAGGATGCCTACCACCACTGCCACCCTCACCCAGGGGGGCAGGATGCCTACCACTACTACCACCCTCACGCAGGGGGGCAGGATGCCTACCACTACTACCACCCTCACCCAGGGGGGCAGGATGCCTACCACTACTACCACCCTCACCCAGGGGGGCAGGATGCCTACCACTACTACCACCCTCACCCAGGGGGGCTGGATGCCTACCACTACTACCACCCTCACCCAGGGGGCTGGATGCCTACCACCACCCTTAGCCAGGGGGGCTGGATGCCTACCACTACTACCACCCTCACCCAGGGGGGCTGGATGCCTACCACCACCCTTAGCCAGGGAGGCTGGATGCCTACCACTACTACCACCCTCACCCAGGGGGCTGGATGCCTACCACCACCCTTAGCCAGGGGGGCTGGATGCCTACCACTACTACCACCCTCAACCAGGGGGCTGGATGCCTACCACTACTACCACCCTCACCCAGGGGGGCTGGATGCCTACCACCACCCTTAGCCAGGGGGCTGGATGCCTACCACTACTACCACCCTCACCCAGGGTGGGCTGGATGCCTACCACTACTACCACCCTTAGCCAGGGGGGCAGGATGCCTACCACCACTACCACGCTCACCCAGGGGGGGCTGGATGCCTACCACTACTACCACCCTTAGCCAGGGGGGGCTGGATGCCTACCACTACTACCACCCTCAACCCGGGGGGGCTGGATGCCTACCACTACTACCACCCTCACCCAGGGGGGGCTGGATGCCTACCACCACCCTTAGCCAGGGGGGGCTGGATGCCTACCACTACTACCACCCTCACCCAGGGTGGGCTGGATGCCTACCACTACCACCACCCTTAGCCAGGGGGGGCAGGATGCCTACCACCACTACCACCCTCACCCAGGGGGCTGGATGCCTACCACTACTACCACCCTCAACCAGGGGGGCTGGATGCCTACCACTACTACCACCCTCAACCAGGGGGGCTGGATGCCTACCACTACTACCACCCTCACCCAGGGGGCTGGATGCCTACCACCACCCTTAGCCAGGGGGCTGGATGCCTACCACTACTACCACCCTCACCCAGGGTGGGCTGGATGCCTACCACTACTACCACCCTTAGCCAGGGGGGCAGGATGCCTACCACCACTACCACCCTCACCCAGGGGGGCTGGATGCCTACCACTACTACCACCCTTAGCCAGGGGGCAGGATGCCTACCACCACTACCACCCTCACCCAGGGGGGCAGGATGCCTACCACTACTACCACCCTCACCCAGGGGGGCTGGATGCCTACCACTACTACCACCCTCAACCAGGGGGGCTGGATGCCTACCACTACTACCACCCTCACCCAGGGGGGCTGGATGCCTACCACCACCCTTAGCCAGGGGGGCTGGATGCCTACCACTACTACCACCCTCACCCAGGGTGGGCTGGATGCCTACCACTACTACCACCCTTAGCCAGGGGGGGCAGGATGCCTACCACCACTACCACCCTCACCCAGGGGGGCTGGATGCCTACCACTACTACCACCCTTAGCCAGGGGGGGCAGGATGCCTACCACCACTACCACCCTCACCCAGGGGGGGGCAGGATGCCTACCACTACTACCACCCTCACCCAGGGGGGGCAGGATGCCTACCACTACTACCACCCTCACCCAGGGGGGGCAGGATGCCTACCACTACTACCACCCTCACCCAGGGGGGGGCAGGATGCCTACCACTACTACCACCCTTAGCCAGGGGGGGCTGGATGCCTACCACTACTACCACCCTCACCCAGGGGGGGCTGGATGCCTACCACCACCCTTAGCCAGGGGGGGCTGGATGCCTACCACTACTACCACCCTCACCCAGGGGGGCTGGATGCCTACCACCACCCTTAGCCAGGGGGCAGGATGCCTACCACTACTACCACCCTCACCCAGGGGGGCTGGATGCCTACCACCACCCTTAGCCAGGGGGGCTGGATGCCTACCACTACTACCACCCTCAACCAGGGGGGCTGGATGCCTACCACTACTACCACCCTCACCCAGGGGGCTGGATGCCTACCACCACCCTTAGCCAGGGGGGCTGGATGCCTACCACTACTACCACCCTCACCCAGGGTGGGCTGGATGCCTACCACTACTACCACCCTTAGCCGGGGGGCAGGATGCCTACCACCACTACCACCCTCACCCAGGGGGCTGGATGCCTACCACTACTACCACCCTTAGCCAGGGGGGCTGGATGCCTACCACCACCCTTAGCCAGGGTGGGCTGGATGCCTACCACTACTACCACCCTTAGCCAGGGGGGGCAGGATGCCTACCACCACTACCACCCTCACCCAGGGGGGCTGGATGCCTACCACCACCCTTAGCCAGGGGGGCTGGATGCCTACCACTACTACCACCCCCACTCATAGGATGGACAATGCATGACACAACCAGCACACCACAACCTAGGGAATGCAAGAAGAAGACATCCCCCAACACCATGACAAGCGTGTGTAGACTGTGTCAAATGCCTACAACACTGAACATGACTTTGAACATACAATGTGACCCCCTAGCACATGTGCCACACATATATGTGTGTGGCCCCCACAATGCAAGCAGGCCATGACCATTGTGGCAATGGGGTCCAAACCCCCATCATCACAGTGACCAAAAGGTAAGTGTGGGGTCCATAGCTGAAGCACATTTTGAACATTGTGGCAATGGGGTCCAAACCCCCATCATCACAGTGACCAAAAGGTAAGTGTGGGGTCCATAGCTGAAGCACATTTTGAACATTGTGGCAATGGGGTCCAAACCCCCATCATCACAGTGACCAAAAGGTAAGTGTGGGGTCCATAGCTGAAGCACATTTTGAACATTGTGGCAATGGGGTCCAAACCCCCATCATCACAGTGACCAAAAGGTAAGTGTGCGGTCCATAGCTGAAGCACATTTTGAACATTGTGGCAATGGGGTCCAAACCCCCATCATCACAGTGACCAAAAGGTAAGTGTGGGGTCCATAGCTGAAGCACATTTTGAACATTGTGGCAATGGGGTCCAAACCCCCATCATCACAGTGACCAAAATGTAAGTGTGGGGTCCATAGCTGAAGCACATTTTGAACATTGTGGCAATGGGGTCCAAACCCCCATCATCACAGTGACCAAAAGGTAAGTGTTGACAAAGTAAGAGGTGCAACTGCCAAACTGCATGGATGATTCCTGGTCACAGAACAACAAACACATCAGTGGCAAAGTAGTGTATGTGTCCCATTGCAACATAAATTGGGGGAGCCAAATCCTGCAGTGCAAATAAGACATAACTTTGGCCATGTGCAGACAAACAACACCCATGGGGGCTGACACCGTCAACAATCATCAATGACACAATGACAGAAGTGACCATCAGAATGCAGACCCACATATTTGCACCAATGGGCACACACATGCAGATACCCTGTGGAGACTGCAGATGTGAGGTGAACAGATACCATACCATGGCAGCAATGGGACACACAAACCATGATCATTGTGCTGACCGATGACCTAGGAGTCCCAGGGACAGCAGGGGAAACCCACCAAACTACATACAGCCAATGGCATACCCAAGATATGCCACTGCAGTGGTGCAGATGCACAAACACAAACAGGCAGACCCACCCTGCACATCATACACAACAGGTGAGGGTGGGGGTGCCAGTGTCCCCAGGCAACCACACAACACATGAGGAGACATGAATACCAATCATACAGATGTGCATACAGTGCCACACAAAGGTAACTCATGGATCCAAATCCCCTATGTGGGCAAGCAGGCATTGTCAGATGAGAGGGAGCACAAATCACACATGTCACACAGGCACGTAGGAACAGCAACTGACACAGCAAGACACAGACACACCACAGCACCACCCCCAGGGCCCCCACAATGTGGTGACCCTGGGCTGCATTACAATCCCACTGTGATGACAAAGCTAAATGTGGTTCACACTGTGAACCACAGTCATGTGTACTGAGCAACTAACTACCATCACACCTACACAAGCACAAATCAAACAGCATGGCCAGTGAGCCAAGGCCAACATGGAGGCAGGGGCCTAGCCGGGCAACAACTCTCATCTGCACACACTCAACACCACACCCCTCGACCTCCAACAATGTGCAGCAGTGAAGCACACATGCACTGGTGACATTGCACATGCACCCATGACTATTCCAGGGTGGTGGGTGGGAACCAAGGTGCAGAAACACATCACACATGGACACTCAACAAGACTCCTGAATGTCTGACACACTGCACACTACGCCGTACATGGACATGACGGCAATACCACACCAACCAATGGGATCACAGCCACAGTCACACACCAATGAAGAAGCCAAGGTCACCCACAAAGAACACACATAGACAACAACCAACATTGCAGCCCGGACCCTGAGGAGTGCCAGCAGTCACACACACAACGTGTCACAATCACTGAAAGATAACAGAAACTGGAAATCACATGACAGGGGCAAACAACAAGTGCCAAGGGGAAACCTGACTGTGACCCAGCTGCGTCTGCACACAAACTCAGCTCTGACAGCAAGCACACCTATGGGTGACACCCTGATGACCAGTAATGTGCCATGCACCCACATCACAGAGAACCCAGGGAGAAGACTTTGGGGGAACATAGCTCAACTCAGCTAGCATCACAAACAGGTACAACACTAGGGATCACAGCATGCACAGCTAAACGGAAGTGAACACACAGACATGCACATACAACACACACCTTGGGCGCAGGCAATGTCACAGGAGTACACACTGCCATGAGGGGACTCCACTCCTGTGTGAGGAAAGCTGTGCCATATGTTGCCTCAGTAGGGCCCCACCATGTCAGCTGAGCACTTGGTCACACAATCAACAATTAGCACCAAATGAGGGCTCCCGTCACATCAGCCTGGTCATGGAAGTGCCAACGGAATCATCAGCACAGATCCAACACACTTGTATAGCAATGTTGCACTGACAACACAGATGAGTCCTTCCCCATTGATGCCCAAACCTGCATGTCCAGTGGAGATGGCCACACGGTCAGGGAAGTAGACGAATTGAACAATGGCAGGCACAACAGATGTGCAGGGGTGGAAGCCACAGATGTGAAATTGCCAATCTAAGTAGGAAATCCCATTGCCAAATACTGAACACATGACACCCTCAGATGCTGCTATGGATGACATGGATACACCACAGGATAGGACACATTCCCCCTGGACCACATGGGTTCCTGCACAGTAACACTTCATTATCATGAGACCAAATATCACCATCACTGCAGCAAGGGCATGGTTAGCATCATCAACATCATGTACATCAGAAGCAAAAGCACTAGAGAACAGAAAGTTGCTTTATTCAGCATATGTGGCATTAAAAGTAGAAGTCCGGTAGAACATAAACAAAGGCCAATGGCCAGTCCATCAACAAAGTCACAAGTGGGTGACAGTGGCAGATGCCACCCTACACATGCCTGCACAAAACCAGGGACAATCCACTAGGAGGGGCAACCGGGGGTAGGCCAGGCACCGCAGGGACAGGATCAGGGCTCACCAGGAGGAAGCAGGGAAGGGGTGGTGGGTGCTGGAGAGCCACTGACAACTGCAGTGGAGGTGTCTGACATGGTGTGTGCCGGCACAACTGGGGGCATGGCTCAGATGTTGTGGGTGCCGGCACGACTGCAGTGGACCCTGCAGATGGAGTGGACAGGTCCGCCACTGCAGTGCCCAAGTCAGACAGGGTGGTAGTGGACTCCACTGCAGTGCCTACCACCAGGGGAGGAGAATGGGGAACAGGCAAGGTGGGCTGGACAGAGGGGGAGGACACCCTCACCACATCAGTGGCAGACAAGCGCAGCGGGGGGTGTGGTTCCGGGAGAGCAAGTGGCAGGGGGAGAAGGCCGGAGCCTCTTGGGGATGGTATATCTGTGGGTGGGGGAACCTGGGGCAGGGTGTGGTGGGGGCACCTGTGGAGTGGGGGCCTGAGGGATGGAGGAAGGAGACCTGGTGCTTGAGCTGCAGGGCGGCGGCGGGGTCTTGCTCTTAGCACTCCGGGGGACTTGCGGGTGGGGCCTCAGTCTGTCTGCGCCTGGGGGAGGGTGTCCGGGGGCGAGGGGCACTCTGCTCCGTGTGGGGGGCTTCCTCTTCCCCCTGGATGCTGGGGCAGCTGGATCGGAGGGGAAGAGGCCGAGGTCACTGAGGAAGAGGCGCTGGGTCTTTGGGGTTGCAGGTGAGGCAAGGGAGGGTGCTTTGGAGGGAGAGGCAACTGAGGACTGCGCAGTGCCCGTGGATGCGTGTGTGTGTACCAGGGCCCCATCCCCTGTGAGTCTGGTTTCAGTCCCCTGACTGTGCGTGCGTGTGCGTTTAGTTTGTTGCGTGTGTGTCTGTGTGCTGGACGTGTGTGTGCTGGTGTGTGCCTGTGCCGGTGTGTGTGTGCTTGGGACGGGTAAGGTGCTGGGGAGTGTGGATGGAGCAGAGGCAGGAGGGGTGAGGGACTGTCTGAGGAGGGACACTGCTGCCGTCAGGGAGGAGTCCATGGACCTGTTGCCCCTCTGTAGGTCAGACATGCCCGATGAGATGCCCTCCATGAACGACACCAGCTGAGTCAACAGTGCGGTGTGCGCATGGAGGACACTCAGCATGGCTGTCTGCCCTACATGGAGCTGGCGAAGGAGGTACACAGACTCCTCACTCAGGGCAGCAGGGGACACAGGGGCAGGGGTGCGGTGCCTGGCCCAAAGGAGACACGCTCCCGAACATGGGAGCCTCCACGGACCTGGGGAATGGGAGCCGATGGGAGGGCGGTGGTGGTGCTGGTGGTGGCGGGGACAGCAACACTAGCTGGGGTGTGGTGGCTGCTGACACCCGCCTCCACAAGGGAGTCATCCTCCGAGTTGCTCTGGTCCTCAGCTGAGGTGGATGGTGCTGAGGACTCCTCGGTGTGGCTCCCCTCGCCCTCCGTGCCACTGGGTCCCTCCGACCACTCCTCGGCTGCTGACCCAGTCTGGCTCTCTGGCTCCTCCTGGTCCGTGGAGCTGTCCCCTTCCGTGGCCGTGGATGTATCTGCAAACAATGGGGAAACAGACAGACATCAGTCACCTGCACCAAACGCACACACCACTGTGAGCACAGCACATTACAGAGCAAGCCCTGGCATCATTAGTTGTACATTGCTAAAAGTGCCCGAACTGAACAGGAGAAGCCAATTGTCAGTCTGATGCCAAGCATGGCACTCAGTGAGCTCGGCATCCTCTTGAACCTGGGACTGGGACTCCTCAGCGTCTGCTGCTGTGTCCCCATCATCACCTGTTTTTGGGAGACACAAACAATGTATGTTATGTTTCTGCAGGCATCAATGGTTGACACACATGACAGTTGTGACTGTGCCTCTGGGTGCGGGCCTGTACATTGCATTGTCCTAAGTCGTCACAGTCAGGGGTTGATATTGGTGTGGCACATTGTCCTGCATTATTTGGGCATTTCTATGTATTTTCTGGGGTGTGAACATGGTCTGCATTGGTTGTGTTTGGTTGACAGCCGGCCCTCCTTCCCACCCACCCAGCCAGTCAGTTATCCCACCATGGAACGTGCTTGCGTTGCAGGGAGTGTAAGTTGTCTCTCAGGATGTCACTCAGTGGTGTCCTGCTGTTTGTTGGTGCACATTTGCCAGCAGGGCCTTGTGCTCCCCACAGCAGTAGCCAGTGTCAGCCATTTTGTGAGTCCTTCTCCACTTCCTGTGATGTGAGCATGGTTCAGGGTGGTGTTGATGGGACAGTTGTGGGGGTGACCAATATCAGTGACTACGACTCCCATCATGCTATTGCCTCCACCCCCTTCCCAGCATGCCCATGCTTCCTTCCTTTTGACTCTGCTTCCTTGTGGGGTGGGCTGTTCTGCTGACAGGATGGCTGGGAGTGTTGTCCTGGCAGTTGTTTGGCTAAAAGTCCCAAGAGTGTCCCTGTGCTTCACACAACATAACCCAGGGTGGTGGTTCTTTGTGGGATCTTGTGTTAGGATGGTGGGCATTGCATTCTACCAGGTGGGTTCTGTGGAGTTTGTGTTGGGGGGTGTGTGAGGGGAGGTGCTTGTGACTATGGTCAGTGCTGCAAGTCCCCCTTCCCACCCAGCTAGCCAGATATCCCACCATGGAACGTGCTTGCATTGCAGGGAGTGTAAGTTGTCTCCCAGGATGTCATTCAGTGGTGTCCTGCTGTTTGTTGGTGCACATTTGCCAGCAGGGCCTTGTGCTCCCCACAGCAGTAGCCAGTGTCAGCCATCTTGTGAGTCCTTCTCCACTTCCTGTGATGTGAGCATGGTTCAGGGTGGTGTTGATGGGACAGTTGTGGGGGGGCAATATGTGTGACTGCGACTCCCATGATGCTATTGGCTACACTGACTTGGCCAGCATACACAGGATTCCTTCCTTTGAGTGGTCTTCACTGTGTGTTGGTGTTGTTGTGGTGGCTACATGTGTGGATGTGTTTGTTAGTTCTATTTGTGCCACTGCCTAGCTGTAGTTGTAGTTGTGTTTGTACATGTGTTGGCACAGTTGGATGTGACTTTTTTGATGGCATGTGTTGTGTTTATCTGACTGACATACACATTTTGGGATGATTCTGTTCTGGTTGCTGTGTAATTGCTATGAGTGCATGATTTGACTCTCCCCTTGACAGTGATGTGTGTGTTTTGTGGCAGTATATTGTGTACATTTGTTGTGTACTCACCAGGCTCTGGGATGTCCTCTAGTCCATATACGCTCACTGGCGGAAGGATGGCCCGCACCTTCTCCTCCCAGGGCCTGAGGTATATTGGCTTGGCAGGAGGGCCACTGCCGGTGTGTTGGCTGTTGATGTAGTCTTTCTTCAGCAGGTCCCGTACCCTCCTGCGCACGTCATACCACCTGTTCTGGATGTCGGTCTTTGTGCGCCGACATGGTGATTGTGCGTTCACCCTGTTGATGATCCTCTCCCACATCTTGGTTTTCTGGGAGATGGGGGTCTGTTGGACCAGTGTGCCAAACAGCTGTGGCTCTACCCTGAGGATCTCGTCTACCATGACTTCCAATTCACTATCTAGGAACTTGGGATTCTTCTTGGGGGCATGGTGATGGGTGGTGATGGTGAGTGATGTGTGTGTTGGTGTGCAGGTGAGGGTGTGTGAGTGTGTGTTTTGCTGGGTGTATGTGAGGTAGGTATTTGTTGGTGTGCTGATGGTGTGTGGCTTGTGTGAGGGATGAGCTGTGGGTGTGTGGTTGCTTTCTCTTGGGTGCTGGCAGTGGAATGGCATTTGCAAAGGCTCATGGTTGTGATTTGTGTCCTTTATATAGGTGGAGTTGTGGGTGTTCTCTGTCCCCACCCCACCCAGTATTTATTGGCTTGGTAATTGCTTGTTTGGCCTTTTTTTGGGGTGTTTTTTCCTTTGTGCTGTTTGTGTATGTTGGAAACGTTCTTGTGACCGAGTCGGACCCTGCATTTGTCTCGTACGGTGTTCTCCCTTTCGTTCGCGCTGTGTTTGTGCAGTTTTCTATGCTGCGTACGCGTAGGTCGCGGTGTTTTGTGTTGCTTCGGCTCGGTTTTGTATGCGTGTCGGTTGTACGGCTTGTCCTCCGTCCGACTCGCTCGTGGTTTTCGCGCCTTGCATCGTACTTTGCGTTTTGGAGTTCGCGTGTACGTTTCGGTCGGATTTGTTCCGGGTGCGTGTCGGTCGGTTGGATTCGCGTGTTTTTCCGGCCGGATTGCTGTTTTCCGTGCGGCTCGGTCGGTCGACTTGGTTTCGGTACGTGTCGGTCGGAGTTTTCACGCCTTGCATCGTACTTGGCGTGTCGGGCGCCACGGGTACGTGTCGGTCGGTATTATTTCCGGATCCGAGTCGGTCGGTGCTTTTTCCGGCCCGAATCGGAATCGACCCCAAAGTGTATGTTCTGTTGTTGAATGCAGATTAAAGCTTGCTGGATAAGTCAACCAATCCATAGAGTCACCGGCTTTTGTGTGGATGACGATGTCACAACTCAATAGATTCGCTGTGGCCATAATCTCGGCATCCGTTGCTCAGACTCTATCACAAGAGATGCCAGAGGTGTTTACATATTCATTCAAATCTTGGTTCAAATAGTCTTCATGTGGTGGATGATGTTAGCCCTGAGAAGGGAGTGGTTTAATCTGGCCTGGTGGGGTATGGTCTGGCCCAGTCTATTTCAAACCCCCGGGTAGAGTTTAGCCTAGGACACTTTATCCCCCCGGGTATACTCTGGCCTGGGCCAAACTATACCCGGGTTTAATCTCGGCAGGGGTATTTTTGGCCTGCTACACCTGCCCTGTTCCCAAGTCAACAAACACCAGTTTTATAGTCTCAAAGCACTAGAAGTTTCCGAGAGGCCCTCCTCTGCGCCAAGGAAACTTACTGGAGTTGGCCACTCTCCATGCAAGCATTCCAAAGCCAAAAGAGTTCTTAAGTATCCTTCTGTACTCCCACATTTTCCAGCCCCTTATCTTAACAAAGCTGAAAACAATCTAAAACATCCTTGAACGTGGATAGCCTAAACAACATGAGTAATCTTGAGGCCTGCCTGTGTGCGCAAAAGCTCAAGCTAGACAGAGTTAGAATTCAAGATGGCATGTCAAAGCCAATAGTAAAAACTTCATAATACTTCCCAATGTACAACACAATGCACATTTGTTCACCACTGCCTATAGCATCACACACTTCCTCTCCCAATGTACAACATAATGCACATTTGAGCACCACTGCATATAACACTACACTCCAGGACTAAGAAGTACATTCCACACCTCTCTCTCTCTCATGCTTTCAAATGCACATCCCACACATTCTGTTCCTGGAAAGGCTGTTCTACTGTGTGAAATCTTCAAGGAAAAAGGCACATGCAGGAAAAATGATGTACATTCAGGCTAGGGTAAAGTAAAACACCAAAAGTCAATTAAAATAATGTAGTCAAAAATCATCACGTGGTCCCAATACAAGGGAGTGCCTCTGGCACTACAAGCAATGAGTTATATTTTAATATTTTGTGATCTATAACATTTTACAAATGTAGGATTGAGTATTATAGTGTACCTTTAGCTGATGTTACATGTTTATGGAAACATTATAGGAGTGTTCTATTTTACACTTTAGCTATTATGAGGGGGAGATGTGTGATGATAAGCAGATAGTAGGGAATGTGACTGTGGGGAAGCTGATGACATCAGATAGAATGGAGAGAGAACTGGGAGGCAGAGGAGTTGGAGGGTGACAAGAGCTCAGCTGGAGATGTCCTATGGATTTGAATAAGGATATGAGGAAGAAAGCGTTTGCATATTGATTCTGCCTGAACGTTGTGCTAGGGAGTTTTTGCCTTCATTTTTCTCCCATTTACGCTGGGGAACTTCCTTCATCTATTTTCATCTACCAGCCAGGATCATGCCACTTTCACAGGGGGTAAGTCGCTGTACTGCCCAGCCACTGGGGACTCCAAATCCCAGAACCCCCTGCTGCATTGCCAGCAGTATGTAACCTACGCTACTTAAACGGCTCCCAGTCCTACTGCAAAGAACACGTGCGGGCCGTGCTCTGGTAAACCCTGGGCCAAGGGCGGGCCTGTCTACGCCCATCGGAGCCTGGAGGAGGCTGGGCTGGGACACCCATTTTGCTTTTTTTATATTTGAGGTATGTGCCTTTTCGCTCTGGTTTCACCATACTACTGATGGAAGTTTGCTGCAACGTTTAGTTTGTGTGTGAGATAACTATAATGGGGAAGAATAAAGTGGGAGGTGTTCCAAGCACTGCTATGCCCCCCCGTAACTACCTCGATTGACAGGATGATCCAGCGAGCTGTGAGTGTCATCAGTAATGAGAATGACCTCACAGAAGGAAGACTCTCCCTTACCTCAGTCAATAGGATGGGCCTGAAAAGTAAACCCCTTACTTCTCCATAAACCTGTTCTTCTGATGTTCCCTTAAATCCATCAGGTCAGTTTTCATTGCTTTCTCCTGTACATCCTGTACATCCTCCTGTGATATCTCACTTTCCTCATAGTCCACAACCTCGAGGAATGGCCAAGTGCTCAAAGCGAACGACCAGACCCCGATTAGTTGAAACTGCCATTCAGACCTCCCACTGTTCACTGTGTCCTGCTGCTGCTCCAGCTTATGTGCTGCCCAGACATTTACATCACCAGTGGTGAATAGGGAGGGTGATTTTGTACCGGATCCCTGTGGAACAAGCAGTCTGATTGAGGGCTCTTTGGACATAGTAATGGAGCTTTTGCAGGTCTAACTGGTGCCAGTTCTCATCCGACTGGATGCTATTGAACACTTGTTATTGGACCTCAAACATTCATGGGTTTATCTGGTCAGGGTTCTGGTGTGTCAGTCATGGCAAATTCGAGTGTGGAAGGGGTCTAAAGCTTACACCCAAATAATCCATCCAGGCACCCCTCCAGTCTAATGTCCACCTCAACACTTAGATCTACTCAAGATCCACCACGTTTGGGGCCTAATACCCTTGCTAAGCTAAATAGTCAATGTGGCTCCTTCAAACATATTAGCTTCAGCCAAGCTAAGGCTCATTCGAATCAAATGGTACAGGGCTCAGGAAATGGACAAAATCAAGGTGGTAGACATGTGCAACTGATAAAGCAGCCGGTGATAGGTCTCCCTCCTGCTTCCTATCCCTATGTGATAATTATGTCGGGATTACCACCTTTGCAGAAGGATCAAAAGGAGACACAAGAAGATCTGTCACATAGGTTGCTTTAGAAATTTTCCATCTTCCATGGTCAATAATATTTTGCTGACAAGGAGGGTGGGCTGTATTGGGGCAGGGCCGGCAGATCGGCCAGGAGATTGTATTATTGTCAATTTCAGATCATCTTTTCTGGTACAGAGTTTACTTTTTGGGCACATGAGCACCCAGTATGACAATAGTAACATTGTTCTTTTGCCTTTGGTCTATTTTTATAAACTAGACCCTCGGGTTGCCTGGGACAGTAACTGGGTGCAGAGAGAGGCCCCTATGTCAACAGTACCTATAGTGCAAAATACCCACAATGCCACTCTGTTTGGGATTCTGGCTCATAATTAGTTTGATGCATTATAGTATATAGACTGACTCAAAAGGGGGAAGTCTGGTTCTCATTCTGTTGTTGTTTGTGAGAGTGAGTGCTTGATTGAAGGTAGTAGAAACGTGGTCCTCAGTGGAAAAGGAGGTCTCTCTCGGAACCTATAAAACTCTTGGGGTATTGAGCTGGAATGTGGAAGACTTTGATTAGCTGATGAACATGGGATTAATTTGGTTAAATCCTGTGGGATTGTTTTTCTAAAACAGACGGGTTGTTGGGGGGACGGCTCTGCTTGATGGGTATGCAGCTTTTCATGTTAATGCCATACCCTCGCTACATTGTAGAGCAAAGGGGGGGGTTTGGTGACATTTGTGAGCATTGGTTTAGGATGTGATATAGAGCTAGTCCATTACAATTCAAGAAATATCTTAGGCATTCTTTTATCTTTCCCGTACAAGCTAATGGATTTGTTAACTCACCCTCAACGGATGAACCCCTGGAGACAGAGCTGCGAAAATTCCTGGAAGAATTCTTACCGGCCCGGTCATTTTCCCCTATGATTTTATTAGCCAGGGATTTAAACATACATCCATGCTCATTATGTGGTTCCACTAAGGGAGAGCATGACATTCTTGTAGATCTAGAGCAGGCACATTTCACTCATTCCCAACAAGGTGATATTTTGAATCTCATGTTATCAGAATTCAATCTTGTCAACCGTTTGCCTAAGGATGAGTATGATTCCCCCGATTTAGTCCCTTCATTTAAGGGAAGACGCTTTTGCTCTACTATTGATTATATCTGTGTGTCTGCTTGCATGTTGCCCTCTCTTATTAAATTTGAGACCAAATGGAATGCAGATAGTGTTCATAACCTGCTTATAGCAGAGTTTAAATGGTATGATTCTGGGGATAAGAATTCTAATATGTACAAAGAAACTCTTGTAACTAAGGGCCAGGGTTGCACAATAGGCCGGGGTAAGATTATTCCAGATGAGTTTCTGAGTGACTTGATGTTAAGATGTAGAACTGACTTCAAAGTTTGCCTTCGGTTGGGAACGTCTGATCAAGTTATCTTGGACTCATTCACAAATATCTGCAAAGAAGTGCAGACTGCCCTCACTAGGAAGGGAAGAAGAGTAGATAGGTCTGGCCCAATGTGGTTTGGTAACAGTTGTACAAAGGCCCGTAAAGATCTGATGAGGACCCTACACCAGAAACCAAGATCCAAAGAGGCAGTAAAGGAGGCTATAAGGCAGTATCATATGTCCTGCTGGAATTGGAAGAGCGCCCTTAAAATGGAAGCTTGGGAGCTGTTAACAGCTCTTGTATGTCGAGAGATATCTCGGCCTTCTGGGAACTAGTGAATTTGCCCCTCTTTACTGAGATATCTATTGCAACTCCTTTTTGATAACCACATACCTGTGTTCAGTCTCACTCAGAGTGCGAGAGGCGAAAGTTACGTTCCACTCTTCCTTTCCACACTTCTGTTATAGTACACCCCAAACCCCATACATGCTGGCATCAACAGTGATGGCATACTTCTTTCCTACACAGAACAGTCTCAAAGTAGGGGCCTGCACAATCTCTTGCTTAATGTTCTTAAATGCTGCTTGTTGTCTGTCCAACATACGTAACCTCATGTCTGAACAGTTCTCTAAGAGGTTCCATTTTTGTTGCAAAGTTCTCTATGAACCTGCTGTAGTATTCGCACATTCCAGCAAACAAAAGCAACTGCTTTTTAGTAGTAGGAGCAGGGGCCTTGACAATAGTGCCTACACTGGATTTTTTTGGTACTGCTCCATCATCAGACAAAGTCTGTCTCAGAAATTCTACAATTTTTTTAACATTTTGCATTTGTGACCATTGAGCGTTAGACCATGTGTCTCTAACCTGGAACACACTTCGATAATATGTTGTAAATGTTCTTCTTCATCCTTTGAAAATATTAAAATATTGTCCTGGAAACACTTAATATATTTGTCGATGTCTCTGAAAATATGGAACATGGCTCTCTGAAATACCGAGGCCGCTGAGGCCAAGCCAAATGGCATCCTTGTAAACTGATACAAACCCTGTGGAGTGATAAATGTGGTTAGGTTCTTGGATTGCTCAGCCGAAACGACCTGATGGTAAGCTGATCTAAGATCTACAGTAGAAAATATTTTTGCTCCCTCCAACATAGACAACACCTCATTAATGTTGGGCAAAGGATGGCAATCAATCAGTATATTTGCATTAAATGCCCTCAAGTCAACACATAAACGCCATTTTTGGTCAGGCCTTTGGGCCAAAATGATGGGAGAAACCCACTCAGACGATTCAATCTCTTCACTTTCTTGAATAGGTAACACTATACCCTTGTTGGTGTCTGCACCATTTCCGCATTCACACACAGGTTTGGTCTCACACGTCTCAGTAGTGTATGACAATTTACCTCTTGTCTGGCCCCAATTCCTTTTCAATTCCCTGCACACACGTGCAAAATGGCCTACCCGCCCACATTTGATGCACTCTCTGTTGAAGGCGGAGAATCTAGAAAGTGATTCTATGTGTGCACTACTCCCACATCTGTAGCATACTGCAGATTTTCCTACGTTATCAAATTATTTTCCACCTGTAGATTTATTCCCCAACAGACCAATTGGGATAGGCCCCCCCAGTACCATGTTGTCCAAACTTTTTGACCACGCACACATCTTCTGTAGTATTTGTACGTAAGTTATTGCTCTTTATAGCTGACATCCTCTTCTCGGATTGTTCCAACACCTTGGCTGTGGCAATGGCATCTTGCAATTTAGGATCACCCATGACCCACAACTGCTCTTGAATTTTCTTACTTTTAACATGCACTATAATTTGATCCCCAATCATCTCATCCGTAATATCGCCAGAATTTACAATGCATAGATAAAGCTCTTAGCGCAGTCAAAAAGCCATCAAATGACTCATCATCTTTTTGTGCCACTGTATAGAATTTGAACCTGTTCAAAGTCAAGCTAGTGGTAGGTTTAAATCTTAACTCCATCCGTAAAATAGCTTCCTTGTATCCCTCCATTTCATTTTGTCCTTCAGGTGGCCTAACCTGAGGTAGTGTTCTGAACACAACTTGGCCTTTTGAGCCAAGACAATGCAAAAAAATACTCTTTTTCCGTTCTGCCTCCATATGCTCACCGTCAATGGCTTTTATATATGTGAAAAATTCCTCCTTCCACCTCACCCATGGAATGGGGGGGCTCCCCTTTAGTTTGTAAAAATTAAGCTGGTGGATCAAACTGCATAGCTTATTTGTTATATAACTCGGTGAACTACTGTGAATAATGTTACTTAAAATGCAACTTAGAATTGCCAGGAAAAAGTTCCCCATATAGTAAAGAACTAAGGTTGAATAATGCAAAGTGCAGAAATAATCCTATTGTAACAGCTTAGAGAGTATATATAATGTTGATAATACTGACCAATCTCATAGATATTGTGAAAGCGCACCGCAATATTAACCATCGCAGCGTAGCGTGGCCAACGGCATCAACCTGTATCGCTCACCAGTAATAGCTTCCCTTAACCAAAATGGCTGCCATGCAGCGTGATGACAGAAGCACAGTACGTGGCAGCACTGTGAAAGGCCATAACGCGTCGTTATGCAGACAATGCGTAGTCATGATCAGTTACCATGTGCTTTCCACTGCCGCCTGAGTTGTTGCCGAAATGGAATGCGGCTGCAGATCTGTTGTGGAACTGCCAGCGGTAATCGGTGCTTTAGAAAGTAAACACCCTCCGTCAGACGCCTTCTTGTAGTAAATGCAGGAAAAATAAGCTTTGAGAAATTCCTTTTATGCATACATCCGCAGCTCCATCAAATCCATGTCAGCGCTGTTGCAAATCGTAGATGCAAATCCAGAAAATTAAAAAAAATACAAAAGAAATAGAAATTTCCATAATCCGTGGGTATGTGAGGTAATCCGCTCCTCTGCTGCAGAAGATGGCAGGGTAGCTCAGTAACTCGTCTCCATTTTTGCAGAGAAAAGGCAATCCAGGAAAGTAGAATATTTATTCAGAGCAGCACAGCATAACTTCTTGAAGACAGGACAGCAACTGTTTCAACTGAGTGCAGTCAAGAACACCCAGGATCAACATTCTCCTGGAATGCAGTGAACCAAGTCCTGTGCACACGTATAAGAGTTCTTAATGATAGTTCATCCAATCATGTGAACATCAAAGTCATTAAAGTTCCAAATGATCTGTTCTTTGTCTTTTATTCCATGTAACATCAAAAGCAACCAGCCAACACGTGTTTCGTCACAATGGGAAATATCCCGCGACTTCTTCAGGGCTGTACTTCGTGTGTGTAGATTTTTACAGATCACTCCACCGGTGATAATTCCGTCCCGGCTGGTCAAATGAAATAAAGGCTTAGTAGCTCCGCAATTGAGTTCAAATGGTGTATAACAAGGAAGCACCTATATAAGGGTGATCCTGTAGTGTGTGTAGATTGTTATAAATCACTCCGCCGGTTATAATTCCGACCCGGCTGGTCAAATGATTGAAAGCTCAGTGGCTCTGTGTTTACATAAAGTGGATAGCATCAAGGAAGCACCTCAATCCAGGCGATCCTGCATGGACCGTGCCGACTGTCGGGGAAGAGTACCTCTACGTAGTCCCTTTGATCTTCAGCGAGTGCGCTGAGGTATGCGGCGGTGACGGGTGCGATCTCTGTTCCGGATGTGGTCCACATCCAGAACAGAGATTGCACACTACGAAACCAAGTGCCCAGTTGGAGCCCCATTTGAAGCCCAAAAGAAAATATCCAGCTGCATTGTCTGCTACAGTGAAGGGTATGGCTGCACTGCATTTCTCCGGTACTGGGTCTTTCCAGTACACTGTGGACAGCGCCGAGGGGATGTCACAGCCCATGTTCAGCATGGTGTTGCGTGACTTCCTGTCAGCATTGATCCCTTACAAGGACAGACCTGTTCACTTCCCGTGGAGGGATGAATTGGCAGCTGTGAAGGGGGAGTTCTATGACCTGGGAGGCATTCCAAATGTTGTGGGAGCCATTGATGGTACCCACATTGCCCTCGTTCCACCACAGGCAAGTGAACACATCTATAGGAACCGCAAACACTACCACTCCATCAACTTACAAGTGGTATGCCAGGCGGATCAAATCATCTCACACGTGTGTGCAAGGTATCCTGGGTCGGCACATGACTCCTACATCTTGCGGAACAGCACCATACACCAATTGATGGCCAATCTGCACCCCGAGCGGGCCTGGCTTGTTGGTGAGTGGGCTGTGTCAATGACTGTGATGGATGTGTGACATGCTGCTCTCCCCACACATTCAGATCACACTGTTTGCCTGTCTGTCTCACAACTAGGTGACTCTGGGCATCCCAATCGTCCGTGGTTGCTGTCCCCACTGCGGAATCCAACAACGCCGGGGGAAGTCCAATACAATGATGCACATGGGAGGCCACATTGTGTGTTGGTGCGCACTTTTGGACTGCTGAAGTCAAGATGTAGGTGCCTGGGCCATACTGGTGGTGCACCTAAGTACTCACCACAGAAGATATGCCAGATGTTAGTCGCCTGCTGCATGCTACACAACCTGGCCATGCGCAGAAGGATCCCCCTGATTCTGGACGACGACGATGAACAGCAGCAGCCCCCCGCACCCAACCCACACATGCCCAGTGACGATGACAGTGGTGAGGAAGAAGGCCTTGACCAGCGACAACAGCTCATTGTCAACTACTTCCGTTGAGTGTAAGTGAACAATGAGCGACTATGACTGTGTCTGCGTGCCTTGCTGATGTCTAACAAACTTTGAGATCAGTTACTGGCATTTTGTACACATACAGGACTATGCGCGGGATTGGAGAACTTGGGCAGGCAGGGACTGAGCACCCAGAAACACCCATTAGCATAGGACCCAATTGCTATAGTGCCTCACTAGCTCTCCCACTCACTCAGGGATTTGCAAGCGCGTGTACACAAGTCGATAAGTTGCAGACAAGACACGCTTTGAAATGTGCTTTTTTTACTACAGTTGCAATACAGGCAACATACGTGCCACAAGAAGTTGAGAATGCATGAGTACATATACAGTTTCCATAGTGACACATCCATAACACATGAAGCAAGATGTCATATCAATAATCCCTCTGGACGAAGATCCACAAGCATATCCCACCACCCCTTGCTGGGAGGAGTTGAATGAGATGTCCCAGGTCTATGGGCTTTGCCAGCAGACCCATTGCTCAGCCAATATATGGTGAAATGTACATCCCATGTGCTGTGTCACTCACATCACTGGATGGACCACTCTCAAAGTGTGGGGCAACTAGCCCGCCTCCCCACGACATCTAAAAGGCACCTGTGTCCTCTAGCAGCAGTGACACCTTGTTGAGTGGGAGTGCTAGGGCCTGACCAGAACAGAATGACAACGGACAATCCCCTCCGACCACGGACAGAATGTACAGGCAGTGCTCCTGGACCCCGCAGAGAACAAGTTCTGCAGACACTTCTCATGTGACAGACAAATACTAATGTACTTGCAAAACGACTACGCCATGTGAATTTCGTGCACTACAGCTGCGCGATGGAAGCCGGGCTCATGCCAGTCGACAATGTCCATGCCGGTCAGATGACCGCCTCCCCGTTGCTCAGGTCTGTGGTACCAAGCGAAACAGACCGCAGAGGTCAGCAGAGTCAAAGCAAATGCAGATAGGGCAAAAGTCAGAGAGCTGAATGACAATTCCTGTTAGTAGGTGTGAAAAAGTTAAAAGGACATTGAATTAGTCACCAACGGTTCCTGTTGCTGTTAGGTAGTTACGAATCCAAGAAGGCACAGGTAGCCTCGAAGGCAATCAGTTCCAAAAGACATCCAAATCATCTCCAGCAAAAAGGACCGCCATCCAATCCAGCAGTATGAAGGAACAGATGTGCTCCTCGCACCACGAGGATGAAAGGAGCATCCCATGGCACCCGGTCGATAGGTTCGATGTAGGCATGGCACAGGAGCCTTTGCGCAAACGCACAGGCGCAGCTGTCAGCCTGTCTGACACATTGGAAGGCATCCCACAAACGTGTATCACCGGAGCAGTCCTGATCATGGACCAACAAAGGACTCACCCACAGCTCATGATCCAGGGCAGCAAGGGATGTGTTGGAAAGGCAGACATCCAGGGACCACTGAAAGGGGCATCTTCGGCAGTAGAACACAGGCTGCACGCAGGTGAAATAGGCATAGCGGAAGGTTAGCCTATAACTGATGCGTAGCACAGCTAATGGGACACATCCAAAGAGCTGCATGCGATCACGGTACAGTTGCAACTGACCCTGGTTCGACTGGACCACAGGACGGGCAGACATGGCGTGAGAGCACTCTTAGACCAGCGCTCAGCTGTTCAGCCATGAGTAGTGTTTTCAAACCGCTAAATGCAGTCTGGAAATTGGAGGAATGACACCCAGTAGAACTGCAGAAATCGCATGAAACGAAGGGACAAGGCCAGAGTCCACATGTTTTAAAAAAGTGTGCAACGTCCTTCAGTATCAGAGGCTTTTGATGATTCTTGTGTCAGTCCCCCAGAAAAAAGTGGGAGTGCCGTGTTCAGCAGTGACTGAATCGCGCGGGACAGTCAAGGCACCTGGAATTCGAAGGTCTCAGGGCTGATGTGGGAGCGACTACTTGTTGAAACAGAAGCCCATTGTGCCTGCACACTTATTGAAGTCCGCTTTCGCTGTGGGAATGTGAGGCCACAAATGGATATCCACAATCACATATGGGGGAGTGAGGAGGACATTGCTACAGCAAGGAACACGGCGTGCAACAGTTCCCTATATACGTGATGCCTGCCCTGTGACCGCAGCACTTGTGCCCATTCAGGAGAAGATAACTTTGTTTGTAAAACAGATTTAGCGTGGGTATGTTGTCAGGGACTGGTGTACATGTGTGTAAACATGCATAGACCGTACATGTCACTTGAAAATCCCTGTGCAACAGTACTTGAGTGTTTGAATGCGACAATGTCACCATCGTCCACATGACAGGATGTGTTGTGATGCTGGCTCTTGTGGGCACACTGCTAAGGATTTCATTGTTCTGCGCTGTGTGATCTGTGACAACTTCCGTCATGTCCATGATGATGTTATTAGGGGGATGTGAGCACACTGCTTCACCTCCCAGCACAGTTCACCCCTTGGCATTCTGGTAAATGCAGTTCAGTCATGATGCTTACTTGTCATGTGACTGAGGTGTTTCACCTGAGTTGGGCAGGGAGAGGTACAGAGACCCGAGTGGAATCTGGCAGCTTCCTCAGCAGACACCGATCACAATGTATCTGACCCCTACTGATGTGGGAGGATAACGCGACACACATGTGTCTAGAGATTCACAGCACTGACCTGCACCAACCTAGGTGACACACGACAACGGTAACAGAAGTAAGCTTTTCAACTGGACTGCATTCACCAGGATGCTAAGGGCAAAACTGTGTTGGGAGGTGCAGTCGTGTGCTCCAGTCCCCCTGCTGTCCATGTTGATGGTGTTTGACGGTGTTGTCTGTAATGCATATTGTACAGTATTGCCTCGTGGTGTGCTTTTGCGGTTATTGCATAATATGGCAACGCACTGTTGTTTCCTTGTGTCTTCCCAGGTACTTCCACTCTCTCAATGGATTTTTGCTTTTACATATTCGGATACATTGCAATGTGAGTCAACATGCCACTTACTGTGATGAGAATGCTCTTGACACGAAGGCATACTGTTGTGAGTTGTGTTTATTTTGCGATGTGTGACAGGTGAGGGGTGAAGTAGGAGGTGATGGTACATGGATAGTTAGAGTAGGACACACAATGGTAGAGTTCCAAAGTCCAAGCGAACACTCCCATCCTTGTGGCAATGTGGTTTGGTATTTACAACGACAGTCAATGCTCGGTGTTACAGTGGTGACATCAGCGGTTGCTCCGAGAACTGGTACGGCACGGTGCTGTGCCACGTGATCCTGATGGGGTCTTTTTCGGACGCCCCCTCTGCCGTTTGGCCGGGGGAGAACCTGCTGCATGCTCAGAGGTGTCTGAAGATTTGCCGTGGTGTGACTCACCCCTCCCTGTGGCCGCTGCTTGACCCGGCCCTTGAGGTCACCCCACTGCTTCCTGATGTCATGCACAGTGCATAGGGTGGTCCCTGCGGCATTGACTTGGCTGTGGATCCTTGCACACATGTTATGTTATGTTATGTTAGCTGGGTATTTGTAAAGCGCCCAGCTACTCAGTTGAGTGTCCCGGCGCTGACGACATCTAGGCAGGGCTGACGGGAGACGCTGCTCCAATGGAAGCCTATTGCTGAAATAGCCAGGTTTTCAGAGCCTTTCTAAAAGTAAAAAGATCCTGCATCTGTCTGAGGCCCAAAGGTAGGCTGTTCCACAGTTTGGCTGCATGCACCTGGAAGGAGCGACCTCCTGTTCGAGCGCGGGTGAACTTGGGAATGATAGCCTGCTGCAAAGAGGATGACCTCAGAGTACGGCTAGGATAGTAGAACTGTACTCTTTTCCTGATATAAGAGGCACCTGTACCGTGAAGAGCTTTAAAGGCTAGAACGCCCGTTTTAAAACTGATTCGCTTACGGATCGGCAGCCAGTGCAGGGCTTTCAGATGGGGCGACATCCGTGTTCTGGGGCCGACCATAAGAATCGCCCTGGCCGCAGCATTCTGAGCCACCTGAAGACGAGAGAGTAAATATTCAGGTAGTCCCGTGTACAAAACGTTCACATAGTCCAGCCTAGATACTATCAAAGCCTGGACTACAGTTTTCCTGTGACTGACTGGGAGAAGGGGCAGAAACTGCTTGAGCATTTTGAGCATGCCGAAGCATGCCCCTGCTACAGTTTGAACCTGATTTTTCATGGACAGGTTGTCATCCATTTTGACCCCTAGATTTTTGACTATCTTGACCGGGGATGTAGGAGGGGACATATCGGCCGGCCACCAGTCACGCCACACCTCGCAAGGGGAGGAACCAAAAAAAATGATCTCTGATTTCTCAGTGTTACACTTCAGTTGGTTCCTTTGTAGCCAGGAAAACACCTCCGATAGACAGGTGTTAATCAAGTCCCCTCTAAAGACATCGTCTTTGTCGCAGGTAAAGAGCAACTGAGTGTCGTCCGCATATGACACTATTTTTGCTCCGTGGGTCTCTGCCAAAAAAGCTAAGGGCGTCATATAAAGATTAAAAAGTGTCGGACTTAAGATCGAGCCCTGTGGGACCCCCGCCTGCATATGGGGGATGGGTGCAGCAAAAGGTGGAGACCAAACCGCTTGCTGACGGTTTTGTAAGAAAGGGGTGAACCATTGGAGTACCGTGCCCCCGAAGCCGCACTCCTGGAGTCTCTGCAGGAGTCGGTCGTCGGGGCACGGTATCAAAAGCCGCCGATAGATCCAATAGTATCAATACGGCCTTACCGCCTTTGTCCGAGGTTTCTTTAATAACCTCGGAAACTTCCAGAAGTGCCGTTTCCGTGCTCAAACCGGCCCTAAAGCCAGACTGACTTTGATGGAGCACGGAATTAGTTTCGACATAGGCGGAGGTGACAAAATGCACATATTTTTCCAAGGTCTTAGTGAAAAAAGGAAGGAGGGATATTGGTCTATAGTTAGAGGCAATCTCAGGATCAGAAAGGGGCTTTTTCAGTAGGGGAAGAATCTTTGCCTTCTTCCACCTGTCAGGGACTTGCCCCGACTGAAGTGAAGCATTCAAGATTCTATTCACCGCCGGATTAATTATCTCCGCTATAGATGCCAGAACTTTTGCCGGGCACGGATCAGAAGGTGAACCGGATTTTAGAGATTTCATCAATTCTAAAGATTAAGGACAGATCTCTGCCATGGATACGAGGGAGGAGACATTCCAGGCAGTCACCCTGAGCCGGGGACTGCCCGGGGAAAGAGTCCTGAATATTTTTAATCTTTTCGTAAAAGTAAGAAGCCATAAGGTTCGTCCATGCTTCAGTAGGGGTAAAAGGTCTCTCCACTGCACTTGGCGAAGAGAACTCCTTTACGATCTTAAATATTTCTTTACTTTTATTGGTAGCCGACTCAATTTTGGCGGAGAAAAATTTCTTTTTCTCCTCAAGTACTCTGTTAAAATGAGACTTCAACGCCTGTTTGTAGTTTATTTTATCCTTATTGTCAAAATTCTTGCGCCACGCCCTCTCCAAGCGTTTGCAACATCTCTTACTGTCCCTAAGGGCTTCAGTAAACCACGGGGCTGATGCCCTGGCCCCCTTAGCTGAGCGCAATGTAGGGGGAGCAAGCTCGCAGACGCAGAGCTGGAGCCAGTCTTCCAAATAATCTACGTCATTTTCAAGATTCCCACTAAAAGGAATTGGGTTGTTGCGGAGGGCTAAGCTCAATGCCTCAGGCGTGATTAAATGAAAGGGTCTAAAGCTGCTCGGGCGAGACTTCCCCTGAGTCTTGTGCGCAAGTAGGGTGTGTTGGACCAGGTGCCCAGACAAATGTGGTTCTACCCTGATTGTCTCGTCTACCGTCACTCTCAACTCTGAGTCAGTGGATTTGGGCATTGTCTTGAGGGGCATGGTGCAATTTAATGAGGGGTGCAGGGTGCAAGGTAGTGGTGGAGATATGTGAAGTGTATGAGGTGTGTCCTGTCTCTCTGTCTCGGCTTGTGGTGTGCAAAGGATGCTGGTCCAGGAAGGGGTTGGTTTCATACTGTGGTATGTGGGTGTGTCCACATGAGTGATGACATCCAGATGTCTCTTCCATACTGCGCATTGTTTTCTTTACCAGGAGCAAGTTGTGGTGTATCATTGTGGCGTGTGTGTTGTGATTGAGGGCGGCAGGGGGTACAGTCACACTTCGGGCATTGTTGTGAAGTTGGTTCCATCCGCCATTCATTTGGCCTATGTGCGTGCGCGGCGGTCGGACGCAGTGCTCGGTCCGCCAGCTCTGCATTCTCATCGTAATTAGCCATGCGGTCATGCCGCGGCAGGAGCGGCCTTTTCAAGCCGTTGAACAGCTTTCCCCGTCCGCCGCAGTCAGATTTGCAGCTTTTCCCACCGTGGTGGATGGTCTTTTGTGACATCCGTCCGCCGTGGTGTGATTTTGCGTACATTGCATCGTAATTTGGCCGACGGAAATGCCGCGGGTCATGCGGGAGGTATTTTTACGACACCATGGAGGACGGAAGACTTTTCCGTCCGGCATCGTAATCGGGCCCTATACTCAAACAATTTACAGAAAATTATTGTCCCCAAAGAATCATAATAGACTTTGAGCAGGCAATGATTCAATCCATCCTCAAACTATGCCCACACACTGCAATACAAAGTTGCTATTACCATTTTCATCAGAGCATATGGAGGCACCTACAAAAATTTACTTTGAGCATCGATTATTCAACAAATAGACAACTTTGCTTATCAAATTAAAAAATTAATAGCCCTGGCCTATGTCCCAAATACTGAAGTAGCCAATCACTACAACTTACTTATAGAAAGTCCTTTCCGTCAAGCTAATGAATCAAAATTAAGTCCCTTCCTAGACTACTTCGAAGACACCTGGGTGGGAAGGTTACATACGTCAGGGCACCGTAGACAACCTAAATTTCAAATCCCCTGGTGGCACGTATACGCCAGTACTGTGGCTCAAAAAGCCAAAACAAACAATGCGGTGGAAGGATGGCATAATGTCTTCCAAGCCACAATAGGAAGGGGACAACCAACACTACACAAACTAATTGAAGCAATTTAAAAAGAACAGAGCTACCAAGAACTCAGACTAGAGCAATCACTAAGTAAAATAGGCCCTAAACTAAGCAAACAAACTAAAACCATGTACGAATACCTGCAACATAAAACTAAGTTGTATCCAACTACACAAGGTCTAGAATACCTAGACATAATTGCTACATCAATTCTTTAAACTAAACAAAATACTAAACATCATTTAAATCTTACAACTATAAAACATATAAACAACATAATTTGTTTTTTAATTAATAATTATTATGTCATAAAATTTAAAATATAGCACAAAATTATATGACATAATATAAATATTAAATAAAAAAAGAAACAATGAAAAAATAGATACATTTCCCACCCATAGTAAAAAAAAATAATACTTACAGTTATGTAGCAGTAGAAAATCCTCGAAAACGATAAAATCCACAACAAACCAATTAAATTCAAATCCATTGGATAACAAAGCCCCAAAAAAATGCCAAAATACAACTGTACAAAAAATCCTCTTAATAACGAAACCCTCAAAAACCCGAAAATAGTTCAGAAAAAAACGCTCCAACAACCCGGGAAAAAATAGGAAATGTAAAGTAACCTGTTATCAAACAAGAAATAACATTTTCCTTTACTTAAAAAGAAAGCGCGTCAGTAAATCCATCCGTTCACCAAAGACAACACCTGTAAAGAAAAAAGAAAACAACACCCGCCCACAACACAAATACAAACCCACAAGCATTAATATCAACATTAACCCGTTCCGTGCTTATGACGGAACCACGCCGTCATGAGCCACGGGCGCCATGTCCTCATGACGGCGTGGTTCCATCATGCGGCTGCCGCTCGGCCCACGCGCGATTAATTCCCCGCCTGTGCGGGCGAATTAATGAGCGGGCGGGGCTGTGACGGAACCACGCCGTCATGAGCACACGCCGCCCGTGGCTCATGACGGCGTGGTTCCGTCACAAGCATGGCGGCACCGCGCTCACCCCCCACCCCCCCCAGCGCCGCAGTGGAATTACCGCCACAGCCAAGGGGTTAAATACACAATAATACATTTAATAAACACATAACTAACACTACATAACATTCTAATTATATTCATCACTACATCAAACTCATAAAACACTAAACTACCAAAACAATACCTAACTACACCAAAAACGATCAAATAATGCCCTCACAAATCTATTTACACTACTACTACCTTACCCCTACCCTAAAACTAACTTAAAAGTATATAAAATGAAACTTACCTGGAAGGACGAAAAGCAGCTCCCAACCGCAAGGTTCCGTCTTCCAAAATGACCTAAAAACGAAACCGATAGACAGAAAAGTGAGGAAAAAGGAAAAAAATGGCTGCATAACTGAAATGAAAAAAAGACTAACTCCTCATAGAAAACAATGGAAAATAAAGAAAAAAATCTTAAAATTAATATGTATAACTTTATGTATTGCAATGTTATTTCCCAATGTTTAAAATAAATTTAAAAAATATATAAAATACACATTAATTGTTATATTATTCAAAAAAGCTAAGGGGCCGATTACGATGGCGGACGGAAAAGCCTTCCGTCCGGTGTGGTCGCGGTATAAAACCGCCCGCATGTACCGCGGCAATTCTGCCGGCAATTCTGCCGGTCAGATTACGATGCAATGCACGTAAAATCCGACCGTGGCGGATGGAAATCACAAAAAAAACGTCTGTAACGGTCGGAAAAGCTGAAAATCCGACTGCGGCGGACGGGGAAAGCTGTTCAGTGGACTAAAAAGGCCGCTTCTGCCGCGGTATGACCCCACGGCTAATTAAGATGAGATTGCGGAGCTGGCGTAACGACCATTGAGTTTCGACCGCTGCGGTTGCGCTTAGGCAAAATAAATGGCGGTCACGCCCCAATGATACCCCCCAACTCTTTTCTGATAATGAAAGCCAAGGTCAGCATGGAAGATACACCTGGTAGTCATCACTCCTGTGGACTCACCCACATAGCACAGTATAAAACCAACCCCTCCCCTGACCAGCATCATAGAGACAGAGAGAGAGAGACAGCACACAAATTCTGCAGACAGAACACATTACACAGCACACCACCACTTCTCATCCACACACCTGACACATCTCACATATCTTCACCACCACCTTGCACCCAGCACTTTTCACTCATTTGCACCATGCCCCCCAAGAAAATGCCCAAATTCACAGACACAGAGTTGAAAGTGATGGTAGACGAGATAATTAGTTTAGAACCACATTTGTTTGGGAACCTGGTCCAACAGATCCCACTTCTGAGGAAAAATCAAATGTGGGGAAGGATCTACAACAAAGTCAATGCAGTAGGGACCACCCTGCGCACACTGCGTGACATCAAAAAGTGGTGGACCGACCTCAAGAGCAGGGTCAAGGCTCAGGCCCAGAGGAACCATGAGGCAGCTCAAAGAACTGGTGGCGGCCCTACAATTCCACCACTAACATTCACCGAATGGGAGGAGAAGGTGCTTGCCATACTGCATCCCGAGAGTCTCACAGGAATAGATGGGGGAATGCAGACTGGTAAGTACCAACAGAATTATCACATCACACTGCAATGTACTGTCGTGCACAACAATTGAGCCTCAATTCCCAGATTAAATCAAACTTATGTAGAATGCACGCTTTCAAAATGAATGTCTCACATGGCTGGCATTTCCTTCCTCTGCTTCACCTTACAGTTAGGTATCCATCTTACTGGGGAGTGGGTTGTTGGGCCCTGAGAGCAAGACCACAACTCCCACAAGGCCCTCTGTCTTCCCTCCCAAACAGCATGGAGTCCCCTCCCCACCCCACAGCCATGTGGCAGCCAGCTCCCTGCTCTGCTTCACCTTACAGGTAGGTAGTCAGCTCATGCAACTTGGCCTCCTTCCCAAACAGCATGGAGCCCCCTCCCCACCCCACAGCCATGTGGCAGCCATCACCCTCAACAGTGCCTTCTAACAGGTAGGTATCCATCTTACTGGGGAGTGGGTTGTTGGGCCCTGAGAGCAAGACCACAACTCCCACAAGGCCCTCTGACGTTCCTCCCAAACAGCATGGAGTCTCCTCCCTGCCCCACAGCCATGTGGCAGCCAGCTCCCTCCTCTGCTTCACCTTACAGGTAGGTAGTCAGCTCATGCACCCTGGCCTCCCTCCTAAACAGCATGGAGCTATATGACCACCACATCCCGCACTTGGTAGCCAACTCTGTAAAGCTCCATAAGTTGTAGCCAGTGCACACACAGCTAATCCCATTTAGAGGTCACATGAATCACAGTGTCAATGATGAAGTCACATGTAACTGCCAAGCAAAGCCCAAGAACGCAATGGGCAAAATCCAATTTGCAAGTCCCATTGTCTCAAAGCATAAAGGCTCACATCAACACAACACATGCATGGAGACTCAGTCATAGCTCACAAACCACATGATGCCAGTACAAAAATAAGCCCGGGGGGAGACCTCCGCTCCGCCCGCGGAGTGTGCGGAGATTTACCTTCTTCGCGTTCAGCGGAGAACACGGAGAAGGCAAATCTCTGCACACTCCGCAGCGGAGCGGAGTTGGCCAGCCCCCGCCTCTACCCCCCTATTAACAAGTAATTCGACATTAATTAAAAGTAAATTAAAAACCACTTACCTGAACTGCGGCGTCCCCGGGCTGCCCTCCTCCTCTTCCTCGCCATCTGGGTAATCCTTGAGAAAACTGCACATGCGCGGGAGCGCGCACATGCGCAGTTTTCTCAAGGATTACCCAGATGGCGAGGAAGAGGTGGAGGGCAGCCCGAGGATGCCGCAGTTAAGGTAAGTGGTTTTTAATTTACTTTTAATTAATGTTGAATTACTTGTTATTAATAGGGGGGTGGAGGCGGGTGGCGGAGTTCCACGGAGTTTGTTCACAACACCGTGGACCTCCCCGTAGCCCCGCTATGCCCAATACGCCTAGGGTTATACAAAAAGCCCAACAGAAATCATGACTTTGCGGCATAGCAGACAGATACTTACTGAAAAGTCTACAATATCCTAGCATAAACTGAAGTGGATAAGCAACAAGTTGGTACATGAGGACATGTCCTTGGAAATACAATATCTGTACATATGTAAGTGTTGGTATCGCCATGTCACATCGCTAACAAGCAATGTATGTACCTCTACATCATGTTTGACTGCTGACAAACTGTTAAGAATGCCAAGTAGTGCCAATGTCAAAAGTTTGGTTAGCTCAAATGAAATGTCCAAAACATGATCATCAAAGCTGTGTTGTGTACTGAACATGCTGACAATATAACCTCTCTTCAACAGGTGATTCACTATCAACACCTGGCGACACTGAGATCAACGGGCCGAGCCAGTCTCCCCCCCAGGAAGGTGACCTCTCGGATGCTGATTCTCTCCGTTTATCGGACGAGGAGGACAAACCAGGCCCCTCAGGCTTGGCCAGGCAAGCTCAGTCTCAGAGCCTCCCTGTCCCCCCTCACCACCACCACCACCACGACTCTAACAACAGCAGCCACAACGCTGACCCCTGCAACAATGACCTGTGTGTCAGCCACCTCCACCATCACCACCGCTGCCTCCAACAATGTTCCTGTGGCAGTTGTCACCAATACCACCAGGCAGCCCGGGGATGCTGGGGACAGTGTGCGGGGCATCGACAGCAAACGCCACAGGTCCGTGTCTGCAGGGCAGGTGGGAGGGCAACTGGGGGACAGTCACAGGAGGACACTGAGACTGAGGCCCTGGCCACCATGAACACAGTCCTTGGTGCATACCAACAAAACCAGGGACAGATGGGCCAGGCCGTGGAAGAACTGCGGGAACTCTGCCTACTGTAGAGGTCCATGGACACACGTTTTGGGACAAATAGTGGAGTACATGGGCCAGCTTGTGGGTGTTCTGAGGGACATTCATGCAGCTCAAATAGCTGCCCCCCCCCCCAGTGGCCAGCCTGATGATACTCACAACACCTCAGCAGCGGCCACAGGGATGGTTGCGTCAGAAGACACAGACTCCTCAGACACCTCTGAACATGCAGCAGGTTCCCCCCCTGCCAAACAGCAGAGGGGACGTCCAAGAATGACAACGGGAGGATCACGTGGCCAAGCACCTCGCAAAAACAGTTCTAGGAGCCACCGTTGATGTCACCAGTGTTGCATAAAGCATTGACTTTGTTGTATATCCGATCCCACCTTGCCACATTGATGGGACTTTTCTGTTGGACTGTGGAATTCCATCATTGTGTGTTCTACCCTAATTATCTATGTACCATCACTTTCAACTTGAACACTCACCTCTCACTCACGTTGAAATAAACACAAATCACACTCCTATGCCTTTGTGTCAGTACCATGTTTGTCACAGTAAGTAGTATGTTAACTACAATTGCAATGTACCACAAGCTTTGAATGCGACAATCCACTGAGAGGGGGGAGGAACCTGGAACGACACAAGCAAATAACAGTGAGTTGTCATATGATGGCATGACAGCTAAAACACACCACTAGTCAACACTGTACAAGATGCATTCCAGATAACACTGATCAACCCCATCAACATGGACATGAGGTAAGTTGAAAAAATAACACAGCGCTGCACAAAGTAACCCTTAGCAGTGTGCCAACAACAGCCAGCATCCAAACACATCCTCAAAGTTCGGCCCAGAACAACAAAGCGCACAGACCCAGTCCTAGTTGCTCAAAGCTAACTTACACTCAATGGAAGTAGCTGGCGATGAGCTGTTCACGCAGGTCAAGACCTTCTTCCTCACCACTATCATCGTCACTGGGCATGTGTGTTGTTGCAGCGGGGTGCTCTTGCTGCTTATCATCGTCCTGAATCAGGGGGATCTCTTTACGCAAGGCCAGGTTGTGTAGCATGCAGCAGGCTACTATTATCTGACACACTTTCTGGGGAGAGTAGAGTAGTGCACTACCACTTTTGTCCAGACACCGAAAGCTGGACTTAAGAAGTCCAAAAGTGCGCTCCACCACACGACGTGTTCTCCCATGGGCATAATTGAAGTGGACTTCCCCAGGCGTACTTGGATTCCTCAGTGGGGCCAGCAACCACGGACAGTTGGGATACCCTGAGTCACCTAGTTGTGAGAAACACAGACCAACAATGTAATAGAAATATGTGAGGAGAGCAGCATGTCACACATACACCACACTCATTGACACAGCCCACTCACCAACAAGCCAGGCCCGCTCTGGATGAAGATTTGCCATCAACTGTGGGATGATGCTGTTCCGCAGTATGTATGAGTCATGTGCCGAACCAGGATATTTGGCACACGCGTGGGATATGATCTGATCAGCTTGGCATACCACTTGCACATTTATGGCGTGATGATGCTTGCGGTTACGGTAGATGTGCTCAGGTGCCTGTGGTGGAACAAGGCCAATATGTGTACCGTCAATGGCTCCTACAACATTTGGGATGTGTCCAAGATCATAAAAATCCCCCTTCACATCTGCCAATTCATTTCTTCTTGGAAAGTGAATGTAGCTGTCCTTGTAGGTCATCAATGCAGATAGGACATCACGCGACACCATGCTGAACATAGGCTGAGACATCCCACCGGCGATGGCCACCGTGTACTGGAAAGACCCAGTGGCAAAGTAATGCAGTGCAGCCATCACCTTTACTGTTGCTGTCAATGCTGCTGGATATGTTTGCTTAGGCTTCAAATGGGGCTCCAACTGAGCACATAGCTCTCGCAGGGTAAGGCGATTCAGTTGGAATTTCTTGATGATGTCGACATCCTCCATCATCTCCAGGTCTGGGATAGGGTGATTGATAGGTGGTCTCCTCCTACGTACTCTGGCAGGAGACACATGTAAAAATGAGTCAAAGATGAGATGTGGGAAACAGCTTAAACAATGACTCACACAACCACAACATTGACCGGACTCTTGAACACGTGTAATGCACAAGTGACATGCATACACACCGTGATCTTCTGTAGTCATTCTAATAGCCAGGGTGTACATACTAACTACTACAAGATCAAAATAAGTCGATGTCTATGGCATATGGTACACTGCTACATCATGTGTACCCAGCCCTGTGGGTAGATGACACAGCATATGTGGCTAACAGCAACAATGCCGACTTGTATGTCACTGCTGTCACAGCACGACCTCAACCTACAGTCCTACACTACACAACATCATCATGAAATAAGGTCAGTTAGTGTAAGATGAACAACAATACATGAATATGCAGCACAGTGGACAGACATATATGCACATTACGTTGTCAGTCCATCGTGACTGTGGGAGGAGTTTGTGTTACTGACATTGCCATGTTCAGCAAAATGAAACACAAAGACACATGGAATGTGTATACATGCACACATGGCTGAAAATGACAGGTGATGTCGGACAGACCGATGTCTCTTTAACACATGTGCACTACTATGACGTATGTTAAAAATATACAGGCAATGGCAGCAAGGGACACTGTATGCCACACCACTACGTGTGTTGAAAGTACTAGTGGTTACAAGTATGTCTGATCTCCGTACAATGGACACCTGTAATGGGAGGCAACATCACTGGCAACAGGTGTGTGAGGGCATCACGATCTGAAATTCAGATCTCCCAGCGACTTAATCTCCGGCCAGGCAGCACCCATTAGTGCACCGGCTTGATAGAGGAACGATCTCCTTTCTGTGATATACTTGCTGCTCCATTGATGCCAAACATCACACATAGGAATCTCAGAATGGAAAATGTATATGTGAGAGAGTCTGTGTAGGTGGCCGATTTCAAGCTCATGGTGTAGAGCCTTGTTCCCCCTGATCCCTGAGTGCATGCAATGAAGAATTAGCCATTGCGTGGTTTACCAGTAGTACAGTTAGACTGATGACTTCATGAAATCTCATTTTCGGCACACATTCCCTGTGCCATGTCCTCGATAAGTTCATTACGCGTACATATGTACATTAGTGAGATGGTACCTGTCGATTGGGCAGAGGGTACTGATTATGGGGTGTACTGATTCGACAGGGATACTATGGAGATGAGCCCAGTATGCACAAGAGTACAAGGCCTGTAACTGTCTAGATTAGTGTGAAATAACCTCTCACATCTGAGAAATGTACAGTGGACGTCATCCTTCTTCTGGTGTCATTATGTGTAGACTCGCTCACGTGTATGCACTGTGTACTGACACACAATGCACCACTACAAAGTGTTAATAAGGTCTCCTCTTGTCTCCCATACCTACAGCTCAATGTCCATCAGCGGCAGGCAATATGGAGGGCCATCACCCGCAAGGTGCAGGCCCTAGGGCTCTCTAACAGGCGACATAACCACTGCCACAAGAGGTGGGATGACAACTTCGCAGAAATGGCACTAGGCCTGGTTCCTCGGAGTGGTCGTTTGGTGCGCCAGAGCATGACCCCACCATTGGCCCGCATCCTGGCAGTGACACAGCCAGAGCTGGATGGACGCTTGAGGGCCCAGCAGCAGCAAGTTGAGGGTGAGTATAGTACAAAGTGTGATGTTGCGCATGAAAGACTGCACGAATCCCAGCCCTGAGAAAGGCAGGAACCTCTGAGTTGTCTGTAGTGTGGTGTAATAGCTTCTAAGTAGACTCATTGGTAAGTGCAGATATTCTGCACCTGTACAATGTCTGCATTGTCATGTAGCCAGGTTTCATCAACATCAGTGTCAGTCTCTGAGGCATCAACTGGAAGTGAACATCAGTGAGCATCATGTCAGGGGGCATTTCGAGATTGATGTTGTGCACTTCCATCTAATTGATACATCTACAGATTGTGATCCGGCCATTTTACTGAATCGTGTCTCTGTCTCTAACAGGATCTACCGAGGTCAGGGAAGGAGAGGGGCCAGAAACCGTTGGGGAAGCTACTGGCATCACTGCTCCCCGGGACTACAGTGACACTGAGGGGACCAGGGCATCGGAGGGGGACAGGAGTGCCCTGGAGGAGTCAGCTCCAGAAACACCTACCTCCACATCTTCACAGTCCAGCGTTGACTCCTCGGTGTTGTCGGGCAAAGGAAGTTCTACCTCAGCTTCGTCATCCGCCACACCCCGTCCTGTGTCCACCCTCCCTGATGCCCCCCAACTGGTATCCGTGCCCGCTGCCCTAAGAAGGGTAGAGTCTCTTTCCCCCCCGGGCACCGCTGCTCCAGCCCCTGTGTCCCCTGCTGCCCTCAGTGTGGAGGCCATAGACATCTTGCGGCAGGTGTCTGTGGGGCAGACTTTGCTCCTGAATGCCCTCCAGGATCATGGCAACAAGTTGTCACAGGTTGTTGCATTCATGGAGGGCATTCATTCGAACGTTGGTGGCTTGCACAGTACTGTCCAGTCTTTGGCCTCCACACTGACGGCAGCCATTCTGCAGTCACAAGCTCACATTCCGTCTCCTGTCCCTTCCGCAACCACCCTGCCAGTGACCACCCCTGACTAGAGCACACACACACACCAGAGCAGTCAGGCACCAAGTCATTGCCACGCAGCACATGAAAACAGCAGTCCAAGCGACAGACACGAGACATCATCCCCAAGGCACACAAGGAGCACACATGCCAGCCCCACCACAAGCACATCACAGGACACTGAGAAGCAAAAACACAAAAAACATGCATCCACATTGCATACCTCACATTCCTCGCACTCCAAGAGCCCTCCCATCCCCAAACCTGATCCTAAATCCGCACAGGAACTTGCACTAGCTGCCATGGACCTGGTGCCTGCCACAACTGCCCCCCCCCTTCAGAGGGCTGTTGTGCCCAAGACTTCCACTCCCACCCCCACCTTCCTTAGGAAGCATGGACAGAAAAGCAGTGAGGTAGTAGTAGCTCCAAAACAGGGGAAGCAGGGTAAAAGGCCACCCCCCCCCCCAACAGGGCCGGACTGGCTACCGGGCGTTTTGGTCGGCTGCCAAGCTGGGGCCCGATTTTACTGCCGTGGGGGCTGATTTATGGTGATGGGGACCTGCATTTTCTTCTAAGTAAAGAAAGCAAAACAAATGGTTTAAAAGCATACTTTAAAACCATTTGGTTTTCCATTCTTTACTTAGAAATGCCCGGTAGCCAGTCCGGCCCAGCCCCCCAAGCGTACCACCAGATCAGAAGGTTTTTCCTGGAAGGATCCACGGGCACCTGCTCCACTTTCTGGGAAGAAGGAAGCTGTTATGGCAAACCTCACCTATCCCTTTGCCCAAGACACTTGTGGGCTATTGTATCCCCAAGCAAGTGAGTCCCAGCCCTCCACATGCAACATCAGTCACTGAGCCTCCCCACTGCATTTCACCACCTCCCCGTGCGACGACTCCACCAGATCCAGCAAGCCCTCAGGCTAACACATCCAGGGATCCATCCACCTCAACAAGTTCTCCCCCTCCTAGGTCCAGTCCTCCGACTGCCCCAGACAGTCATCCCCCTCCCAGTTCCAGTTCTCCACTCAATTAAAGCAGAATCCCCCTTCACGCCCATTCCTCCCTGAGCGGTGCCTGACCTGCCCCTTTGCTGGCCCTATCCTGGTGATATTCCCATTGGTGTTGGACTGTGTTTCAATAATCTATGTGAAATTTCAAAGCACACATGTGCGGACTTCAGTTTGGACTGGCCCTTGGCCTTAATGTTTTGCTCTTTAAATGCTGATACAGAGTTTATATAATCAAACATATATTTATGTTCTGAGCATTGTCGCTGGCCTTGCTAATGATCCAGTACAATGTATGTGTATATGTTCATCGGTTCCATGCTCTGAATTCAACATTACCATTGGCATGTACTTAATTTGATATTGCAGGTGTTCCCAGAGGTTCCGGCAACTCATGTTCCCTTTTGACTCTGAGGATTGATGGGGGCAAGCTGCTTGTCTGTGAGGGTCTACTCTGGTCCTGTTCATTATGTTGGCTGGCCTCTACTTTTTCACACGTCATGCTTGTTTGATCTCCATCAAGAGCAGCTATTCCAAATTACATGATGACTTGAGGTGTGGACATGGTACAACATATCTTTGGGATATTTCTTGATGTGTACACACCAGTGTAGGTGTGTTGTCATCTTGGATAGGTATGGCTTCATAGTCACAAGGATGGATGTACATGTGCGCACTGGAGTCATCAGACAGTGTGAGTGTCCTGTCATTAGCAGAATTGTCAATGTGTCTGTGTCCTTGAGCATTCCCCTTTCACACATGTATGATCCAGTTTCTGAGTGCCTGTTTGTTTCCATGATCAGACACCTTCTGGAGTGTTTGTGCACATGTTTGCGTTGTTGCCGGAGCAGTGTGTCATTGTAACCTCGCAGTCCTAGGGTACACCTACATCTTAGCCACATAATTTGTGAGTATGCAGAGTGTGTCACTGCAATGTCTGTGTTGTGAGTCTTGGGATCCGGTCTGGTTCTTGCTTACCTTTGTTCTCACTGTGCTGAATGACTCTGGGAAACAAACATGATATGTGACTTTTCACATGCATTGCTGTTACTTTCCGCTTTATGTGCACCACTATGTGTTAGTCTGATTCAAAGCAGTCACAGTCATACCATTGAGGCGTACACAATGTGAGATACTCCACTATGGCTTTTTGCTCTGTACACTCCTCACCTGTACAATTCTCTTGTGTACACCACTTCAGTCAAAACATGTGCCACTGCATGCCATGCAAATGTTTGACCCTCCCCACCACTCCATGGTGTGACATTGTACTGTGTAAGAATGATTTGTATCCAGAAGCATAGTGGCCCTCAGCACTGTTTCAGTATGTGATATGTGCTATTTGAGCATACTCGATTGCAGTCATGGTTGCTGATGTACAGTACAGATGGGTTTCCAGCACAGTCCTCTTGTCCTGTTCCATCCATAGATGTTTGCCTGAGTTGTGTAGCAGAAGGTGATAGCAAAAGTGTGTAGCTGTTTGCTGTGGCACTGCTACCCAACCTGAGTGTGAAGTGATGTGTGTGCTGTGAGGATTTGTGATGTTCAAGTTCATGGTGGTGAATTCACTTATGTCTGATACTGGTTTTCCTGCTGTTCACCGACTGCTTACTATGCATGCACTGCTATCAGTGGATGATGCATTGGCCTTGGCCGGTGTCATTCCCCCTGATGCACAGGTGATATTGCTATGGGATGTAGTTGTAGGCATTCAGATGGGTGTTGAATTTGTACTGTGCATACCATGTGTTTATGTCAGATACGGATTTGTTGATTCTTGGCAATGAGCTTGTTTTGTGTGCCCAATTGTGCTATAGCCGCCTAAATTTGAACAGTCACTTGTCAGGATTGTACGTGGGAAGGCTTGTGCAGCACACTGACACCATGGTCACTTTGTACCGGTGGAGTGCCTATGGCTATCTTGGCTGATTTGTACAGATGCACACACTTTGGTGTATATATGTGTCATTTTGGGATGTTTCCTTAGATTACTTTTGATTATGCAGACTGTGCATTTGGACAGAGGTGAAAGGATATCTGTTCCAGGTAAGAATGGTATCACATTGGCTATCCACTATTTTGCTGCACATGGCCCTGCTTGTTGGACGTCTTTTGATGTGGTCTGTGATACATGTATTTGGCACCTGCATTAAGTTGAGCATTCAACCACACATCCTTGAGCTGAAGTCAGAGATGTGGAGCTACACACCAGGGTGTTGCATTGGGTAGCAGGGAAGTCAGATGAGCTTTTTTTCACCTTTAACAGTCATGGTCCCAGGAGTTGAGCATTGAGGGTGTAAGATGGTTAGGTGAGGGGTATGTGTGCAGGTCATTGTTAAGTTTGACAGTCGGGAAATGTCACCATGAGCCATGAGTGTTGTGCTGGTGGCATACACATGACATATTGGTGGAGACAGGTGAGGGGCTGGTCACTGTATGGCTTGTGCCAAGTCATCTCATTGTGGAGCAATGCATTACTTGCACTGCAGGATCACAGTGTTACAGCAGTGATGATGACTTTCAGTCAAATGTAATCTCTGTGCCACAAATGTGTTGATTGATGACCTAAGTGTAGTGTCATATGTGATACTTCTTCAATGACATGGCCATATGGTACTAGTCATTTCTCCATACATTTCCTGCACTGTGCCCTCCACTTTTTAATAGTTCACTTATTATCACTCAGTTTACTGCTGTCAAGATGTACTGTCCATGAACCGTTGGCATTTCTTCATTACTTTTTGAGTTGGGGCTACCTCTGGAGAGGTGGAGTGATAGTGTGAAGGTGGTCAGTGAAGAGGCAGTGTAGTCAGTGTTGTTAATGTGCAGGACATACTTACATGGGGTCATTTATTGCAGCAGTACACTGGTGCTTACTTTGAGTTAGCATTTTGAGTCCCAAAAATTCCAGTGTTGAATGGTATGGGCTGTCATTATGTGGTATGGTCAGCCATTGTATGTGATGTTGCGGGAATTCTACTCATACACAGAACTATGCACAAGAAAACAGGACCTTAGTAATTAGGGGTGTACCTCCTATCACCTTAGTACCCAAAATCCCAACCGACTAGCAATAGTGTCTCATTCGGTCTCCTACAAATATCAAGAAGACGAATGTTTAGACAACCCAGAACACGAGCACTCCCGACTCACCTCAGAGTTGCGGGAACAAGACACTCTTTCGCTCTCACGTACTTGTCCACAATAAAAATAATCAGAGTCACTAAATAAGTTCAAAATTTTTATTTTGACTATAGTGATTCATAAAACAGTATGCGAACCACAACTAGCAGCAAAATGCATAAGGCAAGAATCATTAGCATTGTTACAATACCATAGAATACAAAAGGAGTTGTCATTTTATAAAGACTGTGTAAAAGGCAAAATAACTGGGCCTAATCACCCTCCCCTTGGCAGTAAGAAGTTATTTTATATAACAGAAGATCTCCAGGCATTATTAGCAGACCCCTACCTGAAAGCCTAAACGCAAAGGTTTACATCATAGGAACAGTAGAGCTCAGCTCCATGGTACGGCTTTCTTCGAGTGTGTTTCAAAAACATGCAACAACGTGATATCAAAGCTCGATTCTTCCACATTGCAGCTGTTGGTAACATGTTTTGTCTAGGTAATAGGGACTGACCAGAACAGAATAACAAGAGACATTGTTAACCGACCTTGCACATTATGTTCAGACAGAATTGAAGGGAAAGCTGAGAACGTGAAAAACAATCTGTTATCATGCACAGGGCAGAGGCAAAGTGTCGCGAAAACAAACTCTTAGCAGAGGCATGCGCAAAAGCAGCAGCATAGGGCAAGCAAAACTCATGCTAACTTAGCAAGGTCGACAATGTATCTAAGGGCTACATAACCCCATATAACACCCTCCCCCTGGTAAGTCAGTAGGACATAGACAGAAGAACAAAAACAGGGTTCAAAAGTCAGGCATTGTTTAAAATATTGGTGAGAGACATTCTAAAAAAAAAAAAAAATCGGAGAAAAAAGGGAAAGTTCGAAAAAAGCTAAAGACACTTTGAGCTTGAAAAAAGAGTCTGTATGCCAGACAGTGGAGTAGGGACGAACCAAGTAGTCAATCCATGAAGGTTTGGGTGCAAAGGAATGCAGTTCCCTCCAATAGGTCATCTTTGTCATTGGTAGAAAAAAGCGAAGACATCCAATTTAGTAAGTCAAAGGAACAGTCATGTTCCTCACAAGCAGGAGCATCCAAAAGTAGAAAAGGCAAACTTGCGTGATATTCAATGAAACTTCGTTGTAGGAAAGTCTGCGCAGCCGCACAGATATCCCATTGATCCAAGATTCCAAGTAAAGCTGCACGGGTCATTTGACCATCCACAGAACAAGCCTCGTCATGCGTCTCTATGGGACCCATCAACTGGCTGAAATCAGGGATTGGACACCACGTGTTCGATAAGCAAAATTCCATCGCCCAGGAGAAATGACATCATTTGCAATGAAGCACTGGCTGCACGCAAGTAAAGTAGGCAAAGCGGAATGTCAAGTCGTAATTCACGCCAAGCGTTGCTAAAGGCAAGCATCCAAAAGCCTCATACAGGCGATCACAGCACAGTTGTAGCTGGGCCGGCCTGTGCAGAGCCACAAAGTGAGCAGCCATTACGAAGCACAAGAAGGAGAAGCAGAACTCCAGCTCCCAGCACCAATATTAAGGGGAACCCTCCGAAGACGCTGGAAAATATAGAATGAATAAAAGCCGGTATTACCCCGAATATAGTTTGAAAGGAAGAGACCAGGCCAGATCCCACACATTTAAAAAAGTAGGCAAGGCCTGTCGTATCATATGCATTAAATATTTGGTGAATTAGTTCCCCAAAATGAAGTGGGAGGTTAGTGTTAAGAAGCGACTGTATCTCACTTGAGGTCCGTGCCACCTGCAACATGAATGTTTCACGGGCGGAAGTGAGGGCCACCTCCTGTTGGAATAAAAGGGCTTTGAGCCTGCTCAACTTGTTGAACTCTGTTTTCAAAGTCGGAATGGAAGGCCAAAGCGAAGAATCTAAACTCCCCTGCGGGGGCGGGAAAAGGACATTGCTACAGCAAGTTACGCGCTGGGAAACAGTTACCAAGTATGGGACCCCCCCGCAAACCACAGCAGTCTTGATTGTTTAAAATGAGATAGCTGCCGTTAGTAAGCAATATAAAGACAGGCGTGACGGATGGTACTGGGGTCCCTTTTAAAAAGCAAGCTAGATTGGGCACTGACACGTTACACTCGCCGTGTAATTTAACGTGTTTGCACACTAGAGAGTGACCCACTACCGAATCACACTCGTCCCCTGTGAGGAAAACTTCTTTATCCTCCCTCAAACACCGATAAGCAAAGGGCAGGACCCATAATTCATGCAGAAAAGCACTGCCAAGCGGTTCAAAGCGGCCAACAGGAAAGTGTTGCATACATGATTTAAATTGAAAAAGCGGAAATGGCAAAGTGATAATGCCATGAATCAACCAAACAGCAGAGTCTGTTTCCGCTACGGAGAACGGCAAAGGCTCCAATTGTTCAATATGTAACAGCGTATATACAGCATCTTTCATGGACATAAACTTCTGTTTATCAGTTAGGTTAAAAGGCAAAAATAAAGCAGGCGCATTTAAATAATCCCAAGGCACTTTACCCATTTTCAGTGTCTGCAACGTCCAAGCAAATTGCATGACCGACCTTAACTGATTCTGACCATGATATACCACAGAAACATCACTTTGCACAATATCTATTACAGAAGAAACAATATTGTCTAAGGTGTAGATGCGTGAAGAAAGCGTGTTAATGCTGTTGTCCACTACAGCAAGGACTTTTTCCAAGTTTGCCTGGTCAATTTGACGCAGACGGAAGGCGGCTTCCATCTGTGAAAGTTTCCAAATTTCATTATAAGAGGCATAAAGAAATCGCTTGGCCCTTGGATTACGTGGGCCTAGGAGAAAATCAGCCAAATCTATATCATTCGATAGGATCGAAAGGTGCTGTTTGACAGATGCAAGGGTAGAGTGTTCTAGCCACTGCTGGCACAATTTACCTACCGAGCATGTAGTCACAGAATGATGAGGTGGATAACGAGGATCAGGCTTAGTCTGAATGAAACCAGGTGTAACATTATAGAAAGCAACTGGCATGCATTAGCATTAGTTTACCACAACAACCATCCTAATGAATCAATCTCAGAAACATTAAAGGAGGCATTTTGAAGGAGAGCCTGCAAAGCCTCAATGGTGTAGTTATTGTGTAACCGCCAATTGTCATATTCAGCTAATGAAGGAATGGAGGGGGTATGTAGGTTTTTGACAGTTGCAAGGCCATAACAGGATGTTTGGTAAATGGTTCTATTTAAAAACAGCAATTGAGTCGGGATCAGGCAGGCACGATGTAATGCCTCAGTGCCCTGAACCTGCCATGGCTTTGTGCCCCAGATTGATTTTAAATCTATAGTCTGTTTCCAATTGTCATAACCACGTGTGGCCAACTGTGTTCTAAACGAGTTGGCGTAAAGTAGTTTAGTGTGGGATAACAGGTACTTTGATGTAGGGAATTTTTGAAGCCGAAAAAAATAGGATTCAGGATTAGTCAAATCATAATCTGAAAAAGAGGTGAACTTATTTCTAAGAGTTTTAGAACTCCCCTCTAAGGGAGTTGGACAATGTTCCCATTGGGTAAAATTAAAAACAGGTCTCATGGTGTTTGTTTTGTGTAAACAATTATGCCCATAATGTTGATAGCAAAAGAGATCACCATAATTGGCAGAATTTAAATACAAATCTTCAGCATCAAAGGCAGCATAATATTTTAAATCTGAAAACAATGCATGAACTGCCTGCACATCCCAATCATCCGAATGTATGTCCCGTGTCACCACATCTCCTAATGAGACGCGAAATACGTACAGAACTCCAAGGACCTCAGTCGGGCCATGAATTTCGTAAGCTACTTTGTCCCAAACGATGCCATCGGGAACCGGGAAAGCTGAAATATTCACAAAAGACTTGTCATGTTTCATGATATGGGACGATGTGTGAGGAGCCAAAGTTCCATTGACCATTTTTACTGCAGAACATTCAGGAGATAATGGCCATTTATAAGTAAAAAGAACACTGTCACAAATCCAATTGACATGAAGAGAAATATCAGGATAAGCACCAACCAAATATAGGTCCATGGGGGAACAAAGTATGTCTTTTTGAACCAGGAGTAAAAAATACGCAATTTAGACTTAGGTGCATCAGACAAACCGGATGATGAGGAGGACGAGCCAGAAGAAAGGTGTGCTGGTTTTCTATCACAGGCACTCACTGGACTTGCAAGCAAAGGTGAAAGCGTTGGATCGTCCATTTGTACTCGTGGGCTAGATGGCATCTCACTCACGGAATCAATTCCCGGAAAAGGGCACACAATATCCATTGCAGAAGAGGATTGTCGCAAAGGCTGAAGATCAATTACAGTGTCCATCATATGAGCAGACATTCTTGTGGCAGCAGGTGACGACAAGTTAACGGTGCTAAGGATATTGCGTTGCACGAAACTGCAGGTGTCACACTATTCAGAATCGGCCACACGGTGTAACTTGACATTGTCCACTGTTGTCTTTGCAACCTAGCAATGGTGGTAGAATGACAGTACGAGTACCTTTCAGTCCAAGTACTGAAACCAAAGCACGGTAAGAGGGACCAAATTCTTTTTTTTTTTCAATCTTCTCCCGCACCAGATCTCCAACTTTAGGAAGCCAACCAGTAACAGGAAACAGTTGTGCAGCAGCAGGCGAAGACGGTAAATGCTTAGTTGCCAGAGTATCACATGTCTTTTGTAGATCCTGTAACATAGCAGAATGATTATCTACGTCAAACTTAGAGGCAGCCGCCACAATGTCCAGACCATCAAGGTCAGGAACAAACATGTGAAAGCCAAAGAGCATTTCGTAAGGGGTCCGTCCACCCGGAGATCTTCTAGGGAGATTATTTAGTGCACGTTGGCCCCCATACAAGTGGGACAGCCAGTCCCTGCCAGTACCTAAGACTCTAGTTGTCAAGGATTGCTTTAAGTCACGGTTCATTCGCTCCACAACTGAATCGCCCTCAGGCCTGTATGGAGACGAAAACTGCACCTGTACCCCCAACAACTTCATTGCATCCTTGTAAGCGTTAGAGGCAAACGCTGGACCTTGGTCAGAATGGAAGGTACCACAGGCAAACATCCCGATAAAGACACGCAAATCCCTGATGACATTTCGAGCGTCAGCACTACGTTGTGGCCATACCCACAGGAATCGAGTGCACGAATCAACAGCAACCAAGATATACTTGTATGCAGTATCAGAAGAAAGAGGACCGCAGTGATCAAGATAGACACAGCCAAAAGGTCTATTAGAAATACATAGCTGTGTTTGTGGCGGACGTGGGACTGTAGAAGGCTTGATTTGTTGACAAACATCACAGCAAAGAACATAGTTACGAGCCTGCTTATATAAACCACGCCACCAGTAATGTTGCTGAAGAATAGAGACTGTTGCCGACACACCAGCATGTGCCGAAGCAATGCCTTCGTGTGCGGCCTTGATCAAAGCTTGTCTGCGGTCAGAGTTGGGAATCAGCCGATCCCCAACCAAAGGAATGGTAGCATAAGGAACCTGTTTGGGAGTTACATGATAAGAGTATTTAGAAGGGAAACCCGCAGGATAATTACCTCCCTCCCTAGTTGCAGCGACCGCTGCCAGAATCTCATTATCAACCTTAGACATAGATCTTGTAACTGCTGCTACGGAACACGTGGCTACTGCAGACTTGGCTGCTTCATCAGCCAGAGAATTACCAAGAGCGTGCGTTCCGACACGTTGGTGGCCAAGAGTGTGAATAACATGTGTGAGAGGCAGACGTTGTTTAAGATCTGCGACTCGAACCCAAAGCGTTTTATGCTTAATTGCGCTGCCTTTAGAATCGCAGTAATCATTTTGAGACCAAAAGAATAAGTTGTCATTGAACGACTGGACACAATAGTAAGAGTCGCACACAATAAGAGTATTCACAAGAGGATCAGCAAACTCTAGAGCTAGAACAAGAGCACGCAGCTCAGCCAATTGCGCCGTGCAGTCTCCTAGTGCCTGTGTGTGCACAATGGATGACTTAAACTCTTCATCTTCAATGGAGCCAGCCACAATAGTGCAAGTCGCAGAATAAGCATGTTTGGAACCCGTGGCCGGTTGCGCCGAGCCATCGGTATAAATGATGCATTTGTATTCACTCAGAGGAAGAAGCGACAAAGGAGGCAGATGCACAAATTCATACTGTAAAAACTCCTGAGTCTGAAGAGATGGATCAAAGACAAAAGTGACATCCGAAGACATCAACGAAGTAGCCCACTGAATCCAACGTGGGTGTAATGCCTTCGAGTTAGGTACACTTGCTTTAGTCACTGCTTCCAAAGCAGGGAAGGGAGTGACCATAAGAATGCGTTTGCCCTGCGCCAGTGAGCGTTCCTTTAGAATCGCCATCTGCACTGCCGTCAAGATTTTTTCTACAGAGGAAAAACGCATTTCAGCCGCAGTGTACAAGTGTGATTTGTATGCAATAGGTATTGTGTCTCCTTCATTGAATGTTAAGTACGTGAAACCCACTGCCCCTGAAACGATACGTATTACCAGGTTGGTGGTGTTATCACGAGTCATTAAGAAGTTAGTCGCAAGCAAATCCGCCTGCAAAGACTGCAGAACGTAAGTATGTTCCAGAAGCCAGCTGGCAGATGAAAACTTAGGTTGTATCAACGCATAAAGCGATTTGATATGCTGGGCATAATCGGGAATGTAAGTCCTCCCGAAGTTTAAAAAACCCAGCAGGGATTGTAACTTTTTCAAAGAAGAAGGTGGTTGCAAATGTGCACATTTCTCTAGGAAGTGAGGTGCTAAACACTTTCCCTCGTTATTGAGGTCATAGCCCAAAAAGAGCACTGCCAGATGGGCAATGTGTGACTTTGCAAAATTAAACTTATAACTGAAATCGGCAAAAGATAAGATTATGTGGTCGACTCGGTCAAGATGCGGGGCGAGGTCGTCGTCAGTCAAATAGATGTCATCAACGTACGACAAGGCCTCAGGGTCAATGTCATGCAACAAAGACACAATGCGCCCCGCAAATGCCCGGGGGCTATTCTTGTACCACATAGGCAATTGTGTAAATTTTTTCTGATTTCCGACGGCACTGAATGCTGTCAGGTCACCACTTGCACGGTCGAGATTGTGACTGTAGAAACCATTCGAAATGTCAAGTGTCATTTTGTATTTTTTACGAACAATATTATTCACCAGCGCTGAACTGTGTGTGTTTTGTACCGCAAAGGTGCGGCAATGGCTGTTCAAATTTCTATAATCCAATACAATCCGAAATGAACCATCAGGTTTAGGGACAGTAAAGAGAGGATTATTCATAGGTGATGTACGTGACTCAATTACCCCCTGATACTCCAATTGTCTTAGAATGTCACAAACCGAAGCTGTAGCTTCTCGTTTGATGGGATATTGAGGTTGAGGTTGTGGCATAGAGCGCAATGGTATTTCATGAGCTGGTGAATCAACGTCCCAACCCACCTGATTGCGATACACCGCTGGGGCTAAGGCCAAATCCCATTCCTCCGGGAAAGCCTGCACTTGTTCCTCAGGGACACAACGTGAAAAACTCGGAAGTATCACATCTTCCCCTCTAGAAGAGGCTAACACAAAGGGTGGAGGCCAATCCTTCTCCGCCAATAAAATGTCATATGTAGCAGTTAGATTCTCCCAGAAAACAGTATATCACCTTCAATTTGGTAGTCTCAATTGTAACAAATGTGTCAGTTGCTGTCACATCCAGACGGGGACATAGAGCATCCCTGACTATGGTAACTTCCGCCGCGCTGTCGAGCAGAGTCACTGCCCAAGTCCAATCCAGGAGTCGCGTCCTCACCGTCTGTGGCATATCTTGCTGTTAATGCGGCAACTTTTTTCTTTTGAAAAGGAGGTCGGGTACGAGCAAAATCACCCTGCTTGTCCTTGACTTCAAATTGTTGAGGCCGTTCACGAGGTTGTGACGCAGGTTGGCTTGTACCCCGATCCTGGTGATCACCTCCACCGGCTTGTGAGCCTGATGTTTCCTGTAAAGAACGAGGAGAACGCTGATCAGGACCCTGAAATCTATCAGGAGACTTAATTTTAGCGCCATCGTCATAAGTACGTACAGAAGCATCAGGGGTCGGTGAACTGGCACGCTAACCCTGCTTCTGCTGTTGGGAACCCTGTTTCTTATTCTTTTGCCAATTCTTTTTAGGAAAGAAAGGGCGCCCATCCTTGTCAGGCTGGGCTTTCTGTGGATTTTGAGACTGCGTTTGTATTAGAGTCGTAGGCTTATTTCCCAGACTATTGCGGCCTATGGTTTTAAAAGCCTTCGCAATAATCTTTGGTAATTCTCGTGGTCTGTCAGCCGCCGCGACCGCTTCTAAGCGGTTTGCTACTTGAAAGATAACGGCATCGCCCATAACATTCGCAAGGATCATATCAGCAACCACGTCGAACACTCCCACCAGTCTCATCCCCAGCTCGACAGCCGCTTCTGCTCCGTGTTCATCTTGAACGCGTTTAATCACAGAGGGGAGTACGGTCATGGAGGGGGTGCCGAAACACATAGAATATACCGCTGCAAACACCCTGCCCCAGGTGTTACAATCAGCCAATTCCGGAATTAAGTCTTTGGGTAAACTAATAGTTAAGATCCTGTGTTTCTCCACAGGAGTTGTATTAGGAAAGACAGCTCCTATCTGTCCAAATTTCTCGGCAAGCCAATAAGGAAATTCATCCTTATTCTGTGGGCGCTTGCCCATGACAGCATTAACCATAAGGGGACTGATGGTGACGCCACCAGGACCCGCAGGTTGTACAGCAGCGCCAGGTGGTCCCACCTGGACGATGCGTGTTACGTACTGTATTACAGCTCTATATACGCGTACCAACGATGTATGTAAGACGCGGAGCTCTGCCAGAGTCGCAGTTGTAAAAGCACGTGGGTGTGGGGTAAACCCAGCCAAAATGAGCCATGTGGCCCCATCTATAGATAAAGGGCCTAAACGGACTGCCGTTAATGGGTGAGGAAGGGCGCCATTAAACCAAATATGGTGTTGCCAAGCTGTAAGCGGAATCTCAAGAGCTCTATAAGGCTGATACTGCTGAGGAACTGCAGTGGCTGTATATGTGTGAAACATATCATCAGTTCCATCCACCGCCGGTAAGGTGACCCAAGAGTAAAAAACTTCAAACTGGTGAGCCGGATCGGCTTCCACCACGAAAATAAGCGCGGCCCCAGCATCAGGAACTGCATAACGAGTCAAGTGCGCCCTCAGCGCGGCTCTGCTATGAGCCGGAATATCAACCACAGCCATTATAGAGAAGACAGTAGAACAACTTAAACAGTGGCAGCGCAAACACGGGTTATAAGAAAAGAAATGCCTTTTAAAACTTCAAGCTTGAATAAACCTATAAAAATGTCGATATAGGAGGTTACTCCATCACAGCTGTCTCAGGAAACAGAAGTGAGGGTATTGTGGACCAGCACGAGCACTACTCAAGCGTCTCGCAGATAAGAACCAGACCAAACGTTGGGCGCCATGTTGCCGGGATTCTGCTCATACACAGAACTATGCACAAGAAAACAGGACCTTAGTAAATAGGGGTGTACCTCCTATCACCTTAGTACCCAAAATCCCAACCGACTAGCAATAGTGTCTCATTCGGTCTCCTACAAATATCAAGAAGCTACGAATGTTTAGACAACCCAGAACACGAGCACTCCCGACTCACCTCAGAGTCGCGGGAACAAGACACTCTTTCGCTCTCACGTACTTGTCCACAATAAAAATAATCAGAGTCACCAAATAAGTTCAAAATGTTTATTTTGACTATAGTGATTCATAAAACAGTATGCGAACCACAACTAGCAGCAAAATGCATAAGGCAAGAATCATTAGCATTGTTACAATACCATAGAATACAAAAGGAGTCGTCATTTTATAAAGACTGTGAAAAAGGCAAAATAACTGGGCCTAATCACCCTCCCCTTGGCAGTAAGAAGTTATTTTATATAACAGAAGATCTCCAGGCATTATTAGCAGACCCCTACCTGAAAGCCTAAACACAAAGGTTTACATCATAGGAACAGTAGAGCTCAGCTCCATGGAACGGCTTTCTTCGAGTGTGTTTCAAAAACATGCAACAACGTTATATCAAAGCTCGATTCTTCCACATTGCAGCTGTTGGTAACATGTTTTGTCTAGGTAATAGGGACTGACCAGAACAGAATAACAAGAGACATTGTTGACCGACCTTGCACATTATGTTCAGACAGAATTGAAGGGAAAGCTGAGAACGTGAAAAACAATCTGTTATCATGTACAGGGCAGAGGCAAAGTGTCGCGAAAACAAACTCTTAGCAGAGGCATGCGCAAAAGCAGCAGCATAGGGCAAGCAAAACTCATGATAACTTAGCAATGTCGACAATGTATCTAAGGGCTACATAACCCCATATAACAGTGATGAGCCTACCAATGTCTGCTTAGGGTGTGTGCGGAATGGTGATTATGTGGCAGTGGTGGGTATCTTCATATGTCATCTACCTTTGCTCTCTCTGACTCATCCAACACCTTGTTGTACTACTGTGAACTTCACATGCACACCCTGTTTGCTCTGGGATCCTCTGTTCCACCTTGGATGTTGATTAACACAGATTTCACTGCAATGATGACTATTGCCCCTTTGAAGTGACTCTTGCCTCATCCGTCACTCCTGTTGCCATACATTTGTATCTGATCCTATTGACATGTCATTATGGACACTGTGCCTGCACTTGACTTCTTTCTGCAGGTATGTTTGGATGACTAGAGGCTCTTTTAGATATGTTGTGGGGTGTGGCATGGTATGAGAATCTTGCTAGCCTCGGAGACTGTGATGTACTTGTACAACAATGTGGACAACATTGTTCCGCAGATTAAACGCTGCGGTGACAGTACCGCCACGGCCAAGCTTGTTCCCATCATTTTCAATGGAGATGGGGTCCAATGATGTTGAGGTGACATTAACAGGGCAGGCTGTGGGATTTGTGTGACCATGGGCAGGAAGTGAATGTGTTTGGCCCCTCTGAGGTGCATTGACGTGACACATTCAGGGCTGTTTACATCTAAATAGATGTCCCAGCTCCTCTAGCTGCTGCCCTCCCTCTAAGCCACCTACAAGCACCTCTTTACAGCTCGTCAAGGGCTGAAGTTGTGAGGGTTGATTGGTTACTGAGAGTGTTGGAACTGTCAGGGAGCAACACAGCAGGGCAATTGCCATCCTGCTGTGCCTCTGCGTAGATGGGGGGTGGAGGCGTATTTGCTAGACAGACCTGTGTAATGTGTGTTCTTGCGACTGGTAATGGGGGCCCCCCTCCCCTCGGGTTCCCCTTGCTACACCATAGCAGTGAGGCCAGGGGAGAGGGGCCTCCTAAGGTGGCACCTTCCATGCCATGGTCTGACCCTGTCTCATTGTTGCGGGCCCCAAGTTGGAGGGCTGACTACTATGGGTCCCTGGGTAGCTGCCCACACTGTCCATGCCTATCGCCGGCCCAGGGTGACCTCCTACCTGGCTGCCCATTGAGAGCCACAGCGAGGCACACATCGTCCTCACTTTGCAGACTGCAGTGTATTGACTCACGGCCCCCAAGCTATTCTGCCACCTTGAGCCTGATCGGAGCTGTGTGAGTGGTGCTTGTAGGTGGGAGAGAGGGGAGCAGTGGGCAAGGAGTCAGCACGAGGCAGCCTTCAGGAGCCCTGAGGGTATAACTCATGTAAATTGAGGGAGCCTCGCACATTGCAGTTCGCAGGCTGCCCCAAACATCGTAGACCCAGCCCTGCCTGCATGCTTGCTGGGAGTTGTTGTTGTACAGGGGTTGCATGCGTGGAGATATTTTGGACGTACCTCTGCTGTTGAGCGCGACGGCGTCTTATCTGCTGGTAGTGCATCAGGTAGAGCAGCGGAAAGGCCTGTAGAGCAGGATCCATGGCATATGGATGTGTTCTGGCTCGACTTTTCCTCTCCGTAGTTGTGCTTCTGCCATCCACGATGAGGGGGTTTTACCGCCGCGGTGTAATGGGCTGTTTGATACATCGTAATCTAGTTGGCAGACGGAACGTCATTCCGCATGCCAGTCTTGCTCTATTGGCTCCGTCCGGCGTCCTTGCGTATTGTAAAAACGGGCGGAGCCTGAAACACCGTGGCGGTCGGAAAATGGGCTATCTTGGGCCATTATAATATGGCGGTTGCAAGGACCGCTGCCGCTGTGGAAAAATCGATGTTTTGCGCCACCGCCACCACTGCGGATGCCCTTTCGTCCGCCATCGTAATCAGCCCCTAAAATATAATATTTAATGTATATTAAAATATATGTTTATTTCATACAATGTAAATGTACAAAAAATATAAAAATGTGATCAAAAATATATATGTTGTACAAAATATTTCTGTTAAAAATATTGTACATTTAACATATTAAATATTATTTTATTAAAAATAATATTCAATATACTAAATAATAAAATATAACCTCATCCAATACATATTATTTAATTTTTCAAAAATAAGAAAATTATATAAAATGTTTTATAAAAAAATGTTTTAAAAAATGTATACAAATGTTTACCTTTTGATACAAAACAATTAATAAACCATAAAAATGAAACTGTTTATAAATAAAAAATGTAAAATATTTTGCTTTACCATTACATGACTAAGGGGCTCATTATGATGGCGTAACGATCGCCACCGCCGAGCCGGCGGCGGCGACCGTTATGCCATCGTAACATGAAATACCCCCCGCCATATTACGATGGCGGTGGGTATTGCGGCGGACAGAAAGTCCATCCGCTGCTTTTCCGCCAGCAGGCAATCGTTACAATTGCCTGCCGGGTGGAGCAAGGGCTCTAATATGGTGGCGGTGCCTAGCAGGCACCGCCAGACATATTAGGGTGTCGATTGTTAAAGGCTTTCCATGGAAAGGCTGGCGGGGATTGGCTGTGGGGGCCCGTTGCGGGCCCCCGGGGGGTTGGGGGAGTGGGGGTGCACTTGGGGGGTACCTATGGTACCCCCTACATTTCACTGCACCAAGTGGCAGGCACCAACTCCAAATCCAACTAAAATCAGGGAAAGTGCTCGATAGTAAAACAATAATAATTTACTATTCCAACTCCAAATCCAAATAAATTCAGGGAAAAGGCTGGATAGTAAACCATAAAAATTTACTATTCCAACTCCAAATGCAAATATATTAAAGGAAAGGACTGATTACCCCCCCCATATTGATCTTTCAAACTAACAAAAATATATTCTTAACAAAAAAAATGTATTAACAGTTTAATTCTTTTTTAAAAATTAAATACAATTTTTGTTTTTAAAAAATGTAAAATGTTTAATAATTTCAAATTCTCAAAAAAAATTAAATATATAAATATTTAAAAATATGTTTTAATTTAATCAGAAAATTTTATAAAAATGTTGGTTACAAATAGAAATTTATAATAATAATTTTTTACATTTATTAAAAATTTAATAATTTAATTAAAAATCATAAAATGTTCACAAATTTTACATTAAATATTTCGCAACACAAATAATTTGGAAAGTTACTAACATTAAAAATAAAAAAATAAAAAATTAATTATATAATTTTTATTTTATTATTTAAAATTTATTTTTTATCCAAACATTGTTAAATTACTCACCACCCATATCCCCTATAAACCCAATATCCCAGTCCTACAGTTTGATAAAAATAAAAAAAATAAAAATTCAACACAATATTTTTAAATTACTCCCCACTCTTATCCCCTATAAACCCAACATCCCGCTCCTAAAATATATACAAATTTTAAAATTATAATAATTTTTCATCTACATTTTTAAAGTACTCCCCACCCTTATCCCCTATAAACCCAACATCCCGGTCCTAAAATATGTACAAATTTAAATTTTATATTAATTTTTCATCAACATTTTTAAATTACTACCCACCCTTATGCCCTATAAACCCAACATCCCGCTCCTAAAAATTATATTAAAACAAAATATATATATATTTAAACATAAAACTATTATTTAAACATTATAAAATTACTAATACAAAATTACTTAAAAAAATAAAAAATACAACATTGAAAAAATAGAAACCATAAATTCGATATTATTTACATCAATATTTTTACCATCGATATTTTCAAATACATTTCTAAATAACATTAAAATCGATATTTTTAACATCGAGAAAACTTACCTCGATATTTTACATCATTGATATTCTTACCTCGATATTATTGCATATCGATATTTTTGCATCGTTCTTCTTTCTCTGCACCAGCTAAAATGTATTCAAGTATTCTATCCATCACCTTGTTGTTGATGCAGTTGCTGCCCTAAGTGCAATAGGTATGCCCAGAAGTGTGTCCCATGCTCACTATACAACTGGAACGGTTCACTGACAGAATATCGACACCTAAAATATCCCCTTACCAAAATATTGTGTCATAAATATAGATGTCAAAAATATTGACATCCTATATTTATAATCATAAGTACAAAAATATTGGGAACAAATATCGGTCATTATTATAGTTGTAGAAAATATTGTTTTTTAGATATATATATAAAATAAATTAATAAATATTAAATATATTAAATAGTAACATTATCAAAAAAAAAATAGATTCAATATACATCTTAATAAATATAAAAATAAGCTTAAGTTAAAAAATTTAAACACATATATAATAATTAATATATATATTTACTTTAAAACATATAATTTTAATGTATTTTATGATTGAAAATTGATATAAAATAAAACAAATTAATTTATATATATACATATATATATACATATACCAATAATATAAAATCTATTAAAAAAACAAACCATTCTAATTAAATTAAACATTAAGGGGCCCATTACGATAACCGGCGGTAAAAATACCGCCAACCGCCATAGCCTGAAAAGACCGCCCGCCTGCAACATTGAAATACCGAACGAGCAATTATGATGACGCTAAGCAACCACCTCCCGCAGTGGAAAAAAAACACAGAATACCGCCCGTCCATATCAGAGTCCAAGACAATCCGTCCGCCACGGACGCAATACCGCCCGAAAAAGCCAAATACGACCGCGCGGACGGACAACACACCGGCCGTCAAATTATGATCCCCCTGACATGAGTGCGGGAAACCAACACATTTCCCGCCCGCAACGGTGAACAACAGAAATGAATAACAGACAAGGCGGAAGGCCTGGCGGACACGTACGTGCACGGAAATCAGTGGCGGCACAAACAAATACACACAACACGGCCAACAAGTCCACACAGTAAACGACGCAATAATACCCAGACACAGAACCCATCACAAAGACACATCCCCCTGCCAAAATATAGAATTAGTATAAATCCCAGGGCACCACGCCCAACACACCTGAAAACGATAGACCATCATGACACACCCACATAGGTGAGTACAAAAGCAGCCCCCTCACAGACCACAAACCCTTGCACCACGACAAAGCCAACACCACAGCAGAGAACACAGAGAGCCACAGAGGAAAGCAGTATACCACACGCACACACACATCACATCCATCACCACAACTACCACCACCACCACCACCTAAACACCGGCACCACAAACCCCCTGCACATCACACACCAAACACACCACACCAGCACCACAAAAACTACACTACGCACCATGGCAACACAACGAATGCCCAAGTTCACTGCCACAGAGTTGACGGTCATGGTCGACGAGGTCATCAAGGTGTACCCACAAATCTATGGGAACCAGGTCCAACAGACACCAGTATCCACCAGAAAGAGGATGTGGAAAAGGATCGTAGACCAGGTGAATGCAGTTGGGAATGTGCCACGCAACCGGGGGGAAATAACCAAGAGGTGGCAGGACATGAAAAGCGTGGTCAGGAAGAAGGAGGCCAAGAACCGTGAGCTGGCTGACAGGACTGGCAGCGGAACTCCCGCGCCATTCAAGACCTTCAAGGCGTGGGAGGAGAAGGTGCGAGGCATACTACATCCGGAGAGTCTCATCGGAATACCAGGGGGAGTGGAGGCTGGTAAGTACAAACAAATGTATACCAGCACACCGCCATGTACAGACATGCACTAACACAATGCCATAGCTCCGAGGGCCGAACACCCCCATGTCCAGTACACAATTCACAAGACATCCCTCACATATGCAACAGACACTCACACACACTCAGCCCATAGGCACCAACAAAGAAAACCATGGGGGCATGTGTACAGTCAGCCAGCACCACAACTACCACCAGCTCCCCTTGTACCCCAGATGCGCCGGAAGGAGCGCTCCCCACACCCACACCCATGTGGCAGCCATAGCTGCACCAACCAACAAGTAACAGGTGAGCAGCCTTACCACAAGGCCCGTGTATCGGAGGGGGACTGCAGAAGTACCCCCCAGGCCCCCACTCCTACAGCGCAGCAAGATGGAGCACTCCCCACACCCATGTGTCAGCCATTGCAGTGCACACCCACACCTGACAGGTAGATATGTTACCCTACATGGAGGGCTGTCTGTGGATGGTAAACCATCACCACGACTCACAACACGGCCCCCACACCCACAGACCAGCAAGATGGAGCACCCCTCCCTCTCATAACCATGTGGTAGCCATTGCATTTCACCCTCAAAACCAACAATTAGGTAGACCACTGTACAGGGCGGGGTGTCCGTAGGCATGAGGACTGTACCACGACTAACATGTGGGACATGTCACTTAGCAGAGGAACAGGTAGCACTGCTCCCTGTCACAAACATGTGACCAATGTGCACCCGGACATCAATTACAGAGTCATAGCCCACATGAGCCATCTCAAATGCAGTAACACATAACGAGTCACGTCAGCATGCACAAGTCTAACTGGAGCACTGACCCACATGGCGTGCACCTTGCCAGTCATCACACACATCAGCAACACCATCCAAGTCTTGTCCACGTAGTCGTGTCTGCTTCTACCCTTGACATAGTACAACATCACCCATGTAAGTCTATCTCGTCCAAATGAAACATAGTGGAACCCCAGTAATGTCACATACACCACTGGACCCATGAACCACACAGCTACACAATGCACATGCAAAATCTCATCCATCACATCATCCAGCCCCAGTGTCATGAAAGGTATATCATCCAAACAGTTGCCCCATAGACAGTAGTACAGCAAAGGGTCCTGGCGATGACCAATAATGAGTCTGCTGTGTCTGAAGCGCACGTCACACTGTGAGTAACAACAAACAAAATGTAGTCAACACCCCAAGAGCACTGCATTGCTGCACATGGGTGAGAGTAGCACGCACACCAAGGAATTGTACCATCTGCAATACGTCGTGTGGCATACAACCATTACTCACTCACCACAATGCTTGCTGTGGAATGCCCATAAATGACAACAGTGAGCAGATATGCTGGCTAAGTCAGACATACACACACCTTCATCTCTGTAGTGTCGTGTGGCCAAAACACATGTCCCCTTCTGCACCCATATGTCACAGTATGTACCACAGTACCATATTTCAACACCAAAGCGTTCATGGTGCAATACCCCGTTCCCACCAAAGCCACAAAATGTAGGGGTACTGCAACACACACCAATTGGCATGACAAATCCGTCCCATGCCAGATGCACCCATCACACTATTCCATTGCCTTGATCACGCACACACATTGTAGAGCCATACACACGCATCCGGGAAATCAGTGCGCAACTGTGCACAAATTGTGCATGTCAGACATCCAACACAAACCTTGCAAGGTGCAACACAATAACTTTTCATCTCGGCCCCACAGGTGACGAACAGCATGATGCTGCGGATGGAGACACCAGCCATCACAGCCAGTCCACAAGCCCCCCACACGGACTCACGGATGTGGAAAGCCTGGACACCTCTACGGACGAGGACTCCCAACCTGGCACATCTGGCGTGGCAGGGCACAACAGCACCCCAGGACCCCTCCTACCCACCAACCCATCTCCCAGGGCTGGTGACCAGTCCCAGGCCCCTGCTGCCACGGTCATTGCGGCCAACACCACCACCACAACCACCACCACCACCACCATCACCACCACCAGGGCCTCCCTGACCACTCAGCCATCCCAAGAGGTGGCACAAACCTCCACATCTACCCTGGGAGCCAGGAGGAGGCCCCGGGTGACCAATGTGGCGAGTGGGCAGGTCGGTGGCAGCAGTCCAGGTGGGAGGAGCAGGGTCAGGCCAAGGCCAACAGAGCCTGGGAGCCAAGCCCTGCCGCAAATAGCCAGAGTCCTTGGGGCCTATGAAGAGGCCCAGGGACAATGGGCCAGGTCAGCTTCCGACACGAGGGAAGTCCTTGGGGTGTTGAGGTCCATGGACGCCCACATGGGCCAACTTGTGGACCTCATGGGCCAGCTAGTGGTGGAGGTGAGGGCCCACTCAAGGCCAACCACAACACCTGCGCCACCACCTTGTGGGGCGCAGGGACATGCAACATCCAGTTCCCCTGCGTCCACAGCGAGTGGGCAATCCTCAGCCACCACCAGCAGCCCACAAACACAACCCCCTCCCCTCAAACGTGGAAGGGGCCATCCGAAGAGGAAACAGATGTCCAGGGAGGACTTCGCATGCTCCAAACGCCAGTGAGTCAGCCAGCCATGGTGGCCACCCCCTGCATTCACTTGGACTACCATCCCACCCCACACTGCCAGTCGAGTGGCAAATGTCTGTTGGACTGCGGACCCAGGACAACATGGGTACACCTTGACCATCACGCGGACAGGACCGTCAACTCATTGTACAGCATGCACCACCTTCTTGATCACCTTTTGCACAATCACGTCACCTTTAAAATAAATACACCTGTATCACATCCTATGTCATCTGCTATGTTTATTATCAATGGTGCACAAACGTCTGCATGTTCAGAAATTCATCTGTAGTGTGTTCTGTCGATAGGCCAGGAGAGGCTGTAGGGACCTAGGGGTGACAAACAGAACAAGAGTCCATTGACTGTGTGTGTCACACACTCATCACACAGTACTTGTCATCAGGCCTAAGCAATGTACACACATGTCACAGAGCAACAGGGCACAATGTCACAGCCACTCTCAGTGGCATACTACCCTGGACATGGATCATTGCCACACAGCACTCAGTCAACAATAGGCCGCCCTGACAATGCACACATACACATACACAACTACAGCGACATCAGCCGTCGTATATGGTCACTCACCGTCAAGTGAAGTAGCGGGCGATGAGCTGCTGACGCTCATTCACTGCTTCCTCCTCTCCACTGTCCTCGTCACTGGACACGGCTTGGCCTGCAGGCGGGGGCCCCGGCTGATCACCGTCATCCACTATCAGGGGGATCCGCCTGCGAATAGCGAGGTTGTGCAGCATGCAGCATGCCACAACAATCTGGCACACCTTCTGTGGGGAGTATGCCAGTGCACCCCCGGTGCGGTCCAGGCACCTGAATCTGGACTTCAGGAGTCCAAATGTCCGCTCCACCACACGTCTGGTCCTCCCATGTGCCTCATTGTACCTGACATCAGCTGGTGTACGAGGATTGCGGAGTGGACTCAACAGCCAAGGCCCATTAGGATATGCAGAGTCACCAACAATCCATGCACGGTCCGGTTGCAGATTGGTCATCAGGCGTGGGAGGATGCTGTGGCGCATGATGTGCGAGTCATGGGTGGAACCGGGAAACTTCGCACACACGTGTGTGATTATCATGTCCGCCAGGCACACCACTTGCACATTCAGGGAGTGGAAATGTTTCCTGTTGCGATAGATGTGCTCCATGGCCTGTGGTGCAACAAGGCCAACATGGGTGCAATCAATTGCACCAACAACCTGGGGGATGCGTCCGAGTGCATAGAAAGCACCCTTCACTGCAGGCAAATCATGGGCCCTGGGGAATCGGATGTACCGGTTCCTGTACAGCATCATAGCTGACAGGACATCCCGTAGCACCTTGCTGAACATGGGCTGGGACATCCCACCTCCACTGCCCACCGTGTGTTGGAAGAACCGGTAGCGAAGAAACGCAGTGCAGCCATCACCTTGGCCGTGGGGGTGAATGCAGAAGGATACACCCTGCGAGGACGAAGGTGTGGTTCCAACATGGCACATAGGCGATGCAGGGTGGGCCGGTCCAGACGGAACTTCCTTATGACCTCCACATCCTCCATGTCTGACATCAATTGGTAGGGGCGATGTATGTTATGTCTCCTCCTAGGACAGATGGAAGTGGACACATGTCAATGCAACACACAACATGGCATGTACACATACACAAAACAAAGATCACTGACAAAGCAATAGTATCAACAAACAGCTGACAAGTAGGGACAGCACAGCAACATTACTCTTACACAGGTCCCCTTACCAATAGCAAGGACCACTGACACATACCATTGCTATGAGCATGCACATGGGGATTAAGGCCATATTAGCTTGATAGGCATGATGATGGATTCAGACTGCATATGTGGGTAGCGGCAACACCACGGCAATATACCTAGCTGCTGTACCTGACACCGCTTCCGAGGCTGGGTGAGTATGGCACACACCAACAACACAACGTACACAGGCTGAGCGGTACACCAATCGCAGCAGCTTGGACACGCAGAAACAGCCCCAAGGGGGCTATATCAGTGTGGGAGGGTGACAGGCTTTACCACAGCTACCAGGGACTGCTGACTGCCACCCCTCAACAACACCTTCTGCAGCTGCCACCTGTCCACCTTAATGTCGACGACTCTGATGATATGTCCAGGTCCACTCACCGGCGAGGAGCTGCAGTTCCTGGCTTCCGAGCTCCACGCACACTGCCCAAGGCGAATACCGGCAAAAGTCATGTGTGTGTAAGACAACTACAGTGTGTGTGGGAGTGCATGTGGGGGACACACATGTCGTTCATCCGCAGCACTATGAGTCTGAGCCTGTGGGGTTCCAACATGCACCGCTTACCATGCTAACAACAGGTGGAAGGGGCATGTAGGCTCTCTGGTGTTTCCCCATGCATGTCCCTCCCGAGTGGTGGTACATGGCATTTACATGTCAGACACCCAGTGACGCAGACACTTGGCAATGCATGATTCTGGGCAGCTATTGCTTGTGTGAATGGCTGGCTGGCTCCCAGCTGGCCTTCTCAGTCTCGGCAGACCTGGGCTGCACATTGACCGCCCAATCCTAGAAGGAAACTACACTGACTGTACAGTGGGTTACATGTGTCATTATCTCACAACTGTCAGGGAATGCGCTAACTCAGCCCTGTCAATTGAACACTCCAGGCCTTGTGATAGGGATGTGTGTGAGAGATGGTGGCACTGAATGTGACCTCCATTGCGGGGTGAGCCATTCACAGGGCGAGTACGTTGAGGGCTGCGCAGTGTTGGACACAGTGAGTCCACCCACAAAGATGTGTAGCCTTGTGAGCTATGTGTTGGTCTACATGACAATGGACAGTAGATGTGGGCAGACTACACATTGCTCAAAGTGCTGGCATCCTGAATAGAATGGGATGGACAGGTACTGTGTACACACTCCCACCAGCATGCATTCACGTGTGGTGTACACATGCTGTTATGCCATGTCCCATACCGTCTTGGCTCTGTTACACGTCTCTGATCATTTAGGATGGGTCAGCATCATGCCACTGTTATTGGTGAATGTGGGTGATGCTGAGAAGAGTATGTGTGATATTCCAACCCTCATGTGTACCATCCCTGCAGTTGGAAGTCCACCAGCCCAAGGCCTTGTGATGAGCCATTGCATCCAAGTTGATGCTTCTGTGTATGTGTAACCGACAGTGCAGCCAATCCCGCGAAGAGGGTGACGTCACCTGCCGGATGTGTGACCATGTTGCGGCGACTAATCGGGGGATGCTCCCCCGTATTGTCAGGCTGGCACGGCGCTGCATTTCACCACTAATGGTCTGTAATTGACAGTCACACAGCCTGTGGCGGATGCACGTTTGTAGGGGCATCAGCTGCAGGCATGTGTACAGTACTGTGGGATTGTGTCTTTTGCTGCGAGAGGCAGCATGTGTCCACAGCCTACCCATGTTCTGGGTAATGTGATGTTAGTTGTGTGATGCAGTGGGTTGTGAGTGTACTCTGTGCTGGGTGCATCTTACATGCATATGCGATTCCTGAGGGTCAAGATGTAATTTGGGCACTCTGCATAGTCAATGCGTTCAGAGTCGTAGGCCTCAGGGACAGCCTGTAGTCAGCTGGTGTGGCACTTCACATGTATGTTTGTGGCACTGTGCATACTCTGATTTCGTCCTAAACACATGTGTGCGATGCCTCACCTCATATTCCTGATACTTACACATCCGGCACACTGTGCAACAGTAGTTGTGCTCGTGCGATGGACAGTTGTCTGGCATGGGCCCATAACCATTGTGGACTGTCATGTTGCAGTCAGTGTGTGTGGTGACACATTCTGCTCCATGCAGGTATGTCCTTGGCCTAATTATGTAGTGGTCATCCTTAACACCATCAGGAGAGTGGGTGTGTACACAGCGATGAGTGGCTATGGCCGCAGGGTGACAGTCCGGGTGTTGTTCCATGTGCACAACACATGTGTCACTTATTGGCGGGTTCATTACCTGTACGCCAGCCATTACGTGTTGATTGTGGTTGCTGTATACATTTGCACAGGTATCATGCAACATGTGCACTTGGGAATGTTCTGTGCTGGCTACCTTGCACATGTCTGTGGATTTGATGCCAAATGAGTGAGGCCACCTCGCTCTCCCTCATGTATCATCTACCATGTGTGCTGAGGGACAGGGGACGGTCAACAGTGGTGAGGCATCGGATGGTGCAGCTGCACAGGAGCTGGGTGAGACTAATGTGACCGGCGCATTGGAGGGGGCAGACGTGTGCTGGATGACTCACAGGCCCATACGACAATTGCTGGGTCATCTGAGTACAGAGGTCATGTATCCATGTTTGCTAGCACAGGGGACGTGCACTCTAGCTCCCCTGCAGCCACGCGGAGGCCAATGCCCGCCCTCCCAACTACTTCCACTGGTGCAACACGTGTCGGCACAAGGATGACGGATAGAGTGTCTTTCACACCAGGCACAGCTGCCCCTGCGACCCCTGCTGCACTCAGTGCCGGGTCTGTTGAGCATGTGCGGCATCTGTGCGTGGGTCAGACAGCTCTCCTCAATGACTTCATTGCCCATGCCAACACCTTTCCGCAGATGACATAGTTCATGGAGGGCCTACATTAACGTGTGGGTGGGCTACACCAGTATGTCCAATAGTTGTCCCCCCAGTCAAGGTGGTCCTTGAACTGGGCCACTGTCAGGCTGACATACCTGACCTTCCCCCACCCCCCGGAAAGTGGCGCATCTGACAACAGCAGGGCACGAGTCCTGACAGAAGAGGTGGTGGCACGCAGACGTCATGACAGGTAGTGACGTCACGGAAGATGGCTTGCACCATCAGACCCATTGCCTCCCCTCGCTCACCCCACTGATGCGATTGCATCATGGGAGCAGGCGCGTGTGCAGCAGCTCCAATCTCTCCCCAGAGAGGCCAAATAGTGCATGTGTGGCTCCATTCGCTCCAGTCATCGTGCTCACTGTAAAATAGGTGGGGGGATGCCGTACAGCCGCATGGTACCCCGACTCGTGCCCTGGACAACAGTGACGAAGCATGGCTGTCTCCGGAGTCCGGGTACACCACATGCAACACACAGTAGCTGTAGCTGCCCTAGCGGGCCATGCCGCAAACACCATCCCAGACGACATGTCGACACACCCCGGCGCGCAATGTCATAGCATCCGCTGCCATTGTCAAGGGACCCATGGTGTGTGGTATGGGCCTCCTGGTGAAGAGCCTCCGAGCCATCCACCGCCAACGGGTGTCATGCAACTCACACACTTCGCTAAAACATTAGGTAGCTTTGCCTGCACACCAGGGCTCGAGTCCAGGTACCATGCGGGTGTACGGCGTCCCACCACTTATTTTACCATGAGCTCGGTGACTGGAGCGAATGGAGCCACACATTCACTCTTTAGCCTCTCTGGGGTGAGAATGGAGCTGCTGCTCACGCGCGTGCTCCTATGATGCAATCGCATCAGTGGGGTGAGCGAGGGGAGGCAATGGGTCTGATGGTGCAAGCCATCTTCCGTGACGTCACTACCTGTCATGACGTCTGCGTCCCCCCACGTCTTGTTCGGGACTTGTGCCCTGTGGCACACTGAGAATGTATTGCCTGCGAGATGTGACCAGGAGCAGGGTGCCATGACCTCCCACCCACCAAGCTCCACTGCCATCCCATGCCCTGGATAGCCTGTGCAGGTGGACGATGTAGGGGGTACACCTGAAGGCCAGGGGTGTAAATGTCTCGGCACGGGCCTGACTGACGCACAGCAGTATCCAGCATGTCCCCAGAGGGAGGGCCAACGTCCACACCTGATGCAGCATAGGTCGTGTGCCCGCCTGTTGTGCACACACTAGTCCACATTCATCCCCAGACAGCTGGTCTTTCCACATACCCAGAACAGTGGTAATCTACCCCGCCGGGTTCATCCCCACATAGTCTGTATCGACACTGCATGTGTGCACCCACCCATGCCACAGACCCACCTGTGCCAAGGAGCCCTCTCGCTTCACATGCCACATGTGTGTATTCCACAGTTGTGCTTCTCTCTCAGGGGCGGACATCCAACTGTCCCGTAGCATACAGACTGCACCCAGTCGGACTGGCATCCTGTTTGTATGTTAGGCACCCTCACACAACTACCTGTGCCACAGTGGTGGCTGTGCTGGCTATCGTGACTGCCATGGCAGTGTTGCTGTCCATGGCAGGGTACACTCACACACAATGCATACGTAGCTTTTCGTATCAGTACTCTGCACATCGGACTGGCCACTGTACCTGGTGTTGTACATTGTTGCCGCCTGTCTATGTATTCTGTGACTGTATGCTGTTGTTCCTGTAGTGGGTTGTGTCTGTGCAGTTGCTGTTTGCAGTTGTTACTGTGTGTGCATAGTTAAGTGAGGCACATGCCGTGAATGGTACCTCAACAATTGCAATGTCTGGTCTCACATTCCTATGTGTATGATACGTGGCTGGGACTTCACTTCTTTCAGACTCTGCTACTTGTGTGTGTGATGAAGACGTGTGTCTGTAACACGGATTGTCTGCATGTATTAGGTGGTATTTCGGTGTTAGTGTGTACGTGTCATGTTTGCATGCATGCAAAGCACAGGGTGTGTGTCTTGCCACAGGATGACAGGTAGCATGTGCAGAGTGTGCGGGTATGTGTGAGCTTACTTTCTGGCTGGCCAGCAGTGTAGGTGTATGTGTATCTTGTTATGTTCATCGAGCCAGGGCACATGGCTTACTTTCAATGTGTGCATTTGGGAGGTGTGTGTGGTGTGTGTGGTGTGACTTTGGGGTAGTGTTGGTGTGTGTGTGTGCGCTCTGGCAATGTCGACTACACACATGTGTTACCCAGGGGCATGGTCAATGTTTGTTTCCTTGTTCGGGTCTGTTAATGTGAGCACATGGGTGTATTGTCTGTTGCACAGTGTGTGGGTGTGTCCTTGCAGTTCAGGATGACTCCTACTTGATATGTATTGGCCATTGTGGGTCTGCAGGGTGTGTGAATGTGAAGATTGTGCCTTGTTCAATTGAGCATGTATGTACATTTCGGCGGTTCGTACTCACTGTGCAGCCCTGCCCACCCACACTGATATCGTGTGTGTTTTGTCATGCATTGATGTGGCGTGCAACTGGCGTGGCTCCTATATTTGCTTGTTGAGTGTGATGTCAGACTGTGAAGGTGATTGTACACATATGTAGGACTGTGCTTTGTAGTGACCAGGCTGTCAGTGTTGATGTGATGATCTGTTGGGCCACGTCAGACTCTGACATGCCAAGGCCCACGACCTGTGGTATTTTACTGGGTCCACAGTGGCAGCAACTCATGTGCATTGACATCCAATGACACTTGACTACATGGTAATCTCACGAGTCCCGTGTACTTCACACACTCTCATCCTCTCTCATTCGTACTTGTCTACGATCAATAATTCTCCAGAGTCAGATATTAGCTTTAAGGCATGTATTTGAGCTTACTTCCTCTGTGATGCAGGATGTGGACACTACTGGCAGCGTAATGCATGTGGAGGATATACTTAGCATGATTACACATACAAAAGGGGTTACAGGTAGATGTGATAAGTCGTTAATTGTGGAAATAAGGCTTCAGAGTTAATAATGCCCTGCCCTTGCTATGCTACAGTACATTAGCTCATTAATGAGGTGCCCTAGGCTGTGACACAGACAGTATTTGTTTACCCTACCAGACAGCTTGACATCATGAGCACAGTACATCTAAGTCCCATGGTACAGGATTACGACAATAGTGACTCCGACACACCTGCGTCAGAGGTGACATCAGAGCATGAGCCTACATGCATGCAGCATAGTCTCACATGTTGTTGCAATATGGTGGCTACTGTACATGACTCAATGCCCGGGGACATGTTGTAGGGTGTTGCATTTGTTGTCCATGCAAATGTCCTTGCACGGAAGTTCAGAAGAAGGTGAGATGACAGTTCTCAAGTTATTCAGCAGACAGATATGCGTGCACTTACAGGAGCATGTGTTCAGGTGCGCGGCATGCATATTGTAGCAATGTGGTTCGTGCAATGTTGGCCATGTGGTCACCGTACACAGGTCCCATTCCTCAGCCTCCCCGTGTTCATGCAGGGACACGGGATATGGTGATGGACAGGGTGCATGTCCCGGTAATGTCAGGTGTCATGACGGTGGAGTTGATGGTAAGGTGTTTGTTTCCGTGTGCATGGTATAGTTGTTGCACAGCTGACTGGCCATTGCGTGCGGACGGCAAGCATGGGTACGGTGTTGCACATGAATGTTCAATTGTGGGTATTGATTTGGGGACCCATGAATTGACAGGTTGTCAGGTATGCGATACCTTCCTGCAGGGCATCCCTCGCATTGGTGGTATTTGTGGTTGACATCCAGTGAAGCGGATGGTGGGTTGCAACGTGTTCCTCGTAGGTTGTCCCTTGTAGAATCCTGATGGGACATGTCGGGTGACATTCGATGAAACTGTAATCCAGCATACGTTGTGCGGAGGCACACTGGTCCCATTGCAGTGTGTGTCCTATTGCAGCCACAAATGCCATGCCCCCATACACTGAACAGTTCCTGTCGTGGGCGTCCAGGGGTGAGAACAGGTGTACCAGTTCCCCAATTGGACATGCCGGGTTGGAGAGACATAAATCCACAGGCCAGTGGTACGGGCACCTCTGACAGTAGAAAACGGGGATGACGCAGCTGAACATTTCAATGCGGTAAGTTACTCGATAACTTACATTCAGCATAGCCAGATTTGCACAGCCCACTATCTGTATCAAGCTATTGCTGTACAGCTGCATCTGTCTGGCGTAGGTGTATAGTACTGGTGCACCGTCCATTTTGCTGCAGGGTGCTGTGATGGCGTGCTCCGGCTGCCTGGGCTGTCTGCTGAGTGCAACCTCCAACGGTGCTGTGTGTTCTTGAATGGATGTTAGGCGGCAGGACTTTGTGTATGGCTTGGGAGGCGGCCACAGGCCCTCATCCCACATGCTCCTATGAATGGTCAAGGCCAGAGGTGTCTGACTCCTTCCTGATTACTTGCATTTGAGCCACAAGGAGCAGTGGTATAATTGTATTTTGTGGTTTTATCTTTCTTTCATGTTCGGCGTTATCTGCCAGTGGATGGTTGACTCAGCATGGCTATGTTTGGGTTGTGGTTGTTCCAATGGCTCCGTTCTCCTGCAGGATATGTTGCAATGTGATTTGGGTGTGGGAATGGAAGGACATTCACTGCTATCTGCTCTCCCATGTGTGGGTGGGTCACTTCTTTCCCGCTGTACATTGGGACTTGTGTGTGGGCGTCGTGATTGTGAACACCTGTTCTCAGCCAGCAGGGTTTCTCTGTTTTGGACATTGCATGGCTTGTTATTGCGTACAGGATGGTATAGGTATTGTTTGTTGTGACTGGCGTGCCTTTTGCGGTCAATGTCCATTGTTTGTGCTGTTCTGTAGCAGCTGCTGTGTGCTTCTCCATGCTTGGCATACAGGTGTGTGTCCTCTTTCGACGTCACTTTGCTCACCTGTTCGGCACACTTGTGTGACTACGTTTTGGCAACTGTGAGTTTTCGGTTGTGGGCATGATTGACACAGGGGGACCACATGACATGTGCCTTTAGGGTGGGGCTGGTGTGTGTGGTGTGTTGTTGTGACCCTGCGGTGTTTGTGTGCAGCCCATGCGTGGCGCTGTCGTTGGCCTCTGCGTTGTGCGCATGTGCGTCATCGCCGGGGCTCTGCGGTGCCGTGCCGGGTACGTCACCTCCTGGTCCGGGGTCTTGGGTGCCCAGGATGTTGCGGGTTGATTATATTTTACAGGTGGGATATGTGTGGGTACAGTGTTGGATGTGTCCTGTCCCCACAGGGGTGTCTAGGGGGCCCATGTACAGTTTTTCCGCCCTTGCACTGTGTGCGGTATTTGCATGCCCTTGTTGTGTGTCTGCCTAACTGCGTCGTCGTTGCGCGTTCACTCCTAGGTGCTGCATCAGGTACAGCATTGGGATGGCCTGGAGTGCAGGATTCATGTCGGAGTAGGCCGGGTTGGTGTTTCTGTGGTCGAAAATGTGGTTTCCGCCTCCTGTTCTCGTGCGGTGTCTCTTTGCCGGTGAGGCTGTTTGGTTGTGTCATCGTAATTCGTACGCCGGGCGGTACGTCATTTCGTCGGACGGTGTGCCTCCGTTGGCTGGCACCGCTACGTAAACGGGCGCACTTTGATGGCGGGCGGCGTCGCAGGCTTGCGGGCGGTATTTGCCTGACTTTTCACATCCTAATTTGGCGGGAGGGCGGGCAGTTGCTGGCGGGCGGTAACTAGCGGGTTTTCCCTCCGACGGCACGGCGGTAGTGTTTCCGCCCGCCATCGTAATGACCCCCTAAACTATTTAAAAATCTTAAAATTTAGTTAAAAAAAATTTCAAATACAAATATTAATAATTAAAAATATGATAATTTAGAATAAACAAAACATAATAATGTAACATAAAAATAGAAAATAAATTATAACATTTAATACACATACTATTCCCAATACACTTTAAACAAAACTATGCAAATTATGAACCTAAATATATAGAAAAATGTACTACTCCATATTAGCGCAACACATAAATATTAAGGGGTCGATTCCGATCTCATTCTGAAAGCATTCCAACGAATCGGTCCGGAATACTTTCCAGACGACTCGGATCGGGGGAGTCCGACCGAGCGAGTACGATGCATCCGGATGCTTCCCGGATACAATTCAATGGGAGCCTATGTTCTGAATGCGAACACAGGCTCCCATTGAAAAAAGGGGTTGTTGGGAAAAAGCATGCACCCTGTGACGGGCACCCCATGGTGCCTGCCACACTGTGCATAGGTGGGAAGAGGGGATCCATGGGTACCCCCACGGGCCCGATTCAGAGGTCCCTGGGTGAGGGGGGCATGCTATGGGCCCGGTCAAACCGAATCGGAAAGGCTGTCTGAATCGGTCATCGTACTCGCTCGTTCAGAAACCAAGTCAATATAGCTGTACGAATCGGATCCAGAAAGGCTCGTCCTGTCCGAATGTCTTCCGTAACCGATTCAGTCAGCCCTAATGGTTCCCAGGCATCGTACTTGGGGGCCTATTACGATGGCGGTTGGATGTCGACCGCCCGGCCGGCGGCGGTGCCCGCCGGACCGGCGGTGGAGATCCGCCCACACCGCAAGCCAGAAAACCGCCGGTCCGATTAGGATGGCGGTGGCGACCGCGGCGGTGGGAAATTCCAACTGCCGCTTTTCCGCCGGTCGCCATCCGCACTCCTGCCTGGAGGGCAGAAAAGGACCGGGATAATGGTGGCGGTGCAGAGCAGGCTCAGCCGGCACGATTATGATGCCGGCGATAGCCAGCCTTTCCGCAGCGGTCAGACCGCCATGGAAATGCATGCGGAGATTGTCTTCCGGGGGCCCGTGGTGGGCCCCCGATGTTTGTGGGGGGTGGGGGTGCACTGGGGGGGTACCCATGGCCCCCCTTGACATTCCCCTGTACCAGGTGGCAGGCACTGTGCAGTGCCTGCCACGTAGTGCAGGGAAATGCTGGACATGCCCATTTGGACAACGCGGCGGTGCTGCGAGTAGCAGCAACCGCCGCAATGTTAAGGCCCGCGATCCGACCGCCGTGGTCGGATTTCGAGCGCGGGTCATCGTAATTCGACCGGCGGTGATGCCGCGGTCCATGCGGGCGGTCTTTTCCCGCTACCATGGCGGTCGGGGAGGTTTTCCGACCGCCATCGTAATGACCCCCTTGGTTGTTCGCAACTGGGAATGAGTTGGTCAGAAACAAGGGATCCGGATCGGATCCGGCAAACACGAATCTGATTCGGAGCCCTTCCAAATGTCATCGGATTTGACCTCTAAGACTATAAAAATACAATTTACAAATTTCCCTCCAATAAATGCAACAGTACTAAAAGTGATAGATTGCATATATGTAATATTTACTGCACCCATTCCAGCGATACACCACCAGGGAAACTGTTAAAGAGAAGAGGGGGAAAATTTACTATTCCTACTCCACTGACTGCAACAGTAGGGAAAGTGTTGGATAGCGGAGGGATAACATTTACTATTCCCACTCCAGACAGTACGACCGTAGGGAAAGTGTTGGATTAAAGAGGGGTAAAAATTACTATTTCCACTGCAGTCAGTTCAAAATTGAAAACAAACAAAATAAAAATATTTTAAAAACAAAGTAAATAAAAACATATATAAATATGTTGAAAATAAAAATAAAAATATATTTAATATTACACATTTTAAGAAAAAAAAACAATATAATGTTAAATCCATATCACAAATACCTACAAATACTATTTTCATACAAATAAATAAATATTTTTATTTAAAAATTATTTATTAGCAAAAAAGTTATTATTATATATATTTAGTTTAGTTACTTCCTATCCTATAACGCCACAAAACTCACAACCCACATCTAAAATCTAAATTTTTTAAAATTTATTTGCACAATTAACATAATTAATTATCAATTAAACAAATATATTAATTAACAAATTAAAATTCATAAAAAGTAATTAACTTTCCACCCTTTACCCCTATAAATCCAAACCCCCACACAAAAAGGTAATTAATCAATTAACATAATTAAATATTTGGGGGCCCATTACTATGGCGGGCGGACAAAGTCAGCCCGCCACCGCAACGGAGCCAGGGACCGCCCGCTGATGTCGCGGCGGTCCCGCCCGGCACATTACGATGTGCCCGCCACACTGGCGGGCGCATCCCGCATAGTTTACATTGCGGCGGGCAGTGCTGCTAGCAGCACCCGCCGCAAGGTACAAAATGCATGTTGTGCTTTTGCATGCACAACGTGACAGGCACTGCGCGGTGCCTGCCACCTTGTGCATGCAAATGCAGGGGGGTACCATAGGTACCCCCCATGTGCACCCCCCACCCCCCCAACATCCTGGGGGCCCGCAACGGTCCCCCAAATGCGAATACCGCCTGCCTTTTCATGGCGGTAATGCCACCATGAAAAGGCACCTCTCCGCCTACATCCTAATATGGATGGCGGTGTCTCACTGACACCGCCACCATATTAAGCCCTTTTTTCCGCACGGTCGGCAATTCAACAGGCGGAAACACGGCGGGCGGTATTTCCTTCCGCCGCTGACCCCCCAGCCATGCTAATGTGGCGGGGGGTAAATGGGTGGCGGGCGGAGGGAAATGGAGGGCGGATCGCCACCGCCATGCGGGCGGTGGCGATCCGCCTTCCATCGTAATGACCCCCTGATTATTAATATTAATTTTCAACTAATTATTAATTAATTAAAAATAAATTACTTCCCACCCTTTACCCCTATAAACCTACAACCTGCACCTTAAATAAATTATACAATTTCCATATTTAATTATCGATTAATTAATATTAATTAACAACTAATTATTTAAAAATAAATTACTTCCCACCTTTACCCCTATAAACCCAAAACCCAAACCCAAACAAAATGTAATTAACAATTAACAAAATTAATTATCAATTATTATTATTAATTATCAACTAATTCTTAATTAATTAAAAATAAATTACTTCCCACCCGTTACCCTTATATACACCCCACAACCAGCACCTAAAAAAATTACACAATGACTACAATTATTTTTCAATTAATTAATATTAATTCACAACTAATCATTAATTTAATATCATTAAATTACTTCCCATACTTGACCCCTATAAACCTCACAACATGCACCTAAAAAAAATTACACAATTACCATAACGAATTATCAATTAATGAATTAATATTAATTCACAGCTAATCATTAATTTAATATAATTAAATTACTTCCCACCCTATTCCCTTATAAACCCACAACACGCTACGGAACTAAATAACACAAAATGTAATTAAAATAAAATTAATAACTACCAAAGATTCAACATATATATTAAAAACATAAACAATACTTATACAAAAAAAATCACATACATTTAAAATATATACTAAAATACATAACACTAATTAAAATCGATATTTTAAATAACTATGGGATCGATTACGATGCCGCTCTTTCCAACCGATTCGGAAAACTTTCTGAACGACCGATTACGATGTTCATAAAGCATTTGGGCTTTCCGACTCGGTTCCGGATGGCATTGGGAGGAACCGAGTCATTCGGAGCCGACTCGTACAGTTCTACAGAATGCGTTTCCGACTGAGGGCCCGATTCCGATCTCGCTCGGAAAGCCCTCCGTACGACTTAGATCTGGAGGGTTTTCTGAGCGAGACGTGCTCCGGGAGTCCGAACGAGCGAGTACGATGCAGCCGTATGCTTACAGACTCGGTTCGCTCGGTCTCCCATTGAATTCTATGGGAGCCTGTGTACAGATGCATACACAGGCTCCCATAGCAGAAAAGGGGTGGGGAAAAGCGTACACCCTGTGCATGCTTGGATCGGGGGGACCCATGGGCACCCCCCCGTGATAGATTCAGAGGGCCCCGGCTGAAGGGGGGCCTGCTACGGCCCCCAGAAGTACGCTTCCGACAGCCATTTCGTCTCGCTGAGACCGACGTGAAGCGGCTGTCCAAATCGTGCATCATACTTGCTCGGTCGGAAATCGGCTCCATTGTGCGGCACGATCCGTCTACAAACGAGACGTACGGAGCGGTTCGGGTCCGTAAACGATTCGGTCGGCGCTTGCGCGATCTTCGCATTGTACTTGGTCGTTCGGACTTGTGTGAGTTTTGGTCGTGAACAAGGGCTTCGAATCGGATCCGGTAAAGCCAAATCCGATTCGGAGGCCTTCCGAGCGAGATCAGAATCGGGCCCTGAGCGATTACAATGTCAGATTCGGACATCCTTTCCGAATCAGTTGTTCCGACTCGGATTGGCTGTCGGAATTTGACTTTGGGGGCCTGTAGCAGGCTCCTCTTCACCGGGGGCCTTCCAAATGGGGCCCGTGGGGCTACCCATGGGACCCCCCTTTCCAACCATGCACAGTGTGGCAGGCACCAAGGGGAGACCGCCACAGGGTGCATGATTTTCCCGAAGCATCACTTTCTTCAATGGGAGCCTGTGTATTCGGTCGGAAGACAGGCTTCCATTGAAGTCAATGGGAGTCCGACCGTATCATATCCGGAAGCATCGTAATTGTTCGGTCGGATTCCTGGGATCCTATTCGGTCGGAAACCGTTCCGAGACCGATATGGCGGAATGCTTTCCAATCGGCATCGTAATCTACCCCTGTATTTTTGCAAACGATATTAATGACTTCTATATTTGAAAAATCAATATTACTTACCTTCAAATCGATATTCTTGTCCACGATATTCTTGCTGTCGATATTTCTGTCTCACTTTTTGTACAACTTGATCATTGTGTCAGTTGATATTATAAACTCGATATTTTTTCTAAATATCAACTGGAACCAAGCTGCATTTGACTGAAGAGCCCCAATCAGGGCCAAATCACTGTTGGGTTGCTTGTGTTCTGGTTCAAGGAAGATCTTGCCTGGCAGTTTGGGCTGGGTTGCTCTTATTGGAGCAGAGTCAAGACTGATTTGCATCAGGGTGGTTCCTCTATGGGGGTGTTAGGGAGTTTCCCCCATATTAGTTGCCCCTGAACTTCATATTAAATTTCAAAAGAAAATGATTTTATTTTGGCTGCACACCAGCGGTGCTTTTCTATCAGTCTTGTGGGAGACTCAACTTCCTGGGTTAGGGCAGGTGGGGTTGCGCATGTCGGGTTGGACGGGTGCCATTTACCATTCAGGTCGACATGCTCACTTGAGACACTACCTATCACAGCGTGCAATTAGTGAACCGACTGGGGGGGATCTACTAGGTCTGCAAATGAGCGCTGTGTATGCCTGCCCGAACCAATGCTGACGCTGCTCTCATGCTGTTCCAAACATAAACAGCAAGGGAGTACTAACTGGATTGTCTCCTGAGGCATGGGAGGCCTTTAGTCCTGGCTGAACGTGAGCGGTCCATAAAAAAAACAGGTGCCATTTCTGAGCTGTGATTGTAAAGAAGCCGGCCTGCTTTTCTTAACACTTTCAAAACCTGCCCTGTTTTTAGGTCAAGCCTAGAGGCAGTGTGCATGCGCTGCTCTGCGAGGCATGCTGTAATCCTTCTGTGGCCATTAAACATGCCCACATATTTTTGATTGGTTGCTTGGTGTGCCTTTACAAATTCCATTGTTTTCGTTGGTGAATAGTGTATATTTGTCCCGACCTGTGGCTGTTTTGTTCCCGCCCTGGCAACTGCCCCTGCTACATGGATCCTTTCACTTTGGGCCATATGTTTGGTTTCACTGAACTACTTTATTGTATTTTTGGTGTATCGTGCGGGCCAAGACAGCTTGACACATACACTGCTCTTCATCTTTAACAATGCTTGTGTATGAGCACGGCACCTGCTTAGCGCGCTTGCATTTTCTGACCAATCGCGTGTTTAAACAAACCTTCTTTTGTTGCATGGAGCCCACTTCACGGACAAGTGCTGTGGTTCATGTTTCATTTTCCAACCAGTAGCGTGTTTAAACAAACTTCATTTTGTTGCATGGTGCCCTCTTCACGGATGGATGCCATGCTTCATGTTTAATTTTTTTTATTTTTTACCATTTCGCAGCGGCTGTTACGTACCAGCTTTTCTGGAGCTCTGGTTTCTCTATCTTATGTTCGCGGCAGGAACCCGGGACACAGCTTTAAGTTAAGGCCAATGCGGCCACTCCCTCCCCTGGATTTATTTTTTCCCCGTTATTGCTGGCTTTTAATTATAGGATTTCAGCGGAGTGTTCAATAAAAAAGTTACCTCGCTGGAAAAATCTAGCGGGAGACACAGCTGGCGGTCGTCTCGCATCTCAGCAATCAAGCGAGTGGGAAGTCTGCCTCATTGTTTATACATGATTTCCCCCGTACCACAACCCCCTCCAACTTCACTATTTCAGCTGTCCCACCACCCCCCTGTGCATTCATTTGCAGTCCTATCGCCCATTTGTGTGTGTTTGTTTGCAATCTCCGAAGAGGGAACAGGGGAGGCCAAGCAATCTGCAGCAGGTCAAGGACTGCAGGCGCCGGTTGCAGGGGGATTTCTAAGTTCACGCTCACAGATTTCACACCAGAGCTCATACCACATGGCTTCTCCATGCACACGTACTTTTGGGTGAGAGCACAACATCCACACCACAATATACCACCCACTTGCACCCCAGCAACACACACTACCCACATGCATGCCACCAACACACACCATATAACAACACACCACTACATTCCACACCATGCCACTGCCACCACATCACTGCACTAAGCACAACGTAGACACCAAGTTTGCAGTACAGAGCACAGCAGCCACACTGCTTTACAACATACCTTAAAAACATTGGCAAAGCCAATAGCTCTAGCTAAACACTTATACTGTCCCAAAGGCAAGACCTAATGGCTATACCAATGCTTGTTTCTTTCACTATTAACTTAACCCTTTCTCCTACCCGTTATTACTTCCCTATTCCTGTCCGATTTGTTTACTGATTATTATTTTATGTTTCTCCTGATTTATATTTGTCTCCCAAAATTTAATTTGTGATTTAATCACATCACGGAGACCGACCGGTCGGTTTCAATTCTGACCGTCTGATACATAATCAGCCGCTCGGAATTGAAACCGATGATGGGTGTCGGAGGCTTTCCGACCTCCATCCTAATAGGCCCCTACATGTTCACGGTTGATTTATAAACTTTTTTGCTTCCTCAAATCTGCTTTAAAATGCACTATTTACCACTCTTTTTTCAAAAAACAAATTCTTGGGGGAGAGCTCCCCAATTCCCTCTTTTGTCAGTTGGGTTTCTTTGCTTTGCTCACTCGTGATATAGCACTCATCCCCAACTTTTGACACCCCAACACTTTCAAAACTCACCAGCCACCAGTGATTTTAATATGGCTGGGTCCAAACTAAGGGGCCGATTACGATGGCGGACAGAAAAGCACTCCGACCACCGTGGCAGCGGAAATTAACCGTCCGCATGTACCGCGGCAAAACCGGCCGTCAGATTAGGATGCACTGCCAGAAAAATCTGACCGCGGCGGACGGATTCCACGAAACTCTGCCGGGAACGTCTGAAAAAAGCTGAAAATCTGTCCGCAGCGGTCGGATTTGCTGCGGAAAGACCAAAAACCGCCGTTCGACCAGCGGAATGACCGCAAGTGAAATTACGATACGATGGCGTTGCCAGCGGAACGATCAGTTGTTTCCGACCGCCGCGATCGCGACAAATGATGAATGGGAGAGCCGGCGGAAGGACTATTGCATTTCGACCGCTGCGGTTGTGCGGAAAGAGCAATGGCGGTCGAAAGCAACCACACAACAAGGCTACCAAGTGTGGCTGTATATCTGGCTCAGCCTCAAAAAACATCTAACACACCCCAATGACACATCCCCATTGCAAGTTAAAAATACAAATCCCAGGTCAACCCAGACAACACACCTGACATGAATACTCCATTTTGACCCACCCACATAGCTGAGTATAAAACCAGCCTCTTCCCTGCCCAGAATCCTTTGCACAACTCCAGAACTGAAGGGCCCAACCCCACAGCACAAAGGAGAGGCAAATCAGCACACATCACACCATCACAACCACACACACACATCACCACCACCACCTTCACACCTGCACTTCTCACTCATTTGCACATCACAAACCATGGCACAGAGGAAGATGCCCAAATTCACTCACAATGAGTTGTCAGTCATGGTAGATGAGATAATCAGAGTAGAACCACATTTGTTTGGAGGCATGGTCCAACAGACACCAGTAGCCAAAAAAAATCAGATGTGGGAAAGGATAGTCAACAAAGTCAATGCAGTAGGGACCACCCTGTGCACCCTGAAGGACATCAGGAGGAGGTGGCATGACCTCAAGACCAGGGTGAAAGAGCGTGCCAACAAGAACCATGAGCTGGCTCAGAGGACTGGCGGTGGCCCTCCCAGTCCACCACTAACATTCAACGAATGGGAGGAAAAGGTGCTTGCCATACTGCATCTAGAGAGTCTCACAGGAATACCCAGGGGAGTAGAGGCTGGTAAGTACCAACAAATGTCTCCCATTACACTGCTATGTACTGTCTTGCACAACTAGAAAGCTACACTTCCTAAACACAAATGCACTTACGTACAACACACTCTTCCCAACACATGTCTCACACATCTAACATTTCCTTCCTATGAATCACCCCAAAGGTAGCTAGCAATTTTTCCATGGGGGCATGTGTACAGGCAGCCAGCACTACAACTCCCACCAGGCCCCCTTGTCCCACAGCTGAGCAGCAGGATGGTACACTCCTCCCACTCATAACCATGTGGCAGCCATTGCATTGCTCACCTTCACCTAACAGGTAGGTAGCCTTCTTAACAGGGAGGGGTGTTTGTGTGTGGGAAGCCATCACTACAACTCCCACCAGGCACCCTTGTCCCACAGCTGAGCAGGATGGAGCACTCCCTCCCCCCAACCATGTGGCAGCCATTTCATTGCACTCATTAAACTTACAGGTAGGTAGCCATCTTAACAGGGAGGGGTGTTTGTGGGTGGGAAGCCAGCACTACAACTCACCACAGGCCCCCTTGTCCAACAGCTGAGCAGGATGGTACACTCCTCCCACTCATAACCATGTGGCAGCCATTGCATTGCTCACCTTCACCTAACAGGTAGGTAGCCTTCTGAACAGGGAGGGGTGTTTGTGGGTGAGAAGCCTGCACTACAACTCCCACCAGGCCCCCTTGTCACACAGCTGAGCAGGATGGAGCACTCCCCCCCCAACCATGTGGCAGCCATTTCATTGCACTCATCAAACTTACAGGTAGGTAGCCATCTTAACAGGGAGGGGTGTTTGTGGGTGGGAAGCCAGCACCACAGCTCCCACCAGGCCCCCTTGTCCCACAGCTGAGCAGGATGGTACACTCCCCACACCCAGAACCATGTGGCAGCCATTTCATTGCTCTCCTCAAACTTACAGGTAGTCAGCCTTCTCATGCTCTCTTGTCTCACCCCTGAGCAGGATGGAACACACCCCCACCCAGAACCATGTGGCAGCCATTGCATTGCTCACCTTCACATAACAGGTAGGTAGCCTTCTGAACAGGGAGGGGTGTTTGTGGGTGGGAAGCCTGCACTACAACTCCCCACAGGCCCCCTTGTCCCACAGCTGAGCAGGATGGAGCACTCCCCCCACCCAGAACCATGTGGCAGCCATTTCCCTCCACTGTGTCACCGAACAGGTAGGTAGTCAGTGCATGCAACCTGCCATCCTTCTCAAAAAGCATGGAGCCAGATTACCACACCAGCACTCACATGTCAGCCAACTTGGCATAGATCCAAAAGCCACATCCAGTGTGCAGACAGCTAAGCGCACGTAACTGTCACAGAAATTAAACTTTGACTCACCAAGTCACATGTGAAAGTAATTCATGGCACAATCATGCACAGCACAGAATGCAATGTGTAAGTGCCATGGTGTCAGAGCATGAGGCCCATATGAACACGAAACATGCATGGTCAATCTGACAAACAAAGTAAAGTACATTATATGAAAAAGGTATGTATAACATTCCAATGGCTAGTTCTTGCTTACCTGAAATTTATTCCATGAAGAGCAAACAAAAAGACGCATTACATAAAGTTGATGTGCCGCAAGTTGTTAGATGATGACATGTCCTTGTAATCACGCAATCTGTACGTGGCACATGGTTTCAATTTACATGTCACCCCATGGACAAGTAATGTATGTACATTGTATTCAAGACAGAGCACAGCACAATAAATTAAATTCCTGACATCCGTCAGGAAAAGTTTTTTAATGCTAGACAATATAATCAATATCATACACAATGTACAATCGTTTCTGAATCGTGATAGCGTTGACACGTAGGTGTAGTAAGCAGAAAACAGCCGACACGTGTTTCGTCGCTATGCGACTTTCTTAAGGCTAAATCTCGTATGAATAGAAAAATGCAGTCAAAAAACATCTTTCGTCTTGTAAGTACCAAGAACAATTAAGCAATATCCACGGATCTTGAAATCCAAAGTTTCGACAGTTTGAGGACCTGTTCTCCATGCACTTATATAATGCTGTGGGTGGCACTGTATTGATATTGAGCACGCCGGAGGACTATCTGCCAGAAACAATTGCAAACTAGGTCAGAGGTGCTAGCTGTGTTGTTTAATCACTGCCATCAGCCTGTTTTGTTAAGTAATGTATGTACCTCAACATCATGTCATGATGCTCAGTATCTTGCTGCCATACCAAGTGATTGCAATGTAAAGTGTTTGTGTATCAAATGTAACATCCAAAAGTCTAATACCAAGCTTGTGGAGTGCACTTCAATGACCATTTAACCTCTGTTCAACAGGAGATCCACAAGCAACTGCAGCAGAAAACCCCACCAACCTGCAAAGCCTGTCTCCCCTCCCTCCCCCCCGGAACATGAACTCTCAGATGCAGACTCCCTACGTTTCTTGGATGAGGAGCAACAACCTGGCCCCTCGGGACTGCCAGGGCACACCACGTCTCAGGCCCTCATTGTCCCCACCACCACCACCACAGCAACAACAACACACCTGACCCCTGCTACAACGACCTGTGCGGCCTCCACCACCACCATCACCACTGCTGCCTGCAACACTCTCCCTGCCTCAGGATGCGAGGGGGAGTGTGCGTCCAGTGCCAACGCCACAGGTCCGTGTCAGCAGGGCAGGTGGGAGGGCAACTGGGGGACAAATACAGGAGGACACTGAGCCCAAAGCCCTGGCCACCGTCGCAAGCATCCTTGGGGCATATGAACAGAACCAGGGACAGATGGACCAGGTTGTGGAAGAAGTGCGTGAGCTCCGCCTGCTGCTGAGGTCCATGGACACATGTATGGGCCAACTTGTGGACCTCATGGGCCAGCTTGTGGGTGTTCTGAGGGACAGACATGCGGCCCAAATGACAGCTCAACCCCCCTCTAGTGGCCCGCATGCTGATACTCCCACCACCTCAGCTGCGGCCACAGAGAGGGGTGAGCTGCAACAAAATGACTCCTCAGACACCGCTGAGCCTGCAGCAGAGGGCCCCCCTGCCAAACACATGAGGGGCCGTCCGAGAAACACCAGGGGAGGATCACGTGGCCATGCACCATCCAAACGCAAGTTGCTCAGCCAGCCATGATGGCACCTGTGTTCCCCTTGACACTGACTTTGTTAACTATCCTTACCCACATTGCCATGTTGATGGCAGGAGTCTGTTGGACTGTGTGACTACATCAATGTGGTGACTACTCTGTTTGTCTCATTTACCATCACTGACAACACATAAATTCACTTGGCACAATTTTATAAATAATCACTTCTCTGTGACAAATACTTTTTGTAAATAAACACTCTTTACACACCTATATCTTTGTGTCAGCTCCATGTTTATCACAATATGTACAATGTCAACTCAGATTCCAATGTACCACAAGCTCTGATTGTGATGAGGCATTGAGAGGGTGAAGGAACCTAGAAAGACACAAGAGAATGACATTTACTTGTCAGGTGATGCCATTACAGCTAAAACACACGACTAGTCATCAAAGTACAAAAACCAGCACACATAACAAGGAGCAACTACATCAACATAGACATGAGGTACCTGGATAAAAATACCCTGTGCCACACACATCAGCCATTAGCCCAGAGCCAACAACAGCCAGCAGTCAAAAAGATCATCTATGCCTTGCCACTACCATCAAAGCCAACAGACAATGTCACTGTTGTACAATGTCACTTACACTCAAGGGAAGTAGTTGTTGATGAGCTGTTGACGCAGGTCAACACCTTCCTCTTCTCCACTATCGTCGTCACTGGGCATGTGTGGGTTTGCAGGGGGGGGGGCATCTGCTGCTCATCATCTTCCAGGAGCAGGGGGATCTCCTTGCGCAAGGCCAGGTTGTGGAGCATGCAGCATGCAACTACGATCTGACACACCTTTTGGGGAGAGTAGAGTAGTGCACCTCCGTTCTTGTCCAGACACCGAATCTAGACTTCAGAAGCCCAAAAGTACGCTCCACAATACGACGTGTCCTCCCCTGTGCATCATTGTAGCGGCCTTCACCCGGGGTCCTTGGATTCGTCAGTGGGCTCAGCAACCAAGGCCGGTTGGGATACGCAGAGTCACCTAGGTGTGACATACAGAGAGCAATTTACTAATATAAACAGTAGCTGAGAACAGTATGTCACACATACAGCACACTACTTGACTCGGCGTACTCACCAACAAGCCACGCACGCTCCGGATGCGGATTTGCCATCAGTTGTGGGATGATGCTGTTACGCAGTATGTAGGAGTCATGGGCTGATCCGGGAAATCTGGCACAGACATGGGAGATAATCATATCCGCTTGGCATACCACTGGCACATTAATGGAATGGAAATGCTTCCTGTTCCTGTATATGTGCTCACGTGCCTGTTGTGGAAGCAGGCCAACATGTGTGCAGTCAATGGCACCAACAACATTAGGAATGTGGCCAAGGATATAGAAATCACCCTTCACAGCTGCTAATTCATGTCTCCTTGGAAAATGGATGTAGCGGTCCTTGTATGTTATCATTGCGGACAGGACATCACTTAGCACCATGCTGAACATCGCTTGAGACATCCCACCGGCGATGGCCACTGTGTACTGGAACAAACCAGTTGCAAAGAAATGCAGGACCGCCATCACCTTAACTGTTGATGTCAAAGCAGTCAGATAGGTTCTGCGAGGCCTCAGATGGGGCTCCAACTGACCACATAGGTCTTGAAGGGTAAGGCGATCCAGACAGAATTTTCTTATAATGTCCTCATCCTCCATGTTCGCCAGCAGTGGGAACGGACGATGCACATTTGGTCGTCTCCTACATAATATGAAAGGGGACACATGTCATTTTAATTCTCCTATGAGATGTGTCAAACATCTTACATCTTGACTGACGCAGCACCAACAATGACTGGACTGTAACAACAGCTTAATGCACAAGTCACATACAGAGACACCTTGATCTCATGTAGTCGTACATGTGGTCAGTATGTACATACTGACTACCTCCAAAACAGATTCTGACTATGTGAAGGGTAAATGGTACACTCCTACATCTTGTGTCCCCAGCCCTGGGAGTAGTTGACACAGCACATGTTGGAAACAGCAACACTGCTGACTTCTTCGTAGCTGCTGTACCTGCCACACCTTCTTGCTTAAGTTGCACAAAGCACAACTTTTCTAGACAATGAGCACAGTGTGTGTAAGCTGATCAACTACCAAAATCAACACAGCAATGTGCACAGTGAAATAGGCACATTATGTGGTCAGTCCATCATTAATGTGGGTTGATTAGCCATCTCACACATTGAGATGTTCACAAATATGAGACTCCATTACACACCAAATCTGTGTACATGCACACAAATATCATAGGTGACATGTGAGGAAGTACATGCCAATGCATGTAATCATGTGTACTGACATGGCATGTGTAGGCATCAGTGAGTTGAATGTCACACTAGCATTACATTTTGCAAACAGGTGCTGTAATACATTGTGAATGTATAGTGTTCAATGATTAAAATTGGCTATTGCCATTGCTAGAGCATATTGTGTTCATAGGTGCGGTATGCGTGCTCCCCCACCGCGATCATGGTCATTGGCCACAATTGAAAGATGCAGGATTGCAGTAGCGACCGCCTGGACCCCGCGGTGTGACACCGCCAATGCCAATGGCATTGCAGCCAATGGGAACCGCGATCTCGGTACTGCAATACATATTTGAAACCCGCGGTAGGCGTGCTCCACTACCGCGGGCCCGGGCATTGGCCACAATTGAAAGATGCAGGATTGCGGTAGTGACCGCCTGGACCCCGCGGTGTGACACCGGCAATGCCAATGGCATTGCAGCCAATGGGAACCGCGATCACGGTAGTGCAATACATATTTGAAACCCCCGGTAGGCGTGCTCCGCTACCGCAGGCCCGAGCATTGGCCACAATTGAAAGATGCAGGATTGCGGTAGCGACCGCCTGGCCCCCGCGGTGTGACACCGCCTATGCCAATGCCATTGTAGCCAATGGGAACCGCGTTCGCGGTAGTGAAATGCAATTTTGAAACTCGCGGTAGGCGTGCTCCGCTTCCGCGGTCCCAGTTATTGGATACAATTGAAAAATGCTAACCAGGCAGACCAATTGCAGCAGCTGAGTACCACTGAAACAACCCCAGGGGCCTATAAATCTCTGTGAGAGAGCCACACATTTCACTTGCATTCAGACACTGCTGCCTGCCATTCTTCACCACCAACTGCTGCTGTTCCTGTATTCTGGACCCAGTGATGGCGAGAACTGAGAACATCAGGGCCCGTCCCTTCACCACAGAGGAGCTGGAGGTCCTGGTGGATGAGGTCCTTGCACAGTATGGGAGGCTGTATGGTGCGCCAGATGTACTGGTAAGTGTTACTGAATAAAAGTTTGAGAGTGCTCAGAATGCTCACATGATGTTGGTCTGCAGTAGTATGTGCCTGTGAATGCAAGTCAATGTGCATGCATCCATATTTTTCCTATAGCCTGCTCCATACATGTCCTATTAAGAATTGCATTTGAGTATGTGGGGAGGATGGCAACATGGACACTTCTACAGCCCTTCTTCTGCAAAAAACAACAAACGTTGGTCTGAGACTGGTTAATGTAAATGTGTGATACACTGCCTAGCATGCTGACGTCATGTCAATGGGGTGTGTAGCCTTATTTCCACAGATCCAACACTGCATTGAAGGATGGGAGTGACATGCAGTGTATTTTGCAGCCATACAGTTACACTGCTGGTTTGAGTCAGTCGAAGTCTGAACAAACATTGCCTGTGCTATGTGATGTCATAGTCCATTAAGTCTTCACATGCTCATTTGTGACATTACAAATGTATTTTGTACAGAGGGTACTGAATGATGTGTGCGCAGTTCTCAAAGTGCCCCTATGGTGATGTGTGCATTATGCACAAGAGTACAATGCCTGTGTGTAACACTCTTGGTGGTAGTTCATCTATGACACATCAGATAAATTTAATTTGGAGATGTCATCCTTCTATTGATTACATTATGTGTTCAGTCTCGCATGTGTAGGCACTGTTTACCCTCTCATATTGTACATGCATGTGATTTCTCTGATGGTCCACGTTTAACCTCAGTGTGAGTCCCTCTGGCCTGCACAGAAACTGCCCAATGTTACAAGGACCCATCACTAAATGGAATGAGTGAAACATATGTGTTGTCCACCACCCTATTTCTCAATGAGCTATCTTAGGCCTGAGGATTGCACAAGACAGGCCTCCACCTTGTGAGAAGAGTGTGAGAATGTCAGATCATGGCACTAAATGTGACCACCATGACACATGTAGCCATTCACTGGTCAAAGACATTGAGGGGTGTGTGATGTTATGACACAGTGAGTCAGCCCCGACACATCATTCCCAATGTATTGTATATCATGCTCACTCACATACTGCATCACAGATGAGGGTCATTTTCACATTGGTTGATGTGCTGGAACTCTGCATGTGTATGAGATGGCCATGTACTATGTCCATCATCATACATGTATACATTTCTATGGGATTATCCAATGCAAGTGTACTACGTGTCATGCTGTATGGCCTCTGCTCAACATTTATGTATTAGTGTGCTATGTATTTTCATGCTCCTGTACTGACACGAAGTGGTACATAAAACAGTGTCACTGAAACCTCCTCTTCTTGTCTCCCATGCCTGCAGCTTAAGGTCCACCAGCATAAGGCGATATGGAGGGCCATTGCACGCAAGGTGCGAGCTCTGGGTGTCTCCAACCGATGGCACACACACTGTTACAAGAGGTGGGCTGACATCTGCTGGCTGAGCAAAAACGTGGCAGAGATGACGCTGGGGGTGCTCTCTCGGAGTGGCAGGTTGGCACGCAGGAGCATGACATCACTAATGGCCCGCATCTTGGCAGTGACACAGCCAGAGCTGGATGGGCGCCTGAGGGCCCATCAGCAGCAAGTTGGGGGTGAGTATTCAGCTAAGTGTGACTTTGGGTGTGAGTGACTGAATGAATCCCAACCGTGAGCCAGTGGGAAGCTCTGTGATGTCTCTAGTGTGATGCAATGGCTTCTAAGTGGCCTCAGTGTTGAGTGCAGCTGTACTGCATTTGCACAACATGTGGTTTCTCATGTGTTTAAGACCATGACCCTTGTCATTGACAGATGAGATGTGGCCTTGTGACATATGCTGAAGTATGAGTGTCATAGACATAACCTGTCAGTGAACAGCAGTGAGCATCATGTTAGTGTGCATTCATAGATGTGTGCTGTGCACAACAGATAATTTGTGACATCTACACAGCTGACACAAATGTACAACTGGAGTTGTGCTTCGTGGCACAACATGGTGGATATCAGGAGCTTGTAGCCATTGCAAAAGGACATTTTGGTGTTAGTATCTGTGGTGTTCCCTTAAGGAGAGTCCATATGTGACAGAGACAACATGTTTTGATGTATAGCTATCTCACCTACAGGCACGTAGGTATGCTTACAGAGAATGGTATGTGTGGTTACAAGGAGGCACAGGGCCAACTATTTGGCTGTGTCAACGCCACATGGAGCATTACTATCAACTATGCATGTTTCCATGCATCTTCTGATGATCACATAAATGTAGCACATGCTGAATGTACATGGAGGAGTCCAACATGGGAGTATCATTTTAAAGTTTTGTGCTTTGCTTGCATATGATGTTTGTGAGTATGGCACTATACTGAGCCTATGTCTCTGTCTCTTGCAGCATCTACCGAGGGCAGGGAAGGACGGGGGACGGACACCAGTGGGGAAGCTTCTGGCGCGACTGCTACACATGAGTTCACTGAAACTGATGTGACCAGCGCCTCGGAGGGGGACAGGAGTGCCCTGGATGATTCACGCCCGGAAACACCAACCTCCACATCTTCAGACTCCAGCGGTGACTCCTCAATGTTGGCGGGCACAGGAAGTTCCAGATCTGCCTCATCTTCCGCCACACATCGTCCAGTGCCCACCCTCCCGGATGCTCCCACAAGTGCTGTCCATGCATGCAACCCTAGGAAGGGTAGAGTCTCCTTTCCCCCAGGCACTGCTGCCCCTGCCCCTGTCTCCCCTGCTGCCCTCAGTGTGGAGGCGGTAGACCTTTTGCGCCAGCTGTGTGTGGGTCAGACTGCTCTCCTGAATGCCTACCAGGATCATGACAAGAAGTTGGCACAGGTAGTTGCCTTCATGGAGGGCATTCATTCTGATGTGGGTGGCCTACACCGAACTGTCCAGTCTTTGTCCTCCACAGTGACGGCAGCCATTCAGCAGCCACAGGCTCCTAGTCCAGCTCCTGTCCCTTCAGCAACCACCCTGCCAGTGGCACCACCTGACGAGAGTGCCCACACGCCAGAGCCCTCAGGCACCAAGTCCTCCACACGCAGCACACAACAGCAGCACTCGAAGCGTACAAGACCACAGACACCATCATCACAACACAAAACGGGCACACATGAGCACAAAACCAAAAGCCCATCACGTGACATTCAGGGGCATCAGGCCAAGAAGCAGGCATCAACATCACATTCATCAAAATCACCACTATCTAAAGGGCACTCCCCTCCCCACACCTGCTCCCAAAGACCCACAAACACTTGCCCTGTCTGCTGTGAACCTGGTGCCTGCAATGACTAAGCCAAAACACATTTCAAAGGCAGATTCACCCACAACGTCAACTCCCATCCACACCCCTGTGAAGCAGGGACAAGAGAGCAAAGTGGGGGGTTTACCTCGACAACAGGGGATGCAGGGGAAGAGGCAAGGCCACCCCAAGCGTACCACCAGGTCCAGAAAATCCCCACGGGGAGAGCCACCTGCACCTGATACACCTTTGGTGGAGAGTGAGGCTGTTGTGCTCACCTCACTTCCCACTCCGGACAAGACACTTGTGGGCTATCGAATCCCCAAACAGTTGAGTTGAGACCCAGCCCTCAACATTCACCCTCATCCACTGTGCCTCCACGCAGCATGTCTCCACCTCCCCGTGCCACCACTCCACCCGGTCCAAGCAGCCCTCTGGCTCCCACAGCCACGGATGCCTCTACCTCAGCCGGTTCTCTCTCTCCCAGGTCCAGTCCGCCAACTGGCCCCGACAATCAGCCCCCTCCTAGTTCGACTTAAAGCCAAATATTTAAGCCAAGGTTTCCTCCCCACATCATTTCTCCAACAGCAGTGACTGGACTGCCCATATGTAGCCCCTGAACTGTGGTGATTCCCATGGCAGTGGACGATGTAACCCATTTTATGTGCAAGTTCTCATGCACACTTGTGCGGACTAGAAATATGGATTGGCCAATGGCCTTGCTGTTTTGTACTTTTGATGCCCATTTCCTGTGCAGTTTCTCATGCACACATGTGCATACTAGATATTTCTACTGGCCAATGGCCTTGCTGTTTTGTACTTTTGATGCCCATTTCCTGTGCAGTTTCTCATGCACACATGTGCATACTAGATATTTCTACTGGCCAATGGCCTTGCTGTTTTGTACTTTTGATGCCCATTTCCTGTGCAGTTTCTCATGCACACATGTGCATACTAGATATTTCTACTGGCCAATGGCCTTGCTATTTTGTACTTTTGATGCACATTTCCTGTGCAGTTTCTCATGCACACATGTGCATACTAGATATTTCTACTGGCCAATGGCCTTGCTGTTTTGCACTTTTGCTGCCTATCCGGAGATTATATAATAAAAACATTTACTCATGTTGTCTGCTTTGTCGCTGCCCTTGCTAAATGTAAAGTTTAAAGTATGGGTATATGTTCATGTGACACATGCTCTGTAGGCCACATTCACATAGGCAAATACTTGATTTGCATTTTCAGAGGTTACCAGCACTTTTGTGATTCTTGACTCTGAGGCTTGGGGGTGCAATGATGGTTGTTTGTGATGATCTACTCTTATCATGATCATTCTATAGTCAGGTTCGCAAAATTGTAGACATGTCATATTAGGATGCAGTACCACCACAGAGGGGAATTCTATCCACAGTGTGACTTACGGGGTGGCCAGGGTCCGTCATGTCTGTGGGATCTTTCTTGATGTGTGCACAGCAGTGTTGGTGTGTAGGCATCTTGTGTAGGCCTGTCTTCAAAGTCACATGGGTACATTTCAATGTGTGCACTTGAGTAGTCATACAGTGTGATTGGCCTGACATTGTCAGAAGTGTTGAGGTGTATGTGCCCCTGCACATGACACCTATACACATGTATGATCCAGGTAATGACTGCCTGTTTGTTTACATTATCAGACATGTGCTTCAGATTGTGGGCACATGTAGGACTTGTAGGTTGAGCACTGTGCAGTTTGTCGGTGTGACCTTGCAATACTGGGGTACACCTACTTGTTGTCGCTGTCATTTGTGAGTATGCAGAGTGTGTCACTGCAAAGTCTGTGTTGTGTTTTGTTGATCAGCCATAGGTCTTGTTTAAGTTTGTGCTCACTGTGCTGACCTGCTCAGCCACACTGACATTATTTGTGAGTTTTCTCATGCATTGCTGTCACTTGACACATTTTAGGGACAAGTTTAGTATGTGGCGTGAGCAGTCATACCATCCCCTATAGGTGCTTCTGATGCCTACACATTGTGAGTTACTCCTGTATGTGTTTTTGCACTGTACACTCCTCACCTGTCCAATACTGATGTACACACCACTTCAGTCTCATGTCTTCCACCTCATGCCTTGCCAGTGTGTGACCCTCCCCAACACTTCATAGTGTGACACTATACTGTGGGAGGATGATCTGTGTACAGGACCAATGTGCCACTCAGGACAGTTTCACAATTAGTTATGTGTTATTTTCTTCTACTTGGTTGCAGTCATGGTTGCTCATGTGCAGTGCATATGTTTGAGCAGCACAGTCCTCTAGTCATGTTGTTTGCATCTGGGTTTTCCTGAGTTGTGCAGCTGTGGGTGATGGCTAAGCTGTATGTCTGTTTGCTGAGGTACTGCTACCCTTCCTGAGTGTGATGTGATCTGTGTGCTGTGATGATTAGTGGTGTGGAAGTTCATGGTGGAGCACTCAGATATGTGTGCTACTGGTTTTGTTGGTGGTCACATACTGCTTACTGTGCATGCAGTGCTGTCAGTGTATGTTGCCTTGTACTTGCCAGGTGTGCATCCCCCTGATGTCCAGCTGAGTTAACTATGTGATGAATTGTTTTTTGCATAAGTTGTATTTTTGTGGCTGATGGATGCAGTGTTTGGCCTGTGTTGGCTCTTTCTACTGACAGGTGCATGTGTGTGTGTGATGTTCTATTTGCATGGCATTGTGTGAGAGTAGTTTGTGCATTGTAATACATTCAGATGTGTGTTGAATGTGTAGTGTGCATTACTTGTGTGCATGTTACATGCAGCAATGTGGAGTCTTGTTCATGAGCTTGATTCGAGTGTATAATAGTGCTATGTCCTCCTATGTTTGCCCTGTCACTTGTCAGGATTGTGCATGTGCATGCTTGTGGTACACATTGGCACCATGCTCACTTGATAACTGGTGTGGTGTCTATGTCTGTGTTAGCTGATTTGTCCCATTGATCACAGTTAGTGTTCATGATTGGCATTTGATAATGCAATTTTTGATTGGGTTGGGGTATGGTGCCTGTGCATTTGTCCAGGGTGAAAACGTTGTGTATTCGTGTTCTGTCTAGGGTCACATTGCCTATCCACTGTTTACCTGCACATGGCTGAGCTTGTTGGACTTCTTTGGATGTTGTTTGTGAGATTTGTGTTTGGCTATTGGTTTTTGATCAGCATTGGTTCAGTCATCCCTGAGTGGGAGTCTGACATTTGTAGATACACACCAGGGTGTGTGATTGGTTGTCAGGAAACTCACATGACCTTATTTGGACCTTTATGTATGTTTCTCACAGGTGTTGAGTATTGCATGTGTGAGATGGGTAGATGAGGGGTATGTGTGAAGGTCCTACTTGGTTTTGACAGTCAGGGAGTGTGACAATGAGCCATGCGTGTTGTGCTGGTGGCATACACATGTCAAGGTAGTTGACACAGATGTGGGGCTGGTCACTATATGGCTTCTGACACTTCCTATCATTTATGTGCCTATGCGTAGCTTGCATTGCTGTATCCCAGAGATATTGCACAGATGTCATTTTGGTTTGATTTCGATGACTGTGCCACCCATGTCTGATTTGATGGCCTAAGGGTAGTGTGATATGTTCCTCCTCTTGCATGTCATGTACAAATGCTATGTGGCTTGCTCCATGGTTTTCCAGCACTGTGCACTCCACTTTGGGGTAGTCCATTTATTTTCATACATTGCTGCTGACCTATGGTATGTATGTGTGGCAGAGTGTCAGTGTGGGATCTGTCTGAGGGACTTGACATGCAGTGTGAACAGTTAAGTGGTTGTTAATACGCAGAGTGAGTCTTCATTTCTTAATTTACTCAGTTTGATTCACATGAGTGGAAGGCAGGTGTGAGGAGGAGGGTTGTCCAGCCCCTGACCTTCTGTGCAGGGTGTTCATCTTCACCCCCACCTTCCCAGTCAATCTACCTTGCCCTTTGATGTGTGAGGTGCGAGGTCAAGCCACACCTGGCTGCTAAATAGTGCATTGAGAGGGGGGGGCACAAGAGGGGCACACAGCATGTGCAGTAATGGATGTGGGAAGCGTGCTGTGGGCTGTGGCCAACTGATGCGGCCCAACATGTGGGTAGGGTGAAGGTGGAGCCCTGGGAAGCTGCCCAGACTGCCCATGCCTGGCGCCGGCCCTGCTTACTACATTGTGTGCAGGTTTTCCCGCGTCTTCACCGCTGGGGTGACGTGACCGGGACATTGCATTGATTTCGATGTTGATGGGTGACCCCGATGCGGAGGTGTGGATTTCTAGCAAGCAGGACATGTGTGAGTACACTGGGGGATATGTTCCTGTCTCCACCAGAGTGTCTGATGGGGACAGGACCCGTATTTCAGCACAGGAGTTGTGTGTTGTGGTTGTATGCAGAGATGTGGTATTTAAGTACCTGCGGTGTTGACGGCGGCGGCGGCGTCTTATCTGCTGGTAGTGGATCAGGTACAGCAGTGGAAGGGCTTGAAGAGCTGGATCCATAGCGGTCAGGAACGCGTGGAGGTGGCCAGGATTTGAGTTTCGCTCTCCGCAGTAGTGCTTCCGCCGTCTCCAAGTGGCTGGTTTCTCCACTGCGTTGCGATGGGCTGTTTGAGGCATCGTGATTTGTACGGCGGTCGTAACGTCATTCCGCACGGCGGTCTTTCTCTATTGGCTCCTTCCGCCACCGTTGTGGAAGGAAATTCCAAGCGGATCCCAAAACTCCGCAGGGGATGGGAAATGGGCTATCTTTGACCATTGTAATATGGCAGACGCGAGGACCGCCGCTGGAGTGCGTAAATGGACGTTTTCCGCCAGCACCGCGGATGTGCCAAACACCGCCATTGTAATCGGTCCCTAAGATAGCATGGTTGGTGAAAAATGTGGGACTAAAGTACGGCCCTGAACAATTGGCAGTGGCTGACATTAATTCAGAAACTTGTTGTTGCTGCAGTTGCCGCCATAAGTGTGACTGGTATGCCCAGACATGCGTCGCGTGCTCACAGTACCACTGGAACTAAGCTATACATGACTGAAGAACCCCAGTGAGGGCAAAACCACTCTTGGGTTTCTTGTGTTGCAGTCCAGGGAAGGCCTGGTAGTTCATGCTGGACTGTTCCTTTTGGAGCAGGGTTAAGATTAATTTGCATATGGCTGGGTCCAAATTGAGGTGGCATGGGGGGCAAAAAAAGATGGACTTGAGTGCAGCCCGAACAATTGCCAGTGGCTGAGATTAATTCAAGCATTGCATCCATTACCTCGCTGTTGTAGCTGCCTCTGCATTGGAGCATTTGCAATAAAAGTGCTCCCTCCCATACAGCAGGGTATTCTTAGAGTGAAATCATTGGACGGCTCTGTATGACATGGCAGCCTGCTCAGCAATGAGCTGGTTTCTTAAAATTAAAAATACACAGGGAGTTTTCTACCGGCCCCCAGAGAGTTTTCTACCTGCACATTCAGGGGCATATTTACAAGGGAAGTGGCGGAGTGAGGCGTTAGCCTTCCTGGATTAACGCCGTACTCCGACACTTCAGAAACGCAGGGCTGCACCATATTTACCAGAATATGGTGCAGCCCTGCGTTTCCCACTGCGCTGGTGCTACACTTAGCAGCCTAGCGCCAACGCAGGCACCCTTGCACCATAGTGCAAGGGTGTCTGCGTGCAGGGGAAGATTGTTTATGTGCAGGAAGGTCCACCTTCCTGCACATAAACCATCTTTAAATGCAGTTTTGTAACTTCTATGTGTGCTGCTTAATGCAGATTGTTTATATGCAGGAAGGGACACCTCCCTGTACATGAACAATCATTGGCCTTTTGCTGTTTACATTAAAACAGCAAAAACAAGGAGAAATGAAACATTTCTCCTCGTTGCGCCAGGGTAAGACCAAGTTTTCCCTGGTCTTAATTCTGGTGCTGCCTTGCAAATAGGGGGCAGCGTCAGAATCAATGGGTGTTGCGGTGGAACGCCCACTGCAACACCCATTGCCCCCCCCTTTCACGCTATAGCGTGAAAGGGGGCCTTATTTACAAGGCAGCGTTAATCCACGATAAGCAGCCTTGTAAATAAGGCGAAGCCCCTATGCCACAGGAACGTCATAAAAAGTGACGGTCCTGTGGCGATAGGGGCTTGTAAATATGCCCCTCATTTTTTTCCTTCCGGGGACCTCAGTGCCTCTCATGGTTGTTGTGTGCAAGAATAATGTTTGTCAGAAAGTTCATTCTCCTTAGGGCAACCCTTCTGACTTCCTGGCCCGGCAGCTCTGTGCTCCTGAAGAGGTTTCCAGGGGGAAGCAGGGCAGCCAGGCTCCCGGTTGGTGACTTTGTGCAAGAGGCACAGCCCACATTGACCGGATGTTTGGGATAGGTTGGGGACACTGGGGTGGCCGGGCTTAGATGGTTCGGTACAAAACAGGGGGGATGGGTCGTGACCTCTTGGTGACTGCATTTCGTAAGAGGTAGGCAGGGGACGATTTTCGTTCAGGTAGTGAGGTGAATTTTTAGTGCGTAGTTTTGGGCCTTTTTTGCTGAGGACATGAATAAGGATTTGTGCAAAATAGCGAGGGAAGCTCTGCACATGCGACGGGCCGGGACGACCTCAACAGGCCAGGTGTTTTGGGGCAGGCGCGCATGGGTGGGTATGTTTTTTGTGTCTGTGATGTCTGCAATGACAAATCCGCAATAATTGCAGATGACAGGTTCACCATCATAAGTAGGAACAATAAATCTGACTTAGAGAAAAGTGGTAAAATATAGTCATGCAAAAAAAGTGGCAATTGAATTTCCTTCAAAATTTTAATGTCATTTAACAGGTTGTAAGCCGTTTGATGTCGCACCCGTTGTATTTGGCACTTCGCGCTCTTAGTGAGACATGACCTCTCTACCTTACAAACACATCTGCTGTTGCCAGGGCAGGTATGTTTTTATTTATACATTTTCACTCTGAGGAGCTTTTTATAGCTGTTTTGCCGTCAGTGCACTGTTATCTTTATTTATGACAGCCATACGGAGTGCAAACAATTCTCCTGAACCTTGATAGTGAGACGCTCTTCAGGTAAACAGTCACTGCTCCGGCTAGGACGTGGTGCTCCAGGATAACTTTGCTGATACAGAACTTGCAGTGATGATTAGACCCACGGTTGATCTCTGTAATATTTCTGCAACACTTTATGCGCCAATTTCTCTTCCCTAGAATCACAGCAAGTTGCAAAGCTTTTCAGTGGCCCAAAAAAGGGCCAATTTAGCTCTCGCTGGTGTGTCTGATCAGCTGCCCTTGTGCCAGTGGTTTCTTTTTCACCAAATTTGCATAGGGGGACCTTCCCAGTGCAGAGTTCTTGCTACAGAGGCGGGCCTTCCTCCAGAGGTAACTCCCACCAGCATGGTGGAAGCAAGCCTGAGGAGAAATTCCTTGGTTGCTATTCCATCATGCGTGGTTGGCATGTTGGCATTGCCGCCACTGATTGTGGATACGGGATACTGGAAGAATTTCCATTAAGCAACCTAGAGATATCTGTGATGTCCTAAGAATGTTCAATGAGTGAGATAAGGACACTTTTGTGTCATTTAATGTAAGACCGCCATGGTGTATATGGCCATCATACACGGAGATGGCACAACAGAAAAATGGTGATCGACCTGCATGCCTAAATGAAAGATGGGGAGGCAGTCTAATGCCTTTTCAGACAGCATCACCACAGCACACATTACGTTCTCTCTGGGGAGCCAGTGTCAGCTGTGCCACTGTCAATGACATTGTTCCCTTCCAATGAATCAGACATTGACACCACCCAAATACGACACACCAAGGAAAATCCATTCCTGAGGTCCCAGAACTGGGTTGTGGATGGAGATCACAGTGCACCGGTATTCACACCGGTTATTAGGATCCTCCAGTCACTCACATGCAGAACAGCGATAGTACTGAGGTTGAAGAAAAAGGCCTGGCCTCAGACCCTAATGGTAAATTGTAACAGGGGTGCAGTTACATCACCAGGAAAAAGTGGAGTATTTTTCTGGGAATCTCACAACATCCATCGATCTGAGGCCATTTTGCCCGCAAGGATGACTATATGTTCTTTTGATAGGCATGAGGCATTAATAGGGCACTGTCTGCATTTAGAGTTGAGAGGTGCTTAGATGGGGGTTGATGTCCGCTGCACCCATTCACAGGTCCTGGCTCTCCCTATGGCTGCCGAACATAAAATGAAGCATCAAATGAGCTATGTTTTCGCCCTGACGATGTCACACTCACACTGGCTGTCTGTAAACTCTTTTCAGACTGCACCCTGCTGCTGAGGCCTGAGTCCCTGATTGTTCCTAACACCAGTATAACAGCTCTTGGACATGGTCCATTGGGGTGATTGCTATCCATGCTGCTCCATGTAGAGTGGTTTACAGAGAATTTTAGAGCCACTGCTAGAATATAGACTACTCTGAAGGTTTTAAAAGTTTTCCCCTATTGCTTTCTTTATTGATAAGGAATAATGTCTGATCACTGACATGGGAATCAGGATAAGGAAGTTAGTGCAGTTAATGTAAAGCTTAGCCCAAAATATTATTTGATTTATCACATAATGCCCTTTTTTTTAAAAGAGTTGCGGACTCTAAAGCAGGGACCATGCCATCTCATCACCACTATTCCTTCACTTCAGCCATAGGACATGGCTCACATATTGTCTCCTCTGCCACTATAACCATTCATCACATGAAAGGATCCCAGGTCATCTCTACTTCACTTGCTGCTTGGAGCCCAAGGCATGTGAAACCAGCAATCTACTAACTATAATCTGGACACCAACAGACAGACCCATCCAAAGCACAGCCTAGACTGCTTAACAATGAGCAAAACATCAGACCTCACTTTCAAGGAACACATCACTAGGAAAACCAAGCCCCCAAAAAAGTGAAACCCTTACTTCCAGAAACCATTTTCTGTACAACAGTGCAAGCTCTGGTCCTCTCCCACCTGGAGACCTGCGTCTCTTTGCTCAACTGCCTGCCAGACACCACTCTGGCACCTCTGGACCACATCCTACACTGTGGCACGGCTCATCAATGGCTTGAAAAACTTTAACAACACCCCAACTCCCAAGGAACTCCCATCCAGGCCCTCATCATCTTTAAGGCCACTGCATCACCAACAAGACAGTTAATGGAGACACCTCAACTTACCTCACCTAGAATCTAACTACTTCAGGTGAACAGCACCAGCCAGAACAATGCAACACTGAAACAAACAGGTGCAAGAAAGGCACACCTCCTGCATCTTCGCACCCAGGATCTGGAGCAACATCCCCAATAACATCAGAAATGTGTTGCTCAGAAATGTTACAACCTCATGCAATTCAGGAAAAAGATGAAGACACTTCTTCAAGGAGCTCTATCACTCTTTCCACATAGTAATTTATCCTGTTACCTGCCTTTCCGTAAACTACTTTGATTAAATAATTTGCTTGTTGCTGTTTAGCGCTCTTTTGCTTCCCAGTAAAATATGCATTATACATACAATGAACAAAATATCTTCATATCTGAGGCATCAACTTCACCAGTCCAAATCACTATCTTATTTAAACTCAACTTCACTGGACTCACTACAATAAATTGATTTAATTTCAATTTGATTTAAATTTGATTTGTCTATTAGATAATGCACAACACATACTAAATCCAATAACCATAGGGCAATCAATTGAAAAAAAGTAGAACATGAGGAAATGACAGAAGAAAAGAACAGGTAAAAAGAAAACACTCCAAACAAAATTTATTTATTTGGAGTTTTATATAGCGCTTACAAGACCCGGGGGTATCAGAGCGCTTTACAGCATACATGTATAGAAACATAAACATTAGAATGCAGTGAGTAACATCTAGAGTACTGGTCAAAAAGATCGAGGGCATTGGCCAGATGCACAGAGATGACGGTTGAGGAGAAATTCTTTTAGTTGTCTCTTGAAGATCGTGAAGGAGGGATTAGTCCTGATGTGCGTAGGGAGAGAGTTCCAGATTTTTGGGGCATTCCCAGAGAAAGAGCGTGAGAGGGCTTTTTGTTTATGTATTTTTGGGGGTATTAAGAGGAGCGAGTTGGAGCTTCTTAGGTTTCTTGATTGTCCAGCTTTTGTGAGCTTGGCAGCGAGGTAGTCCGGTTTGCCTGTGTTTAAGGCTTTATGGGTGAGACAGGCAGTTTTGAAGGCGCAGCGTGCTTCGATGGGTAACCATTTTAGGGCCTGTAATGCAGGGGTGATGTGGTCGTATTTCTTGGTACCTGTGACCATTCTTGCTGCTGCGTTTAGGGTGGCTCTCATGGGGGCTGTGTGTGTTTTAGCTGTCCCCGTTAGTGTGGCATTTCCATCGTCAAGTCTGGACAGAACTAGAGATTGGGTTGCGATTTGTAGGTCATTGGGGGGGTATGAAAGGTTTGATTTTGTTGAGGAGTTTTAGGTTGTAGAGGGCGCCTTTTGCTGTGGATTTAATGTGGGAGCTCATGTTGAGACTTGGGTCTAGAGAGATCCCTGGTGATTTAGCTGAGTTTGCTGGAGTGAGTTTGCAGTTTAGGGAGTCAAGGTTGTTTATCCATTCTTGGATCTGAGGGGGTTGTTCGTGATTGGAGAAGACAAGGATTTCGTTTTTTTCTTGGTTGAGTTTGAGGTGGTTGAGTGTTAGCCAGTTTTCTACTTTTGAAAGACTGGAGTTGAGACGGGGGATGTCATTGAGGGAGGAGATCTCGAGGTACAGCTGGGTGTCGTCAGCATAGAGGTGGTAGGCGATGCTTGCTTGTTTTAGAATGGTAGTGAGCGGTTCCATGTATATGTTGAAGAGTGTGGGGAAGAGGACTGAGCCTTGAGGGACACCTCGAGTTGAGGGGGAGGTGTCGGACATTGAGTTTTTGATTTTTATGAGTTGGGAGCAGTTACGTAGAAATGAGGAGAACCATTTTAGGACATTGCCATCTGCTCCGACACGCTTTTGTAGGGCGTCTAAGAGTAGGTTGTGATCAACCGTGTCAAAAGCAGCTGAAGGTCGAGGAGGACAAGTAGGCAGCATCTGTTGGAGTCAAGGGAGTTGTGAATGTAATCGGTAATGCTCAGTATAGCGGTTTCTGTGCTGCATCCCTTCCTGAACCCGGATTGGTGTGAGTCAAGTAGGTTGTTGGATTCCAGGTGTTGGTTCAGTTGGGAGAGAACACATTTCTCCAGGAATTTGGCTAGGAAAGGAAGGTTGGTGATGGGCCTAAAGTTTTTGAGGTCATTCGGGTCAGCATCAGTTTTTTTAGAAGGGGGTGACTTGGCCTTGTTTGAGGCAGTCGGGCATCAGTCCGTTGATTAGGGAGCTGTTGATAATCTTTGTCCACAGTGGGGTTAGGGTAAGTTTGAGGTTCTTAGCTAAGGAGGCGGGTAGAGGGTCTGCGTAGTGGTTGGAGGGTTTGGAGTTGGCAATCACATTGGAAATGTCCTTTTCGGAGAGAGGTTTGAAGTCCTTCCACCGCTTGGGGGAAAATGGGGGACTAGGGTGAGGGCTGATTTTTGGGGTAGACAGAGGAGGGGTCTCGGCTTCCGGGAGCATGTTGTGAGCTGGGGTTGGGTTAGGTTTCATTAAGGGTGAGGATTTGCAGTGTTGGGTTTGAGGGTGGGGGTCTAGGGAGAGCTCGATATTGTTGATTTTGTCATTGAAGAATTTGGCCAGGTTGTTACACTGAAGTTTGGAGGCAGGGGGGTTAGCTTTGGTGGGCTTGGAGGTCTGTTTCTGGATGATGTTGAAAAGTTCTTTGGGGCGGTTTTTGGCTTTGTCTAGTGCGCTCCGGAAGAAGGAGGCTTTCTCCTTGATTATGTGTTTTTTGTAATACTGCGTTCTTTCCTGAGTTGGGAGAGGTTGGTTGTGGATGGGTTCCCTCTCCAGAGTCTCTCAGCGGCTCTTACTTTTCTTCTTTCGGAGTTGAGGTCATTATTGAACCAGGCTCGGGAGGGGATGTCTCTGACTCTTTTCAGTTTCAGGGGGGCTAGTTGGTCAAGAGCAGTTGTCATTGCCCTGTTGTACAGTGTAGTGAGCTCAACCGTGTTGAGGTTGTCTGTACAGGTTGGGAGCAGTGATGATATGGTTTCTTCAAGGACAGGGAGGGGGATGTCCTTGAGGTTTCTGCTCCTTTGATGGGTAATTTGTGTTTTGATTGGTGGAGCTGCTGTTTGATTGATGCTGAATATTATGATGTGGTGATCTGACCAGTCAGTTGGGAGAATATTATTGATGGTTATAGTTTCGCTTTTGGCTATGATTGCATCTAAGGTAGAGCCCTTGTTGTGGGTTTGACCCTTGCAGTGTTGGGTGAGCTCATTTGTGAGAAGGAGTTCATTTAGTGACTGTATAACAGTGTCCTTTTCGTTATTCCAGGGAGGTTGAAGTCACCCAGGATGATGTTGTCGGAGTTGGCTAGGGAGCACTGTGTTAGTAGGTCCGATATTTGTTCTCTGAAAGCAGGAGAATTTCCTGGGGGTGGTAGATGAGATGGCATTTTGTTACTTTGTTGTTTTGACGTGTTATGTTGGTGTTGAGGTATTTGAAGGTTGAGAAGGAGTGGGATTTGATTTCAACTATATTGATGTTGTTCTTATGGATGATGGCAATGCACGCCACCGCGTTGGTCTATTCTGTCTTTTTTAATGATGGAGAAGCCAGGGGGACTAGGAGGTCAAGGAGCGGGTATGATGTTTCATTGAGCCAGGTTTCGGTGAGGAACGCGATGTCAATGTCGTGATTCAGTATGGCATCAGCCAGCTCTATTGCGTGCTTGGCTGTGGATCTGCAGTTTATAAGCATGCAGTTTACCTTGCCGCTGTTGGAATGGATTTGGGAGGAGGGGGGAACTTGGGGAATGGTTGTGCGTTGGGAGGGAAGTCTTGTGGACATAGGTTGGTTGTTGTCTCTATCTATTCCGGTGATTACCTGGATGTTGGAAGGGGGGGTTTGGGTTGTTCTGGGGTCATAGGTTTTAGCGAGTGTCGTTGCCTCTCTCAGAGACATCTCAGGGTTCGTTCTTCTTGGTCTGAGAGATTGGGTGTTGCGAGGGGAGGAGCGCCAGCTGGTCGTCTGGTGATTAGGCTGTTGAGGTGGCTCACTGGTGTTTATGAGGGAGGGGAGTATTGAGTGTTGGGCGGGGGAGGAGGGGGCGGTGGTGTTGAGAAGGATTTTGTTTATGGCCTGTGTGATTGTGTTGATTTGGTTGTGGAGAAGGGATAGGTTTTCAGTTATGGTTAGGAGGTGAGTCGGGGTCATAGGTAAGAGGGTGTTGAGTTGTTTTTCTATGCATGTGAGGCGTTCAGTTATTACCTCCATTGTCTCAGGGTTAGGGGTGGGGGAGGGGTGGGGTGGGGTTGGGGGGCATATTCGACTGAGGCTGGCGGTTGGGACAGGAGGTTTGAGGGTTGTTAAGGTAAGGGGAGGGGTTGGGGGGCGGATTTGGTTGAGGGTGTAGGTTGGGACAGGAGTGTCGCGGGTTGGGAGGGTTAGGGGAAGTGGAGAGGCATGCGGCTTCCGATCGGCGGTGGTGGGGGGGATTGTGGAGGGTGTTTCTCGAGAGTATTGGTGTAGTTTTGTCTGAGGGTTGGGCGTTGGTTAGGTGGGTGTTCGTGTTAATGTGAGTAGGGGGATTGGGGTAGATGTATTGGGAGGGGTGAGGGGGTGGGGCAGGGAGTGGAGTCTCGGGGTGGGAGGTGTGGTTGGGGGGATGGGAGTGGGGGTAGAGGGGAATCTGACCTGGGGGTGGGGGGCAGGTCTGCGGAGTTAGGTAGTTGAGAGCTTGGGGCAGGATTGACGGCCGGTCTTTCTTGGGTCGGGGTCTGGGGGGCGAGATGGGAAGGGGTGGGGCAGTTGGGAGGGCTCAGGATGGAGTTTCGCAGCTTGGGGAAGGCGAGCTCAAATTGGTGCAGGTTGAAGTCGTTGGCTTGGACCATGACTTTGCCATTTCTGTATAATGTTATGGTGGCGTTGATTCTGAAGGGAGAAGACTTGGAGATAATTAGTCTTTGGCCGTGGGGGATGTTAGTGGTTTTGGTTACTCGCAGGTGGTTAGCTAGGTTATTTCTCCATTTGGCCTGGTGGGTGGTGTAGAAGATGAGGTCTGTTTTAGTCTTGCCTTTGGAGGAGTTATGGTAGAGGTCGGCTATGAGTGTTTCAGGGTGTTGCTTGAGTAGACTGTGTTTGAAGATTTTGGTGGCGTTAGCTGAGAGGTTGGGTGGGTAGGTGATGGAGAATGAAATGAATGAAATTTGTACTTGTAAAGCGCACCCATACCCCCAAAGGGGTGTCCAGGCGCTGTACGCATACCGCTGTGGAACCCTTCCTGGCTTTTCCCTGTGAAATGTCCACTACTGGGCACCCCCAGGGTGAAGCCAGGCATCCCAGCGCTGTTGGGGCCGTTGTGGAGATTAAGCAAGCTATTGCCCAGAGTTGCAGAGTGGGACCCATGATTAGAATAGGCACCGAGGCGAGAATTATCAGGTCCGAGGAAATTGAGCCCAAGACCCGCCGAGGCGGGAATTGAACCCTGGTCCCGGGCCAGATCTCTGCATCAGGGTCTGCCGCTCTAACCATTGAGCCACAGACGGAGTGGGGGCCATGGGGTTTAATGTTGGAGAGAGGTGGGGGGGTGAGGGTTGATGGGGTGGTCTGGTCGGTACTTCGGTTGGTTGACATCTTTCTGATTAAGGGGTAGAGGGGAAGGGGGGATACACAGGGGGGTTTCTAGGTAGACGGGTAACTGCGGGGATGAGGGCCCCAGAGAGGTTGGGCATGGGACAGATCTAGGGCATTTTTGGGTCCAGGTCTGATCTCGATGGGGGGTTGAGAGTGTAGGAGTGTGGTCACATATATCATACCAGGATGGCTGTCCCATAAAGGGCTTTGGAGGAGGTTGGGTTTCAGTATAGTTTTGGTGGGGAAAAGTAGCCTAGTCTTTTAGTCAGCTTCTCTCGGTGGAGGTAGTCGCCTATGCTTAGTTGTTGGGAGGGTTTGGTTCACCTGGGGGGGGGGCAGCGAGGTTGGAGTTGGAGATGGGACAATAAGTAGGAGGGGGTAGAGGGGTTAGAAGTCTGCGGGAGACCAGTCCAAGATGGCCGCCATAGCAGGGAGTTGCTCTCAGTCCTCTTACAATTACAAGTGATCTGTGGGGAGAGGGCAGTGAGAGAGTAACATAACATAACATAACATGTGTATTTGTAAAGCGCACGTATCACCCAAGGGTCTCAAGGTGCTGAATAACAGATGTATCTTGTTACCCAACTCAATGGTACTCATTTTATCGACCTAAGATGGATGAAAGGCTGAGTGGACCCGCCGGGATTAGAACCTGTGACCATGAGGTCGAACACAGGCCCCTACAGTGGATGCATTAGTCCACTGCGCCACCAGACCCGGCCAGAGTAGGAGGAGGTGAAAGAGAAAGAGGACTAGTGTTGGGGGTTGCTGCGAATGGGATAGTTAAAATGGAAGCTTGTGAGTTCGGTAGTCCTCCGATCCATCATAGATAGAGGCAGAGGTTACATGTCCGGTCGCCCGAAGTGTTAGCGGGATGGGTTTTGTGGGAAAAACATCGGGGGTAAACTGTGCCTTGTTGAGCGCTGCATTGGCTGTTTTGAAGAGGTTTGTGCCGGTGGGGGGGCGGAGCCGTGTGGAGATCGAGAAGGGAGGAAGTAGGCTTGGTGATTCCGACGTGATTTTCTGGTGATGTGCCGAATGTCTGGGGAAAGGGAGGAGAGCACCCGGATGCAGCCTGCGGTGCCTCAAATGCGGGGAAAAGTCAGGATTACTCACGGGGTGGCATAAATTAGCGCTGCTGCGGGCGGGGCGAGGGCACACTATAGCACCATTGTCAGTGGACCTAGGGATGTGGAAGATTTAAGTGGCGTCATTGCAATAGATGATGACTTGTCCCCTCTTAAATGATCAACAATATAGCCATAGAAAATTAAAATCACTTCAAATAAAAATTACGCCATCCAATTGTACAGTGGGGATTATCGGGTCTCCTTCAGCTGAATAGATTGAGAGGGTTGTTGGTCAATTGCCCATGCCAAGATGGCCACTGCTGAGGTTCGATCAGTCCTCTTTTTATTACTATGAGGCTCTTCGATCAGTCCTCTTTCAGTTTCTATGTGGAGGGGCCTGTGAAGACATCTTCTGTCTCTCAAGAATTATTTTTTTTTCCAATACCAGTAGCTATAAAAATGGCTGAGCAGGGACAGACAAAGGAAAATGGCTACCTATTCCGATAGTTCTATCTTACATCCATTTATCTGCCTCAAAGAAAGTTCAGTACCACAAATTGCACAGTGTTCAACGAGGTGCTAGGCCAAAGCCCTCGGGCCAGGCTGCCAGCAGATTAGACGTCTGATGGGGCAGGACTGCAGGGGATACACGACCAAACTTCGGTCATTAACAAGCTGTGTGGGCATAAAAATGAGGCATGTTGCACCAATTGTCATTCGGCTCAAGATAGACGCCCTGTGATGCGCCCTGCGGGGCGCTCTCTATCCGATTGTAACGATAATAAAAGCGAGCGAGACTGGGGTGATTGGCAAGTCACTTACCCATCCCTCTGTGTCTCATAGCGCCTTCGACATAGCGTCTCGCTTCCTAGCTGGAGGGAAGGACTCGTTGCCTGTCAGCAGGGGGCCCTCGAACGCAGACCCGAGGTTCTCCTCTTTCTCGGCAACCAATGCTCTCTGACTCGTCTCATCGAGGGAGCGACGGCTCTAGCCCCAGCTAGCAGGGGGGCCTCGCCAGTGGTCAGACTGCATCGGACTAGTCAAAATAAATCAAACTCCTCCAGGGAGACGATGGCAGGCAGAGGTTCTCGTCTGCCCTACGGCCTCAGGGGTAAGAGAATCCGGCATCGGCATACCGCTGATCCTCGCCTCGCAGAGCTCTCTCTCTCTCTCCAGCCCACCCAGGTCGAGCCGCCGTGTTTCCTCCGTCCTTGCTGCAGCAGAGGGCTCGTCAACGATGTCACCCGGACCTCAAGCGATGTCATGCGATCCTCGAGAAAAAGGTATTTCAGCTTTGTTGAAGTTGCGGTAAAATTGTTCACAGAATTACATGTTTATGTCTGATGATGGTTGAAGTGTCTTAGGACTGTGAGCACTGGTGTCCTGGGCCCTGGGTGGACTCAATGAAAGAATTACGTAGTAATTTGGGAGTTGTTAAGGTGTGGTTATTAATTGTTATGAGATAATGAGAAGTTCAGTTTGAATCTTGTACACTGATGAATAAAGACATTGGTTGCGAGCTCCGTGTGTGGTGTGTTCTTGTGCATGCTTCCGGGCTGGGGAGGATGCGACAACTGGAGACAAGTAGGGGTTACATGCCCGAAGAAAAAGACTGCTCTCCCTGAGACTTTGCAAGGATGCACCATACTGCTCGTGCATGCCACGTGCGCCCAAGCCTGGTGCAAAGGAGTCTGAAGTTGGCGTATGTGGAGTGCAAGCTCCACTCCATCCTATACAAGGCCTCGTGGAGAAACTGAAGGGCTAGCAGAGGTGCACCATTGGAAAAGCCTGCCAAGACTTGTTGGTGGGGTTGAAGAAGAATATGCGCCACAACACTGAGCCATCACTCATACCAAGTGGACGCTAAAGGCAGTGACAACCGGGTACAACATAAAAGGCAGAGACAAATGAATATAGCGATAAAAGGCAGCGACAACCAGCTACTAGTAGTAAAATGTACTCACCTGACTTTCAACCTCAGAATCGGGCGAGGTGACTCGAGAGCCAACACTGGGGTTGCTCTCGCAAGGTTGTTCAGAATTGTGAAATTTTGGCTGCCACAAGAGACATGGAGTACAGTGCTGCTACATTTTTTAAACCTCTGACACTGTTCAATACCACCAAAAAGCATAATATTGGTGCCAGATGGACCACATGGATGCTCTGGAAGAAGTAAATGATGAGAAAATCATTAAATACTTAAGGAATCTTGCTGGTGATGGAGCAAAAGAAGTGATAATGAAAATCTCACAGACAATATCATACCGTCTTATTAAAGAAGCTTTGGGAGCCATGTTTAATCCAATGCCAAACGTAGACTAAGAAAGGTACATTTTCAATCAAGCTAGACAAGTTGGTGAAACGATGGATGAGTTTGTTGAGAGACTTTGATTTACTTATCAAACACTGTAAGTTTTGTGAATTTAATGATGAAGAAGCCATGAGCCTCAGAGTCCATGATGGCTGTCTTTTGGACTCATTCAGAAGACGTATTTTGAAAGAGACCCTCAGTTTAGAAAAAGTACTGATGGCTGCAAGTGCTCAGGAAAGAGCAGATTGGCAAGCTGCCGACATTGAAACCAGAACAGCAGAAAGTGAATCAGCGTTAATCATGAAGAGCAAACACAAGCACAAAGTAGGTGCACATAAGTCAGCATCCTCGAAAAATGAAAAACTGTGGTTCTGTTGTGGATTTCCATTTCCACATGAAAATAAATGTCCAGCCAACCGGACAGATGTGCAAAAGTTGCGTAAAGGAAAGCCACTTCAGAATGGTTTGCAAAGCAAAATAGAAACCAATTGTGTCATGGTGAGATGAGAAAATGGACACCAGAAGGTTCCAGAAGCATTCTCGCCATGCCCACAAAGACAAGAAGCAACCTCAGCTGCGCAAAGTGCAAACTAAACGAAGGTGATCGACTTCAAGTTAAACCTGCAGGAGTTCCTCGACGCCACCGTTGAGCAATAGCGAAGAGGGTGGGTATGCAATGATCATATCTAAAAAAAAGCAACATGCACACATGGGCTTTGCCGTTTGCAAAGAAGAGAAACGAACGACAAAAACAAGTGATTCAACAAAATAAAATAATTCGTATGGACATTTCTTCAAGATCACACTAAAAGTCAACGGTTGCACTATAACCTTTATAATCGACAGTGGTGCATCAATCAACATCATGCCTGTCAAACAATTTAACAGTTTGTCACCCGTACCACGACTCAAAGCATCAAACACAAAGGTGGCTGCTTCCAAATGTTACAAAATCAAGGATCATTCACAGCGACCTTGCAGCATAAAAAGATGCCTGTGCAAGCCCCAATCTATGTAGTTTTGCAACTACGCCTGACATGCGAATGATCTCTGTCAATTACAACCCAAGCATGCAGTCTGAAATCGGGAGTCAATTTCCCCAGCTATTTCATGGCCTATGAAGGCTCAGAACAATGAAGGTGCAACTTTCAATTAACGAAGACATCCAGCCTGTTGCACAGCGACACCACAGAATAGCATTTCACCTAAAAAAAGCGGTAAAAAAAGAACTAGAATCGCTGTTGAAACACAACTGTATCGATCGCTCTACTGGTCCTACACCATGGATGTCGCCTATAGTGGTAGTGCCAATAAAGGACAGTGGAGGTGCAGTGCGCATTTGCATGGATACGCGCCAGGCCAAAAATGCAATAGAGAGGGAAAGACAGCATCGTCTGCACGTTGCTGACATGATAATGCAGCTGAACTGAGCCAGTCTTCACCTGCTTTGACATGAACAAGGGATACCATCAACTCGAATTGGAAGAAACTCATATTGGGTTATTCAGATACAAAAGGTTAAGTTTTGGAGTGTCATCTGCTGTAGAAATATTCCAAGATGGTATACATAGAATAATTCAACATGTTAAGCATGCTTTCATTTTCAGTGAAGACATACAGGTATTTGGGACAGGAAGGAAGAGGCATGATAAAGCCCTCAAACAAGTGTGTCAGTTACTTACAAATGCAGGTCATGTTAAATGCAGAAAAGTGTGAATTTCACAAAACCAAACTCAATTTCTTTGGGCACATATGTTCTGATAGGGGGATGACTCCTGACCCAGATAAAGTGCAAGTGCTGTCAGCCACCAGTCCCCCACAAGATGTCACCATGTTACGGTCCTTCTTCGGCATGGCCAGCTATTGTTCAAGATACATTTGCTACTTTGCTACAGTGAGTGACCCATTGTGAGCCCTGACTAAATGAAATGTCCTTTTCAGATGGTCCTCTGAATGTGACCAAGCTTCAAAAGAATAAAGCATGCAATTGAAAATGCGACTGAGATGGCCTACTTTAATCCTAAACTACACACACACTGAGATTGCTGTTGATGCAAGCCCGGTGGGGCTGGGAGCAATCTTTGCTCAGCATAATGGGAATAGGCCTGGGCGGAAAACTACGCTACGCTCGCGTAGTTTGCGTAGTTTGCGCAACTACGCGCTACGCGAATTGCCCGTAGCACAGTACAAAAACGCGTAGCGGGCGTTTTTTGCTTGCTTGCGGTCCTCAACGTCATGTTGGCGACCGCGAGCGAGCAAAATGACATACCGGCGATACATTTTCCTCGTTCGCGATCAGCAACATCAAGTTGCCATTCGCGAGCGTGGAAAATAAACCTCCCGGCGAGATTCTCAACGCGGGGAGGTCAGGTTTCTCATTGTGAGTGGTCGCGTATGCTCGCAACCGCTCGCGATGAGAAACTACCAGTCCGCGTTGAGAAAACTGCCGCTCGAGTACAAATCTACTCGAGCGGCAGAAAACGACCGCTTGCACTGTGCAAGATGCCGTTTGCAATGATTGCACAGTGCGGACAAGCATCCGGCACTGTGCAATCATTGCGAACAGCATTTCCTACTGCACTACGCAGTTCGCGTAGTGCTACGCGTAGCTCGCGGAGTGCACTTCGCGTAGCTACGCGTAGCGCTACTACGCGAACTACGCCCAGGGTTAAATGGGAATCGAAATGGTCAGAGACACATTGTGGTATACGCCAGCTGAAGTCTATCTAACAGTGTACTTGCCCTTTCCCAGGATGAGAAAGATAATATGGCTATGGTGTGGGTCTGCAAACATTTTCATGTGTTTTTTTATGGAAATCTCTTCACGATTGTCACAGACCACCAAGCACTGCTCAGCATATTCGTAAATCCAAAGGACAAGTTGGCCCCTCACATTGAGAGGTAGGGGTTATGGTTACAAGAGTCCGAATATACAATTGTGCACAGGCCAGGCAAGAACTAAAATCCTGTAGATTATTTCTCATGAGTACCACTACAGTGGCACAGTTAAAAATCGAAAACTGTTGAAGAATACATCAACTTCATTGTAAGGCCCAGCAAGCCAGTGGCTTTATCCATTGAACAGATTGGTGCAGCTACAAATGCAGATAAAGACATGATTGCCCTTAAAAAAAAATTATTTCAGCACAGTCAGGGAGACAAAATTAAGTATCGAAATGTGCAAGATGAACTGTCTGTCACTAAAAAGGTATTGTGCTAAGAGGCTCCACTATTGTCATACCTGAGAGTCTGAGACAGCAAGTAATTGAACTTGCTTATGAAGAACATTGTGGCATTGTCGCCACCAAAAGAGCCCTGAAAGATCGAGTGAGGTTCCCTCACTTGGGTGAGAGAGTTGAGAGGGATATAAAGGAGTGTCACTTACGCAATTTCCTTTTTCCTAAAGTGACCCAGCATCCACTAGCCATGCCTAATCTTCCTGCACGGGCGTGGGAAAGAGTGGCCGTAGACTTCTTCGGGCCCCCAGCGATTGCCCATCACCTGATGGTGATCATTGATGAGTATTCTCCTTTTTCTCTAGTGGAGGAAATGTCAACAACAACCCACAACAAAGTAATTGAGCAGCTGGATGACATATTTGCAGGTGGGCGGCATATCAGACATTCGCAAGTCTGAAATTGGTCCACCGTTCAATAGCAAGGAGTTTAAGGAGTTTCTGACCGGACTCAATGTTAAGCATCAAAAAGTACACCTTTGTGGCCTCAGGCTTACGGTGTTGTGGAATGTTTGATGGGAAACTAGTGATCCAACGCGCATCGATAGAGGGAATCAAGCTGAGTCAGACCTTATGTCACGCCCTACAGGCTTATCGGTTGACTTCTCACTCCACCACCAGTGAGAGTCCTGCCACCTTGCTGTTTGGGAGAGCTATAAGAACCAAACTACCACAGTAGACTTCTGAACAAACTTGGTATGATGAAGAAGTTTGTGCCACTAATGCTGCACGAAAACATCAGATGAAGATATATGCTGATCAACATCGGCAAACTCAGTGATCATCTTCGACTAAGGCGACTGGGCTCTTGTCAACCAAAAATAGAAGCGGAAAACAGATCCTCTGTTTGCTGTTGAACCTCTGAAAGTTGAGATGTGCAATGGACACATGATAATGATGCAATGTCCCTGCAAATCCATCACAAGAGACTCATCACATTTCAAACATCTGTCTCGAAAATCATCAGTCCCTGTAATCCCAGATGAGGCTGCCCCACCTGAAGGCCCAGATCAGAAATTAGATCCTGTACCAGTGGTGTCCTCTCCAGGTACAGTTCAACTACCTCATACTGTACAAGCACCTCAACGACTTATCGAAGAAATATGATTAGGCCTGAGCAGAGCTCGCAGAGTTTCACTCCGTGGAATTCTGCAAAGTTAAAAGAAAACTCCTCTGAATGCCACGGAGTTCCGTGAGCTGCGGAATACTATCAATGGCACTTCTGTTTCACTGGCCCGGTGCCTGCTTGGTCTAGATGGGACTCTGCAGTGTCAGTCTGACAGCTCTTGCTGCTTGCATCAGCACAGCATGCCAGTGACAGGCAGACTGTACCACATGAGGAGTGAAGTCTAGCGCCTAAATAAATCTCGGCACAGCCAGGCTGAACTGCCGAGCAGCAGCAGCTATCCATTTCATTTCACACATGCCTTTACCAATCACATGCCACAGAACCATACAGCCTTCAGGTAAAAATGTTTCTTCCCTTGTTGATGAAGGCTGCAAGCTTGTTGTTGAGTGCCTGAGGCTCCTCCTTTCTCCCACTACCATGTCATGTGCACCGTGTCTATGGATGGCAAGGATGGGTCATGCTGAAGGGTGCCAACAGTCCGCCTGGTCCTCCAGGCTGTCCCGCCTTCAAGCTCAGGAACCTGAGGCTGGGGCTGCTGCAATCGGAGGCGGTGCTGGTGCTGGCTTCGGGGTAGGGATTGGAGGCGGCAGGGCAGGCGCATGCAGTTGTCTGGGGGAGCCTGTGGGTTTGGCGGTGGTGGCAGAGCAGGGGGCTTGGGCATCGGGGGGTCCTGCATGGGCATGGTCCTGGGTGCAGCTGGCGGTGGTCATGGTGCCAGGGGTGTGGCAGCCAGAGCGGGGGTGCCGTATGGGTCGCATGGGCAGCCGAGTGACCAGGGTGGGCGAAAAAGCTGGCCCTCTGCTGAAGAGAAGGCTTCTTGTTGTGCTAGCGGGAAGGAGAAAAAGGAACGACCCAAAAGCGAGTTCCCTGGGGCCTATTCACTGCCGCCTAGCAGGGAGACGCCAAAGCCACCGCTGCCCTTGGCCTGTGCTCCCGGCCTCTGCTGAGTGCTGCTGACTGGCCTCGTGGCACCGTGTGTCGGTGTGCAGCCCCGGGCCGGCATGAAGTGTGTGTGTGTGGGGGAGGAGAGGTTCAGTGCCCAGCCCGTGCTCTGCCCACAGCTGCCGTACTATGGGCAGGCCCCTTACTGCCCTCCAGATCGGCAGTTCAGAATTGGCACCAACAGCAAACAAACTTGCCCTGCAGTGCCAACTGGACAAACATGCCGCCACTGCCGCTAAGTTCAGCGGATCCGTGGGGGTAAACCAGATGATAGGCTGTAGCGCTACAGTTGCCCTGTCCTCTTCAAACTGGAGTAGGACGGCTCAGAAAAAGGCATGGCCGAACCCAGCAACCAATCAACAGATCGAAATTCAGTATGCCGCACGAGGATTGGCAAATGTGCCCCCTCCCAGTGATCCAATCCCAGGTCACCAATGTTAGAGGTGAGGACTGAGGGAGGAACATGCCAGTAAACTCCGCTCGCAACTCCACGCTCTGTGCAGAGTGCGGAGTGTGCAAAGCTTCGCAAACTCCACCAGCGGAGCAGAGTTTGCCAACCACCCTTAAATATGATGCTGCTGTTGGTTATACCTATTTATTGAAAAAGGGGGGAGTTGTAGTGTCTTAAAACTGTGAGCACAAGGACCCCACAGCCCTGAGCAGACTCAATGAAAGAATTACGTAATCATTTGAGGGGTATTAAGGTGTGGTAATTGATGTTTATGAAATAATATGGTTATGAAATAATAAAAGTTCGGTTTGAATGTTGTACGCTGATGAATAAAGATGTTTGTTCCGAGCTCCGTGTGTGTCGTGTTCTTGTGCATTCTCCCGGGCTGGCGGGGATGCCACAATGATGTTTGTCAGCTTTCTGATGGAGAGTGGAATCATGTTTAACAGGTCTATGGCCTGGACTGTACCCCGCAAGAAAAAATGTAAATTTAAAGACAAACTGGGTAGTTTAGTCACCAAAGGTTGGGCTGCGACACTGCAAGCATATTGCCACTACATTTACATGGCGTCATATTTTCTTGTTTTCTTATTTTTATTTTTGTGGCATACTTTTGCCATAAAAACTAACCATCGCACCAGCTTGCCATGGACAGACCAGCAATAGACTTGCAATGAAAATTTAAAATCAAATAAATAACAATCACATACAATTTAAGAAGAACAGTTAAGATGACTTCCAGCAGGCTTTTGTACTTAGAAACCCTTTTAGTTTTTATGTGCTTCACAGGAAATTATTATTCTCATTGGCACAAAGAAAGGCTTTAAATTACTGTAACCTGAATATATAGTTTAAATACTTAAAGATTTCTAAAAAGAAAGTCAAAAAGAATATAGAATTGAAAGAAAAAAGCATTTGCAAATACAGTATTTTCCCACCATTCTTTCTTACAGTAATGCACTTGTTTCATGCAAGTGTGCACATGTGATCAGAAAAAAAATATCGTCACTCTCAATGCAAAGCAGCCAATGCCTGAAATGGGCTGACCCCTTGCCCCATGCTATATACTATGGTGAGCAGAAGCAAGGTGTAAATGATAATTGAAGAGACCAGCAGATGCAGAGGGCTGCCTAAAAACCCCTCTATGAGTTTTTATGCACGTATTTATTATATATATATATGTATATATGTAAGTAAATATATATATGTATATATTTGCTCTCCGCCTCCATAAACCAGATTGAATCCTTCAACAGTGTCCTTCAAAAAGGAAGCAAAAGCTTTGCTGATTAAAACTTTTCTGAATTAGAAATTAGCCGCTGTCTACAGTCTGTCAGCCTGGCTCTGTACGGGGCTCCTCGCCCAGTTTGGTGTTGTTACATTCTGTATCGTTCCTGAACATTTTGCTGTATTCAACACGATTGTTCTTTTGCTTACTTATGCTATTGTATATTTACGTTATGCTGATCCTCCTCCATTAGTTCGAAGGTGACTGGCTGTATTTGTTACGACCATTTTGTTGTTTAGCCTCACTTGCTTCATTCTCATGTGTTCATGAATCTTTGTAAAGCGCTCTGATACCCTCTTGGGTCATGTTCACGCTATATAAAACTTTGTAAATAAATAAATTATATATATATATTTTTAAAAACATTTTGACATTGGTTGAAAATGGTTATTGAAACCAGAAAAATCATTACGAACATTGAAGGTAACGGCACAACACCACGAAATCCAGGGGGAGCGGCAGTCCTCCCATTGGCCGGTAAATCAACCAATCATGCCTCATATTGTTTTAAATGTCCTCTCGCTGTGTCAGTGTATGCATGGCTTTTACCGCACTGAGGAAGGCTAACGCTGAAACGCGTATGCGGGGAATAAAAGCCTTTTGAAACACCTCGCGAGTGCACCAACCGTTTTGTAGTTGTGTAACAAAGCAGGTTCCACCCCCTGCTCATCTGGTTGCACCCGCCGTGTGTTCGGCGGCTCTGGTGGAATTCGATGTTGGAGTTAAGTTGAGATGCCAGAAACCGCCACCGCAAGGCCCTGCCGATCACTGAAGGCCGTGGCTTATTCAAAGCCAGGAGTGCCCAGCCATATGACAGACACCCGCAGTAATCCGATAGCTGACATCCGGCGGCAGGCGAGAGGTGTTGCAGACACAGCGAGAGTGAAAGGAATTCAACATAACAGAAGTGGCAGGACTCAAGTGGAGAAGTGCTAGGACTTTTTTATAAACATTTTGACATTGTTCGAAAATGGTTATTGAAACCAGAAAAATCATTACGAACATTGAAGGTAACGGCACGACACCACGAACTCCAGGGGGAGTGGCAGTCCTCCCATTGGCCGGTAAATCAACCAATCATGCCTCATATTGTTTTAAATGTCCTCTCGCTGTGTCAGTGTATGCACGGCTTTTACCGCACTGAGGAAGGCTAACGCTGAAAAGCGTATGTAGGGAATAAAAGCCTTTTGAAACACCTCGCGAGTGCACCAACCGTTTTGTAGTTGTTGTGTAACAAAGCGGGTTCCACTCCCTGCTCATCTGGTTGCACCCGCCGTGTATTCGGTGGCTCTGGTGGAATTCGATGTTGGATTTAATTTGAGCTGCCAGAAACCACCGCCCCAAGGCCCTGCTGATCACTGAAGGTCGTGGCTTATTCAAAGCCAGGAGTGCCCAGCCATACGACAGACACCCGCAGTAAGCCGATAGCTGACATCCGGCGGCAGGCGAGAGGTGTTGCAGACACAGCGAGACTGAAAGGAATTCAACATAACAGAAGTGGCAGGACTCCAGTGGAGAAGTGCTGGGACTTTTTTAAAAACATTTTGACATTGGTCGAAAATGGTTATTGAAACCAGAAAAATCATTACGAACATTGAAGGTAACGGCATGTCACCACGAACTCCAGGGGGAGTGGCAGTCCTCCCATTGGCCGGTAAATCAATCAATCATGCCTCATATTGTTTTAAATGTCCTCTCGCTGTGTCAGTGTATGCACGGCTTTTACCGCACTGAGGAAGGCTAACGCTGAAACGCGTATGCGGGGAATAAAAGCCTTTTGAAACACCTCCTGAGTGCACCAACCGTTTTGTAGTTGTTGTGTACCAAAGCAGGTTCCACCCCCTGCTCATCTGGTTGCCGGCTCTGGTCGAATTCGATGTTGGATTTAATTTGAGCTGCCAGAAACCGCCGCCGCAAGGCCCTGCCGATCACTGAAGGTCGTGGCTTATTCAAAGCCAGGAGTGCCCAGCCATACGACGGACACCCGCAGTAAGCCGATAGCTGACATCCGGCGGCAGGCGAGAGGTGTTGCAGACACAGCGAGAGTGAAAGGAATTCAACATAACAGAAGTGGCAGGACTCCAGTGGAGAAGTGCTGGGACGTTTTTAAAAACAATTTGACATTGGTCAAAAATGGTTATTGAAACCAGAAAAACCAGACCGTCAACAGACAGCTTGCCGCCTTCCTCGAGACGAATGGATCCCTCGACCCCTCGCAGTCCGGGTTTCGGGCCAACCACAGCACCGAGACCGCCCTTATCGCAGCCACCGACGACATCAGAACCCTAACCGACAACGGGGAAACAGCAGCCCTCATCCTCTTGGACCTCTCCGCGGCGTTCGACACCGTCTGCCACCGCACCCTAGTGAAGCGCCTCAGCAACATCGGAATCCGAGAGAAAGCACTGGAATGGATCATCTCGTTCCTCGCCGGAAGAACCCAGAGAGTCCGCCTCCCCCGTTCAGATCCGAGGCCACCGAAGTCATCTGCGGCGTTCCACTAAGGATCTTCACTCAGTCCAACCCTCTTCAACGTCTACATGAGCCCCCTCGCAGCCATCGCACGCCAACACAACCTCAACATCATCTCCTACGCCGACGACACCCAGCTGATCCTCTCCCTCACCAACGACCCCACCACCGCCAGAGCCAACCTACACGACGGGATGAGAGACGTCGCCGACTGGATGAGGAACAGCCACCTTAAACTGAACTCAGACAAGACGGAAGTCCTCATCCTGGGCTCATCACCCTCCGCCTGGGACGACTCTTGGTGGCCCCCGGCCCTGGGCACCGCGCCCAAACCAACGGACCACGCACGCAACCTGGGCTTCATCTTGGACTTCTCCCTGTCGATGACCAGACAAGTCAACTCCGTCTCATCTTCGTGCTTCAACACCCTGCGCATGCTCCGCAAGATCTTCAGATGGATCCCCACTGAAACCAGGAAGACCGTCACCCAGGCACTCGTCACCAGCCGACTGGACTATGGGAACACCCTCTACGCCGGAACCACAGCCAAACTTCAAAAAAGACTCCAGCGCATCCAGAACGCCTCCGCACGACTCATCCTGGACATCCCCCGACACAGCCACATCACCGGACACCTGAAAGACCTGCACTGGCTCCCCGTCAGCAAGAGAATCACGTTCAGACTCCTCACCCACGCACACAAGGCCCTCCACGACCTGGGCCCCAAGTACCTCAACGACCGCATGACCTTCTACACGCCCACCCGCCAGCTACGATCAACCAGCCACGCCCTCGCCACCGTACCACGCATCCGCAGAGCCACCGCCGGAGGAAGATCCTTCTCCTACCTGGCAGCCAAGACCTGGAACTCCCTCCCCACTCACCTTCGGCGAACCCAGGACCATCTCTCCTTCAGGAAGCAGCTCAAGACCTGGCTGTTCGAGCAGTAACTTACCCCCTCCCCCAGCGCCTTGAGACCCTCCCGGGTGAGTAGCGCGCTCTATAAATGCCGTGATTGATTGATTGATTGATTGATTGAAAAATCATTACGAACATTGAAGGTAACGGCACGACACCACGAACTCCAGGGGGAGTGGCAGTCCTCCCATTGGCCAGTAAATCAACCAATCATGCCTCATACTGTTTTAAATGTCCTCTCGCTGTGTCAGTGTATGCACGGCTTTTACCGCACTGAGGAAGGCTATCGCTGAAACGCGTATGCGGGGAATAAAAGCCTTTTGAAACACCTCGCGAGTGCACCAACCGTTTTGTAGTTGTTGTGTAACAAAGCAGGTTCCACCCCCTGCTCATCTGGTTGCACCCGCCGTGTGTTCGGCGGCTCTGGTGGAATTCGATGTTGGATTTAATTTGAGCTGCCAGAAACCGCCGCCGCAAGGCCCTGCCAATCACTGAAGGTCGTGGCTTATTCAAAGCCAGGAGTCCCCAGCCATACTGTAGTGTAGTTCCTATTTCCCTAATAGGCTCTGCGCATTGGAATAATATACCCTATAGATTAGACATAGGGCTGAGGTCAGTATGTCCCTATCAAGTATATTAAACTTAATTACTTCGTGTCAGCTAACTCAGAGGCCACTAGAAACTCCTTGTAAACAAGAAGGGAGTAGTTTCTGGCAACCACATAAACATGACAACTTTGTTTCCCTTTAGAATCGGAACACTCTCAGAATCGTGGAAACAATAGATAACAGTTTCACTCAGCTAATCGTGCATGCTTAGTTTCTTCAGAGTTACACAGAAAGAATAGACGGGCGTTTCAATAAAAGGATTTATTGAACAGTCTTGTTTCTCGTGTAAGAGATATGAGCTGTTATGATCATAAGACAGTATGCGAGATATATAATGTACAGCGTAAGCAGTAGAAAGAAATAATACTGCGCTAGCATTATCTTTTAGCTATGACACATATATTCATATACATAAATAACATAAGCTAAAAATGCGAGTACTCATAAGATGCGTCTCTAACTAATTCTACCCCAGTGTACCTAACCTAACCGTAGGACAAGGTAAGAAGTAGGTGATGTATTCTATAGTATGGTATGCTATAGTATGCCAAGAGTCTTGTATGCCAAGAGTCCCTTTAGGTTCTAGTCAGCTCCATACCTTGAGAATGAGAGAGGTGGGAATCTCTTTCCGGGTCTCGAACTCTAACACCCTGCGAAGGGAGTCAGAACACTGGAAGCTGGATTCTCTGCGAGCAGGGATGACAGCGTCTCTTGTCAGTGCGTCAGGCCGGGACACGGGCTCCTCTAAAGTCGAGGTCTCCTCCTACTTGCTTGGGCAAGGGAAGGTATATTTATACCCAGTAGGTGCCTTGGAATGTTAGCATTGACGTAAAGTCGGGCAGAGGAAGACGTCAGGAATGAACCCTTAAGGTGTAGTGGTTCATGCATAATAAATGAGTTCTTGGAGAAATCAATAATCCTGTGCTAGGGGAACTCCCAAGAGCTTAAGGGTCTGGTTTCTAAGAACTCGTTGTGACGTTAGGGTGGACGGATGTAAGCGACCATGCCTGTATTTGGATAGCATGGCTAATGCCTAAATAAGGACTGGGATCTTATGCCTATATAAGGGCAATGCGAATTGTGCCTATATAAGGACTTGTTTCTGGAAAACCTATATACGAACACCTAAAGCAGAATACAACACCCACTCCACTTTCGAATGAACGTTAGTACTAAATGCTAAACATTAAATGCTAAACATTAAACTGAGTACCACATGTTGCTAAAAACATTTCTAAAAGCATATTAAAAGAAGTTTTTAAAAGAAAACTGTTGCTAAACATGTAATAGAATAGGTACTGTACATTTTAAAGCATTTTTTCATTCTAAGCATATATTGGAAATAAATGCAATATGAATGAATAAACAGAAATATATACATATGACGAAATGGTTGACAAGTTTTCAAAAATCAAAGCCATTGCATATCATGAAATTGTGGTAAATAAGGTGACAATGTGTCCCTGGAAGTATTCAAAGAAGTCCGTTCTATATGAATAGTTCTACTGTAAGCAGATTGAATTGCCATGTATTTTCAAAAACAGAGAAAAAGAAGTCAATTTTTAGGAAGAATTCCAAGTTCTGTTCTGTTTTGAAAATATGGAGGGCAAATTTCATTGCGTCCCCGGTACACTGTGAGCCGAATCAAAGTCAGTGTATGGGCCTGGTGTAAACATGAAATCATCTATTTCTATAGACAAAATATCGTCTACCGATGTTGGTGACATTTGGAATACCTCGTTCAGAAGGTTAACTGCACAGAGATGAGAAGCATCGCCTTCAGCATAAGATGCCGCAGCAATGTTCGCGTCCGTTGTTACCTGTGTGCCTGTTGATCCATCTCGTACCTCAGCAGCAGCAGGAAGCGTCTGTGAGATCTCAATGAATGCCGTCATCAGGATTGGTAGCCTTTGGGGGCAACACAGAGCATGGGCCGTTATCGGGTCCAGCAGAGTATCGATATCCGTTGGCATGACTGATGGGAGTGTTAGACAGGTGTCTAGCACGCATTCTTTACCGCAAAGCAGGCAGCGTAGAACAGGTAAGATGCAATCTTGCCAGATTGGTGTAAATGACAGAAACCATGTTGTATTAAGTTCCCGTAGACGAGGTATGCCCAAAAGTTGCACTATGCGCTCACGGCACTTCCGTTCTAGGAGAGCTTTCTCCAAATTGCTGGGAGTGACGCCGGTGGATAGGCTTGCCATAGCGTAGTAGTAGGAATAAAAACAGGATTCCTGCAACGAGTGCTAGAATCAATGGCACACCACCAAACACCGAATGTGCAAAGTTTGGAATGATTCCGAGGACTGCCTGAAAAGGTGCTAACAGTCCTGAACAGATGGTCTTAAATACATGTACAATCCCGCTCGTATCAGACATGTTTAAGATACGTCCCATCATTTCTACGAAATGTATAGGGCAGTTTGTACGAATTAGAGCCTGTATCTCAGCCGAAGTCCTTGCAATTTGTAAATCATAAGTTTCTTTGGCCGAGGTCAAAGGCACGGTTTGTTGTAAAAGCATGGCTTTCATTCTGCTTAAAGTATCAAAACGTATAAAAGAAACATTCAATGAAGGCCATAGAGGCGACTCCCTGACTGTGTCTATTTGGGGGAACAATACTTGCATACAACAAGTAACCCTGGAGCCAACCGTTACCAGATATGGGATTCCTGGCAACATGCCACAGCAACTCTGATCATTCAACATGAGGTAACTCCCGTTAGAAAGTTGGCCAAACGTTGGATTAATCACAGCAGCTGGTGTACCCTGCAGGTGGCAGGACAAGTTTGCCACAGAACTATTACAAGCCCCGTGTAACGAAATGTCCTGACATATGAGTGAACCGCTCAGTGCATTTTCACAGTGTGTACCGCTTAGAAACACTTCACGATCCCCACTCCAACATCTGTAATCGTAAGGTAAATCCCAGGATGTCTTAATGTACTCCTTACCCAACCTTTAATATTTGCCTGCTTGCATTTGTTTGAGGCAATACTGAAAATGAAAAGTAGTGACAGGCAGAGTTATTTTGCCATGAATAAGCCATTCTGTAGCTGGTTTTTCTGCTACCGTAAATGGTAATTTTTCCAGTTTTTCAATGCTCAGCACTGTATACTTTGCTCCCCTTTGTGCCAGTTCGATCTGTTTATCCGTTAGATTGTATTCTGAAAACAGAGACGACGTGTTGATAAAACGCCAAGGCACATAGCCTGCACGCAAGGATTGCAGCGTCCAGCCTTATAACATAATAGAACGTAACTGAGATTGACCTTGTTGTAACATGGCTAAATCTTGTTCCAGTATGTCTATAGCAGAGGATACAATGTTGTCCAGTGAATAAATTCTGGATGACAAAGTTGTTAACCCATTGTCGACCACAGTGAGAGATTTCTCTAAGTTAATACGATCAAGTTCACGTATTCGTTCTGCGGCCTCTGCCTGTGAAACCTTCCATACTTCATTATAAGCAGCATAAATGCCGGCATATATGAAACGTTTTTGACGCGGTTTTCTTGGTCCTAGCAAGAATTCCCTAAGGGCTGCATCTTCTTTAAGTAAAGATAAGTGTTGTTTCACATCCTCGAGTGTAGATTTTTGCAACCAGTCGAGGCACAATTTTCCTACACTGTATGTTGTTACTACCCCGGATGTTGTCGTTGAACATAACGTGGGTCTGGCCTATGGATAGTAAAGCCCTGTATTCTATTCAGGAATCTTTCTTGACAGATGTTTGTGTCTGTGGGCCAGAGCAACCATTTTTTCCAATCAGGATCTGATCTGTTGTTTTGTAGTATTGTGTCTACTGTGACCGCTCCCTGTGTAGTGCTATTACTTGCAGGTGTTGGTACAGAAGGTGTGTTCATGTCTTTGATCTTGGCTAAACCAAGGCAAGACGTTTGTTGCACAGTGTCATTCAAAAACATTATTTGATGTGGGATGATACAGGCTCTAAACAAAGCTTCTATCCCCTGCACTTGCCAATCTTTAGAACCCCAGACAGATTTTGTCTCGATTGTGTCTTTCCAAAAGTCAAATCCTTGTCTAGACAGTTGGGTAATAAAGGCTGCAGAATAAATCTGTTTTGAATTAGTTAACATAATTTTCTGTCCTGTTTTGTTTACATTCTTATAGTAAAATGATTCTGGATCAGATATATTGTACCCTGAAAAATATGGAAACTTCTTTGCAAACGTTCTTGAACTACCCCTTGGTGGTGTATGACAATGTTCCCATTGGTTAAACATAAAAACATTTCTAGGTGTTGCAGATTTATGCAAGAAATGATGACCATAGTGGTTGTAACAATAAAGCTGTTCGTAGTCTGATGAGCCCTCTAAGTATTCATTGTTAGAGAACGCTGCAGACTTTCCTAGATCAGACATCATATCATTAACAGTCTCAAAGTCCCAATCATCAGAATAGGTACGGGAGGTAATAAAGTCACTTAATGAAATTTTAAATAAATGTGGAATCTTCAAAAGTTCCGTCGGGCCGAATATGTCGAAATCGGTTTTGTCTCAAACCACACCATCCTGTATAGGAACGGCTGTGATGTTCACTGCTGACAAGTCTCTTGCTTCACGATGGGAGGATTTGTGTGGTTTTAAAAGTAAGTTCACATTTTTACTTTCAGTGTCCATACGAATGTATCTGCCATTTATAAGCATGCTAAGAGTCATAACCAAAGCTAGCCAAAACAGAAAGAAAAATATTCCAGAAATAATCCATATTTCAATCCATGGTGAAACCAGATAAGTCTCTTTCAGAAAATGAAAAAGGTCTTGTACTTGTTGTTTGAAAGTTTTTGGGGCTGGCGTCGTTTCAGGCTCACTCGGATTCTCAGAAAACGTATCAAAGTTAATGAAATAGCCAGAAGCAGTTCGGTCAATTGTTGAAATTGCATCAGGATTCGTAGAAATCGCTGGAACCAGTTGATCACATGTTACGTTGGTGTAGACAGGTGTATCTGGACGATCTGTTACTTGAGTTTCAAGAGGGATGAGTTCCATAGCATTGTTGCTTAGTCCTTCATCTTTTACTGCTGAATTCTCGATGGTTATGAATCTTTCAGTCTGAACCTCTTGTATAGTAGCGAGAGGAGTGCGTCTGCTACTAGGTCGGAGTCCACGAGGCCTACTATTTAGTATTGGCCACATACTGTGGTTTGATGAGGTCGATTGACACAAATCTTTTCTCCTTTTTACCAGCAAGGGGCGGCAGAAGTACTGATCTTGTACCGTGGACGGCTAGGACAGTTACTGGTTGTCTGTAAGAAGGTCCAAATTCCTTCTTGTCCGCAATCTTCTCTCTGACTAGATCCCCAACTTTTGGGATCCAGACAGGCCTTGCTGGGACTGCTGGTGTTTCCCCAGTGGTGGTTGGCTTCAGGAACACGTTGCTTTGTTTCGATCTTAGTTCATTTAGATCCTGTAAAACAGCCAAACGATCTTTGATATCAAAGGGTTTATTTTCCACCACTGTGCCTTTACATTCTAGATCAGGAACCCACATTCTTGTCCCAAATAGGACCTCATATGGAGTGACCCCCCGTAGAGAACTTCTTGGCAAATTATTTAATGAGCGTTGGACCCCATAAAGATGGTTGACCCACCCATCACCCAAACCTAATACTCTAGCTGTTATAGACTGCTTTATGTCCCGGTTTTTCCTTTCCACAACAGAATTTCCCTCAGGATGAAACGGAGAGGAGTACCGCAATGCAATGCCCAAACTGGCCATGGCTTCTTTGTAAGCCCGAGAGCTAAACGCAGGGCCCTGTTCAGAATCTAGTGTGCCTATTGCGTATGGGCCGATAAAGACTCGCAAATCTTTTATAACAGTTCGAGCGTCAGCCGAGCGCTGAGGCCATATCCATAGGAACCTTGACTTAGTATTTGTGGGATTGCATTTGTCCAAAAGGACGCCTGCGCGTAGATAGTCTAATGCTGTCTAACAATGGTGTCTGTACTGGGCAGGCTACTTCGTAGTCTGGTGTCTGATGGCTTTCTGCACCACGCTGTCTATTGCAGTCTATGCAGTCATCGATGAAGATGTGAATCTGTGTATTCATTCCAGGCCACCAGTACATCTCTTTTAATGTCAATATTGTTTTAGAGATCCCTTGATGTGACAGACCCTCCCCCAGATGTGCTTCATAAAGCAAAGCTGCTCTACGTTCCATGTTTGGAATTACCCTATCCCCCACTCCAGGGATTCGAGCAAAAGGAGCGTTGTTCGCATCAATTACATAAGAGTACTTGAGTGGAAATTTCTTTGGTAACGCTGCACCACTGCCTTTGCTTGAAGCATTGACAGCCAACAATATCTCACTGTCTATTCTCGTTTTTGAACAAGTGATCGCAGCTACGGAAGCCGTCTGAACAGCCCCCTTTGCGGCTTCGTCAGCCAATGAATTCCCTGCAACGTGAACGCCATCACGTTGATGACTCAGCGTGTGTATCACGTGAGCTTTTGGTAGTTCGACTTTCAACCGAACTACTTGTTCCCAAAGCGTTTTATGCTTTATTGTGCCACCTTTTGCATCTTTGAACCCGTTTTCAAGCCAATTTTGTATATATTCATTATACGACTGAACACAGTAAAAAGAATCGCACACTATAAGTGTGGGGAATTCGCGATCTGTATTTTCAAGTGCCAGTTTGAATGCTTGTAGTTCAGCTCACTGAGCTGTACAATCTTCTAGAGATTGAGTTTTAGTGACCATTGGTCTGAAGTTACCATCTTGCATGCGACCTTTAACGATTGCACACGCTGCACTGTAAGCTTGCTTACTCACTGTAGCGGGTTGTGCTGATCCGTCAGTGTAAATTATAAATTCGTACTGATCGAGAGGCAATATTTCAGTGGGCAGAGGACATTCATGTTCATATTGCAGGAACGCTTGTCTTTTTAAATCAGGATCAAAAACATATTCAACATCTGTTGCAGCAAGAGAATTAACCCATTGTATCCATCTAGGATGTAAAGCTTTTGCATTTGCAACGCTCGCTTTTGTAACCGCCTCTAAGGCTGGTACTGGGGTTACGACAATAATGCGTTTTCCTTGAGCTAGAGCTCTTTCTTTTTCTAGAACGGTTTGAACTACTGTCAGTATTTTTTCTGTTGAAGTGAAGCGCATTTCTGCTTGTGTATACAAATGTGATTTGTATGCTATTGGTACTTTTTCACCCTCATTAAATGTTAAATAGGTGAATCCGCATTGACCAGAAATTATTCGGATCACTAAATTGCGTGTATTTACACGTGTTTGAAAGTGATTTGTTGCTAACATGTTAGCTTGGAGTGAACGCAGGATTTCTGTGTGTTCCTGAGTCCAATGTTTTGTTGAAAAATCAGGTTTGATTAATTCGTAGAGAGGTTTAACCCTTTCTGCGTAATTTAGAATGTAAGTTCTTCCAAAATTTAGGAAACCCAAGATGGATTGTAAATTTTTCAGCGTTTTTGGAGGTTGGAGCAGCGCGCACTTTTCTAAAAAGTTAGCTGCCAGGCTCTTTCCTTCACTCGAAAGCTCATATCCCAGGAAAAGGACATTGAGATGGGCAATTCTGGATTTTTTAAAGTTGAATTTTTAGCCCTCAGAAGCGGAGCCCAATATAATGGTACTACTCACCCTGTTCAAGTGCCTATCCAGGACATCGTCTGTCAGATAGATGTCATCGACATATGACAATGCCTCATTATCATAAATTTGTAGTAACTCTGTTACCCTTGCTGAGAATAACCCCGGGCTGTTTTTGAACCCTTGTGGGAGTCTACAAAATTGACGCTGGGTCCCCATTATTGAGAAAGCTGTTAAGTACCTGCTTTCAGGTGCTATGTTTTAACAAAAGAAACCATTTGAAATGTCCAATGTGGTTTTATATTTTTTACGCACAATGTTATTCATTAATGCTGTACTATGTGCATTTTGCACTGCAAATGTTTTGGAACAAGTGTTCAAGTGTCTGTAATCCAAAACTAGACGATATGTATTGTCTGGTTTGGATACAGGAAACAAAGGATTGTTCATTGAGGAGGTGCATGTTTCAATCACCCCTTGGTATTCAAGTTGATCTAAGATCTCCCTGACCTGTTTTTTAGCTTCTTGCTTTATTGGGTACTGCCTTTGTGCAGTAGGTTGATTTTTTAGCAGTATTTTATGGTGAGGTGAGTCCTCATCCCATCCTACATGATTTTTGTATAATGCTGGGACCTGGGCAACTGCCCATTTCCTGGCATAAGTATATTTTAGGTGAATTGGAATATGGTTGGAGAAGGCTAGCATAATAATGTCCTCGCCATGTGGGCACTCCCTGACAAAGTGTGGTGGCCAGTCTTTTTCTGCTAGAAGTATATCATAACCCCTTGAAAGTTTTTCCCAAAAGAGTGTTTTCACTTTTCTTGGTATGTCTCCCTCCATTCGGAGTGTTATTTCATATAACTTTTGTGGAGTACTAACCCTGGTGTCTACAGTCTCTACTGTGATGTACTCATTCAAGTCCACTATCTCCAGAAGTTCCTTCAGGTTCTGGCGAGCTATTGTGACTTCTGCTGCACTGCCCAGCATTGTCTGAGCCCATTCTCCGTTCTTGAGCTGTGTTCTCAGTATTCTCGGCATGTCTGATCTTCAGACCTGCTACCTTCTTTTTTGTGAATTGAGGTTTTGATTTATTTTTCTGAATGTGTTTATCGTCTTTGGATTTCACGCGTGCTTCTCTATGTTCTGACCGTCCTCTTCTTTCTGATGTCTGTGACGATATCTGAAAGGTACGAGAGGAACGTGTATCAGTATCTTGATACCTGTCAGGTTTTCTTAAATTATCCCTATTCCCGGCGGTTATACCTCCTTTCAGAGGGCTCCTTTTGAGGAGACCTACCTCGGGATTGAGAGCGTGTCTCGTTTAAATTTTGTTTATTAGTTTCCCACTTCTTTTTAGAAGATGTAGGAGTTTGTTTAATAGAGTCCTTCTCAGGACTTTCAGATAGTTTTGGCTTCAAAGGTTTTCCACCCAAACTATCTCTGCCTAATTCTGCATAAGATTGTTTTGGGTAGTTCATGTTGATGTTCTGTTGCTTCAAATTCCCTTAAGCGTTGGCGGATCGCCACTGATGCTGCCTCTCCTTTAATATTAGATAATATTATTGTTGAGACCTGGTCGAAGTTTTTCAGGAATTTCATACCTAAATTCAGAGCAGGCTCTGCCCCGCATTCGTTTTGAATTTGTTTCAGGACATCTGGTATTACTGCAATTGATGGAACACCATGTGTTTTAGTATAGATGGCAGCAAAGACTGCGCCCCAAGTGGTGCAATCTTCCAGTTGTGGTGTGATCCCCATTGGTAAACAGATTGTTAGGATTCTGTTTTCTCATAAGGGCTAGTATTAGGAAATACTGCTTCGATTTGAGTAATTTTTTGAGCTATCCAGAATGGAATTTGCTCACGTTTTGTGGGCATTTACCCATGACTGCGTGTATAGTCTGTGGAGTAATTTTTAGTGTATTCCCCTGTAGAAGGGTTTGACTTGGAATGGTCTTTGGTGGTTGGACTGTGAAAGTCTGCATGACATATTGGACTAATTGTCTATAAATTTTTATTAACTCTTGTAGTTGAGTAAGTAATTCCTCGTCTGACATCTCTTCGATGTCAGGATGAGGTGTGTAGCCGGCTAGAATCGCTCATGTTGCTCCTGGTCTACCTAGTGGACCGAGCCTAGTAATGTTTTTGTGATGTTTTAGGGCGCCTTTAAACCAGAGATTATGCTCCTGGTATGTGAGTGGAATTTCAATATCCTCAAAAGGAATATATTCCTCTGGTGGTTCATCTTCTTTAAAGAAGTGAAACACTTTTGTTACTGGATTTGATTCTGGGAATACTATCCATGAATAGAATACCTCTGTCTGAAAGGATTCGTGTGCCTCTATCACGAAAACTGCTCTACCACCTCTTGGTGTTAGGCCATGTTTTATAAGTTTTAGAGTGATGGCTCTCCTTAAGTTTGGAGGGATGTTTATAACACCCTCATTGGTTTCATTTAAACCTGTAAAGTTGAAAACTGTTGCGATTGGATCAGCCGCAGCTACACCGTTCTCGGTGCCATTATCCCCATTCAGGGACATTGTTTTTTGAAAAATGTAGAACAAGTTTCAAGGAAACAAAAGATAAGGTGCACAATATTTTGGAACACTGTATCCTTCAACGTTGAACAAACCAAACAGCTAATATATAGGGTTTTTGTCCTATTTAGCTTTGGCGGATATTTAACCCTACCCACTCCAGACGTCTTATGGAGTTTGTGAGTAGGGGTCTCTGAGAGAAAAGCACGACTGAGTTACTCAGTATCTAGCGTTAAATTAGTGCCTTACCAAACGTTGGGCGCCATGTAGTGTAGTTCCTATTTCCCTAATAGGCTCTGCGCATTGGAATAATATACCCTATAGATTTTGACATAGGACTGAGGTCAGTATGTCCCTATCAAGTATATTAAACTTAATTACTTTGTGCCAGCTAACTCAGAGGCCACTAGAAACTCCTTGTAAACAAGAAGGGAGTGGTTTCTGGCAACCGCATAAACATGTCAACTTTGTTTCCCTTTAGAATCGGAACACTCTCAGAATCGTGGAAACAATAGATAACAGTTTCACTCAGCTAATCGTGCATGCTTAGTTTCTTCAGAGTTACACAGAAAGAATAGACGGGCGTTTCAATAAAAGGATTTATTGAACAGTCTTGTTTCTCGTGTAAGAGATATGAGCTGTTATGATCATAAGACAGTATGCGAGATATATAATGTACAGCGTAAGCAGTAGAAAGAAATAATACTGCGCTAGCATTATCTTTTAGCTATGACACATATATTCATATACATAAATAACATAAGCTTAAAAATGCGAGTACTCATAAGATGCTTCTCTAACTAGTTCTACCCCAGTGTAACTAACCTAACCTAGGTGTAGGGCAAGGTAAGAAGTAGGTGATGTATTCTATAGTATGGTATGCTATAGTATGCCAAGAGTCTTGTATGCCAAGAGTCCCTCTAGGTTCTAGTCAGCTCCATACCTTGAGAATGAGAGAGGTGGGAATCTCTTTCCGGGTCTCGAACTCTAACACCCCGCGAAGGGAGTCAGAACACTGGAAGCTGGATTCTCTGCGAGCAGGGATGACAGCGTCTCTTGTCAATGCGTCAGGCCGGTACACGGGCTCCTCTAAAGTCAAGGTCTCCTCCTGCTTGCTTGGACAAGGGAAGGTATATTTATACCCGGTAGGTGCCTTGGAATGTTAGCATTGACGTAAAGTCGGGCAGAGGAAGACGTCAGGAATGAACCCTTAAGGTGTAGTGGTTCATGCATAATAAATGAGTTCTTGGAGAAATCAATAATCCTGTGCTAGGGGAACTCCCAAGAGCTTAAGGGTCTGGTTTCTGAGAACTCGTTGTGACGTTAGGGTGGACGGATGTAAGTGACCATGCCTGAATTTGGATAGCATGGCTAATGCCTAAATAAGGACTGGGATCTTATGCCTATATAAGGGCAATGCGAATTGTGCCTATATAAGGACATGTTTCTGGAAAACCTATATACGAACACCTAAAGCGGAATACAACAATACGACGGACACCCGCAGTAAGCCGATAGCTGACATCCGGCGGCAGGCGAGAGGTGTTGCAGACACAGCGAGAGTGAAAGGAATTCAACATAACAGAAGTAGCAGGACTCCAGTGGAGAAGTGCTGGGACTTTTTAAAAAACATTTTGACATTGTTCGAAAATGGTTATTGAAACCAGGAAAATCATTACGAACATTGAAGGTAACGGCACGACACCACGAACTCCAGGGGGAGTGGCAGTCCTCCCATTGGCCGGTAAATCAACCCATCATGCCTCATATTGTTTTAAATGTCCTCTCGCTGTGTCAGTGTATGCACGGCTTTTACCGCACTGAGGAAGGCTAACGCTGAAACGCGAATGCGGGGAATAAAAGCCTTTTGAAACACCTCGCGAGTGCACCAACCGTTTTGTAGTTGTGTAACAAAGCAGGTTCCACCCCCTGCTCATCAGGTTGCACCAACCGTGTGTTCGGCAGCTCTGGTGGAATTCGATGTTGGATTTAATTTGAGCTGGTAGAAACCACCGCCGCAAGGCCCTGCCGATCACTGAAGGTCGTGGCTTATTCAAAGCCAGGAGTGCCCAGCCATACGACGGACACCCGCAGTAAGCTGATAGCTGACATCCGGCGGCAGGCGAGAGGTGTTGCAGACACAGCGAGAGTGAAAGGAATTCAACATAACAGAAGTGGCAGGACTCCAGTGGAGAAGTGCTGGGACTTTTTAAAAAACATTTTGACATAGGTCGAAAATGGTTATTGAAACCAGAAAAATCATTACGAACATTGAAGGTAGCGGCAAGACACCACGAACTCCAGGGGGAGTGGCAGTCCTCCCATTGGCTGGTAAATCAACCCATCATGCCTCATATTGTTTTAAATGTCCTCTCACTGTGTCAGGGTATGCATGGCTTTTACCGCACTGAGGAAGGCTAACGCTGAAAAGCGTATGCGGGGATTAAAAGCCTTTTGAAACACATCGCAAGTGCACCAACCATTTTTTAGTTGTTGTGTAACAAAGCAGGTTCCACCCCCTGCTCATCTGGTTGCACCCGCCGTGTGTTCGGCGGCTCCGGTGGAATTCGATGTTGGATTTAATTTGAGCTGCCAGAAACCGCCGCCGCAAGGCCCTGCCGATCACTGAAGGTCGTGGCTTATTCAAAGCCAGGAGTGCCCAGCCATACGACGGACACCCGCAGTAAGCCAATAGCTGACATCCGGCAGCAGGCGAGAGGTGATGCAGACACAGCGAGAGTGAAAGGAATTCAACATAACAGAAGTAGCAGGACTCCAGTGGAGAAGTGCTGGGACTTTTTAAAAAACATTTTGACATTGGTCGAAAATGGTTATTGAAACCAGAAAAATCATTACGAACATTGAAGGTAACGGCACGACACCACGAACTCCACGGGGAGTGGCAGTCCTCCCATTGGCCGGTAAATCAACCAATCATGCCTCATATTGTTTTAAATGTCCTCTCGCTGTGTCAGTGTATGCACGGCTTTTACCGCACTGAGGATGGCTAACGCTGAAGCGCGAATGCGGGGAATATATATATACTGCTTACTTCGCCGTGAAGACCACTCAGTCAGAAAAGACGAATGCAGACCCGTTGCTGGTGCATTTTTTGTTTATTTGTAAATGCCCTGCACCACCGCCATATATATATATTCACTAAAAAACAGAGATTACAGGGACATTATAGTTAGGCTCGCAATTCAAAACCAGAGAAATTCAGCCCCCGCAATGCACTGAATATGACCTCACATATTACATCACCCATGACATGGTCAGTGACATCACTGATGTCTGTTCACATTATTTCTTGTTCCCAAAATACCATCAATAAATTGGCATATGCAGGGGCATAGGATGTTCCCATAGCAGCACCCTGCTTCTGGTTATAGCGGGTTTAATCAAAGATGAAAACATTGTTTTTTAAACAGAATTCCAACATCTCTGTGATCATTTCTGGGTGTTCCAGTAGGCTAACTGATCTTGCCCTTAAAAAGTGCTTACACGCATTGCTATCATCCTCATGTTGGATTGATGTGTATAGTGTTGGTGGGTGAGAGTGCTTTAAAGCAAAAAGATTATTTTCTCTTTAGGTCGACGGGAGGGCTCTTATATTGATCCAATTGAATTGGGGTCAATAGTAAAGTATAGTGCATCAATAGTAGTCATAAGATCATTCTTTTCCCATGGAAAGTCATTGATTTTTGATAGAAAGTCTGCAAAATCCCAAATATATATGAAGGTAGTGCACTAACATAATTAATGAAAAATAGATCTATAAATCTTGATGTGTTCTCCAATAGTGATCCAATAGAACTTGCTATGGGCTTGCCACGGTGTCTTTTTTGTTTCTATGGATTTTCAGTAAAAAGTATATCACTGGCGTAATTGGGTTATCATTTCTCAAATAGTAGTATTCTTCATAATACAACATATCCTTCTCTTTTCTTTTCAGGAGTTTGTTTTTATTTTGAGGAAATTTCTTTTGTCCGATCCGAGCAAAGTCTCTCATAGTGTGCTTGGTTATCCAGTTGCTTTCTAGCTTCTTTGATATATTGAGTACGATCCATTATCACTATATTTCCACCCTTATCGAATGCTTTGATGATTATACTACAATCACCATGTAGTTCTTTCAAAACCTTCCATTCTTTTGAAGTTAAATTTGACTGTTTCATCTTTTTGAAGTTGGTTATTTTACTTCTGAGATCTTCGATAACCACCTCTTGGAAAAGGTCTATCTTATTTCCTGGAGGAAGTTGTGAGCAAAATTTCAATATTGGTTTGCGCCTACTTGCTCTGCTTATGTCTGTGCTTATTCCACTTTTTTGGCATGATTCAAAATCTGTTAATTCATCAGTATCCTCAGTATGTTCTTGTAGTGTCATAAGTGTCATGTAGTTTCATAAGAGCTCTTAAACATGGAATGTCATGGATATATATATTCAATGAATAAAATCAAAGGTTATGGCTAAGTTATAGTTAGGAAAACTGAATTTTCTTTTTTGTATACAAAACTAACTTAAACTACACAAACCTCGGAAATTCTAAAGTTATAGTTATAACTTTAAGTTATAATTTGAGCCCAGCCCAAAAATTTGTTAAACTCGCACACCTTCATATACAGTGTTGTGAACTCACTAGCCAAACTACATTGATTATAACTTGTGCCTTGCCCATGCACCCCTTATACCCTTTCGTATTACATCACTTCAAAAATCTTAAATGATAGCATTCATAACAAGATAAATGACATCTCAAATTACCTAATTTATGGGAACAAAGTGCATGGTATTGGGTTGAGTTCTAGTTAATGGACTGTGGCTAGCGATTTTCACACCACTATGTTCGGAGGTATGTAAGTAATACTAAGTTTTGGGCAGGGCACAAATTAAAACTTAAAGTTATAACTATAACTTTAGAATTTCTAGGTTTTGTGTAGTTTAGTTGGTTTTACATACGAAAAATGAATAAAGATTTCCTAACTAAAACTTAGCCTTAACTTCTGTTTTTTTCATTGAATTTCAATGCTTTTAAATTTTTTATGAAAGTGTGTTTCCCACAGTATATTGAGAGTTGTCGAGTGGAGTGTTGTCACGTGGGGTGTCGTTGAGTGGAGTGTCATTGAGTAGATTGCATAGAGTGGAGCATAGTGTGGTAGAGTGTAGTGGCAAAGAGTGGAGTAGAGTGTAAAGTGCAGTATTGTCGATTGGAGTGACATAGAGTAGAGTGGAGGATAGAGTAGTACAGTGGAGTGCCATATCACACAGGGGAGTAGTGTATTGTAGACAGGTGTTAAGTTTCATGTCATAGAATATCATACAGTGTAGCAGTGTGGCATAGTGTAGGGGGTGTAGAGTGGAGTGCAGTGGCATAGAGTGTAGTAGATTATTGTAAAGTGGAGTTGTATAGAGTGTAGAAGTGTGTAGTAGACTGTAGCGGCATAGAGTGGAGTGTCATACAATGGCATAGAGTGGGGTAAAGTGTCCTACAGTGGAGTGGAGTGGAATAGAATGGAGTGACGTAGCGTAGAGTGGAGTAAAGTGTCAAGGAGTGGAGTGTCGTTGAGTAGAGTGGCATGGAGTTGAGTAGAGTGGAGTGACATATCGTAGAGTCAAGTAAAATATCAAAAATCGGAGTGGCTTGTATGACAGTGGAGTGGGATGTTGCGGAGTGTCAGAAAGTGTTGTGGAGTGGAGTGGAGAGGAGTGGCATAGAGTGAAGTAGAGTGTTGTAAAGTGGAGTGCATAGAGTGTGGTAGAGTGAATTGACATAGAGTGTCCTAGAGTTGAGTGGCATAGAGTGAACTAGAGTGGAGTGGCATAGAGTGGAGTAGTGTACTAGAATGGAGTTGAGTGGAGTAGTAGTTCATAAAGCAGAGTGGAGTAAAGTGGGATGGAGTGGAGTGGCATAGAGAGAGTTGCGTAAAGCATTGTGTAGTGGAGTAGAGTGTTGTACAGTGGCACAGACTGGAGTAGAGTGTTGTAGAGTGGAGTGTAGGGACATAGAGTAGAGTAGAGTGTCGTAGAGTGGCATAGGGTGTAGACTGTTGTAGAGTAGAGTTGCAAAGAGTGGATTAGTGTGTCGTAGAGTGGAGCGGTGTAGGGTGGAGTGACATACAGTGGCGTAGAGTGGAGTAAAGTGTGGTATAGTGGAGTAGAGTAGAATGGAATCAAGTGGACTGGCGTTGCATAGAGTGTGGTAAATATAGTAGAGTGGTGTGAAGTAGAGTAGAGTGGAGTGGCGTAACATAAAGTGGAGTAAAGTGTCATAGATTGGAGTGACATGTCGTAGAGTGGAGTGGAGCAGCATGTTGTAGAGTGTCGGAAAGTGTTGCAGAGTGGAGTAGAGAGGAGTGGCATAGAGTGTTGTAAAGTTGAGTGGCATAGAGTGTCGTAGAGTTGAGTGACATAGAGTGGCATAGAGTGGAGTGACATAGAGTTGAGTGGGGTATTGTGGAGTAGTGGACTAGAATGGAGTGGAGTGGAGAAGTGTATGATAGAGTAGAGCGGAGTAAAGTGGGGTGGAGTGGCATAGAGGGAGTTGTGTTGAGTATCATAGAGTGGAGTAGAGTGGAGTAGAGTGCCGTACAGTGGGATAGAATGGAGTGGAGTGTTGTAGAGTGGCGTGTCAAGAGTGGAGTAGTGTGTGGTAGAGTGAAGAGGCGTAGAGTATCATAGAGTGGAGTAGAGTATGGTAGAGCAGAGTAGAGTGGAGTGTCACAGAGTGAAGTGGTGTAGAGTGAAGTGTTGTACAGTGTCATTTCGTACAGTGTCGTATTGCAGTGTATTAGGGCATATAGTGTCATGGCGTACAGTGGTCTGGCATAAAGTAGAGTGGCATAGAGTGGAGTGGCATTGAGTGGAATAATGTAGGAGTGGAATGGCATGGAATCTAGTGGCATGTCGTAGAGTGTAGTGGGGTGTCACAGAGTGGCGTGTGATACAGTGTCTTACAGTGGAGGGGCATAGAGTGGAGTGGCATAGAGTGCAATAGTGTAGAGTTAAGTGGCGTTGCGTCAAGTGGCATAGAGTGGAGTGGTGTAGAGTGGAGAGGCGTTGACTGGAGTGGCATGTCATAGTGTAGAGTGGATATTGTGTAGAATGGAGTGGCATGTAGTAGAGTATAGTGGAGTTGCGTAAAGTGGAGTAGTGTGTCGTAGAATGTCTTACAGTGCAGTGGAGTGGTGTAGAGTGGAGTGGTGTTGAGTGGAATAGCGCAGAGTGGAATGAGTAGAGTGGAGTGGGACAGAGTGGAATAGCATAGAGTGGAGTAGAGTGTTGTAGAATCGAGTGGCATACAGTGGCGTAGAGTGGAGTGGCTCAGATTAGAGTAGTGGAGTAGAGTTGAGTAGTGTGTCATAGATTAAAGAGGACTAAAGTGGGTTGGAGTGACATAGAGGGAGTTGCGAAGAGTGTTGTAGAGTGGAGTAGAGTTTTGTACAGTGCTTAGAGAGTTATAGAGTGGAGTAGATCAGAGAAAGTGGAGTGGCATAGAGTGGAGGGTCGTACATTGTTGTGTGATTGAGAGTTTTATTATACAATATTGTGGTGTTGAGTGCCATGGCATAGAGTGTCATGGCATAGAGTGTCATGGCATAGAGTGTTGTCGCATAGAGTGGCGTAGCCTAGAGTGTCGTGTCGTAGAGTGTCGTGGCATACAGTGTCATGGCATAGAGTGGAGTGGTGTAGAGTGGAGTGACATAGAATGGAATAGCACTGAGTGGAGTGGTGTAGAGTGGAGTGAGGTGTCATACAGTAGAGTGTGTGGTATAGAATGGATGGGTATTTCGTAGAGTAGATTGGAGTGTTATGTCATGGTGTGGTGTGTTGTACAGTGTCTTACAATGGAGGGGCGTAGAGTGGAGGGGCGTAGAGTGGAGTGGTGTAGAGTGGAATAGCATAGAGTGGAATAGCGTAGAGTGAGGTGGAGTAAAGTGAAGTGGCGTAGAATGGAATAGCATAGAGTGGAGTGGTGTACAGTGGAGTGCCATAGAGTGGAGTGGCATGTCATAGAGTAGAGTGTTATGTTATGTTATGTTAACCAGATTTGTAGAGCGCAAAGCTACTCAACAGAGTGTCCCAGTGCTCAGGCTAAGGGCAACAGACTAAGGAATATAGATTGACTGCCTAAAGAGCCATGTCTTCATTTTCCTCTTGAAGGCAGCAAGATTACTGACCATACGGCGGTCTGTTGGAAGTTTGTTCCAGTTGAGTGGCCCCAAGGAAGAAAAGGATCTCCTGCCTATTCTAAGACGATTGATCCGGGGGACTCTAGCAAGGCGCGTGGAGGACGAACAAAGGGTACGTGCTGATCCTCTCTCTCAGGTATACCACGCTCGCGTCGTGCAAGGCCTTATGCATTAAGACCATGGCCTTAAAAATGATCCTCTTTTTTATAGGGAGCCAGTGGAGGGCCCTCAGATGAAAGGACATGTGAGACATGGGTGGGAGTCTGAGTAGCAGTCTAGCCGCAGAATTGTGCACCACCTGGAGTCTATTGAGAAGAAAATCAGGGTGACCGAGGTAAAGGGCATTCCCATAATCCAGTCTCATTGTGATCAGAGCCTGAATGACCTTTCTGCCTGCAGACTCAGACAGGAGAGGTAAAACATTTTTTAGCATGTGGATAGTGCTGAAGCAGGAGCCAGCTAGTGCTTGAATCGGTGGTTGGAAAGATAGGGTGCTGTCAATTTTAATACCTAGGTTCTTCACAGAGTTTTGTAGGGGACCAGGCTGAGGCACATCGCTCGGCCAGCAGGTTCTCACCAGATTGTGGTGGCCATCTCCGAAGACCACGATCTTGGTTTTATCTGGATTGCACCTTAGTTGGTGCCGGTCCAACCACTGACACATCCTGGTGACACACCGCGAGATGAGTTCCCCATCCAGTTCACTTCCCTTCTCACAAGCGAAGAGTAGCTGCCTGTCATCCACATAAGAAATGATTTTAACACCCAGGGACTCAGCCAGTATCGCCAAGGGTGTGAGGTATATGTTAAACAGGGTGGGGCTAAGGGCGAAACCCTGGGGTACGCCCACAGTCAGGGTTCTGGCTTGCGAGGCATAAGGGGGCAGCCATACTTCCTGAGTACGCTTGCTCAAAAATGATGTCAGCCAATTCAAGGCTGAGTTTCTGATCCCTATCTCTTAAAGACACTCAAGAAGCTTAGAGTGGGGCACAGTGCTGAAAGCTGCAGTGAGGTCCAGGAGGATCAGAATGGCCTTGCCTCCCTTGTCTAGGGTGTTCCTTACGTGTTCAACAAGTTCCAGAAGCGCGGTCTCAGTCCTGAAATGGGGTCAAAAGCCAGATTGGCTGGAATGTAATATTTTATTATCTTCGAAGTAAAGGGAGAGTTGGCGGTTGACTTCTTTCTCCAGTATATTTGAGAAAGCAGGGAGAAGGGAGATGGGCCTGTAATTTGCCAATTTAATTAGGATCAGCTGCCAGTTTTTTCAGCAGAGGGGGCACTTTCACCCTTTTCCAACCTAATGGAACCACACCCGTTGCCAGTGAGATGTTAAATATGCTGTTCACTATAGGATTGATAGATTGAGCAGCCATAGTTAGCACGGTAGTCCGGAAAGGGTCTAAAGGGGAGCCGGACTTCAGGCCCTCCAATGCTGAAAGTGACAGTTCGGGAGAAAGGGAGCGAACTTGTCGAGGGAGAAGGGCGTGGAGAGGGAAAAATAATCCTTTTTAGGAGATGCCTGTGCTTGGTAGATTTGAGCATTATTAGGGAAATTGTTCAGAATGGTCTTGATTTTTTCATGGAAAAAAGAGTATAGTTCTCTGCACCACTCAACAGTAGGTGTACATACTCTAGATATGACAACAGGGCTCAGAAAAGAATTAACAATTTTAAGATTTCCTTGGCTTTGTTGCCTGCCTGCTCTATTCTTATATCAAAGAAGGTCTTTTTACCTAGAGACAATTTCCTGTGGTACTTCTTCAGTGAGATCTTATATTTTGCTTTATCCTCTGGATGGAAATTGCGTCTCCATAACCTTTCAAGCTGTTTACAGAGTTTCTTGCATGCACTAAGCTCATCATTGAACCAGGGGGCAGATGGCTTCAACCTTGATTGAGATTTCTTTATAATGGGGGTTAATGCGTTAACACTCCCCCAAATCCAGCTGTCGAGGCGTGTGGTGTCCTCTTCCACACAGCCGGACAGGACGACGGTGCTAATTGTAGGAGCATGGTTCAGGTCGTCTTGCTGTATTTTGTGATAAGTGCAATAGGAGGTCTGAATGTTATCCTTCAGGGGTGCCAATTGCCAGTCTGTGGCCAAGCGAATGGAATAAGGTAGTGGTCTGACCATGGAAGAGAAGTGGGTTGAGACACCACCAGGTTCACAATGGAACAACCTGGTCTAGGGTATGGCCAGCTTGGTTAATGGGACCAGACACTGTTGTTTCAGTGAAAGAGAACTCATGATTTCTAAGAGTGCGGTGGCCTCGTGCCCCGAGGGGTTGTCCAAGTGGACATTAAAATCACCCAGCACTAGGAAATGGGCATACCTCATCGCCCATGGGGCTAATGCACTCTCCTATGAGCACAAGCAGGGGCTGGCAGGGCCCGGGACACAGTAGAGAAGGACCCCTGCAAGAGACTGGTTGGAGGTAAGGTACAGACAGAAGCCAAGTGCCTCTGCCATCTCTAGGCCCTCAAGAGAGAAGGATGAGCATTTGTATTCCTTCTGTTACACTAGTGCCATCCTGCCCCCCCCTACCTATTTTGCGGTCCTTCCTCAAAATTCTGTAATTAGGAGGAATGGCAGAAGCCAGATGCTGAGAGCCAGTTTTCTGTGAGAAAGAGGACATCCAGTTCCTAATCTTTTAATAGGTCAAAGACCTTAAGCTCATGTTTCTGGAGGGATCTTACATTGATCAAGGCAGCCCAAAACTGTTTTTGATGTTTTCCTGCCTTATCTGGAATGTGTATGGCCCTGTTGGAACTAGGCCTAGTGGAGGTCCATGCGCAGATAGGACACACAAATTCCTCAGTTATCTTACCCGGGGACCAGTGAGAAGAACATTTCCTTAAGGGGGCCATGCAGAGTAGAGGCCCTATCAAAGGTGATTAAATGATTTTCTGCTGGAAGAAAACCGGCTTAGTGGTTGGCGATGGATGCTTCCGGGACGCTGATGGGCGCAGACGGGCTTGCCTCTGGTGGCCTTCGGTGGCTCACTTTGTAGGCATAAGGGGTGGACGACTAGAGTGCGCACTAACCAAGATGGTGCCTCTACAGCGTCCCAGCCCGGAAGAGGAGGAAAGTAAAAGACCACAGTTCCCTAGTGAGAAGAACCGCACCCCCCCCCTCCTCGCAAATGTGACCAAAAGGATAGAGGAAGGTTAAAAACCAAGGGGCATATGTACAAGCCCCTATCGCCATGGGAACGTCACTTTTTGTGACGTTTCTGTGGCGAAAGGGTCTTCGCCTTATTTACAAGGCAGCGTTAAGCCACTTAATATGGCTTAACGCTGCCTTGCAAATAAGGCCTCCTTTCAAACTATGCTTAGCGTGAAAGGGGTGGGCAGTGGGTGTTGCGGTGGGCGTTCCACCGCAACACCCATTGATTTTGACGCTGCCCCCTATTTACAATGGCAGCGTAAATAGGCGGCAGTGCCAAAATTAAGACCAGGGAAAACCTGGTCTTAAGTTGGTGAAACGAGGAGAAATGCTTAATTTCTCTTCATTTTTGCTTTTTCTATGTGTGCTGCCTTGTGCAGCACACATGGAAAAAGCAAAATGCCTTTGATTGTTTATGTGTAGGAAGGTGACCCTTCCTGCACATAAACAATCCTTAAAAAAATGACATTTTGTAACTTCCATGTGTGCTGCATTAAGCAGCACACATAGAAGTGACAAAATGGCATTATAGGATTGTTTATGTGCAGGAAGGGTCACTTTCCTACACATAAACAATCCTCCCCTGCACGCAGACACCCTTGCACTATGGTGCAAGGGTGCCTGCGTTGGCCCTACACTGCTAAATGTAGCGCCATCACAGGGGGAAACGCAAGGCTGCACCATATCCTTGTAAATATGGTGCAGTCTTGCATTTCTGAAGTGGCGGAGTGAGGCGTTAAGCCAAGACGGCTAATGCCTAATTCCGCCACTTCCTGGTACATATGCCCCCAAGTTTAAACGGGACCGATATGGCCCGTAAATAAAGTGCAGTGTGCAGCGAAAACAGAATCAGTCAAAGTCACATTCGAATTCAATAACAGTTTGAATTCAGTAGGGAAAACGAGCAGTACAATTGCGTAGCAATTAGTTGGGTATCCCAGAGCCAGAGTGAAGTGGCGCGAGTGGAATGGTGTGTCATGGAGAAGAGTGGAGTGTTGTGTCATAGAGTGGCGTGCCATACAGTGTCTTAAAATGGAGGGTCGTAGAGTGGAGTGCCATAGAGTGGATTGGTGTAGAGTGGAGTGGCATACACTGGTTTGGCACACAGAGAGTGGCAAAGAGTGGAGTTGCGTATAGCTTAGAGTGGAGTGGCATAGAGTGGAGTGGCGTGTGGTACAGTAGAGTGGAGAGTTGTGTCATAGAGTTGCATGTTGTATAGTGTCTTACATAGGAGGGATATACAGTGGAGTGGCATAGATTAAAGTAGCATAGAGTGTAGTTGTGTAGAGTGTAGTGACGTAGAGTTTAGTGGCGTAGAGTGGAATGGCGAAGAGTGGAGTGGTGTAGAAGGGAGTTGCGTGTCGTGGAGTGGCATGTCATAGAGTGAAGGGGCATCTTGTAGAGTGGAGTGGCGTCTTGTACAGTAGAGTAGAGTGGCATGTCGTGCAGTGTCTTTTTCGTTTTACATCGACTTTTTAGGCAGACGTTGCAGCAAAATTACTGAGTTCTTGGTTTCTACATTAGATACAAATTATTACTATGTTTTTTCACCAGCGGGAAGACATGAGGCACTTTACAAAAGTGTGATTTGTTGGGGAAACATATTTCTCATTCGCTCTATATTTTTAAAAACGATAACGGGTTACTGCGGTACTACCTAGGAAGTACTGCAGTACCTGTTGAAATAAAAAAGGGATTTATGATAAACAATATTTTTTTGTTGTTGTTTGTAATTGTTTTATTATTTGTTATAAATCACTTTTTTTAATTGGAAAAGGTACAGCGATTCTTCCTAGGTAGTACTGCAGTACCTTTTTGAAAAATATATATAACAATAAAAGTATGTTTCCCTAACTATTCAATCTTTTTTAAAGTGCCTCAGTTCTTCATATAGGTGAAAACACAAAGTAGTAACCTGTATTTAATGTACAACAGCCAAAGTGTGCTCTAAACAATATGGCTGCCGTTTAATTTTGTATGGGCTTTCCTTAACCAGTCATATCCTGTTTTGTCATCGTCATGTACAGCGTTATACCGTGAAGTTACTACGTTATACTGCAGTCCAATATATCACTAAGTTTTGTGCCTTATAAGTTTGAAAACTACTGAATCAATTCACTTATACTGCTAAAATGGACCCTTTCCACCCCATAATCTATGTACCTGCCAAATTTAATCAAAGTCCGTTCAGCTATTTTCCTTCTATGTCTAGCTAATAAGTCTATGGAAAATGCATTGTTGAAATAGCTTGTTTTGGGACTCCCCATTTTTCTTTGCACCCCCTTAACTTAATATCAGCCCACTCGGTCCTTGAGATCCTCAAATCAAGCTTTGTTCATCATACCAGGGTTCCGTTTAACCCATATGAAAGGCCGTTCCATTGCTTACTTAGGTCCAAAATTGTGGAATTCTCTGCAGGACATTCTCTTAAATTGTGAGTCATTTATCACCTTTCGCGAAAATCGGAAGATGTGACTATTCGAAGTCACTGTTTTGGGACATTTAATATGCGCTTGCCATGTGCCAGGAAATCCTTTGGGGTAGCTGTGCGCGTTATAAGTTGCTAATAATAATAATAATAATAACTAATTACCAAGAATCTTTGCATCACCTGCCAATGTAGAAAATGTAATTGGTATGCATAGTTTTGTAGAGATTCATAAAACGGTGGCAAAGTTATTACCAATCAAAATTCTGAGGAATTCCTATCTCTCTGAATCCAAACTAAAACTACAGAGTGGCTACTGCCACTCTGTAATATATATATATATATTCATGTATATACAGAGAGGTGCTTTGGGTCCTTTTTTTCTGCCATTGGTCTGTCTGAGTGTCATTTACACTCTGCTTTCATCCATAATAGAGAAATGCATGGGGTAATCGTTCTGTCTGCATCAGTTATTGGCTCTTTTGCCCTGTGAATGATGGCAATTTCTGATCACGTGTACATACACATGAAAATGAGTGTGCTTCAGTATCAGGGTAGGTTGCCTAGTCCTGTAGTTTTGAACTTTGTTAGTTCTACTTTCATTTCTTTGCTTCTCCTCTTTTTATTGTAATGTTTCTTAACAGGATACTGCAGCTCTCTGGGCAGCGCTAACGGGTTGCTGGATTGCCGCCCATTTCCTCTGCAGTGCTCTGCATTTCACAGGGCACTTCTTCTAAAACAGATTATCATTATAGAATGCTGTTTCCTATAGTGTATCAGTGTTTTATGATTCCAAGATCACCAACACGTTGCTCTCATACTTGTGCGGTATGCTTGAACCTTAAAACAATGATAGACTATTTACAATAACTTTGCAAGACGGACATACGCTGCTATGTTTAGTTTCATTATTGCAAACATGTGCCCATCCATGTTTATAAGACGTCATGTTTACTTTTTCTACTTGTATTCTTTTAATTTATCTTTGATATGTTGTTGAGATTGTGTGTGTTTTATTGTGGTTGTGTCAGAGGGTGAATGGGAAAATGTGCCAGTGGATTGATCAATGGATGCATGAGAGCAAAGATGAGTGACAGTGTGTGTGTGTATGATGGTTTATTGAGTGTCTACACCCATCAGTGACACAAAAGGCACTTTCATTTATAAGCCACACCTATAGGCATTGCCAATGTTTGTTTTTCATTGTGTATCAACCATACAGAAATTCATATGATTAAATCTAATGAATGAAAAATGGGTATGAAAGAAATACATATTTCTAAAACGTGCACATGATACTGAGTTTAGGAACAGTGGTTATTTGTGCAACTCTGAATTGGGTTAACCATACTGTGATGTGAATCAGAATATTCTGTGTTCATTTTGACCCTTGTAGAAGTCCATTTATAGTGGGATTGAAGGATGTATTTCATCATTGGGCCTATTTGAATTTTATCTAGCACTTTAATCAGTTAAGACCATGTTGTAGGCCTTCTCTGAATCAAGCATGAGAAAAACAATTGGCAGTTTATTTCTGTTTCGCTGCTTCCATTAGGGCCACTTCTAGTCTTGTATTGTCTCCTGTCTGGTTTCAAACACTGCTAGATTGTTGTGTGGAGATCAATTTCAACCATACAGTATGAAGCCTTGTTACTAGGATGGAAGCAAATAATTTGACATCGTAGTTTAAAGTGTGATGGATTAATAGGAGCCATAAATTGCTGGATCTCGGTTTGGTTTGAGCAGAAGAAGGAGATGGGAAGTAAGCATAGCCCCAACACTATTGCTGGCTGTCAGAATATATTTAAATAGTTTTGAGAGTGGTTCAGCTAAAATAAATACATAGGCTTTGTAGAATGAAGCTATGAAGCCATCTGGTCTTGAGGCCTGGACATGTTTTTTATTGCTTCTTTAGCTTCTTCAGCCATAATTTGTGCTGTTCTAATGCTGCCACGTCTGTTATTTGGACCAGTGGAATATAGCTATGGAGGAATAGAACAATACAAATACGTCTATAGACTCTGGGGTGGTTGTATGTTGCCCTTATCATCAAGAATTTCCTTTGTTTTTCTTTATTTAAGCTGTCTATATTTATATGCCAAAAGCCTATCTGCGTTAATATAGCTATGGAGGAATAGAACAATACAAATACGTCTATAGACTCTGGGGTGGTTGTATGTTGCCCTTATCATCAAGAATTTCCTTTGTTTTTCTTTATTTAAGCTGTCTATATTTATATGCCAAAAGCCTATCTGCGTTATTCTCCTCTTTCAAAGTAGGTTTGCTTAATATATAAGAGTTTTTTGGCTGCGTGCCTCATAAAAAGCTGATCGAATTCACCATTAATTCTGTGTAATTTTCAGAATGTACATGGTGAACTATACTGTTTGTCACATAGTTCAGCTTCTCAAAGCTGCATCTCAATATCAATTTTGTTTTGTTTGGCTAGACGTCCAAAATTAGACGTGAGGGATATTAGTTCTCCCAGGATCACCGATTTTGCCAGCTCCCATATCATGGATTGGTTCACTTACCCATTGTCAGTCTCAAAAACATGTCTCTCTGTTACTTCCTTAATACTATCTGCCATATTTTGGTTCTCACAAGGCTATCTTATTCACCATCTAAGGGCATGGGCAAGGCCGTTGTGGAGATAGGGAATCCATTTGTTCCCAGATAAGGGCATGATCCTACAACTCTTTGACCCCTGCAGTAGAATCTAGGATATTGGATAGCAGATCTCATGTGATTAGGAATAAATCCATTTGTGAACAGGATTTATGTGCATTAGAATCGAAGGTGACATCTTTGTCTCCCATATGTTGATGTCTGCAGATGTCTAGGCGGCTTAGGTCCTCGATTTTTTGGGGTAAGAGAAGATGGAGTGTCACCAGTAGAGTATCAAAGTGGGAACCTGTCTATGGCAGGGTGAAGAATGGTATTAAAATTGCTTCCCCATCATCAAGCTTCTGTTTGTGAAACAGGATGTCCTAGGAAAAAGTCCTCAGCAAAATTGTTTCTTAACTTCATTGAAGCATGGTGGGAGATTAGTGCCACATAGGTGTCCCCCTAGTTTGCCATTAAATCCTTTTGATCCCAGTCCCTATCTAAAAATGTGGAATCTAAACATCTACGGAGGAGGATGGCCACCCACTTAGTCTTGGTTTTGTTATTGCCAGAAATTGTGAGGGGAACCAAAAGGGCCATACCTGTGGACATCTTTGGTGAGGAGAAGATTATCCTGTAGTAGAGCTATGTCACCCTCCTTATGTTTTAACCAGTGAAGTATTACTGTAACTTTAATAGAGGAATTAAGGCCCTGTATGTTTACAGAGACTATAGATAGTGGTGCCGGTCTTGATCCCTCTTTGGACAGAGGACATCGTCAGGTCATTATTCTGAGTTACCTTTCACCTCTCTTTGCAGTAGACTTTTTCCTTTTGATTTTAAACATGGTTGTCAATTACAACAATGCAAACCATTTGATGTCAAACAATCGAATCAAAGGCCATTGAGTTAATGGTGTCGAAGGAGCCATCATGGCCAATTTGTGTCAGAGATAAGGTAGGGGCCAGTTCCATGTTATAGAGTCTGCTTCTCACCTTAACAATTAGGTCCGTTAGCTTTCCTGTAATACACCAATTTGACAATGCCAGTTGATCTGAAATGTAGGGACCAGTGATTCTTCAAAAGCTTTTATATGCTGTTCAACATTCATCTGCAGAAGAGCGAGCCAAATCTTGTTTTCTTGCTGTCGACAGAGTTTGCAGCTCTCTTTGAAGTCTTTCTGTGATTGCTAGGTGCACCATCTGCCTCTCATCTCTCTTGGAGGCGTTCGATCCAGCTCTAATGGTGAGTGGGACATGGACTGCAGGCCCAGTGCTGACTTCACTTTGTGAACCTCTCTTACTGCTTAGGGGCCGATTCCGATCTCGGCCGGTAGTGCTCCGAATCGGATTCGGATTTACCGGATCCGATTCGGAGCCCTGTTTCCCGACCGAATCGTACGCGGGTCCGGCCGAGCGAGTACGATGCAGGCACCCGCGAAATCTCCGACCGACTCGAACGCGGCTTCAACACGCTCCGACCGACTCGCATGGACACGACTCGCACCGCGCTATGGAGACGTATCCCGGCCGGGTAAGTACGATGCGCGCCGCGAGCAGTCCGACCGACTCGCGCCGTCCGGCTCGAAAAAGCTGTCGGAGCCGGACTTTGGGGGTCCGCGTCGGACCCCCCTGTACGCGTAGGCGCACGAGTCGCACACAGGGGGGACCCATGGGTCCCCCCTACCTGTGCATGTACGCCGCGATGCGCATGGACGCGTACACGCTGTAGGGGGCGCCCTAGTCCGCCTTGCACCCATTGAGTCAATGGGAGCCCGCGTACGCGTTGTACGACAGGCTCCCATTGACTTCAATGGGAGTCCGACCGACTCGAGTCCGATGGCATGCGTGCGCATCGTACTCGTTCGGTCGGACTGCCAGAGTCCGATTCGGTCGGAAATCTCTCCGGGTCCGGCTCAATCGGAGAGATTTCCGGCCGGAATCGGAATCGGCCCCTTAGTGTTTCCCATTAATTGTGGAGTGTAGGCCGAAGGGTTAACCGCAGTGATAATAAATCTTCTCTTTCTGTAAATGTGAAGTGATTTCTTTTAAATCTCTGCTTTTTGCCAGCATGTAGGATTAGATATTTTGGTAGAACATGATTGTGTCGCCTTTGAAGAGTACCGATTCTTATTTTTTTGATTCTACAATGACCCATCCTTTTTCTTGAAGGAAATGGACACGTGTCAATACATCTGGTGAAAGAGTCATCTCTTCCTGAAACATCAACTAGACTCTGTGCATACACTCTATTTGAATGATTTTATCTTCTGGTTTGTGGACTAGGTGGGTGAAGAGAGCTTACACATAGGCCTCTAAGTCTTTATTATCTACTTTCTTGCTGATTCCTCTGAGGCATATATTATTCTGTCTGGAATGGTTTCCAATGTCATCACGTTTCTCCAGTAATGTTTGATTCTGTTGCTTTAGGAAAGTCAGTCGGAGAGCCTGTTCATCTCAGTCTTTGGATTGTTCTGCCAAACTGTTTTCCGACTAGTCTAGACGCAGTTCAACGTTTTGCAATGAATGGTCCAACTGTGAGAGTAATATATTAGAGTCTTTTCGCAGTGAAGTAATGTCTTTTCTAAATTCAGAAAGGAGCATCTGTATGTCCTCTTTTGTGGCTTGGAAATGATAGGAACCATCTGCCAATTTCCATTTTTGAATCGCCGTAGGGTCTATGCCGACCTGGGATTGGGGAAGCTCGAATTTTCTGGCATGCAGCATGACTTTTATTGTTGCTGGCTTGGGAGTTTCGGCCATTTTTGCAGCCATCTTTTGGAGGCTTCTTTGCAACGTGGACTGCTTCTGTGGTCTTATTTTAGTAGAGTCCAAAACTATTCGAGAGCACCACCCAGCGTGGTGTCTGTCCTCTCCACATTCACCAATCTGGGTAGTAGGCCAGCTGTAAGCCCAACAAATTCTGCGAAGGGTGTATGATATGTGTGGTAATCACAACCTCATTTAGCCTACCAGCTTGTGTGTGTGGGGGCGCTTGGATTCTTTTGTGGTGTCTGTTTGTTTCTGCAGACAGTGGCATCATTGCTTTCAATTAGGATGCTGCAGCGTAACCTCCTGCTCTAATTTACTCTCTTGGCTACTCTTGCTCTCATAGTGGCCATCTTTGTTAGGCCCAAATGGCCTCCGGAGCTCTGTTGATTGTGGCTTTCAGGAAGATGCCTGGCCTGGTTCTTCAGGATCTGTTGTTTTACCCCTGCACTCATAGCCACATCATCAGCATGACAATGTATTTACATCAGTCAAAGAAGCCATCACAGGACTCAGCGTGGTCCCGACCTTGGAGCTTATAATCAGTCCATTTTCGTGGGTCCTCATCTTGGCCATGTGAAAAACAATTAATCAATATGCTCGACCCACATGATTCATACAACGCATGTTTGGTTTATACTATTAGGTTCTTCAATGTAATAATCAAGCCTAAGTGAATATATTTTCAATGTTTTATATAAATGGTGGTTGCTTCATTTTCATATTAGCTTGTTATTATTTTCTAAGAGTTTGTAGAAGGTTATTAACTATAGCCCATAGTTTGCAATATTTTACACAACGCAGCAAGCCACCTTCCTGAGCTGCGTAAAAGGGAGAGGGCAGGAATGCACCATATTTAGCATTATACAGCAGATTCCTGCTCTCTGCCTATGCTGGTGCTGATGCACAATCGCTGTCTAGCTAAAATGCAGGCACCCTTGCACCATGGTAGAAGGATGCCTGTATTCTAGGCAGTATTGTTTTTGTACAGGAAGGGGCACCTTCCTGCACAAAAACAATCTGAACACACAAAGAAAAAGGAAGAGGAAAATATAGTTAACATGAATCCTCTTTGGGAAACCCTCAATGGTTTTTAAATTTGCCCTCACCCACTAGATAGTGGCATGCTTCATCATCTGGCATGCTACAACACTCTGGCGCAGACCAACACTCAGAACAGAGCAAAAACGTATTCTTTTTGGGGCAAATGCCCCCACAAAAAAGGGATCATCTGAGCAGAAGAACCTCAAAACTACCTAAGAGGGTTCCCTCTTTACTTTATTCTGGGCCTCTCTTGGCAGTGTTAAAAATATAAATTGGGTTATACCTGGATAGTTAGTTCCCTGTACCCCTAACTGCCATTAGCAACATGTTTTGGCCTTCTAATTGTCACTAAGGGTTGATGACTTTCCTCAGGGTAAAGATCCCTTCTCTTATTTCCTAAAACTCCCTCTCCCTGTCACTGGCTATGTGGAGATGGGGAATCCATACAAGGCCATACTTAGCAATTCTGGACACACACTCAGGAACTACTCGAGTTTCACAAAGTTCATTCCAAAAAAGTATAGGAGTGGGAGCTTCACCCTGTAGTCAAACATTTGTCAAGGGTCCGACACCGCCAATAATTGCCAATCTATGCCCTTTGATGTCAATCCTCAGAGGAATTTTCCTCTTTCTAAGTGAGCTACATAATCCAGTACACTTAGAAAGAAAAAGCAACGAGGAGAAATAAAGATATTTCTCCTTGTTGTGCATCTGGTGGGGAGGCGTACAATTCTGACACATTTCCCGGTCTACCAGTGTTGGATAATCTGGGTTTGTGTCAGAATGCATGGGTAGATGCATGGAAACACCCATGCTCCACCCATGGAACGGCTCCCTGCTGCAGAGTAACGCAAGGCAGGGATTTGCGCTGCCTTACGTTACTCTGGATGTATGAAGCCACGCAGGGCCGTGCAAGGTGGCCTTGCTAGGCTTGATACATCTCATTTTGGCTTTGTATTACCGTTGCGTCCCCTTACATGGTGCAAGGGCATCACGAAACCTTCATAAATATGGGCCTTTGTGTCTAGTTATTTGTTGAATTTCAAAAAAACACAGTCTGAATTAAATTAATTGAAAGTGCATCAGGCCAGTTCTTTTCACTGAGAGCTCTTAACAATGCAATTATGTTATAAAAATCACGCACAGAAAGTGAAGGACACAGAAAACTCTTCACGCTAGGTGAAACTGGGACAGCTTGAACGACATATTTCTGGTTCTTATTAAAGACTACCAAGACGGGAGGCCTTTAGCCTTCATGTGCTAATTTATCACTGCAGCCAGCCTTGTGAGACGAGAATTGCAGACCTTGCCATTTCCTTGCACACTGAACTCTATTGTTCAAACAGGTTAGTGGGCGTGTGCCATCTTTGAAACTTGTAGTCGGTTTTATTTGCCGCTTTAATAGAATTCTAGACTTAGACTAGTGCTGAGACGCAGCAGAACTAAAGTAGGATTACTACATATTAATAACAGCAATCATGTTACAGTGGTATCTATTATTCACGCTTCTGGTAAACATTGTTGCTGCCATTTAATTCGTCTTCGTTGTCTTTAGATTTCATATCATGTGCACCAGACTGGGGTTTGAGTTTTAAAATAAATACTTAAAACGTATCTTTTGTTTTTTATGTTTTTGAGTGTGTTATTCCTTAATGAGAGAGGGTTTCAGGTTCCACTCAATCTCTCTGTAACATCTAATGTGATTGATCATTATCTACAATGCAGTTATTGCCACATGGGTTGAGTAATGGGTGCAGCACAACTGGTTTTCTGACAGACAACTAAGCCCTTAATGCCAAGTGTGGCTAGAAAACAGACCTCTGTGTCGCTAGAAAATCTAGAGAATTTTTTGCCCCCCTGTCCTCCTACTGTTAGTATACTGCGTAAACAACGGTCGTCCATTGTGAAACACCAAAGACTCGTCCACAGATGTGTTTTTTCCTGGTCTATAAATTCTTTTGAACGCCTGCCAAAATGGTCCAGCACAGGATGAACTCTGAATAGCCGATTGTGGATGGTCTCTGGGAAGGGCTTGCATGTTATCACTGAAATGCAGCATACGCTTCAGAAGCAAAAAACAACGACTGCTGAAGGAAGCAGTGAACCATGGTGTGCATCATAAAGGGTCAAGAGACCGGTAAGAGGACACTGTTGGATTGTAAATAATACCCAGAAGTTAGAACAGGTTTGACTCCATCTGGAGCAACCCACATCAGCTCCTCCTCTACCCTTGCCCGAGTAGGCACAAGTCTAAGACACTGTGGGCAAGTTTATGGTACTGTTACCCAAGGAGCTTTCACTTTCTGCTCAACAGTCAAAGACCTTGACTGGGCGAGAACACCTGTGTCACCTTCACAGATAAATCAGATTCCTCTGACAATACCTCTCTGACAGAGAAATCACTGTCAGTGTCCTTTCCACCCTCACCATCTGATGCTATGTCAGTCTCTGAATCATTCATCATCAACTCCAGTTCTGAACTGGATTCCATTATCATCTCCAGTGCTGCAGCCGCAGATATCATTTGTGAAGCCACATCTGAAAGCTGAGAGCAAAAAAAATTCAAAAGGGAAAATCCAGAACAAAAAGCAGAGAAACTACTGAAGTGAAACACTGATATTGTTTGAACAAAAAATAGTAGTAATGGAAAAACAGGAATCACGCTACTCAACGAAAAGCACGCAATACAAATAATATAGAAACAGAAATAAAATCAACCCGGAAGAAGCAAGGAAACAAAACAAGATTTAGCAAAATTCAACAGCTTAACCTATTCTACCAACTGCACAAACTACAGAAAAGCAACAAATTATGAGAACACAATAACAAAGCATTCTAAAGAAACACACACAATACTAAGAGAGACAAAAGATTATTGCCTCTTAAATTCAACTCACTGCTAAAATGCTACCTACCACCATCAAAATTCATAATACGCCATGCAAAAAAAAAAACATTCACACTTTCAAGTATAAAAACAACATGGACAGTAGGAATTTCAATAACATCGTAACATTGCAGACATTTGAGCTAAGCAGTTGTACTATTTCTAAAGCTGCACCTACCTTCACACATTTAGATACAAAATGGCAATATTATTATCAGACTTTTGCTTAGTGTGCTCTGCTGAGGCCAAATATTGAATACGAATATAATCTAAAAACATTCAACGTAGTGACTGGCATAGTAAGGAACTCATGCTACTTTCAGCTTCAACTCCAGAACTCTCAAATTGTTCCCCATCATAAGGACCTGAGGTCCATAGTTCACGGTAACCACAATACATATGTCATGGGTACCGTAAAACAGTACTGAAACGCGCCATTGGGAAAAAGCAAAAACGTTTATGGAATGCAGGTTGACCTAAATCATGAAATGTTGAGCTCCATCATGAACACCTGCCAACAACCAGACCACAGCAGGAAACTCAGTGCACAGTATCCACTATGCAGGGGCATACAACCCTACTGAAGCATATCATTTAAACCAATGAAACACCAGCAGGGAGGGGCTAAAACTATTTTGCAGGCAGAAAAAAGACACATGCCTCTCTTCCGAAAATTGAAGAATGCATTGAATTCTTCATATTTCTAGAAGAAAGGTGTGGATTGTATAGTTCTAAAATAATATAAAACTATGATTAAAATGCTGAAAACTCTCTTCGTAGAACAAGTGCTGCTTCAGGTTGGAACCAGGGCTGCTCTATCTGCTCCTCTGTTATGCATTACAGAGGACAGTCCTATCTTTCTATGTGCAGAGACTCCGCAGTTGTAAAAATACTCCTCGTAAAATACCTTTGTGAATAGCAAACATTTGTAAACTTAAACAAAAGTGTACATTTACCTTTGTGAATCAGGCGAAGAGTGTTTCTTTACAAGATGGTGTTAGTGTAACAATTGGATTCGCGTGAGGTAGGTATGTTTTGTTCTGTCTGTCTCAAACATCAGTGCGTGGAAATTGAATAAGTGAATCAATTGGAACCATAAGCTGCTACTGTACGCAAGAGGTTGGAATGGCTCGCTGACCCACTTGTGCATAGGTTTATAAAGTCTGTTGACTTGCAGATCGTCATTTTATTTATTACGCAGCTCACAAAGTTTTTTTTACTAAAAGAGGGGCAGTGCTAATGGTCCTTAGTTGCCTCAGGAGGGTAATCCTGCTGCAGCGTGGGGCCGCTCATGGCAACAAGTGGAATTGTGCAGCTTGACAGGTATTCCTTGGGTTGTGACACTTTCCTGGCTCAGCTCTCCTTGATCCCACCTGTCTCCATCACTCTGCACCACCCCCTGTTCTCATTATCCCTATCGCCTCTGACTGGTGATCGCAAAAGAGGGGGCAGCCTTGCATTCATAGCTTCTCGGTCCAGGATGTCCCGGCCACAAAGAAGTCATGTAATCCTAGCCATGGAAGGGGAGCCTGGAAGTGAGTTACAGTTGCATACAGGACTGGGTCCCAATCATGCATGTGAGGTTTGCTTGAGTAAGCACTGCTCATGAAACACCTTCAATAGAGGGCAGCATATTTTCAAACTATAGGGCATATTTACAATCCCCCATTGCCACCAGAGCGTCAATTTCTTTTTCGCTATTGTGGTGTAGCACCATTTTCAATATTTACAAGGTGGCTCTAAGCTTAGCGTGGCTTAACGACACCTTGTAAATATGCCCCTTTCCGCTGCAGTCCTCGGCGGCAAAGGGGTGTGCAATGGATGTTGCTGTGGGTGTTCCACCGCAACACCCATTGCTTTTTGACATTGCCCCAGATTTACAAGAAGGTGTAAATCTGTGGCAGCGCCAAAAACTAATGCTTTTATTTCTCCTCGTTTTTGCTGTTTCTATGTGTGAGGCATTCTTCAGCACACATAGAAAGAGAAAAAGCCATTAATGATTGTTTATGTGCAGGAAAGTGTCCTTTCCTGCATATAAAAAATCATTAAATAATGATGATTTGCTACTTCCACACATAGAAGTAACCAATAGCTATTATGGATTGTTCATGTGCAGGAAGGGTCACCTCCTGCACATAAACAATCATTCCCTGCAATGCAGACACCCTTGCACCATGGCGCAAGGGTGCCTGTGTTGGCGTTAGGCAGCTAATTATCACACTAGGGAAAACACAAGGGTGTGGTGTATCATAGTAAATAGTTTTGAAAATTTCAGAGAACGGCGCTGACCAAATTTGGCACTGCTCCGCGCTCCAACATTTTCTAGTAAATATGCACCTATGTTTGACACAAGAAAATACTCTTTTTTCAGAGCTGGTTCCAAAACAGAATCTGTTGCTTCACCTTTCTGAACCGACGTAAGAAGATGCAAGTCACTGTACGGTAGACTAGACTGATGCCGCAACCAAGTTACCTTTGCCCTACAAGCCTCACCCAGTTATTATGAAATGGAACCTTGGTACTTGATAAAACATGAGTCTGCAAAAGATAAAGAAGGACATCCTCATCAAGATATGCCGGCAGACAGGCACGCAGAAGAAGCATAATGTAAATCACAAATACTTCACCTCAACAGTTTCTATTCTCAATAAGTCTGACTGGCTATTTACATCATTCTGTGGATGTTAGTGACGTCCCCATTCTTCCATTCAGATACTGCTGGCAACGAGATGCCCTTCTCCAGCCAGCTCACTGTCTTTTATCTAAACGAGAATTTTATTTACTCCTAAGTACCGCATAAAATTAGTGTGGTGGCTGACCGCCTCACTCCAGGTCTCTTTCCAGTCCTTAAACTTTCACCTACAAATTATTATCTATAGGTGTTTTTGTCAAATTAGTTCAATTGGACTGAAAGAAGACTACAACACCCAGAATACATTAGGTTATCCATAATACGTCCAGGGCTGGATAAAGTGTCCGTAATGACCTGGAGGGATATAGCAAAACCAAAGGGGATGATGGACGGAGTGTTGAACATTGCAAGCACTCACCCCCAGTCAACTGATCTGGGTTTAATCCATCATCATTCTTTAGCTCACTCCGCCACCCCAGTTCAGACATGGCCATATGCAAATCAGTCTGACCCTGTGCCTCATGGGAACAGTCCAGCCCGAACTGCCAAGCTATGTCTTCCCTGGACCAGAAACAAGCATCCTGGGACCGGTTTCTGGCTTACAGCCGTCATCAGCCAGGCTATCTTGAATCCAGTGGCAAAGTGAGCAAGGGACCCACGTCTGGGCATACCCTGCCAACTTAGGGCGAACATAGCAAAACCAAAGGGGATGATGGACGGAGTGTTGAACATTGCAAGCACTCACCGCCAGTCAACTGATCTGGGTTTAATCCATCATCATTCTTTAGCTCACTCCGCCACCCCAGTTCAGACATGGCCATATGCAAATCAGTCTGACCCTGTGCCTCATGGGAACAGTCCAGCCCGAACTGCCAAGCTATGTCTTCCCTGGACCGGAAACAAGCATCCTGGGACCGGTTTCTGGCTTACAGCCGTCATCAGCCAGGCTATCTTGAATCCAGTGGCAAAGTGAGCAAGGGACCCACGTCTGGGCATACCCTGCCAACTTAGGGCAAACATAGCAAAACCAAAGGGGATGATGGACGGAGTGTTGAACATAGCAAGCACTGGCGGGGGTATGCCCAGACGTGGGTCCCTTGCTCACTTTGCCACTGGATTCAAGCAAGCCTGGCTGATGACGGCTGAAATGCCAGAAACCGGTCCTAGGATGCTTGTTTCCGGTCCAGGGAAGACATGGCTTGGCAGTTCGGGCTGGACTGTTCCCATGAGGCACAGGGTCAGACTGATTTGCATATGGCCATGTCTGAACTGGGGTGGTGGAGTGAGCTAAAGAATGATGATGGATTAAACCCAGATCAGCTGACTGGGGGTGAGTGTTTGATTGGCTCAAACGTTCCGTCCATCATCCCCTTTGTATCGCTTTGGTCGCCCTAAGTTGGCGGGGTATGCCCAGACGTGGGTCCCTTGCTCACTTTGCCACTGGATTCAAGCAAGCCTGGCTGATGACGGCTGAAATGCCAGAAACCGGTCCTAGGATGCTTGTTTCCGGTCCAGGAAGTCATGGCTTGGCAGTTCGGGCTGACTGTTCCCATGAGGCACAGGGTCAGACTGATTTGCATATGGCCATGTCTGAACTGGGGTGGTGGAGTGAGCTAAAGAATGATGATGGATTAAACCCAGATCAGTTGACTGGGGGTAGTGTTTGATTGGCTCAAACGTTCCGTCCATCATCCCCTTTGTATCGCTTTGGTCGCCCTAAGTTGGTGGGGGTATGCCCAGACGTGGGTCCCTTGCTCACTTTGCCACTGGATTCAAGCAAGCCTGGCTGATGACGGCTGAAATGCCAGAAACCGGTCCTAGGATGCTTGTTTCCGGTCCAGGGAAGACATGGCTTGGCAGTTCGGGCTGGACTGTTCCCATGAGGCACAGGGTCAGACTGATTTGCATATGGCCATGTCTGAACTGGGGTGGTGGAGTGAGCTAAAGAATGATGATGGATTAAACCCAGATCAGTTGACTGGGGGTGAGTGTTTGATTGGCTCAAGCGTTCCGTCCATCATCCCCTTTTGTATCGCTTTGGTCGCCCTAAGTTGGCGGGGGTATGCCCAGACGTGGGTCCCTTGCTCACTTTGCCACTGGATTCAAGCAAGCCTGGCTGATGACGGCTGAAATGCCAGAAACCGGTCCTAGGATGCTTGTTTCCGGTCCAGGGAAGACATGGCTTGGCAGTTCAGGCTGGACTGTTCCCATGAGGCACAGGGTCAGACTGATTTGCATATGGCCATGTCTGAACTGGGGTGGTGGAGTGAGCTAAAGAATGATGATGGATTAAACCCAGATCAGTTGACTGGGGGTGAGTGTTTGATTGGCTCAAGCGTTCCGTCCATCATCCCCTTTTGTATCGCTTTGGTCTCCCTAAGTTGGCGGGGGTATGCCCAGACGTGGGTCCCTTGCTCACTTTGCCACTGGATTCAAGCAAGCCTGGCTGATGACGGCTGAAATGCCAGAAACCGGTCCTAGGATGCTTGTTTCCGGTCCAGGGAAGACATGGCTTGGCAGTTCGGGCTGGACTGTTCCCATGAGGCACAGGGTCAGACTGATTTGCATATGGCCATGTCTGAACTGGGGTGGTGGAGTGAGCTAAAGAATGATGATGGGTTAAACCCAGATCAGTTGACTGGGGGTGAGTGTTTGATTGGCTCAAACGTTCCGTCCATCATCCCCTTTTGTATCGCTGGAGGGATATAGCAACCTTAGTCAGGTGCTACCAAATCACTGGCACATAGAGAATGTGTGCAGGGTGTCCTCTGAGATTTTGCATACGATTTACAGTTTTGAACAAAAATAAAGAAATATTTGAAAAGTGGCTGCTCTCTAAGATAGATGATGCTCATCTCATATCTCAGCTTTACAGCCTGATTAGACAGGGCCCCACTGCTCACAAGACACCAAGTCAAAGGCGATGGGAACTAGAATTAGATTTCACCTTCACTCAGTGCGACTGGGAGGATATCTACTATAGGGCCAAACACTCTGCGCGTAACGTAGCTAGCGTAGAAACACCTACCAAAATAGCAATGTACTGGTATTATACTCCAGCTCGACTCCACAAATGCAACCCATCAAAAGATCCGCTGTGCTGGAGAGGGTGCAGATCACAGGGCATGCTGACCCATATTTTGTGGGACTGCCGCGTTTGCAATCCTACTGGAAGCAGGTGCTACAGGACATTGATACGCATTGCGACACAGACTTACCCCGGTTACCAGTGTATGTTCTTTTGGGTTTGCCGCATGCCCTTATGTTTCCCCTTAAATCTCGCAGGGGCTGGCAAATTGCATTGGCACTAGGGGCTTCCCTCCAAAATATTCTGCACACTGGGGCTCCACCCGCCTGCCTACACACACGGGATGGTTACATCGCATGTGGCACATTCTTGGCACGGAGAGGATCTCTCTTTCACTTACGAACAAGGGTAACTCATTCTCTAAGTTGTGGGGACCCTTCTTGGCACTGTTATCATCCGAGTTTAACAAAATTACCTGCCCTAAATACTTGAGATTGCTGCGCCTTACTGAACCAGTGCATGAGGCCTCTTACCCATAACGGACTGGCACTGACAGATATAGGCGGGGTGACGGGAGGAAGGGGGATTAGGGGGGGTTTCTTGGGGGGGTTGGTTGTTGATGTTGCTATTTGTAACCTTATAGCTTTTCCCACGATGTGGATGGCCAACGCGCAACGTATTGCTGTGATATGTGTGACGTGAAAATCAATAAAGAAAAATTAAACCTGAAAATAAAGAAATAATGTGCACAAAAAATATTTGTGCCTCTTTTCTGTACATTACTTTTGCATTGCACCAGTTTTGTGCTCGCAGATGCCACCAGCTCCAAGTCAATGAGAATGTGAACATAGAACTGGAGACAGTGCCATTTGCACTCAGCTCTAAAGTGGCAGTGAAACTAAAATATGTGCAAATTCAATGATATGATAGTGGCTTTTAAATCACTTTGGGCCTGACACATTAAGCGCTTTAAATGGAAGTTCAACAAGAAATTGTCTTTACAAGCATTGAGCAGTAATGAACCCCATCAGCAAATCTTTGCAATAATATAAGGACCACTCAGCTCTATGGAGGGAGTTTATTAGTAAGTAGTCCCTACTTACAGCTCCTAAGAACACAGTAATAGCAAGACTGTGAAACACTATTCCCCTCAACCTCAGAGCGGAACCCTACCACAAGTTCAGAAAACGTCTGAAAATGGAACTTTTCAGATTCACCTTCATCGGAGATTGTCTTGGAACAAGGGATGTGCTACAGAATGCCGGAAATGGGTAATCGCCCGACTCCATTAAATGCTATCTTCCATTTCAACAATCAAGCTGTTCCAGCACTAGTTTGATACTGTTGCAAATGGTGCAGGAAAGAATCTCTAGGATGACTCCCAAATGTTTAACCTTTTAACCTTCGTGGCATGTAAATTGCTGCCAAAAACAATTTTCTCAGTCTTGTTGGGAATCAATTTGAGCAAATGTTAGTTTATCTGGTCATCAAGATTCTTCCCAGGCAAACATAGTAGGGTTTAGGAGTCACCAGTGTAGTTGAAGGATGGGAACCCCATATTTTTGCAGCTAATGGCTGTGATGTAGGATGAAGGACCATAGAGATAATGCCGTCCTCCAAGGTAAGTAACATGATGGTTGTTGCACTGAGTTTTCCAAGTGGGCTAGAGAAGACTTCAAGCTAGTTACTGCCAGGTGTTTCTAAAACTAGTCAAGTAATGTAGCCTGTACCCGCAATTAGCAAGGGGAGGACCTTAGTCGCACCAAGGGTTTGAACACACTGGCCTATATTTTTCCTTGCACTGAAGGAGGAGACTGACTGTCAGGTTTTCCCTTAAGGGCCTGTTGCCCCTCCCCCCAGGGCTCCTTTCTTTGGTTGTCTCAAGAGGGTCCGAGGTAAAGGCACTCGCCAGAAGGATGGAAGAGATCTCGGCCACATGTACACAAACAACAGGGTGATCTTTGATAGGAAGGGACAGGAGGTTTATAAGCCCTGTTGATGCCCATTGAGCCCTCTTTGTCTCTGCTCTCGTCTGCGCCTACACAAAAATGCAATTTGAGGAGCCGGGTGCATTTTCCTTTTAGGTATAGGCACGGGCAAGTACAGGCAGATGTCGAGTAGTTTGTAGCCTTCCAGTATTCTAGATTCATTTCGATCATTTTCACTTTCATTCTGTTTAGGCCAAATATTTTCTACTTTATTTATTTATTTAGTTATTTTCACTTTAATTCTGTAGGACGGTTTGATCGACAGTGTTGAAAACTGCTTAAAGATTTGAAAAAATTAAGGCCACAACACTGCCACCTTCTAGTACTGCCTTTATATCACCCATCACTGAGGCTGCATTTCATTTCCACACCTAATCCAGTTCCTTCATATCATTGTCCAAAATAGGATTGGATTTGTGAGATGTGGAAAGATGCCCCTGATGACTACCAGCAGTTAGACAAAGGCAATGTTATTCAAGGTTTGGCAGAAATCATTATGGGTTGAAGAGTCCATGGGCATTTCTCGGTAGATAAGAGCGGAGAGATAGGGGCTGATAAAGATTTGCGTGTCTCTTGAAACAAGAACTCTGCTTCTTGAGAAATGCTGGCGGGCAGGAATCCAAGAGAAACGTGCTGGAGGGCAAGAATCCAGGAGAAACTTGCTGGAGGGCAGGAATCCAAGAGAAACTTGCTGGCGGGCAGAAATCCAGGAGAAACTTACTGGAGGGCAGGAATCCAGGAGACACTTGCTGGAGGGCAAGAGTCCAGGAGAAACTTGGTGGAGGGCAGGAATCCAGGAGAAACTTGCTGGAGGGCAGGAGTCCAGGAGAAACTTGCTGAAGGGCAGGAGCCCAGGAGAAACTTGCTGGAGGACAGGAATCCAGGAGAAACTTGCTGGAGAGCACAAATCGGGAGAAACTTGCGGGGGGCAGGAATCCATGAGAAACCTGCTGGAAGACAGGAATCCAGGAGAAACTTGCTGGAGGGCAGGAGTCCAGGGGAAACTTGCTGGAGGGCAGTAATCCAGGAGAAACTTGTTTGAGGGCAGGAATCTAGAAGAAACTTGCTGGAGGGCAGGAATCCAAGAGGGATCATGGTTGTCTGCTCTGGGCACTGAGTCTGCTGAAGCTATCTAAATGTGGGACCTGATGCAGAAATACATTGTGTTTGGAAAGCCAGTGAAACTGACCTTGCTAATGCAAAGTCATAATCTGCAATGCAGAAAAGTGTTTTTTGATTCGAAATGAGCATTACTAATTGCAGTGTAAGCACTGCAAACCTGTTGGAATTGTAAAGGACAGGCCAGACAAGAGGCATTCTTCCACCCTACAATTATCAATGGTATGCACTAATGCATGGTGCAGATGCAAAGTATGGAACACTTTGTACCTGCTGAGGGAAGGAAGGAACAATTTGCCAGCTTACATTCTGCGTATGCAGCCTACAGACTTTAGAAGTGGCATATAGTAGTCATATGAAACACTACGTGAACCTCAGATGTCACGTTCGATATGTGCCATTGCTTGTGGCATTGTGATTCTTGCCCTTTTTAGGTGCAAGGCGTTGCAATATAGGCAAATGTTGAATGGAAATACTTGGAGAACAGCCCACTGTCCAGTGCGGGCCTCTACAGCCCAGCATTTCATGCTGCTTACTAGGGGTTAGAGTTTAATACGTTCCCCATTCAGCGGCAGGGTAAATGGGAAAAGGTGCCCATTTCATGGTGCGCCACTAACACCTTCGGGCCCTGTCCACGTTTGGCCGCTCTCAATCTTTGAAGCTTGTAATATTTATTTTTTTGAGACATTGAGCGCATCCGCCCATAAAGCAGTAGTGTAATTAATAACTTAGAGCAGCCAGGGCCTGAAGGGGCGTGTGCTGTTCATCAGTCCAGACAGATCGTCCTTTCACAATCCTGGAACCTCCTCAAGCTCTTGAAAATTCTGTTTTGACCTAAAATAGTTCCATTGACAGTCCCTGGGTGGACTGTCCTCTCTTATCTCAATCGCAATGTCCTTTCACATCACAACTCGGGACCCCTGATCCAGGCGGGGACATTTGGACAAAATATCAGAAAAAAAATACTGTGATGCTAAAATATTGTGTCAGAAATATCAGGATGCCAAGAATATCGTCAACAGGAATATCAAACATAAAAATATTGTTTTAAGTGTTGTTTTTAATATCAATGTAAAAATGAACGATTTAGAAAATATTGTCGTATGTAATATTGTTTGTAAAGTTTCATTTTGTATGTAATTTGTTGCAGTGTTTTATTCTATATGTTTAATAAATATTTTTAATTTTTGTTTTAGTAATTAATAATGAAATTGTTAAAATTAGTGTTTAGTTGTATTAATTCCTCCACAGCCACTCTATGTCTCCTGCCAGTAGTTTTTTCAGCTGAACAAATCAGTAGTCAAAAAAAATACTCCTTGTGGTTCAAAGAAACTCCACTTCATTTATTTAAATAAACACCAACAAAAACAAAAATGTGCACATATTAAAAAGTTAATTGCGACGCGTTTCAGCAGAACGCCTTCCACTGGGTTTATCTTGTTTACAGCAGTCTTTTCCTGTGCAAACATAATGTACTACTTCAGTTTTATTGGCCCTAGAAAGCGAATTCCCTTTTCATTTTATTTGGAAAATCTCAACATCCGTTTTGTACATCATTATTATGATTACTGAAAACAAACGGTCCTTCACAATGTCCTGCTTCCTTTTCATTGACTTTTCAATTGTATTAATGTAAAAAAAAAAGTGGATTTATATTTTTTTTTAGCAGCTTGATATTGGGTTTTTAGGTAATACGGGTGGGGAGATTTTTAAAATTTGATATTTTAAATTAAATTTAACGTTAGATATATACAAGTTAATAGTGTAAAATTTTATTTTGTTACAGTAATACTTTTCATAAATTATATTTTTTAATGAATGAAAATAATCAAATACGTAGTTAAAAAAATTATTTTAAAACTATATAAACATTAAATTTAATAAGCAATATTTTTTTCATTATCATAGTTAAAATATTCTTACATTTTGTATGTTTGTATGTTGAAATTTATACTGTGGAAAAACATGACTTACATTTATATATTAAAAACTGGTGCTCTAGTTTTTTTTAATTTTATGATTGTTAATTTTGGATTATGATTTTTTTAATTTTATGTTTTAAAGTTTAGAAATGGTAGATAATAATTTATTAATACATTAGTTATTAATAGTGTTACAAATTGTTTTTATATTTTAATGCTTAAATTTGATGATATAGGTTTATTCTTTTGGGTAGGGTGTTTTTTAAATTACATTTTAGTTTATTTTATATATCCTACATTTTGTGCTAGTATGGAGTAATGTATACTAAATATATAGTTTGTAGCATCTTGCATAAAATGGTTTAGATTGCAGGGGGAATAGTAAATGTCACCCCCTTATTATTATTATTATTATTTAGCATTTGTAAAGCGCATAGCTACCCGAGGGCATCCCAGCGCTAGCGGCTAAACAAGGAGTGGATGATGAGTATAAAGATAAGTTTAGGTTATAGGAAAGAGTGTTGGAAAAGCCAGGTCTTGAGAAATTTTCGGAAGGGGAGATGTCGGGATTCTGAATGGAGGTCTAAGGGCATTGTGTTCCAAAGCCTGGCAACATTGTAGGAAAAGGACCTTCCTCCACTTCTTGCCCTTTTGATTTTGGGGATGACTGAGAGGTTGAGGTATGCCGAGCGAAGGCATTTCCTAGGGCAGTAGGGAGTGATGAGAGTGCTGTTAATAGCTGGCCCCTTTCCCCACATGGTCTTATGGGCTATGCACAGCGCCTTAAACTTTACTTTTTCCAGGAGCCAGTGTAAGGTCTTTAGAGCTGGTTTGGCCGATTGGTTTTTTGGAACCCCCAGCAGCAGACTGGCAGCGCAATTCTAGGCAATTTGGAGCTTCCTTATTGTTGCTTTGGGTGCTCCTAGGTAGAGGGAGTTTCCATAATCCAGGCGTGATAGGATTAGGGTCTGTATCAGGGTCCTCCTTGCATTCATTGGGATAAAAGGGAGAATCTTTCGGAGGAGTCTGATGGTGCCAAAGCAGGCCCCTGTTACTCTCACTGCTTGGTCTTCAAATTTAAGGGAAGTATCCAATCAAACGCCCAGACTTTTGATCCTGGTCTTGGGGTTTGGGGGAGGACCCAGACAAGTGGGCCATATCTGTTTGCGATCCATATTGGAAGTGTTACCTAGAAACATGAATTCTGTTTTTCCTCCATTCAGCTTGAGGCAGGACTGCTCCATCCAGGAGGCAACTTTCCCCATACAGGCTTCAAAGTTTCGAGGGAAAGTTTCGAGGTCCATTAAGAGTAATTACCAACTGGGTATCATGTGCATAGGTGACGATTTTTATCACATGTGGCGAAATGACATCTGCAAGTGGCCGCATGTACACATTAAACAATGTGCGGCTTAGAGAGGACCCCTGTGGAACTCCACACCTGAGCTCTAGGCTTCTTGAGGCTGACTCCCCTGAGAAGACCTGAAAAGTTCTGTTATCTAGATAGGAGTGGATCCAAGACGCCGCCTCATCTGCGACACCCAGCCTCCTGATTCTCTCCCGTAAGATGTTACGATTAACTGTGTCGAAGGCTGAGCTCAGGTCTAGGAGGATAATAGCCACTGCTCCTCCTTGATCAAGGATCCGCTTAGATTCCTCAACTACAGCAAGAAGAGCTGTTTCCGTTCCATGATGAGGGCGGAAACCTGTTTGGGTAGGGTGCAGGAGGTCGTGTGTTTTCACGAAGGCCAAGAGGGATAAGTTCACATGTTTTTCCAGGACTTTAACTATCGCAGGAAGCAATGATATAGGTCGATAGTTGCCTAAATCATCCAGGTCCAAACTAGGTTTTTTAAGTAATGCCCTCACCATGGCATGCTTCCATGGAGCAGGGACTAGACCAGTGGTGATCGAGAGATTTACCACTTCCAGCATAAGGGGAAGTATCACATTTCCGGCTTTGAGTAGGACATGGGGTGGAGCTGGGTCAAGGGGGGATACTGATTTTATTTGAGAAAGGATATCTGTTAACTTCGCCAGATCTAAAGTGGGGAATTCTTTGAGTGTGCATTCAGGGAGGGGAGGGGGCTTATCTTTATTTATTTATTATTTATTAAGGAGTTTTATATAGCGCTAGCCTGACCCGAGGGTATCGGAGCGCTTCACAACAGTTTTTGAGCAAGATTCATACAATAAAGCCGTATTCTCCATATAGGTTCGGAAAGTCCGCGTGTGCTGAGCAGCATTGAGGTAGTACGTGAGTCCTGAGATAACCTCATAGAGTGCACGTTGTCTTGAGGTGGATACAGTAAAGCAGTATTCTACATATAGGTTCGGAAGTCCAAGTGTGTTGAGCAGCATTGAGGTAGTCCGTGAGTCCTGGGATAACCTCATAGAGAGCACGTTGTCTTGGGGTTGAACCACTTAGGTGGGGGGGAGGAGCAGTTAGGGGTCAAATAGCAGGGAGGAGGTAAGTCTTAGAGCTACAGCGTCTGGGAGAGACGACGAGCAGGGATTTGCGTTTAGATGGCGGCTATCCATTCTGGAGAGAGCGGTTGAGGAAAAGGACTTTTAGGTGTTTTTTGAATTTTGTGAAGGATGAGATAGTCCTGATACCGACTGGGATAGCGTTCCAGATTTTGGGTGCGTTTCCGGTGAAGGACCGTGCAGCAGTTTTTTGTTTGCGTGTTTTCATAGGGATGAGTAATAGGGTGCTGGAGCTCCTGAGGTTCCTTGTCTGACCAGCCCTCTTGAGCTTAGCAGCCAAATACTCAGGTTTTCCTGTGTGCAGGGCTTTGTGTGTGAGGCAGGCAGTACTGAAACTGGCACGCAATTCGACTAGGAGCCATTTTAGTTCTCTGAGTGCTGGTGAAATGTGGTCGTATTTCCTGATTCCAGTGACCATTCTAGCTGCTGCGTTGAGGGTAGTTTTGAGGGGAGCTAGATGAGATTTAGTTGTACCAGTGAGGGTGGCATTCCCATAGTCGAGTCTGGACAGCACCAGTGATTGGGTGGCTTGTTTGAGGTCGTTGGTTGGGATGAATGGTTTTATTTTGTTAAGTAGCTTCAGGTTGACGAAGGCACTCTTTGCGGAGTTCTTGATGTGTTTGGCCATGTCGAGTTTTGAGTCTCGGGTGATTCCTAGTGATTTAACGGAGTGGGTCAGAGTGTGATTGCCGTTAAGAGCATCCAGAGCTTTTAGCCATTCCGAAATATGAGGGTTCTCTTCTTTGTTGGAGATGAGGAGGATTTCGGTTTTATCTTGGTTGAGTTTTAGGTGGTTAAGCGACAGCCAATGTTGGATTTCTTTTAGAGTGACATTTAGTTTGTGAATTTCATCTATGGAGGAGTTTTCTAGATAGATCTGGGTGTCATCTGCATAGAGGTGGAAAGGGATGTTAGCATTTTTGAGTAGGGTGGTGAGGGGTTCCATGTATATGTTGAACAGTTGAGGTGAAAGCACTGAACCTTGGGGTACAGTTTTTTATTTTTATCCTGAACCTTGGGGTACAGTTTTTTATTTTTATCCTTTGTGAGCGGCTGTGTAAGAAGGAGGAGAACTAGCGTAGGACCACCTCATCAGCACCTACCTTTCTTGCAAAGCCTTGATGAGAAGTTGGCGATCAACCGTGTCAAAGGCTGCCGATAGGTCTAGGAGGAGATCACTAGGGCGAGTTGACCTGGGGAAGGTAGCGTATATGTTTTTAATTTTTCCTAGAAACAAATCTGCCAGTTCATTACACTGCTCTGGGGAGGCCTCAGAGTATAATTCAGGTTTCGGGAGCTCTAAGAGCTCCTTCGCAACACGGGAGATTTCCCTGGGGGTGTTGGCCACTGAATTAATAATACCTTCATAGTAAGAAGCTTGTGCAATTTTTATTTCGGATTGATAATGTTTTATAGATTCTCTGTATTGCTGTTTGCTCAGACTGTTATAGTCTTTCCTCCAGTTTCTCTCCAGTCTTTTACATGCCTGTTTAAGTGATCGTAGTTTAGCGGAGTACCAAGGTGACTGTTTCTCTCTCACTCTATGGCAGGGTTTGGCCCAGGCGACCATATCCAATGTGGTCTTAATCCAGCTGGTGAAATTTCCTACTGCTAAAGCAAGGTTTTGATCATTTTTAGGTTTAAGATTTTCAAGGGCTGTGTGTCCAGGCGTCTATTGGGATTTTGGTCCAACACCGGACTGTCTTATTGACAGTTTTAGTGGCCGGGGGTTGGGGAGGAAGACTGATACAGATGGGGATCAGAAAGTGATCTGACCAGGGTAGGGGGATGGGTTCACCTACCACTAATTCGTTATTGTTGGTAAAAACTGGGTCTACTGTGTGACCTTGCTCGTGCATAGGACCTATGACTTTTTGGATGAATTGACTTGCTAATAGGTCCTGGGTTAAATCCACGGCATCCACTTTGTTAAGGTCATCAAAGTGCAGGTTAAAGTCCCCCAAAAGAGAAATGTTGGGGGATGTCCCTACCAGAGTGGCTGCTACATCAGGCAGCGATTTAATAAATTGCCCACAACTACCAGTAGGACGGTAGATGAGGACTCCAGAAAATGAAAAGACGGCAGACGGTGAGATAGTAAAAAAGAGACTCTCACAATCAGCAATGATATTAGGCTCCACCTGACATTTGAAGGAGCTTTTGTATATTATCGCGACACCTCCACCTTTTTTTTTGTCGCGGTCTTTTAGCTGGATGCTGTAGCTTGTGGGCAGAGTTTGCACCAGGTCCGGTTCAGACTAGCTGTGCAGCCAAGTTTCAGTAAGGAATAGTATATCAGGTGATTCATCTTCCAGAAGCATCTTTAGCTCAAGGGAGTGTTTCGCAAGAGAACGACAGTTAAGAAGAAACATTTTGAGTGTGCTGATTGGGTGAGAGTTGGGTGAGAGTTGGGTCTCTGGTGGTCTCTTCAAAAGCGGGTGGAAGTTAAACGTACAGTGGGCGCATTGAGGCTCCTCACTAGATGGAGACATTGTGTGGTGGCATTTGTTATTGCAGGGATTCCTTAGCCTTAATAATTGGCAGCATGAGTATGATAGATTACCTGTGGTTTGAGGGGCAGGGGTTCTGGCCCCTGGTCCCGGTCGGGCGCGGACGGGCGCGGACGGGCGCAGATGGGCTTGCCTTAGGCGTGTCTTTGGCGTGCCAGTGGCGCATCCGCGCTGTCATACGGCTTAAGAAGCTGATCCCCGGAAGCTCGTCCCGGGCTCCGCCCCCGACTCCGCCTCCACTCTTTCCTCTCCCTTCACACAAGCGGCAAGCCACGGTGGACCAAGGAGTGGGGAGTGATGAGCGGAGGTCTGAATCAGATATGTGCAATCACGCAATACGGCAATGGTATTCTTACAAACACAGTCTAAAAAGATTTAAAATAGCACAAAGAGGCTTACGGTATCCTAACAAGAAGGGACAGAAATGGTCTGTCCAGCCGCTGCGCGTCTGCGCTGTCATACGGCTTAAGAAGCTGATCCCCGGAAGCTCGTCCCAGGCTCCGCCCCGACTCCGCCTCCACTCTTCCCACTCCCTCCATACAAACGGCAAGCCGCAGTGGACCAAGGAGCGGGGAGTGACGAGCGGAGGTCTTGATCAGGTATGCGCAATCACGCAATACGTCAATGGTATTCTTAAAAATACAGTCTAAAAAGATTTAAAATAGCACAAAGAGACTTACGGTATCCTAACAAGAAGGGACAGAAACGGTCTGTCCAGCCGCTGTGCATCCGAGCTGTCATACGGCTTAAGAAGCTGATCCCGGAAGCTCGTCCCAGGCTCTGCCCCCCGACTCTGCCTCCACTCTTCCCACTCCCTCCACACAAACGGCAAGCCGCGGTGGACCAAGGAGCGGGGAGTGGCGAGCGGAGGTCTGGATCAGGTATATGCAATCACGCAATACGGCAATGGTATTCTTAAAAACACAGTCTAAAAAGATTTAAAATAGCACAAAGAGGCTTACGGTATCCTAACAAGAAGGGACAGAAACGGTCTGTCCAGCTGCTGCGCGTCCGCGCTGTCATACAGCTTAAGAAGCTGATCTCAGGAAGCTCATCCCGGGCTCCGCCCCCGACTCCGCCTCCACTCTTCCCACTCCCTCCACACAAACGGCAAGCCACGGTGGACCAAGGAGCGGGGAGTGACGAGCGGAGGTCTGAATCAGGTATGTGCAATCACGCAATACGGCAATGGTATTCTTAAAAACACAGTCTAAAAAGATTTAAAATAGCACAAAGAGGCTTACGGTATCCTAACAAGAAGGGACAGAAACGGTCTGTCCAGCCGCTGCGCGTCTGCGCTGTCATACGGCTTAAGAAGCTGATCCCCGGAAGCTCGTCCCAGACTCCGCCCGACTCCGCCTCCACTCTTCCCACTCCTTCCACACAAACGGCAAGCCACAGTGGACCAAGGAGCGGGGAGTGACGAGCGGAGGTCTGGATCAGGTATGTGCAATCACACAATACGGCAATGGTATTCTTAAAAATACAGTCTAAAAAGATTTAAAATAGCACAAAGAGGCTTACGGTATCCTAACAAGAAGGGACAGAAACGGTCTGTCCAGCCGCTGTGCGTCCGAGTTGTCATACGGCTTAAGAAGCTGATCCCGGAAGCTCGTCCCAGGCTCTGCCCCCCGACTCCGCCTCCACTCTTCCCACTCCCTCCACACAAATGGCAAGCCGCGGTGGACCAAGCAGCGGGGAGTGACGAGCGGAGGTCTGGATCAGGTATGTGCAATCACGCAATACGGCAATGGTATTCTTAAAAACACAGTCTAAAAAGATTTAAAATAGCACAAAGAGGCTTACGGTATCCTAACAAGAAGGGACAGAAATGGTCTGTCCAGCCACTGCGCGTCCGCGCTGTCATACGGCTTAAGAAGCTGATCCCCGGAAGCTCGTCCCAGGCTCCGCCCCGACTCCGCCTCCACTCTTCCCACTCCCTCCACACAAACGGCAAGCCGCGGTGGACCAAGGAGCGGGGAGTGACGAGCGGAGGTCTGGATCAGGTATGTGCAATCACGCAATACGGCAATGGTATTCTTAAAAACACAGTCTAAAAAGATTTAAAATAGCACAAAGAGGCTTACTGTATCCTAACAAGAAGGGACAGAAACGGTCTGTCCAGCCGCCTTAGTGTTCAACACTTCCCCCAATTCTTTCAGATTGAATTGGGAATAGTAAATGTCACCCCTTTAGTGTCCAATATTCACCACAAATTGGTTTTAATTGAAGTGGGATCATTACATGTTATCCCCTTACTGTCCAACATGTTTCCCAAATTAGTATAGATTGGAGTGGGAATAGTATATGTCACCCAAATACCCTTAACCACCCTAAACCCTAAAAATACCATTGCCACCAAAATATCCCTACCCACCCTAAACCCTAAAAATACCCTTGCCTCTCAAATACCCTTACCCACCCTAAACCCTAAAAATACCCTTGCCACCCAAAAACCTCTACCCACCCTAATCCCTATAATTATCTTGCCACCGAAATACACCTACCCATCCTGAACCATAAAAATGTAAATGTCACCCATTTGGTGTCCGACACCTTCCCCAAATTGGTATGGATAGGAGTCAGATTAGCAAATGTCACCCCTTTAGTGGCCAACCCTTTCCCCCAAATTGGTATAGATTGGAGGGGAAATAGTAAATGACACCCCTTTAGTGTCCAATACCTTCCTGAAATTGGTATAGATTGGAGTGGAAATAGTAATTGTCATCCATTTAGGGCCTGGTTATGAGTCTGGCGCTACAACAGCTGTATTAAAACTTTGGCAGTCAGACCGCCATTGCACTGCTGCAACCACCATGGAACCGTGTTCCTTGGCAGTCCAGCAACGGTCAGTGGCTCACAATATGCTGTTGTTGCCGCTGCAGCACCACCATGCATATTACGAGTTTCAGGACAGCCAGCAGCGTAATGGAAGGTCTTCCTCCATGAAACTGCTGGCAGTCATGAAATGCACCCTCATACCCAATGCATGAGGGTGCATGCAGTGGGGCACATGTTGTACCCCCCTGTGTGCATGCACCCACAGTTCCAGCACAGCATGGACTAAACAGCCCATGCCGTTCTGAAACGCGCTGTCATCACCCATTTCATGGTGGCGATCCTGCCATGAAAAGGGTGGCAGAAAGGCAGAAAAGGGGGCCAAATCAGGGCCCCCAGGTGAATCTGCCCTTGGAGGTGCGTGTGGGGGGCACATGTTGTGCTCTCCTAGAAGTGCACCGTCGTGCATGCACTGTGTGGCATTCACAACATGGTGGATGCCACACAGTGCATCCGACGGGGCAGTGGTCCCAAGGCAGTGGCATTACTGCTGGCTGTTATCCTCACCCAAAGCATGACGCAGTGGTGGGACCGCAGAAACAACATCACCTTCACGGCAGTGTTGTCGTAATACTGTGGTAGAGAAACTGCAGGTTATGCTGTGTTCTTCTGCCCCAGGCATTGGCGATCCGGCGGTCGGACCGCTGATGTCATATTCAGCCCCTTAGTATAGATTGGAGTGGGAATTGTAAATGTCGCCCTTTAGCACTCAACATTTTGTTGAAAATGGTTTATGTTAGAGTGTGATTATTTAATTTTATAATTTTAGTGTGCAGTCCTTTGTTTTAATAACATTTGTATGTAGCAGAAATAGTTTGTGGTTTTCAATTTGTATGGTGGGTGTTTAGCAATATATTAAAAGCATAGGTAGTTGTATGTTTGTAATAAATAATATTATTCATTACATATTTCTATAATAAAAACCTGTAACACGTTTTATTCAATTAGTTATGCTTTCAAACTTTATTTTATTGAAATTTTTACATTTTTAAACATATGTACTTCAATATAAAAATAAATATGTATTAATAAATAAATAAAATGAATAATTTTTATATTACATAAAAAATGTAAATCATATTTAAATAGCATTGCATGTTGTACATTGTTTCACTTTTTCCCCATTGTTTAATTTTTTTTTTAACTTTTCTTCTTTTGTTTTATATACTTATTTTCAACATCATTTTAACATAATTTTTGTTAGTATACAATAAATAATTATATATATTTATACTAAAATGTAATGTTTTAATAACATTTTCTTTTTAGTTTCATTTAGCAGCCATTTTTTTACTGCTACCTTCTTTGTTGTAGGGTATTTGTGTCTTTTTTGGTCTATTTTCCGGTATCCAGGTCGCAATAAGTTGCTGCTGTTTGTCGGAATAGGTAAGTCCTTTTTAAAGTTTTTTTAAGGGTTTTGAGGGTAGGGAGAGACCTAGAGGTTAGCTATAGTGTTGTTTGTGGGATTTTTGTACATTTAATTGTATTGGTCGTAGTGTTTTTTACTAGTGTGTAGTTTGGGGTTTTCGTACACTGCTTTAGTATTGTTTCATTATGCTATGTTATTTTATGATATGCTACTTATTTTACAATGATTACATGTAATGTTTGGGAATGTTATGTGTTTTTGCGGATGGGTTTTCCTGTTTAACTTACAGGTTTTTGTCAACTAATGTGTCCTATGGCAATTAGGAGTTACTGTTGTTTTTTTTTTATAAGGGAATCACTTTAGGTTTATAATGAACCAATATTTTTAGATTTGATTTCCTTTTTGGGGTTTCCAGGAGCGTTTCTTTTTAAACACTTTTTTGGGGTTTTATGGTTCTTATATAGTTTGGATTGCTTCGAGAGATGACTACGGGATTCGTTTTATTTTTGCATTTTTTGAGGGGTTTTTGGAAAACATTTTTCCTGTTTTTGATGGATTATTACTTTTAACTACATGAATACAAAAGAAGATCTGCAGCTACTGAACAGTAAGTTATAATTATTTTATATTTTCGGGATGGGAAATATTATATTTTATTGTTTGTGTAAATATTATGTGATTGTTATTTGGAAATGTATGGTTTATATGTTGTTTTATTTTACGTGATGGGTTGACTTTGTTATTTGAGATTTTTGGTTGGTCAGATTTACATTTGTCATGTAAATAATTTATATATTATTTTATTATCAGTCTTATTTAATATTGGAGCTTGAGTTAATTGTTCGACTGGTGTAATAAAATATACATGATTTGCCTCCTTGGTTTAGGTTTTGTGGCAGTTTCTTGGGACTTTTGTACGTTACTATTTATTTTATAATATGCTTTTGGTTATTAGTTCTACATAATCTACTCCTTTGTTGTTTATGAAGAAGATGACTTTAAATTGTAGCATGTTACACATTCTTTTCGTTTGTTTGGGAAGTTTAGGTGCAATATGGCTACCCGATTGCTCCATTAGTAGTTGTTGGTAGCTTTACTCTTTTTGTGATGCTTCTATAAATTTATAGAGTGTAGGTTGCATACTGCCTAGGGTGGATTGGAAGACATTGTGTCATCCTTCCGCTGTGTGTTTGTTTTGGCTTCCTGTTCCAAGGTGCTCTCATAGATATTCCACCGTGGTATTTGGATCTTGGGTTGGCGTATGTGTCCGGACTGATGCAGCCTGCCAGCCCAAGTGTCTTCAAAATAATCCATTAAGGGGCTTAGTTTGTTTTTGTTTTGTTGGTAGAAAGGCTTTCCATTAGTAAATTGCAGTAGTTAGCTACCTCTGTGACAGGACATAGGCTAGTGCTACTATTTTTTTTTTATTTCAAAGGTGAATTGGTTGTTTGTAGCATAATCTACACTTGAGCCTGATTATGACTTTGGTGGTCCGCGAACTGCCGTCCCCGCAGTTGCAGTCCGAAGCCCGCAAGCTCAGATTGTAGGCTTGCTTTTGTAAAAACGACTGGTGAACCGCCGACACTGCCAGCCATCCGGAGACCGCTGCGGCTGTGGTCGGGGAAAAGCAGCTGCCATAGGGCGGTACTGAGAAGTTCACCTCTGTCCATATTACGAGTTGGCTTTTCCACGAGCCGACCGCGGCTGTGGGATCACCGGCTTCAAGTCGGCCGAATTGAAGGACTTAGGGTGCATACTCACCCCTTTCCTTTTGTTCCTGTCAGAGTTCGATGTAGATCTCTTTCTCCAGGTCCCCCCTGGACAGCAGCATCTTCACTCCAAAGAACACAACCCTGTTTGCGGTGATATACAGGTAAGTCTGTTTTGCACCATATACCCATTGACTGGACTGTCCACATATGGGTCAGACACAGGCAATGGGTAGGTGGTATATTTCCACAAATATCATGCATATGTGTACAATTGAAACATATGCAGTCGAAGTATACACGCAGGTATAGATAAATGTGAAAAACCATTGACTGCCGTCAGGATAGCCACCGCTGGCCCCGCGGTCCACTTGTTATACGGTGGTCAGAAGACCGCCGTCTCTATGATATTCTAGAGACCACGATCGCGGTGTTCGGGTGGTCAGACCACCAAACTCGTCACCAAGCCATTAGTGCAGATTGTTGGAGGAGTCATCATATGCTTTGATTGAAATGATAGCAACAGCCTTGTATGGCTGTGTGGGGGTAAATTTTTTAAATGGTCTGAATCTTGGGTTGTTCCAAGTCTATGATTATTTTTTGTGGGTAGTAGTTATTTGTTTTATGTTTAATGTGGTTTAATAGTTTGTGATAAGTACTGCTTTGTTTATTTGGAAGTAGGGCATATATAAAAGGGATATTTGCGTTTTTATATTCGCCATGTATGTTGTATATCTGATTGAATGATTTGGGACACAGTTTGAAGGTCCCATCCATCATCCAGTTTTAACAGTGGCTTAGTTTTAGTAAGTTACTGCTGAAGAAAATATTAGAATTTGTTTCTCATTTTGTAGGTTGTCATATAAAAGGAAAGGTTCCTCATTATGTGTCTGTGTTAATTATTGAGGTATATCTATGTCTTGGTATCTTCTAGGGGCACGAGAAGTATTGATGGTGGCTTTTTTAGTTCTTGCAATTAAACGTTTTAAAGTGGGTATAGGCGGTAGTTGCCCTGTGATGTGTTCGGGGACTTTAGGGAGTATATCTTTTAGGATTTTGGTTGTGCGTTCCTGGGAGCTCGTGCTAGCCTCTCTTATATCCTACAATACCACCCTTTCTTTTATTTCTGTCATATTTAAGGTGTGGTTGTGTTCTCTTATGTGAATTACGCCATCATCTTTTGTAGTGGCACTCCCATAGCATGCATTAGAAAAATATTTAGTACATTTCCAATTTACATTTTCTGTCTATGCAGTTTCTTGGTTGTAGGTGTAACCCACGTGACTTAATAATTGATTTTTTTTCTCAGATGCTATATATTTGGCTTGCTGTGCCATTGTATCTTAAAGTAGTGTAATAGTATAAATAAATTAAAAGTTTAGATGTTTGTTATTTGCATATACATTTATGCAACTACTTCCATTTTTTATATTTGCATGTATGTTCTTTTTAGATGTTTCACACTTTTTGCAGCTTTTCCATTGGAGTTGTTCTACTGTGGATCAGGTTATGATTTCTTTTCTGTTGGAAGAAAAAAAAGCATCAGTTTTATCTCAAAGATTTTTTTATTGGCAGTTTGTAGATGTTGAGTTAATTTTTTTTCAATACGTTTTGTACACTTACTTTGTTATAGATTTAGGTTTGTGATAGGTGTTTTTTCTGGCAGATTTTTACTTTTCAAAGTCATAGTGTTTTATTTTAGGTAGTACATGTGAACAGATAGAAGTTGGAGAGTGTTTGTTAATCAACAGCTAGTTTATATTTTTAAGCTAATTTGCGAGTAAGTCTTAGTTTAAATATAAGTTTTATTTACTTGGTGAGATAGTTGTCAAGATGTATATATTGCTTCTTTAAGGGTCTGGTTGGAGAATCCGGCAGAGTTTTCTTGTCTTTCAGTGTTCGTCATTTGTGAAGTGTTTCATTCGTAAAATTAGTGTGCCTTTTATATTGTTGATGTAAGTGTTTGTCTGATTTTATTGGTTAAGGTTGTTTATAGTTTGATTTTATTGGTTAGTTTAGTTTTAGTTTGAATTTTTATCAGTTATGGACTTCTAGGGTAAATGGTAATTTAGCTTTTATTTATAATTTGTGATATATAGTTAGATTGTTTTGGATATTGTTTTATTTATATATTTATATATTAATATGTAAGTTGACGTATAAATGTTTTTCAGTTCTATTGTTATGAATTTAGTTATATATTTTGGAGGTTGAATTGTTAATATTGTGGTGATTTAATAGGTTTATTTTTAATTTAAACATGTGTATGACATTTTCCATGTTTATTTTAAATATTTGTTTTAAGTAGAAAGTGCATTATTTAATATTTATTAATGATATTGTAATTATTTTGTCAATAATATTGTAGTTGATATTTTTGCCATATTATTTGTTTGTTGAAAGATGGCGATATTTTTATTTCTGATATTAGTGTTTTTGATCAAAGTAGAAAACAATATTTTTATTAATAATATTTGTGTTATCCATATTTGTGGTTTTATTAGTTAAATGTAGGCAGGCATGTTTGTAAGCAATATTTATTTTCTGGTATTTTGGTGTTTCGATATTGTATGCATCGGCATTATGTCAGTGATCCCCAGGAGGGATTACGCCAGTCCTTACTAGAAAATACCCTGCAACAGGCCTCAAGGCGCACGTTTGCCTGCTCCTGCCCAGAGTAGTGAAGTGATGGCCACACCTCGGTCCAGCAACAGTTCTTCCAGCAGCATTACAATGAGACGTTTTCGCACATATGAGAACCACTTGATGATAAAGCATGCAAAGGGAGGGTAGCAAAGTAGGCTATCCTGCGGGGTTCTAGAATCCTGGACAGGTTGGTGATCCAACCAGAATTGTTATTGATGACAGAATCTTTCTGCCGGTGGTACAGGTGGATGAGTAGGTAGCTACATGGGATTGTGGTTTCCTTATGGGTTAATGGCAGAATTTCTTTGAGGTTTTAGGGCAAGGGGTGAAAGGCATCGATAAGAGGGAGGGATACTGATGCCCTCGTCAGAGCAGGAGACCTTCCCCAAACATGAGAGGGAGTGAAAGCCACAATCTTCGGGAGAAGCCAGTTCATCTGGATAGAACTCCGACTTGCCTAGCTGGGATTGATCCAGTCAATTATTGTATATCTCTTACCTCCTGTGAGGGTTTATACCCTGAATCAAGGTCAGTGTAGAGGATCATGGGAAGGTGGTGAAGATGGAAGCAATGAGTTAACTGAGGAGTTGAAAGATCAAATAGCACATGGAAGGGCCACCGAGGGCACAAGAGCAGTGGCGTAGCTAGGCACTCTGCCGCCCGTGGCGGTTCCTGCCTTCCTGCCTTTTGCCGCCGCGCTGAGGGGGGGGGGGGGTGCTGGCGATGACTTTTGCGGCGGCCGCCGCCCCCGAAACTCGTGCCCCCCTTGCTACGCCAGTGCACAAGAGAGTGGTATTTCATGCTCTGTGAGGGTGAAGAAACTGCTGTTTATGTGCACTATGCTCTTATATATATGGCTGAGATGCTTAGACATTAGATCCTTTTTCAACAGGCATTTTATTTCTCAGAAGGAGATGCACTCTACACAGTGCATATTTGCATTATGCGTCTTTTTCTAACACCTTGCACTAGCTAAAGGTTACATATTTGGGAGGAATACGTGAGTGAGGTCTTTTGAGGGTGAACGGGCGCGTGTGATTGGTAGAAGCATGTGCAAAAGATGGGAGTGGGTGTCTGCCTTGGTGCAATGGTGACCTGAGGAAGCCTGGATAGGTTCTATTCCCTCATACTGTCTTTTCACTCTATGCCTTTTCCCCCTTTCTTTGATCATTCTAATGGAGGGAAACAGGGCACCAATGTTGTGAGATGCAGCTGAGTGGGCCCTCTGCTCAGTTCTGAGGGGAAACAGTCAGTTTAGTACTGAATGGGATGGGTCAGGGCTGTGTGGTTTTCCTGCAGTTCGGAGAATCTGTCTGTGGAAGAGCTTAGGGCAAGAGCCAAAGCCTACATTGGATCAAGGGATGGAGAGGAAGTCAGATAAGATGAAGGCCAGTATCAAGGCTACATTTAAGTGGGCAGAAAGGGTGCTGGGTGTTCTAGGATATGAGAAGAGCTGCAAGAAAACCTGCATCAGGATGGTCACCTGGTGTGACTAGCTGTATGGAGAGCAGTCCCGGATATGATAAATGTGCCAGCAGGACGTTTCAGATGGAGTTCAGGGTAGGCCAATATGCTCAGGCAAAGGTGACATTTAAGGTCACTCAACATGCCAACATCATAGTGTGCACTGTGGACTGCTGGGGGTATATGAGTAGGAGGCAGGGAGCACCAGAAACTGGGTGGAGGCTGGGGAAGCTGACCTGGGGCACCAGAGTTCCGTTTTCTGATACTGAGGGAGAGGCAATGTGTTCCAGTTTACTCACTTCCCCTTCCGGTGAGAATACAGACAACCGAAGTTTTCCTGAACTCACACAAGTCCCCCAAGTGTTACTGGCTGCTCCGGTCCCCCTGAACTCGCATTTCTGCCTAATATGCACACATAGCTTAGGTCTCACTGAATTCAAAAGTCTCCCCGGTTGGCAAGGACAGCTAAGGTTTCCCTGATCTCAAACTAGTCTTCCTGACTGGCAAAACATGTCTCCCCCTGAACTCACATGTGTCTCCCTGACTGGCACAGACAGCTCAGCTCTCCCTGTACTCACATGTCTCAATGAACTCACACAAGTTTCCCTAATTGGCACAGGCTGCTTAGGTCTCCCTGAACTCACAAGAGCCTCCCCTGTTGGCACAGACTGCCAAGGTCTCTGAATTCATATGCACCTTTCTGGCTCAGACAGCTTAGGTCTGTCTGCCTCCCAGGTGACACAGATAGTTCAGTCTTTCTGAACTCAGACACACCTCCCTGAGTGGCAAACAGTTTAGGTCTCCCTGAACTCACATAACTCTTCCGGAATGATATTACTAATCATTTAGCTAAACTTAAGTGGCCTCAGTCTAGGCTGGGGATGCTGTAATTAAACTGGTTCCTCTTCTGCAGGTCCCTTCTCTGTCGGCATTGCTAGACTTCCCAGGCACCACCGGGACTTGGACTGGGTTGGAAGGGCACCAGCAGCTACTAAACAGATGTGGTGATGGTAGCCACTGCAGAAGCAACAGAATAAAGGCAGAAAGTGCTCTTATCGCAGAGATGTTTTACAGGATGGGAAAAAGTGGGAAACTGCCAGGGCCCCCACCTTCCAAGTGCCTCCCCTGCACCCCTCTGGGAAAATTACCTTTCTGTCTAGCTCACTTCTGTATATTTCTGTATCTCAACCTTCAACATATAATTCAGTATTGTTAGGTAACAGTGGCTTGAATTAGCAGAAAATGGGTAATAAAATTCAAAGTTGCACCAAACAGGATCCTCCAAAATATTTCTTGCCTGGGGCACCCAAACTCCTTAAGATGACACTGCTCTTATGCTTCTGTCAATCCAGCCTTCTTCTTGGTAGTGCGTGTTAGATGTTCATATTCCTGGGGCGTGGTCTGGCCACGAGGAAAGGTGGCCGCTTGATTCCGAGTCTCCGTGCTGTGTGGAGCCCCGGGTGGCGGCTTGCCGGCTTCCTGGTGCTTGTTTCGCCTTGAGCCTTGCAGCGTTTTGAGCTGAGGCAGCTGGGATTATAATGGTACCGGACTCGCTGTCCCCGACCTCCCTCGAGTGCTGTTTCCTTTAGAGGAGCTGTGGAGGATTCCGAAGCGGAAAATGGCCACTTGACGACATTGCTGCTTTGACTAGTGAGGTGCGCGCACAGGGCTCGTGGATTTGCCGCTGCCCAGGAATTACGCTCCGCTCCTCTTTTCCTGCATTTCCTGCATTTCTTGAGGTAGTGGTGACTTCTTCTTCCACTGCGGAGCGACTTTTTAATTTCTGGTGTGTCTCGAGATCCCTGAGGTAAAACAAGATGGTGGCCATTAACTTGTGCGTAGTGAAATATTGTTTGCACTTTTAAGTTTCTCCTGCTACAAAGTGAAATAAGATGTCTCAGACTGGCTATTCCTGTGGTTGGATAATTTGTGTTTTTGTCAGGACTTTGAAGAACTTCCTAATTACCTCAATCCTTTTTTGGTGATTTTTTACAACAATCTCTATTCTTGCCACAATCACTTGTCATTTGTCAGACCCACATTTGCAATTCAGGTCCTTTGCTCAGTTTAAAATATTAAAATACGTCTTTCATTGCTGACAAAGCCTCCATACCAAAATTCTGTCTTTTGGAGAGACAGTCTATGCTTGCACAGCCATGTAAATCGCGGGTACACTGTTAATCATTGACTGCTACGAATACGGGGTTTGGCACTACGACAAGATGTCTATTTGCTAATAATAAATTACCTTCACCTTTGCCAGATGGCTTAATAGGGGTCCTCTTGTTAGGACTTGCCCTTGACGAAAGCACACAGGATACATATATTTGGTTAAGAAGATAAACACAAGGAAACAACACAGAATTAGATCATTATCTGAAGCATCTACTTATTTATGCTGAGAAATACTCTATTTCTTGTCCTATTTACGCACATCAACGATCACTTATCGCCAAATACTCCGGCTTTGCAATTACACTTACATATCTGAAAAACTGCATGGAAGATTTGGTGATGCCTTCTGGCAAGGCGTCTAGTACACCTGCTAGACAACTTCTCTTTTCAGAAGCTTTAAACCAGGGCTGTCCTACTTCAGACACAAGAACTACTTCTTTGACTCAGAAATCATCCATTTCTATGATGGCTACCTCATCGGATGCCACCATGGAACGGATCCCCAGGAAATTTCCTCTGTGGGTCAAAGTTTGGAGGGTATGGAGACCTCTATATCCACCCTCACGTTGGAGACTAAATCTATTCGTACAGACATTGCTGCATTTCAGAGCCGGATTGATGGTCTAACAACGCGGATAATAGCGAAAAAGAATCATCTTGATGTTATACCAGACCGAGACCAAGAGCTTCTCTTTCTCAGGAGCAAGATTGTGGATCTGGAAGATAGGAGCCGTTGAGATAACGGCAGTTTCTTTGGCTTTCCTGAGAAAATAGAAGGTTTGGATGCCAAATCCTTTCTTAGAGAAACTCTCCCAAAACTCACAGGTCTTACGTTTGACCCACCATTGGAGATGCAGAGAGCTCATCATATAGGACCACTCAACAGAGGAAAGAATGTAAGACTGTGACCGTTCATCGTTTGCCTCCTTCGTCATGAACAGGCCCGCCAACTGATCATTGTGGCTCGAACTCATGGCCCGTATTCATTTGAAGGCCATGAAATTAGAATGGCAGCGGATTTTTCGAAAGACACTAATGAACGTCGTAAAGCTTTCCTTTCTCTGAGACCTCGGCTACAGCAGCTTGATATCAAATATGGCCTTTTTGAACCTGCCCGTTTGCGAATTACTAAAGATGGGATATCCAAAGAGTTCTTTAATCCAGAGGACCTTTGTCATTTTTTGTACAGTCTTTCTCCTCAAAATATGGAATGTACTGCATCTTTACCAGAACCTGGATCCCAAATTCAGTCTTTGAACTCTACAAAACCCTCAGTTGAGTCCCGACTTAACCCGGGTCGGTCCCAAAGTAGGGGGAAAAGTCCAGATCGACCTGTCTGCTCCCTGGGATATCGAGCACAGGCCCTTCAGGCAGTGGCTGACCTTACACAGGAAAAAGACAGAGGCAAATCACGCTCTCCTCTAAAGCCCACTTCATGGGAGGAGGTTGTGTCCTGATCTAGTCTGATTTAGGGACCTTTCTATACTACTGAGAAGCTGAAGTTTGCTGTCTTCATACCTACTCCAGTTGGCGATTATTAAAAAAGAGCGGGACACTTTAAGTAGTGACAACCTCCATATAGAAAAGACATTGAAACAAAACACGCTCTCCTCCAATGATTCCTCCCCTTCATCCAGGGAGGATTTGCTCAGTACTCTTGTTGAATGATTTATCTTCCTACATTTATGAGTTGATGGAAATGTACTATACTTCTTCCAGCCAAAGACAATGACTTGATGAGTACCTGAACATTTGCTCATTTTTGTTAAGCATTACTTACATTACAATGTTCCTATTCTATCCTGTTTTCCTTTCCAATAGGTGCCTATGATAATGTCTAATTGTCCTTATAGTGTTTTCTAAAACAAGTTTGTTTTATACTTTTAGTATCATACATTCTATATGACATGATTTAAGATGGCTGGTTATATATCCGAATTCCTACGTATCTGATATACACTACATGCTCTGTAGTATTCTCACTCTTTTGACCCCTTCTTGCATCTCTCCTTCCCCTTTCTTCCTTCTTTATCTGTTTAATAAGTATTTATGATACTATTTATCAATGATAATATTTAACTACACTAATATTTTACTATTTTAACTATGGTAATATTTAACTGTCTTAATATTTAGCTATTACATTATTTAACTGTTATAATAGTTAATTGTGACCATTTTTAGCTGCCATTACTATGTTAAAGCTTCATTGATAGTATCTTACATATGATAATATCATAGGACATAGACTTTCTTCTTTTCTTTTTCTTACTTCTTTTACTTCTCTAATTTCCTCTTCCTCCTCCTTTTAATGCTACATATTCTATGATACTTCTTTCTTCCCCCTATCCTCTCTCCCTTTACTTTTAATTCTGATCTTTATATTATGGTTTGCATACCTGTACACTTGTTACATTCACATTTCTGCTCACTTGTTATAAATTATATTCTCTATAATATTCTCCTACTTTTGATCTCTTTTACACTTTTATCTCACCTCATTTCCTTCCCTGTTTAGCAAGTATTTATGATATTATTTAACTATTAATATTATTCCACTGCACTAGTATTTAACTAATTAACTGTGTTAATATTAAACTGTGTTAATATTTAAATATTATACTATTTAATTGCCATATTATTTAACTATGGTCATATTTAATATTTAATTCCTATTACAATGTTATGCAAACCTTGTCTGATGGTGCTCTGCATCTGATACATTTTTATATTTTTATATGATATTGACTTTTTTCCTTTTCTTCTCCTTCTATTCTGATCTCCTCCCTTTCTCTCACATTACATGTTAATGTTACCTCTGTCCTTCCCTTACCCCTCCCCTCTTCTACTTTTTAATCTGATCCTTATGCCATGGTTCGTATGTTTGAACACTTGAATACCTATGCACTTTTATAATTTCAACCTTATTAATGTTAACATTGTTATATAGCTATGTCCTTTTGTATTCACTTTGTCGCCAGATGGGGCTCCTCTGGTGCATATAGCCCGTAAACGTAGACCCGCAGAGAGCAGTCCTATCCCCCAGTACTGTGTTATTCTAGCGTAGTACATCTACTCTCTCTCTTTTTATTTCTTTTCTCTTTATTTTTCTTTCAGTCTCTTTAGTGCCTTGTGTTTTCTCACTTTCACTTGTTCTCCTGTGTATTAACAAGTGATTCATACTTACTTTCCCTCCCTGCCCGGATCTTGCTCCTCCCCTTTCCATCCACTATTTTCCTACATAGATTTTTCCCTAATTTCTTACTCTTATCCACCTTTTTCTTTATACCCCTCCCTTTCCTGCACAGCTTTTACTTTTATAATCTATTTTTCTTCTTTACTCTCTCCTCTCCCTCAAAATGTAACACCTTCATCCCCTGCATAGGCTTTTCTTCAAAAGCTTACCTCTTCCCTTTTTAACACACACATGGCAGTGAACATTTCTTCTACTTCTCACCCATTACGTATTATCTCGTGGAATGTTCATTGACTTACGAATTTCATTAAGCATAAGAAAATACTCTCATATCTACAAACAAAAAGAACTGATATCGCTGTTCTGCAAGAGACTCATTTGGATGCTCTAGAATCTTCTAAATTGCGGCGAGATTGGGTGGCAAAAGTCATTCATTGTGAATTGACGACACAATGTTTTCCTAAGGAGATTCAACCATGGAAATGTGGAGTGGCTATTCTACAACACAAATCCTTACCTGTCACAATTGTTAAGACGTGGGTTGAGCCATATGGTAGATATGTTTTTGCAAAGTTAAAAATAGGTGATAGGATCTTTTGTGTTGGTTCAGTATGTGCCCCGACAGGAGCTAAACACTCTTTTTTTCTCAGTTTGAATCGCTTATTGGTAGAAATTCGGGCATCTAGCTATGTGATTGGTGGTGACTGGAATCTTGCCCGCGATGCAGTGACTGATTGAACAGGTCCCTTGGATAGATATAATGAGGGAGACAGAGTTTTACTGGGAGACATAACATCGGACCACGAGCTAGTGGATCATTGGCGCCTTTGTCACCCCTCAGATCTGGAGTACACCTTCCACTCTTCTGCTCATGGCACCCAATCCAGGATAGATTATTTTCTTATATCTCATTCGGCAGTTGCAATTACTACTGAATCCAATATTCTGGAAGCTGCTTTATTGGATCATTCTCCTGTTCTTCTTGCTCTAGAAATAGGTTTAACCTCCCAAGGCCGTAAACTATGGCGTATGAATATTCAAAAATACAGTTCACCCAAGGGTAAAACCCTACTACGTTCTCATCTCTCTGATTATTTAACTATTAATGAATCATCAGTTACCTCCTGCAGAACCGTATGGGCAGCTGCGAATGCAACTATTCGTGGTCAATTGATGAGAGATGCAGCTGAGGCCAATATGTCGGCATCCCTTCGTCGTATTGAACTAGAGGCTCAAATTATTTCTCTCACACGTATATACTGTTGGGAAGTGACGGAGCCGGCGCTCTCTTACCTCCGCTAGTTTTCTGGCGTGCCTGCTATGCGTGCTTGATTGGGTGTACACTTGTGGAGGGGCGGTGACACGGTGTATAAAGTCGTGTTTCCAGCGCTTGATCGGCGCTTGGTTTCTTTCCCGGTCCTGTGACCCGGAAGGTCAATGCTGGTAACCCTGGATTCCCGAAACTTCCTGTTGTCCCGTCTTTGCCTGACTTCCTGTGGAGTGGAGCCGGTGTGCTGAACGCCGGTATTCTGGACGGAGAGACTCTCGCTGGATACTTCGTTTTTTTTTGGGACTTTCGTTCATGTTTCCTACAGTAGGGGAAGGATTGAGGTAGTGTTGCATACCCGTACCCTTTTTCTTAGTTTTTATTTAGTTTGATGTAAGAATGCCACTACGATATGGGATCATACGCGTAGTGGTATTAAGCAAATGAACGCGGCTGCGTTTCGTGTGCCATTTCCCCTGTTTTCCTCCCTCCTCTTCTCCTTCTTGATTTGGAGACATCTTAGGAAAACAGCGATGGGTTCTTAAGTCACGTTGGAAACATATCGTGACTACAGTGGGTGCACCCACCGTGGATTAGAAAACATAATCCTTCCTTTCTTGGGTTTAGCAGCAAAGGGTTTTTTTGCCGTGTCCTTGGTTTTTTTTCCCTCCCTCTTCTATAGTTTTTGGGAATAAGAAGAAGGTGTTTATTTACTTGGGACTCTTGCTATCACTCCTGGACACTTGACATTTTTATCCTTGGATGATGTGTACCTAGAGGCTTACAACAGTGTGCTGAAGACATCTAATTGGGACATTGCCTTGAGCCTCACGAACGGAGTTGGAATCTGTGTACAGGGGTAAGATCCTGTTGTTTTTCCCAAGTTGTTATGTCTAATCAAGTGCGTATGGGTATGGATGCGTGGAGCTAATTCTCTCTTCTGTTGCCTTTTTATAGGTATATTGGGGTCCACGAGTCCATGAGTGCTGGTCCAAAAACATCTGATCTTTTTGTTTCCCCACCTTCTTCCACGGTTCTTGTCTGCCACCACTGGTGTAGTTGACAGGTGGTGGCGACGGGTGCTGAGGTAGAGGAGTGGGATTAATCTTCGCTCCCCGCAGTATTGGGTGGTTGAGAAGCGGTGGCAGGACATATACTCATCTCATCCCACAGTACCCAACTGTCGTAAGCCAGAGCTTGCCAAAATGGCGCTTAACAACCTATATACTTCCAAAGCTGAGTATGCTCTTCAGCGTCTGATAGGTAGACATTATGAACAAGGGGAGAAAGCAGGTCGGTTACTTGCAGCACTGCTGAAACACGGTGAGGCAGCCATGGCTATCCCTGCAATACGAACAGAAACAGGTGTGCTTCTTACTATACTACAAGAAATTGTAAATACTTTTGCATCTTTTTGCAAAAAGCTTTACACCCTGAAACTTCAGTAAATGAGGATCAATTAGTTAACTATCTTGTAGACATTGATCTCCCTTGCCTCACAGATGAGGGTTGGGACTTCCTTGGTGGTGGCATTAGCAAAGAAGAAATTGCTACAGCCATTGCCAAATTACCTTATCATAAATCTCCAGGAGAAGATGGTTTTCCTGCGTATAAATGGACTGGTATGGAAACAGTTGATACTTTATATTCTGCCTTTCATAAGGCTGTTCAGACAGACTCGCTTGGTCCTATTTCTAATAGGGCGTTGATTGCGGTTATCCCCAAACCTTTCAAGGATCCACTTGCTTGTAGTAGCTACCGTCCCATCTCACTAATAAATGGAGATGTTAATATTTTGGCAAGTATTCTACCGGCACGACTTCGTAAAGTCATCCCATCTATCATACATCATTCACAGGTTGGTATTGTCCCAGGTCGTTCCTCTAGGAATCACCTTCACAACATTGGCCCATACTTTATGGACTGCAAAACAGATGACGGAAGATGCTGTGGCTTTTTCATTGGACGCAGAAAAGGCATTTGACCCTATTGACTGGGGATACCTCTTTGCTGCTATGAAGCGCTTTGGCCTAGGCGATCAGTTTATTTTCAAGGTTCGCATTCTATATGACAACCCAGTAGCTCAGGTCAATTGTGGTGGATATCTTTCAGACCCTTTTCCAATCCGAAGGGTTACCCACCAAGGTTGTCCCCTTTCCCCCTTCTATTTCTGCTAGCGATAGAGTCCCTTACCTCACTTATTCTCCACTCACCACAGATTCAGGGTATACCTATTGCCGGAGGTGAACCTAAACTATACTTATATGCTGATGACATTCTCCTAACTTTAAAAAATCTTCCTCAACCTTTATCTTGTGCTGTTCACCATTAAAGCAGTTTCAATAGCGACCCAGCCAGTGTCGGTGAGCCTTCTTGAAGGAAAAAGGAGGGTTTGTTGGGATGATTACTGGAAGCCGTGCACCAGATTCACTGGCCGCCCTTTCAGGTTCGGGCTTGGTTTGCTCGGCAACTTTGGTGGTATATATATATATATATATATATATATATATATATATATATATATCTATTTATCTACTGTTTGTTTATTTATTTATGATCCTTTATTTATGATCCTTTAATATGATTCCCCATCATTTTCAACGCTCGCCCCATCTTACACACTCAATGCTCCATTGACTAAATTCTGTTCCCCTTTTCATATTCATATTCATGTTTCTTTCTGTCTCAACTTTTCTATGATTAGTTATAAAGAGAGTTATGAACTTACAAACATACTATATACTATATAGTATATCCTTCTCCTCCATTATTTCTTTATAGTCACTTATATGACCACATTTCTTTATTCCTACTTTTGTTTATTCTATGTAATCCTTTTCCCCTTTGAGATAGAGTGATACCTTTATTGATGATAACCTTTTGTGAGCCCCTAATGCTATGCAGCACATTTATGTATCCATCTATTTATATATCTTAAATGTATCCAATAAAAATTTACAAAACAAAAAAAAAAGATGTTCATATTCCTTTTATGTTAGATGTTTGCAAGCCTGGCTTCACATCACTCTATGCTACACATTCTTGGTGGCCTGTGAGCTCCAAGGACAGGTCAATGGAAAAATGACAGTCTGTGCTGACGGGGAAGTCCCAATTTTTAAATTGTGGAGCTCAGAAATGTTTAATTTGAAGTCTGCCTGAGAAGTGAGTGTGGTCAGGCCAGTTTGCAAGTATTTGAATGTATTAGCCTACTTGGGGTATAAATATGTTGCTCTGTTCAGATGAATACTGTTATCTAAAAACATTGCTTAGTGAAAGGGGATGCAAATACCCTAGCCTTGGTCAAAAAGGGGGGGGTAAGGGGGGCGCTCTAACTATGCCTGCCCCTTAGCAAGGAAAAGTGGGTAAAGAAACACCTTGTCCCAGGAGAACCCCCAGATACACCGTCCTAGAGTAAAGGTGAAACCTACGGACTCTTTTCCAAGGCGGGGATTGCAAAAATATTAGAAGAGGCGTAAATCAATAAAAAACCAATGAAATTATTTTAAAAAACAATAAAGTTAAAGGAGAGTTGAGATTAAAAATGCTGTAATAGTGTCCACACACAAAACCGTATAACCTGCTGTCCTCACTTGATCTGAACCTGCTGCTAGGCCATACACTTGGCTGCAGGGAGAGTGGGAGCCCTGGTGCTTCCTGCTTCCTCACAAGAAGCCATGAAGAGGACGGGACGGGGCACAGGAGAGGCGGTGGCAGCTGGCCAGCTGGCCGGTCGGGAGGTAAGTGATTTTTTTTTCTCGATTTACCCCCGCCCCTTCGCCCCCACCCGCCCCACTGCTGCTTCTAGGCAGCAGCAGTGACTGGAGGTTTGTTTCCCCCCTCAGTAGGACCAGTAGCTTCGAGTGGTCAACAGTATCAAACACTGCAGACAAATAAGAGGAGGTGAGAGGATGTGGCCTTATGGCCAGAGCTGCCGACTTTGGAGCTGGGGAACCAGGTTCAAGCCTCGGCGTGGGCTCAGCATCCTGTGATTCAGGGCAAATCACTTTATCTCCCCGTGACTAACAAAATATATGTGTCCTTGTGTAACGTAACTGGCGCTCAGGTAAAGTGCTCCAATACCTTCGGGTCGAGTTTGTGCTATATAGATCTGCAAAATAAATAAACATAAGGCTGAGCCAGAAGAGCTACTGATTCTTGCCACGGTTTTGCTTTCAGTTCCTTTCCCAGACCGACGCCTGGATTACAGACCTCCAGTAAATGACTGACTTCCAAGTGTTGGCCAATGTTATCATTTTCTGAGTTGCCAAAAAGGAAGTGTTTATCTATTAGACCGTAGTTTAAAAGAATTGGGATGTTTGATGTAGAGTTTTTGTACAGAAACAATCCTGAATTTAGTATATTCTCTGTCACTAAGATAACGAGCTTCAGCGTTGTAATAAATTGAAGTATTAGTTGAAGAGGGTGAGAACTCACTTAAAAAAAAATTGCAATCCTTGTCAGGGGGAAGGAACCACAGATGTCAATAAATAAATGTGCTTAACCCTCGGGTAGGTTGGCACAAAGCAGTCAGGCTTACATTAGAGGCAATATGTAAAGGATTTATGAAGCACTTACATGGTAATAACATGAGAATACAACACAAGAAAAAGCCCACATCTATTTATAAAAATAGAGTAAAGTTTTAATAAATAAAATGACACTAAAAAAAACAAAATCCAATGAGTAGAACTGGAGATATGAATTTCTAAAGTTTGAATAGCACAAAAAAGCATAAAGCGCCAGCCACAGTTATATGGTCACGCTAAAGGTTTTCATCAACGAGTTGTCGGCGGGGTAAGCTGCAAGCTGGATCCGAAGCGGGGCTCAATGATAGCGGGTTGCTGAAGTGCGGGGTACCAGTGCGGTTGTTTGTCCCAATGTAGGCTTCTACGTTCAACTTTTCTGAGATCTCCTTTGGCGGTGCAAATCAGCAAGCTGAGGCTGACCGGCGATTTCACATTGACGCTGCAGCTTCAACTACAGTCCTGTCTCCAATGGTTCTCCTTGGAGAAGTTTCTAAGTCCCAGATCTTGCAGTTTGGGGACAGGAGGGCTACACTCTAACCCAAGCCAAGGGTCCAGGACCTCGGGGGCACCACTTGGTGGTTAGGACTCATTCCAACAGAGGCCAGCAGCAGTAAATGTAGGTCCAGTTGGTACCGGTCAGTTGGTCAGTTGAGGAAAAATTCTTCTGGAAGATTGTTGTGTCCTTTTAGCTCAAACACAGGAGGGCAGCCAACGGACCCTTGGGGCAGGGTTGGACTGGGACAGAAAATAGACCCAGGCACCAAATTAACAATGGCCTCCATTAGCAAATCAGATAGTGAAAAAAAAAGTGGCCCACAATTTTAAATCAAGTTTTAAACTTTGTAAAGACAAGCCGTATTGGTTTTACGCAAGGTATAGGTGACTGTATGCATTTGTGCTTGCTGCAGGCAACGTTTGTGGCAATATCCAAGAAATCAGCTGTAAAAACAGGCCTAGCAGACCATAAAACAGGCCTGCAAGCAGCCAGAAAATGAGCCCATCCACTGATCTCTCAGATGAGCCCTTCGGGCACTGCCTGATTGCCGTAAAGGCAGACCTAGCCTTGGGGTCACTTCTGGGGTCCTGGGTTCAAGGCAAGCAGGTCCAGTCTTATTTCAGGTTTTTCAGACAGCGCAAAGCAGCCTGTCTTCTGATTCTCCACAGGTCGAGGGGTGTTCTGAAGAGTGTACTGAGGCTGCAACATTTATGCACAGTGCCACCCTGTGGGCGTGGGACACTTTGGCCACCGACTAACCAATGGTGTAAAAGATGCCAGGGTTGATCCTACCCACATTTTCAGCACCACCCATGTATTTTACTGTAAGCTATCCCACAGTACTCCTCTTTCACAAAAACCAACATTGCAGAACCTTTCTTACCCTGTGCAGAGCTCCTGTGACCACCCAGAGGGCTATGGAAATGGGCAAACCCTCCGTTGTGTTCACACCAAACCAGTTATTGTGCAGCTACCCTTCCCATTGGGTTTGCAGACAGGTTGGCTATGAAGACAAAGGGGAGGCAGGCTTAGGTATAAGCTACATCTGCCAGTGACAGTGTAGGCATCCTATGAAGTTAATTAAGTTCCAGGGCACAGCCTAGATGGCCATCCTGTAAGGGGAAGATCAACTTTGTATCCTTTGACTCAGCTCTGGGAGCCACTACACACCAAATTAAAGAGTCAATCAGCTGTATTGGGGTGTTAATGTGGTACTCATGAGGTGAAACGTTTGCTAATGCAGTGTCAACATAGGTAAAAATGACAAAATAATGTAGTAATACCATCACAAAATATGCTGCATTACGCTGCATAATTTGCCTTTTTTCCACACAATTTAGTCAACCCTGCCACATAATTTGGCCCTCGTCTGTTGCAAAATTTCAGTGGCCCTGTTTATAATGTAACCCAGTGCTTTCCTTTGAGAGAACAAGCCTTGCTGTGGTGGAAAACGACTTTGGTGGTTTTTTTAATGCCAGGACATGTAAAACATAAAATATACATGTCCAACTTTTTAAATACCAGGCACCATGCCCTATGAGCATTTTGGGACTACCTTAGTGGTCACTTATAATTATTAAAAAGGAAGGTTTAGGCCTGGCAAGAGGTTTATTTTACACGATCGAATTGGCAGTTTGATAACTGCCTACCCAGGCTGCAGTGGTAGACCTGGAGACATGCTTTGCATTGGCACGTTAGTGGTGGCACAATATGTGCTGCATTCCTCTAGTAATGTTTAATTTACAGGTACACTTTTGTACCTTATACTAAGGAATTCTAGGTAAGTTAAATATGCCAATTAGGATTGTAGCCAGTTTGTTAAAGTACATCCACTGGGGCCTCATTAGCAGTGTCCCAGTGCACAGAGTAAAACATTAGCAGCATCAGTTCTAAAAAAATGGGTGTGACCATACAAATAGAGGCTCTTTCTTACATGTCCATCTACAGATAAAAGACGAGCAGCAACTCACTCATGCCCTTGGCAGTCTCATCATCTAAGTGGAAGAACATAGAAGTGGCATCTACATTGGCATGGTTAATCCCAGGTAGGTGCTCCACTGTAAAGCCCATAGTCTCTATGGAGATGGACCACCTCGACAGTTCCGGTTTCCCCCTCTAATAGGCATGAATCATGTTAGGGGCTTGTGTTCCGTTTGAACCCTGAAATAAGTCCCAAACAGGTATAGTCTCAGCTTCTTCAGTTACTAAACCACAGCAAAAGTTTCCTTCTCTATGACACTCTAACGCAGTTGTCTGGAGAGTAGTCACCTGCTAATAAAGGCAACTGGTTGATTCTGTCCCTCATAATTTAGCTGTGATAACACTGTCCCAATTCCATGTTCTGAAGCATCTGTTCCATGTTCTGAAGCATCTGTTTGGTCCTTAAGAGTCTATTTCTAGTCCATGATACAAGTAGGAGACATGCCAGCCCTTAGGGGTCTCCCCACAGGTCACAACAGCAGGTGTAGTCTTCTTTTGTCTTCCACAGGTCTAGAGGTGTTTTGAAGAGGGTACTAGGGGTGCCCATACATGCCATGCCACATCCATATTCTTATAGGGGGTGAAACCCTACTGAAGCAACAACCCCAATTCTTATCAGGGTGAAACACAACAAATCTCAGATTAACCTGTGCTGAACCCTCTAGTAGCTAAGCACCAAGCAGTCAGGCTTAACTTAGTATTTATGCAGCACTTCAAACAGTAATTAAGTGAACACGCAATGCAAGAAAAATCCCACACCAATTCAGAAAAATTGTGTAAAATGTAACAAATTATTCGGGACCAAAATGGCAAAAATCCAATCAGCAGAACCGGAGATATGACAATTTTATACATTTAAATGAAAATAGTGTCTAGAAGCTCAAAGCACCAGCTTTGGTTATCAGGTCGCACCAGGCTGGGACATAGTTATAAGTTCAGGCCAACAGCGATGGAGCATTGACCAATACAGGGAACAAGTTAGTCCCGCTTAAATCCTGGCTTGCATAGTGTTGCGAGTTCCGGCATAAAGGATGCGTTGAGCAGCTATGGCTCAGAAAAAACTGCAGGTCTGTGTTGCGGAGTCCTGCATCATTGTCAAGGATGCCGTCGACGAGTGGCTTGTGATGCAAAGTCCTGCACAGATGATGCATCCTGCAGTGGTGGTTCCGAGGAAGCTGCGGGCTGCGATGTGAGGTCCTGTGTCACTGTTGCGCGTTAGCGGCAGTTCTAATGCGGCTGCAAGGAGATGCATCACCCTGCATTGTTTCTGTTGACAGGACCACAGCTGGGCTGGCAGACCACCTTCAGGTCCACTTTCAAAGGACCAGGACTGACGAGGTACCCCTTGGGGGGGAAGGACTCACAATTGAGCCCATGTGCTGGGTTCAAGGTGATTGGAACCTTTTCTGTCCCTGAGGCTCTGATCAGAGGCCAGCCAACTAGCCCTTGGAGTCACTTTGGTGGTTCTGGGCAGTTCCTGTCCTTCTCACTCAAGCAGCAAAGGCAGCAGAGCAGCAGGGCATCAGGCCACCAGAGTAGCAGACCTTCTTGAAGAGCAGCATAGCAGTCCTTTTGAGTCTTCTACAGGTACAGAGATGCACTAAAGAGTTGGGTCAGAGGGTCCAACGTTTATACCTTATGCCAACTTTGAAGTAGATAAAGGTTCTGGATGGTTCCACCCCAGAGGTGCTTTGGACTTCCTGCCTCCTTGTCCTGGCCATAGCTTGCTTGAGGGACACAAAAAACTACTGCCATACCCTTTCAAGCAGGTGCTTTGTGATGTGCAAGTGTGCTAGGTGACAGCTCCTCCCTCTATCAAGTTACAAATGGCCCATCCTGCCAACACATATTCCCCCTTTGTCTCACTTTCCAGGAGCAAGATACAAAGGCCAACTGCCAGCTACAGCTAGTCATGTGACCTACGATACAGGCTGAAGGCACCTAATGGTTGGGATAAGAAAGTGCCACATTTTTAAGAATGCCATTTTCACAATTGTGACTTAAAATCCGACTTTAGCATTAATGAGGGTTTCAAATTACAATTCTTTAGACACCAACCTTGATATTCCTATTTGCTCCCAATTGAAAGTGACCACTTATTAAATGTAATAAGTTAACTCAATGTTATCCTATGAGAAAGATAGGCCATGCAATAGTGAAAAACGAATGCAAGAGTTTTTCACTACCCGGACATGTAAAACTTAAAAGTACATGTTCAACTTTATAATACACTGTATCCTGCCTTCTGGGCTGTTTATGGCCTACCCTAGAGGTGACTTATGTGAGGTAAAAAAGGATTAGGCCTAGAAAAACATTTATTTTGCCAGGTCGAAATGGCAGTTTGAACTACACACACAGACTGCAATGGCAGGCCTAAGACGTGTTCAAGAGTTTAAAAGCCTATTTAAGTGGGTGGCACAATCAGTGCTGCAGGCCCACTAGTGGCGTATAATTTACAGACCCTGGGTACATATAGCACCATTTTACTAGGGACTTACAAGTAAATTAAATAGGCCTATTGGGTGTAAGCCAATATTACCATGTTTAAAGCAGCGAGCACAAGAGCTGTAGCACTGGTGAGCAGTGGTAAAGTGTGCAGAGTCCTGAAGCCAACAAAAAAGAAGTTAGCAAAGACAGTAGGATGGAAGGCAAAATGTTGTAAAACCATGACAAGGATGTCAGGTCCAACATCCATCAAGGTTACATTTTGTTCATAACAGTGCTTAATAAGCTCCTGGCTCGCCTTCAAGTTTTTATTAGCCCTCTTTATGTACTCAGCCATGCAGGAATGCAAGCCCAGCACAAAGTCCACAATGCCCTGTTTGGTTTCGTTGAGAGGTTCTCGAGACAGACTTAAGGTACCTCTGACAGGATGACCAAACAAAAGCTCAAGGGGCTAAATCCCACTCCCTTTTGTGACACCTCCTTGTAGGCAAATAAAAAGCATGAGAGTAGGGCCTTCCACTTCTTATGGAGTTTTTCAGGCAATCCCATAATCATAGATTTTAAGGTCTTGTTGAATCTATCAACAAAACCATTGGTTTGAGGGTAGCTAAGAGTGGTGAACTTGTAAGTCATCCCACACTCATTCCACATAGACTTTAAGAAATGTAGACATGAAGTTTGTCCCCCTCTCTGAAATTAACTATTTGGGGACTACTCTGTTAAAGATACCTAGCAGGGCCCTGTGCACTCTGGCACACTTACTGTCCTTAGAGGTACAGCTTCAGGGTACCTAGTGGCATGGCCCTCCACAACCAGGATAAATCTGTTCCCTGAAGAAGTATTTGGATCCAGGGGACCAAAAATGTCCATTCCAGGCCTCTCAAAAGGTGACCCAACACCAGGTAGTGGAATTAAGGGATCCTTATTTATTTATTTTATTTATTTATAAAGTTTTATATAGCGCGAACATGATCCCGAGGGATATCAGAGCGCTTTACAGTTGTGGGGAAAGGAAGGTAACAGTTGTAGTACATGTGTCAAATAGGAAAACAGACAAAATCACATATCAAAATAGAACTCACAGGACAAGAACGGTTGCACGTACACGGGATCAGCAGAATAATAAGAACATAACTGGTACATATCGAGATGGAATAGCATCCAGCGCAAGGGCTTAAAGGTATAAGTCCAATGCATTAGAGCAGACGATCCAACAACCTATTAAGGTAAAAACTTGTTCATAAGGAATCTTTTTACTTCCAATTTGAAGGCATCCTTGGAGGAGATTCTACGTATTTCCGGTGGGAGGGAGTTCCAGATCTTCGCAGCTGAGCCGTAGAAGGCTCGTTGGCATGTTCTCTTTTTGCAAAAGATCTGAGGTTTCAGGAGGAGAGAGTTAGCACTCCTAGAGGGTCTAACCACTCCGGATAGTTCCAGTTTTTGCGCTAGATAACTGGGGGTTTTGAAATGGAGGGCTTTGTGCGATAGGCAAGCAATCTTTAGCTGTATTCTCGCTTCGTAGGGCAGCCAATTTAGGGATTTTAAGACTGGAGAGATGTGCGCATTTCTTTTGGTACCCGTAACCAGTCTGGCCGCCGCATTCAATGAGGCCCTTAGTGGGGCCAAGGTATATTTGGGGAGACCACAGAGCGTAGTACTGCCATAGTCAAGTCTTGGCAAAACCAGCGCTTGGACCACTTGTTTGAAGTCAGCTTGTGGGAGGAAAGGTTTGAGCTTCCTGAGTATCCTCAACAGGTGGTTAGCTCCCTTGCATACTTTGCTAATATGAGCCTTCATGTTCAAGTGCTTGTCCAGAGTGATTCCGAGGGATTTAGCTGAGTCGATAATGAGGGGGAGCAGTTGAAGGCAGTGAGGTGATTCATCCATAGGTGTAGCTTAGGGGTGTGATTTGGAGGAGAGATGAGAAGGAATTCTGTTTTGGAGGTGTTGAGCAGGAGGTGGTTCACAGTTAACCCGTTTTGAGTAGTCAGTAGTGTAGTGTTGAGTGAGGTGATGTTATCCAGGGAGGAGATTTTCAGATAGAGTTGGGTGTCGTCCGCATACATATGGAAGAGAATGTCCATGGAATTTAGTGCATTAGCTAGCGGTTCCAAGAACAAGTTGAAGAGTATGGGAGATAGGGCGGACCCTTGGGGGACACCAATGGATACTGGAGATGGCTGCGAGAGAGAGTGATTCGCCTTCACTCTTTGGGATCTGTGATGGAGGAAAGACAAGAACCATTGCAACACCGGACCAGACAGGCCCATCCTGTGCTCTAGGATGGATAGGAGGTTGTCGTGATTAACAGTGTCAAACGCAGAGGAAAGGTCAAGGAGGATAAGGAGGCACGATTCATTTTGATCAAGCATTTTTAAGATGTCGTCCATAACGTGAGTGAGAGCCAATTCGGTGCTATGCCCACTACGAAAGCCAGATTGATGTTGGTCCAGGAGATGGAAATTCTCAATGTGAGCACAGAGTTGCGACTGGATGCATTTTTCTAGGAGTTTGGCGAGGGTGGGGATGTTAGAGATAGGGCGGAAGTTGTTGAGGTCAGCGCTGTCTGCGGTAGGTTTTTTTAATATGGGTGTTACCTGAGCTGCTTTTAGGCACTCCGGGATCGTGCCTTGTGACAGAGACGCGTTGACAATCTTTGTCCAGATGGGAGAGACGACATCCTTGATTTCTTTGAAGATGGACGGTGGCAACGGGTCGCTGAAGTGATTAGAAGGGTTGATACTCTGAAGAACCTTTTTAATGTCTCTTTCACTGAGGGGGGTAAAGGTGTCCCAGGAGGCATTATTCTTGTTGCCCAGGCTCAACGGTTCGATCTTGTCCGCTAGGGCCGGGTGGGGAATAGACCCATTGGATAGCAGTAGGGCCCGCTTGGTATCCAGTTCAATATTGATGAGTCTTAATTTCTCAGTAAAGAAGGCAGCCAGATCATTACATGAGGGGGGGCTGATTTCAGAGTCAGCGCAGTTTGGTGCTTCCACCGATTGTTGTTTAACCAGTTCAAAAAGTTTCTTGGGGCGGTTTGGGGCTTGATTAAGTTGGGATCTGAAATAGTCCGCCTTAGCTCTCTTGATTTGTTTGTTATAGGAGCTCCTAACCAATCTAAGGATTTTTAGCTGATCCGCGGATGGTTTGGATCTCCAGGATCGTTCAATAGCCCTAAGGTTGCGACGTTCCGAGTTTAAGTTGCAGTTGAACCATGGTTTGGATGTTTTTGTTATCTTTGGGTTGCCCTCCTGTGTGGACACTGGCGTGACAGTTAGTGCAGGAGCAACAGAACTCCTTCACCTTCTCAGACATGTGAGGCTGTAAAAGTAGTAAGCCAAGTGGTTTAGGTCTGTCTCAAATTCAAGAGGAAGACCCCATAACATAGGGGGACCACCAATCTCCAGGTAGCTCCATGCTTTGGGTCCTATCCTCACTATATAGGACACCTTCCTAGTAGCTTTCACTGGTATCCCCCTGCTCCTGGACTTCAAGGATTAGGCATGCTCTCTGTACTTGACAGAATTCCTCCCTGGAGGGTCCTCGTGTCCCATGGAACTCAGAGGGCGTTGGTAGGTCTCTCATGTTAGGCTTTTCATCCCCTTTAGGTCCAGACCCTCCCTTAGGGGTCCGATTCCTTCTGGATCATGGGAAGTTTGGAGGATGGTTTACTATGCCTCATGTTCTTTCTCTTGGGTGTAGGACACTGGCTATTGTTCGAGACTCTATGCTCCTCTGACTTTCCTAATGAGCTGTCTGGGCCCTTAAAGCTACAAACAATCACTAAGACAGACCCAACATTTCTGATTTGTTTTCCATTCTACCTCAGTCCAAGCATAGGTTCTAAATCTTTTCCCAACAGACACTCCACGGGAATGGCAGGTCTCACAGCGACCTTCTTCAGACCAGTAACGATGGGATGAAACGTCACCACATTGTCAGCGTTCTGGGGAAACCAGCCAGTCCACCACTGTAGTCATACTGGCTCCTGTATTTCTCAGAGCTTTTACCTTGGTCTTGTTTATTACTGGCCTTTGCCTATTCTTTATCATGCTGAAAGGTAAGACGACTAGAGCTGCGACATCCACCCCACCCATGGAGACTAACGTGTTTTCAGCATAACCCTTGGTATCCTCTTGGCAAACTTACACCCCAATTCATACACTAGCAATCTCTTGGGCCTGCCCACCAGTGGGGGGCTTCTTAGAACAGACTGAGTCTCCCTACATATGTCCTGGTTTATTACAGCCCAGGCACTCCCCAAGCTTCATGGGGTCAAAGGGTTTCTTTTGCTTGTACTCTACAAACTTGGATTTGAAAAAGGTGTGGGACTCCCCCTCTGAAGGACACTTTTGGGGCCCTTCGGAAAACTCTTTAATGTTATTGTTGTTGCTCCCCTCTTTCCCCTGAGGAGGGGCTGAACCCTCTTTCTTGGGATCACCCCCCTGGGACTTCTTAGACAGCCTAGTGTGCACACACATACCAGCTGCCTTAACAAGCATTCAGGGGTCAGACAATTTGGAATCTACTAGATCCTGTTGCAACTCTGAATGACAATTACTCGAGATGTGGTCCTTCATGCTAAGATTATATAGTCCATCATAAGTGTTAGAACTTGGGTTCTGGTTGACAGAGGTATGCTCCCTGTCCAAGCAGGAACCAAAATCCCAGTCAGGGTAAGCCACAAACACACCCTAAGTTAACCTGTGCTCATCCCTGGTATCTTGACCCAGAGAAGTCAGGCTTAACTTAAAAGGCAATGTTCAAAGTATTTGTGCAACACTTCAAACAGTAAACAGTGAGAACACCACACAAAAATATACCACATCTGGATAAACAAATAGAGCTTAATTTAATGAACAAAACAAGACGAAAACGACACAAATCCAATAAGTAGAAACGGAGTTATGAATTTTTAAAGAATAAACTGAAATGTTATTCTTATAACCATAAAGCTCCAACAGGGACTATCTGGTCACACTAGACCGGGTCAAATCCAAAAGTTCAGGATGACCGCGATGGAGCAAGGGTCGTTTACTGGGACCAGGCTTGGCCCCCTGAAAAGTACTTTGATTGCGTCGTTGTTGAAGATGAGATGTGGGGTGCCGGTGAAGTGATGCGTCGATGATGGTCTACACAAGGAAGGGGATACATCGGTTCCAAGCCTTTCAAAGGCGACAATGTGTACTAAGAGGGAATGATGCACTGCGCAGTGGCGATGAGTCTGTGTTGATACTTGAAATGTCCTCGATCCGTCGGTGCCAATCCTCGCAATGGCGGCAATGCATCCGCAGTGGAGGAGATGCACCAGTTCTGAGCCTTGCGTCAAAATTGATGCATGGATTCTGTTGGAGCAGCACTTTATACCAACTTCAAAGGACCCAGGACTGGGTTGGCACCACTTGGCAGGGCAGACTCACAGATGGCAGAGTTAAGGTGCTGAGGGAGGTGAGTTGGAAGTCTTTGATGTCCCTGAGACTTCAATCAGGAGGCAAACCAGCAGGCCCTTGGATTCACTCTGGGGTCAAGTGATGTAGGTTCAGTACTTCTCAGTAAGGCCAAAGGAGCAGCAGGCATCAGGTCAGCACAGCAATAAAGCAGTTCTTACTGAGGAGCAGTCTGGCATAGTGAAAGTCCTAAAGCAGCACAGCAGTCCTTCTTCCTGGCAGTCTTCATAGATCCAGAAGTGTACTGAAGTGGTAGGATCAGAAGTTCAATTCTTATACCCAGTGGTGCCTTTGAAGTGGTAGAGACTTCAAAGAAGGGCTTTGAAGTGCACAGAGGTCCTCCCTTCCCGAGGTGGCTCCAAACGCACTACAAGGGGGTATGCAGTCTTTTGTGTGGTACAGGACACAGCCTAGTCAGGTGTAAGTATGAGGCTGTTACCAGCTCCTCCCTCCCATCCTCTCAGGCTGGCCCATTAAGTCACACCTAAACTCACATTGTGTGTGGCTGTCTAGAGGAAATGCACAATGGCCAGCTGCCACCCACCCCAGACATGTATTTGAGACAGGCTGCAGGCACAACGGGCTAAGAGCAGAAAAATGCCATCTTTCTAAAAGTGGCATGTTTAAAATTCTAAAGATGAATCCAAATTGTCCATTAAAGAGGATTTATCATTACAATTCCATAGGCACTAAACATGATAGCTCTACCTCCTTCCAATTGGGAGTTATAGCTTATTAAGTCTAATAAGGAATCCCCAATGTTAACCTATGGGAGGGGTAGGCCTCACAGTAGTGAAAACTGAAATGTGTGAGGACAATATAAAACTTAAAAGTACATGTCCTACATTTTAATTACACAGCACCCTGTCCTGTGGGCTACATACAGCCTACCTTAGAGGTGACTTATATATAATAAAGTTTTAAGGTTTGGCAAGGGATGTAAATACCAAGTCGACATCACAGTGCAAACTGCACACACAAGCTCTGCAGTGGCAGGCCTGAGACATGTTTAAAGGGGTACTTAAGTGAGTGGCACAATCAGTGTTCAGGCCCACTACCAGTATTTAATTTACAGGCCCTGGGCACATGTAGTGCACTTTACTAGGGATTTATTCAATTGCCAAATTAAATATGCCAATTGTGGATAGTTCAATCATTCCATATTCAAGGGAAAGGGCACAAGCACTTTAGCACTGGTCTGCAGTGGTAAAGTGCATGTATGGGAGGCAAGCAGGCAAAATGTTTGGGGGAAGATCAGCTAACTAAGGCTGACAGATCTAACAATAAGTAATGACTGTATTGCCTTTTACGCAGCCCTCTAGTGCCTTTAGTGAGGCATCTGCAAATTCAACCAGGGATTGTTGGGTGTCTTTGTGTTTGTCCTGGAGCTTCCTCTGCTACTCCTCAGGTGTGAAACCAAACTTCTGCACTAGTGTATTCTTCATGTGAGTGTTGGAGTCAGCTCCCTCTTTTTCAGAGTCACAAGTATATCCCTCTTCTATGTTGGTATTAACTCCAACAGAAATTCTTCCTAGTGCTGTTGACTCACCCTACTCATTCTCAAGGCTCTTTTGTAGGAAGCAAAACATTTGTCACTGTCATCCCCTCACCACTCAGCTAGGCACAATACCCTTGGACATGCAAAGGCTGTGTGCCCCCCATGTAGACATGTCACCATTGCTGCCACCATCTTGGTCTTCTTACCTATTTATTTTCCTCTAATGCCAGCTTCCTTTACTCCAGGGCTATGGCTGCTTGTTTGGCCTGCAGCCCCCTTTCTGATTGCCTGTCACTGAGCTCCAACTGGCAGATGGCCAGTTCAGATGGGCTTGTGAGGACAAAGCCCCTCACTTCCAGCCTTGGATAGTCGATCGACCAACGATCCATATTGTAACAGGGTGTCCCCTTCTCTGGAGTTGTGTCTTCCTCAGAAGGAATCTATTCCTGGCATGCTTCCTCCCCGGCCCCAAGTGCCTTCTCAAAATCCGCCTTCTTGGCATTGTGACCCAGCTTCAACTCTCTTTCTTTGCATAGGGCCTTCATCTCCACCACTATGAGAGTTGTCAAAATATCCAGATCCAGCACCATGTTCCCTTGGATCTAAGACGGTGCAAACATTTGAATTATAAATAATTTGGAAAAATCAAAAATGACCCAATCAAGGAAATGATGCCAAAAGAATCAAAAATCCATTTTTGCTGTATGTTCAATTTAGAGAGTTTAATTCCCAAATAAATAGCTGACTGGCACTGTTAACCACGAGTTCAGAATCCTACCTCTGAACACCAATGCGAAAAAGTGGAATATTAGTTGGGGTGGATGGTAGCTTACCATAAGTAATAATGGTATTATCCTTCTTAGGTTCAGTCAAGGTTTCACAATTTTAAGCCTGAGCTAAACACCTGGTAGCAGGTAGGCTTAACTTAAGAAAATGTTTAAAGCATATAGAGCATCAAAACATTCAAAAAGTCACAAACACATCATATAAAAATTCCACTCTAATTCATAAAACTAAAGATCATGTTAACGAACAAAAAGAGTCCAAAACAACAAAAATCCAAACGGGGAACTGTAGATATGAATTTTTGACGTTTGTAAATACAAAATAGTGGCATAAAGTGCTATATCGAAAGCAACTGGTCATGCTAGACAGGGATCAGGTTAAGTTATACGGCCAAACGCGATATAGCATGGGTCGGATACAAAGACCAGGACCCAGACTTACTAACATTTTGCATTATGGTAGCATCCCTTTTTTGGCATACCCATGACACAAAGTACTAGTCGAGATTTGCAATCCCACGCAAGGACCGATTGCGTCATCTTACGTGGCTTTGTAACATAATGCATCGCCTTGTGCTTTGTTGCGTTACACTGCATCAGGAAGGCATTACATGGGTGGAGCATGAGCATTCCCATGCATCACCTCATGTATTTGTACGCAAACCCAGTTTTTTTAAAGGCAGTAAACCTGAGTTTGCACCACAATAGTGCACCTACCTGAGATAGGTGTAACAAAGAGAAATATCCTTATTTCTTCTTGTTACTTCCTTTTTCCATTAGTGCTGCATTCTGCAGCACACAAATAAAAAGAAATATTCCTCTTAGAATTGTTTTTGTGCAGGAAGGTATCCCTTCCAACACAAAAACAATTCTGCCCATGCTGTAAGGGTGCCTGCATTTGCACTAGGCTGCCTGAAATTCACCATCGCAATGGGAGAGCAGAATTTGCCCAGATGTTAGTAGATATTATGCATTTCTGCTCTCTCCCTTTCATGCATAATGGAACCCTATACTTCATCATAGGGTTCCACCTCACACCATAGCAGACTGTTGTGGTGTTGGATACAACTTCTACAATAAGGAGGAGATCTTCCTGTTTATAATCCCCGTGTGAGTGATGGGTGTGGGTGATAGTGCAGAGTGCAGTTGGAAAATATTGTGAACTAAAACGATCTCTTGGTGGAATTCCACTGCTTTATTGCGTCCCCAAGGAAAGGATTAATAGCAAAACAGGGTAAGAAAGTCAACCCTGAGTGAAAGCTTGGTCAACATTTTTCTGCTCTATTGTTCTCCTTAAATGAAATGTGGGGTAGTTGTGACTATACAGTAGTCACTCTGCTAGTGTAAGCAATGTGAACAATAATGTGAAAATTACAACTGGGGATCTTGAAAAGGCGATAAAAAGCCACCATTGTTAAATACCTGTAAAAAAATAATAACATAGAGACAGGCAATCAGTACACAAGTACAATTTATTTACACAGTACTGAATTATGTGGGAAAGACAACAGTGAGCCCTATACACCCATACAAACGTGAAGTGGGTGGCTGATCATGCTCTCTGTGGTAGTTTGTCCAAAGGTGAAATGTGATCCCGCAATCATGATACCAGAGACAAGAATGTAAACACAGTAGTTGCTTACCTTCTATTGGCTTTTCAGCCCCAACTCAAGGCTAGCTGGCAAGAGGACCAAGGATGTGACTAATAGACACATACACACACAGACACACACAGGTCCAACATTGCCCGGTGTCCTTGAACCGCAAATATCGGCAAAGGTGTGTGTACAGCCTGCACGTCTCTCATAACTGAAAATAGTCCCTGCTAAGGAGGCTATATACATGAGAAAAGCACTAGGGTTAACTGTTTTGACCTTTTTGACTAGTGCCGCTCACTCTTAGAGCACGCCATTATCAGCAGCTTCTAAATTGGCAAGCAAGCATATTAATTAAATTATTATTTGGGTCGCACAGCCCAATAATATAACACACCATTAGTAATAGTTCTCTTGGATAGAATTATGGATGGGAAGGTGTCCCATATGGCATTTCCTAACATATGTGTGTTTTTGGTTTTGGGTAAGCCGTGCCTATTAAGGCTTTGGTTAGTCAGCACATCATTCACGACTGTATTCAGTCTTGAAATTCAATAATAATCTTTTGGAGCAACATTTACTAGACTACAAACCCACACACTAACTACAGGTATTTGAACTACATATTAGAACCTCAAATACAGAAGTTGAGTATTGTCCTGCAAAGAGCCATGTCAGATAGTGGGTCTATTAGAGTGAGACAGAGATCTGGGTGTTTCTCCTGTTTTTGTTGGTCTTTCTTGGTGACCTTTGTTGATATACATTTTGTTTTGTATGTGCCTCTGAGTCACAGCCCTGGTTCCTCTTGCCATGTATCTTTGAGGTGGGGGTTCATAAGCAAACGATAGCGGTTAAGTAACTATCATAATTACACTCTTGTCTCTGGATTCTGATGGCGGGATCACATTAAGCCTTGAGAGCATGAGCATACACCCATCCCGCATGTTTTTATGGGTGTATAGGACTCACTGTTGTCTTCCGCACCTAATTCAGTACACTGTAAATTACATTGTACTTGTGTTCTGATGGTCAGTCTCTATATGATTTTTTCTTTACCGGTATTTGCCAACGGTGGCTCTTGATTGCCTTTCCCAGACCACTGGTTGTAATTGTCACATTATTGTTAACAGTGCTTACGCTAGCAGAGTGACTACCTTACATTTAGGCCTGGCCGGAGTATGCAGACTTCCGCTACGCGGATCTCCACAAAGTGACCCGAAAAACTCTGCTGCGCTATGCGGAGTTCCGCAAGCGTTGGAGTGCGTTATCGCGCCGTTCACTCTGAGTTTTAGTGCTGGGTGTTTGTTCCCCGCTGGAAAATCAGCGCAAACTGCACCATACACAGCGCAAGAGGACGCTGCTTCTTTCTGCAGCTCGAGTAGATTTTCTACTCGAGCGGCAGCTTCCTCAATGCGAACGGATTGTTTCTCAATGCGAGCGGTCACGACCATCTGCTACCGCCCGCGTTGAGAAATCTCGCTGGAAGGTGGTCTAGTGTTGGATTTTCCTCGCTCATGCTCACCAACTTAACATTGGTGAGCGAGGAAAAAAATCTGCTCCGCAGCTCGGAGTGCAGAAAACTCCGTAAACTCCGCAAACGAAGTGGAGTTCACCACCCAGGCCTACTTACGTTCTTGACAAATGCCACCACTCCTCCTCAAGGGTAACAATACGGCAGAAACATGCTGACTAGAAACATGTTGATTATGTTTACTTTCATTTTGGGGGTTGAATTTCTTCCCTGGTTTGTTTTTAATCCTATACTTAGGGACACAATAAAGCAGCAGAGTTCTACTAGGAGATAGTTTTAGTTCACAATATTTTCCAATTGCACTCTGCACCATCACCCACACTCCTCATCTTGTAGGGATTATACATCCAGAAGAGTCCCTCCTGATCCTAGGAGTTGTAGCCCACACCACAACAGTCTGTTGTGGTGTGAGGGGGAATGCTATGATGAAGCATGCCACCTAAAGATTGGGTGAGTATTTTCTTCCTAAGAAATATCTATTTCTAGCATGTTAGAGATTGTGCCATTCTTTACTGAGTGACAACAAGTGTCGTGATAGTGTATAGAATAATGCATTTTGTGTATTTTTGGTGCCGCATTTATGCCTTTTGTCAACTTGTGAGTGTGAGTGGGGAAAACTCCTGGCTACTCCCTAACCACTGGGGTAAATGTTCCCAGAGGTGGCCATGCCCACTTTTGCAGCACCTGAGTGTTTTACTGTAAACTATCCCAAAATGACAGTCTCTACCTAAAACCAACATACCAGAACCTTTTTTCCCCTGTGCAGAGCTCCCTGTGGCCACCTAGCGGTGTGGCTATGACAATTGGTAAACCATCCCTTGTGGTAATTCCAAACCAGTTCTGGGGCAGCATCCCCTCCAACAGGGTTTAGAGACAGGTTGACTATCAAGACAAAGGGGACGCAGACCTAGGTGTGAGCTGCGTCTGCCAGTGACAGAGTAGGCATTCTTTGAAGTTAATTAAGTTCTTGGGCACAGCCCAGATGGCCATCCAGTCGGGAAGTAATCAACCCTTCTCTCTTTGTCTCAACTCTGGGAGCCACTTCACACCTAATCAAGTAGCCATTCAGTCCCTGTGTGACAGTAAACATGGCAGAAAGGCACATTTGGTTCAGGCAGAAAAATACAACTTTCTAAAAGTGTTATTTTCGAATTAGTAATATAAAATCCGAACTGAACATTAAGTTGGATTTTAAATTATATGATTAAAATGAGTCCTTGAATCACTTTTCTAGCTACTCCCAAACTTAAGTTTAGCATAATACGGTGTTATAACGTAACCCATTACTTTCCTATGGGACATCCAACTTTGCCACAGTGAAAAATAACTGTGGAGCTTTTTCACTGCCAGGACATGAAACACATAAAATATAAATGTCCTACTTTGTAAATACCATGCACTTTTCTCTATGGGCATTTAGGGACTATCTTAGCTGTGACTTATAATTATCAAAAAGGAAGAATTAGGCCCCGCAACAGGTTCGTTTTACCAGGTAGAATTGGAAGTTTTATAACTGCTACCCAGGCTGCCAGAGCAGGACTGACGGCAAGCTTTTCATTGTCACTTTAGCTGTGGCACAATATGTGCTGCCGTCCACTAGTGACCTTTAATTTACAGGCCCTGGGTACACATTGGTGCCATAAACGAGGGGCTTATAGGTATGTTAAATATGCCAGTCAGGAGTGTAGCCAATTTCAGCATGTTTTATGGGTCAGAGCACTTGCAGTGGGACCTTGTTAGCAGTTTCTGAGTGCACAGAGTCAAAGACCAACAGCATGAGTCCAGGACAAAATGGGGGTGCCCATGCAGAAAGAGCCAGTTATTTCAATTGTGCATCTAATTCTCATCTCTGAAGTAGGGGAGTGCCAGACCCCCACAAACTGTAACATCCCTGTCTAATCCTCGGCAGTAAAATGAAAGGAGATGCAAGTCTCAGCAGAATCGGATTGTCACGAAACAGCTAGTTACACCCAAAGTCGGCTACAACCTTTGCCTCCTATAACCAGGATTCTCTTTGCAGAACAACAAGAAGAGGGTACAATAGATTTTTATTATACAATAATATAAAATATAAGTTTAAACATTTATAGGTGTGCATACATACAGTAAAAATAAAACTTCATACCAAATAAATTATTCTCTGTGTGAGCGATCAAGGTTTGTTCTGTGCCTATAATTTAGCTTAATGACTAAACAACACGAAATCAGTGACATATTAACACCATTTAAAGTGCTGAACCCACACCCTGCTCTCATGGACAGCAAGGGAGAGGACGTGCATAGACAGAGGAGGACATTCGTGAATGATGAGTAGGATGAAAGCATCGAATGACAATAGACCAACATAATTTTCCTCATCTTAACTTAAAGGCACAATTCCACCTGCTCTACAGTGGAGGTTTGTCGCCTTACCCGGAAAGAAGACTATTCTATGTTTTATAGTAGGGTGACACCCCCACCCTTTAATCATCAAGGACAACTTTTGTAGAACTGACCTTTTTACGTACAAATCATTGCTATCGGGTGTGTTAGTCTAATTAGTTCAATGGAAGCAAACCAAGTCTACAGAACCCACACTGCATTAGGCGTATACACAATCACCCAAGACTAGAAACTTTTACCATAAAGAAAGAAAGTGAGGTGGCAACCCTATTTTCTGGTGTGAAGGTCCTCTCACCTCTTACGTCCATTTGATCTGCTACCTTCTATTTTAAGCATGCCCTTTCAAGTTATTAGTAAACTAGTTATGCAGACAAAAATTTGTTCGTCTCTTGGGAAGCATTAAACAGTTCAAGAAAACCAGAAAAAAGGGCTGTATAAACCTATAATTACTCTGGCAAAGTGGTGCGAAGTTGCTAGCTTTGTGACCTTCATAGAACTTTCATACAAAAAAACCGTTTGAGCTGGATATTTTTTCTGCAGGTAGTTGCACTAGGATCCAAGACGGATTCAACTCCAAACGCTAGGGGCTCAATTCACAAAACAGTCACACATTTATACTAGTAAATTTCTACCTGGGACCTTTTCTGGAATTCACAAGGATTTCCAAGAGAACGCTGGGGACGCTGTGACAGTCGTAGGTTCTGATGAGGCTTCTGGAAAACCTTTTCAATTCCCATTTTCCAACAATGTAAGAACATTTCTGTGAGTGTAAATAAATAAAGAAATATATATATATATATATATATATATATATGGTTTTTTTTACACACAGGAAAATGTCTTGCAATAGTGCAATTGTACTGTCAAAATTATTTTGTCTTTACAGGGAATATATTTTTCCCTTTGGAGAAACTCCTTCCCAGTTTTGTGGGACTTCACACCTAGGAATTAGCCATGAATAAATGTTGACCGTTTCCAGGGTGGGAATGGGCCTGGGGAAGGTTTGTGAATACCCGTAAACGTGGTGCTGCCACGCTTTTCTGGGCCTTCATTCCCTGCCACTAATAGGTGTCATCCCCTGGAGAAGACTTACTTACAAGAAGAAGCATACTTAAATAAATCTTTCTATCCGCATAAATCCATGCTTTCTGAACACGCCGATTTACACTCCTAAAACAGCTCATTTGCACATGAAAGTTGATCCTAAATTTGCAAATAGCTTTGTGAAGATCCATGGGTTTTGTGAGGATTTTTACTCTGCAAACCCTACTTTTGTCCATTTTTTCTTAAACTTTCACTTCTTGAAGTTGGCTAAGTGGCAATTCTTTAAATTAAAAACCTTCAGGAAGTTGGTTACATTTAACTTTGGCAACTTTTCACAACCTTAGGAAGGCCCAGATGTGCAAACTCTGGGCAAATGCTTCAAATGTTTTAAAATACCTCTCAAGACGACGGGCCTTATTGAGAATAGAACATCCCATCTTTCCGAGAGTTTTTCAGACTGTTTCCCTTCTAACACCTCCTTTTCCCATACTGTAACTTGTCATCTCCTGTCTTCCCTTCACCTTTTACAGCTTTTCTCCTGCAGTGAGGGTCACAGTGGAGCAAGCTTAAAATGAACCAATGTCAAACTCTTACACAAGGAAGTGAGGTGCCCCAGTGAGTCCCAAGGCACCCAGGCTTCTGTAGAGTTTTCATCACAGTGGAAATGGCTTACAATCTTTGGGTAAGGGATCATTTCAGCCACCCTCAAATCTAGAATCACTCAGTGCTTGCTGCCACATCCCAGCTAATTGTCACAAAAAGAGAGGCTGTATTAGTCAACAGGTTACACTCCACCTTCATAAGCCTCATTTAATAAACATGAAGAATACAGATGTGCAGTGGAGTCTCATAACGCCTTCTAGGGCTCTCATAGACTGGAACATATTGGTTGTGGTTTACGGCGCTCCCACAAGTGTGGCGTTGCGTGTCCTTGCTAGTGTTAGAAGTCACGTATCCCGCAGTCCTGGAAAGGTTGAGAAGCAGTCTTTGACAGCAATCCAGTTCAATTGACCTAATGCAGCGTAGGATCTTCCTGAGAATAGAGCTATGGGAATGCAGAGAGTCGGCCATTTTGTTTGTACTGTTTATTGACAATGTCCAAGGTTCCCTGGTTTGTCTGAGAACAGGCTGTTCCAATCGTCCATCCAGTGCTGCATTGTTAATGGCCGCGACGCCTGTTCTGGTAGATGGAAAAGGGCTTGGTTCTACGTGATCGACAAACCCAAGACCCTTGGTTCACTCTATCGCCACAAGGTTCACCTGCTTGCCATCTGAGGTCTTCCGATTTTGAGCTATAAAGGAAAAAGGAAAATTGTGTGATTTTCAGCATACTCATCATGTAACATTTCTGCAATAGAGTACACAATTTTCATAGAAACCTGTTTAGAACCTTTACAAAATGTTAGAAAACTGCAAAAAAGGAAGGGAGTTCCCAGTGGAATGCTTTTGAGGCGACTATTCCTTCTGCATAATGTGGGGTTAGCAGGGACAAGTGAGGGGAAAATGTGCTGCTTAATTCTCTTAATACGTGAAGTTTAGTGGAGGTACCTTCAGCCAGTGAATGACAGCCCAGTCGTATAGGTAAAGGTCACTTAGTTGCACGTGCTTCGAGGAGCCAAAGAGTCATAAAGTTGTCACTAAAATTCACCTCTACATTGTAATCACACCACTTATAAAATGACCACAAAAATATATTGTAAAGAAAAAAATCTCTCATGAAAATCAATTTGCAGGGTTTGCTTTCTATAAAATGAAAAAAAATCCTAAGAATGATTGAATTTTTTTCTAAAAAAAAAAAAATGAAGTCAATCTGTTTTTTGTCCTGGCCACAAAAAATATTCCCATCACTTTATTTCGCACTTGTTGCTGCTCTGAAAATGTCGTGACATGTCGAAAGGAGTTTCTCACAGTTTCATTACTTGTGAGCATCTCTAGCTCCTGGATAAGCAGAGTGGCCAGCACCCCAAAAATGCTGATGTAATGAGCAGTGATTATATTTTATTAGTGATATAGCTATAGAAAACACTATCGTGACGAAGGGAGAAACAAAAAACGTGACCAAGCACTGCAAACAGATATCACAAATGCACAGAGATCAGTCCATTCTCTCCAGTACGAGGTCCTTCCACCGCAGAAACTGGCTGCACAGGAACATGTGCTTATCCAACTCCTCTGGTGAGTGGACATATCTGATTATTAAGGAGATGAAAGCACAGGTTTCTGAGGGAACATGACAAACAGCAGTAGGAAGGCCAGCTGCGAAAGACTTCCATGGCCACTGCATACAACTGAGGGATGTTAGGTGCACCCAAGCCCCTTGGACCACAAGGCTCACTTAACTAGACCCTTTTGAAAAGAGAAGCCGATGGCCAGTGGGGTTGGTCCATTATAATAGGAGGGCTCTGTTCTTTGTCTCTACCTTGATCCACTACTGATTTCTGCAAACCAGTTCCAAGGGATAACATTAATGAGTGAGTATCAACAGATGCAACACTGCACAGGTGGATGGACTTCCTTCCAGTGCCTGCCTGCCCCTGGTGTGGGCAAGAACTCCCAAAGCTCAACTCAAGTGGGACGATCACCAGACTGATGCTCATGGAGGTGGTGGTCACGGGAAGCCATACACAACATAAAAGAGAGGGGTAGCTATCAATAACGAGTGTCTTCCACCTCTGGGGTTCAAGTAGCATCAGAAACAACAGGAGATTTGCTCTTGCTGGCCATTATGTCACCAGCAAGCCCTCAGTGGAAAACATCTCAAGGTATTCCAATAATAATGTTTTTAAAGCTGCAGTAGTTTAAAAAAGAGGGTCTACTGAGTTTAAACTAAAGGACCAAAGGATCTTAATATCGGCCAATGTTGAAACCCCAGTGTACATCTTCTGAGTGTCTGATCAGTCGCTGCTCACCTAGCCCTGCAATGACCATTCACACAGTGAAGCCTGGCAGTCATCTCCTGAGAGTATAGGTAAAACTCTAGCCCTGCACTTAGGGCCATAACCAAACTGCATGAGCTTTAAGAGACCTCTGAAAACCATAATATTCAGACAATTATGCACTTACAGAACTGATCCACGGATTGTATGTCAGACTGATGTACATATAAATATTGTGTGGCATAAATATATCCTTTACAAGCACAGCACCTCCCTGGGTGCAGATTTTCTCTTATTAACTCCAATGAGGCGACATTTTTTCAGACCACATTTAGGGCAAACGGAGTCAGATAACGTTCTGACAATATTGTGGTACTGCGCCTGACAGCATCAGAGGACCCCTTTTAGTGAACTCGAAAGTAACCATGACGACATCTCTTTGTAAAACAACTAAATACATCAATAGAATACCTGCAAACAATTGTGCATTCCTCTTTGTGGACATTTTAAGTACCTTCGTGTGAACCCCTTCATTAATAAGTGTGTAATGCACAGCACTGGGATGCTGGGTTGAGTGTTCTTTGGCTGAGGTTCAGCAGGGGCCCTGTAGTGCGAACACTGAGGTCCACAGCACAGTCTTTCAAACATTGCTGGGATCCCCAGCATAAAAGAGGCTCACCTTTCCATGCAACAATTGTTTACATGTGGGCTTCTTGTCTACAATGTATATATTGTATAATAAATGCTATTCTCCGCGAGCTAGACAGGACCGTTTTAATAAAATGGACTTCCCTGCAACACAAACTCAGAGTTTTTGGTAAAATGTGTTTTGATTGGGATCTCCTCTGTATAGTTTTCTTTCTTAAGAAACCTGTGCATTTAGTACAGTTGTGGGATCCCTCTTGTAACATTAAACTGTTGTAAATAATTGTAACCTGCTAAATTAAAATGCAAGAGAATGTACTATATGATTTGCCTCTATCAGATAACATGCCATGCATTGTATTCTTCCATTAATTGAGTCCATTTTGCAGCATAATTTGGTCTTTGATTGTTGTATAATACATGGGATTCTGAAAATCCCTGTATACACACAGTTCCATAATTTCTTCATAATCAGCGACTTGACACAGCTAGTCGCTGATTATAACAAAACCTAAGTGTATTAAGTTATTACAGTCGAGTTCTGGCATCACAATGTCTGCTGCCAGAGCCAGCAACAGAGATGAGAAGCAGGTCAGGTTTTGGGACAGCTGTTTAACCCGTTTACCGCGGCGGCAATTCAGCCGCGGTGCGGGCGTTCCACGGAGTGGGCGGGGCTGCGTCGGCCAACGGTCGTTCGCAGCACTGGGGAAGTAGTGCTCGCGACGGCCGTTGGCCGACGCGAGCACGGAAGGGGTTAAAGCAACAAAAGTGAAACCTTGCTTTTCATTCTTCTGCTCTATTTTTCTAGCGTACAGTAACACACAAAAAGAATATGTTTATTTTTTGTACTCCTTAGAAATTATATAGATAATGATAGAATAATTAGAATCTATCTGCATGTTTCTACACCAGGCTTCTCCAATGAGTAGCTCATGAGCTACTGGTAGATCTCCAGCTACCTGTAAGTAGCTCTGCTCGTTGCAGCCCAGCCTACTAAATTAGAAGCTTTTACTTAGTTAAATGAACATATGCATGCCAAGATTCACAAGCACATATTCAAGATAAAAGTGTGTATTTACAGAACCCATATGCTGATGTTTGGAGTAAAATGGTTTAATTTTCAAAATATTTATTCAAAGCTGACAATTGAGTGATCAATCTTGTCTCATGGGAAGGATTGTTATTCATTATTAGCTTGGTTCGGGGGCATTGTACCTATGTCTGTTAAGCATTACTCATGTAAAACTACTTCTAATTTATGAAGGCTTTTTACATTATTGCTGGCAATCCTGCCGGATGCACTGTGTGATCCCTGCTACTAATCCTGCATTGTGTGGCCGCTAATGTAATCTTGTCTAATGTAGTCTCTGTTACAACACTAATAATATTACAAGGTTGGGATGATTTTCATTGAGCATGAGTAGCTCTTACCACAACAGAGGTTGGAGACCCCTGTTCTACACATTCCCAGCTACTGCAGCTTTTTAAAAAACAAAAAACAATCTGACTTCTATTGAACTGTTTCTAACATCTTTTTGCAACAAATATCTAACATGTTTTTGATGTGTTCAATTTTGCACTATAGGTTCTATTTTTATTCTTCATGTTTACAAACTCGCTGTCTTTCATATGAAAGAGCTACGCACCAAGGTTTTAAATGGTTTGTGGGAAAGGTGATGGTGTGACCATGTAGTATATGGGATAAAGTACCCCCTGCTGTACATGCTAAGAATATTGCAAGTCACCTCGGAGTTCCATAACCTTTTAAAGGAACTTGGCCTTCGGCCTAGTTCCTCAATATGCTTATGAAATGCCTCAGTGATTTGCAATATCCTTATAATGTACGCCAGGGGGTATTTTATCCCTTATATAATACCAGTGGCTTGGGCACAGCTCTTCACTTGCTAGTGATGCACAGTGCCATAACTTCCAATCAAGCAACTCACATAATCCTATCTATCGACATTTGAAGAAATGAAACACAATTCCCTAGCACAGTGCATATCTCATCATGGCTACAAGCGTTTTCTTGTTATGGCCTTTGTTAAACTGATTTTACATACATTAACCAGAGAAGTGCGGAGCGTTAGGTATGCAGAATGTGCAGACTGGAATTGCACATCTGTGAGAATTATTAGAAGCTCTTTGCCAATGTTTTTTTTTTAAACTACAGGTTTACTCTCAATTAGCTAAAGTTTATAGCAGATGAACTTTGAAACAATAACATGGCAAATGAGACTCATGAAAACAAGTTATTTGTACACGGTAAAACTGAGATTACAGGATATGCCAGTGACGCTCATAGAGGACCCACCCTCTTTTTGTAGCACATGAGTGTTGTGCCATCTAGTGGCCAGGAACTACATCAATTAAATTAAGTAAAAATCCCTCATCATTTGACAGAATCCAAGAACACCTCTGCAGCACAAATGTCATGTTACGTTCCTAGAGTTTTACAACACACTACTGTTTCATGTTTATAGGCTTGTAGCATTCTCAGAGTCTGTGAGCTCTTTACCGTTGTGGAATTCTCATTGCCCAGAGCAAGGTGGTCTGTGGTCATGGAACTGGTAAGTTAAGATGTGTATGCCCCATGTATTTGTTTAGCAATGTTTCATATTGGTTGATGGCAGAAGTAAGATATGTCCAATCCTGCTGGGTGTACTATGTGTAAGGATGCGTGTGCATTAGGACCTCTGCTTGCATTTTATTGCACTGGGTTGCTCAGTTGTCCAATTCCCGAGATAATGTGACTGTTCTGTTGTACAGCAGTCTTCTTATCTGTGCTCTCTGACAGCTCACTCCGACTGATTGAGGGTCATATATTTTTGAGGGAAGGGTCAGTAGGATGGGACCAAGTGCCCAGGAATCAACAAGGTTAGGCCGAGACGTTGCTACCAGCTTCAAAGAACTAAGAAATAGTTTCCTGTGTCCTGGAGAGGATGGAGTTTGGCCCTAATTATATCGGGTGGATCCAGCTGCTCTACAGCAAACCACTGGCGCAGGTCAAAGTCAATGGTGTGTGCTCCAATTCGTTTCGGTTGCACCGGGGCACCGGGCAGGGCTGCCCATTGTCACTGACACTCATTGCCACGGCTCTACAGCCCCAGGCATGTTAGAGACGGGCGGACTGGACTCTGGACGAGGCTGGGAGGACAGAATATTGTTGTATGCTGACGATATACTCCTATATGTGACCAGTCCTGAGACTACGCTCCCATGGCTCCTTCATATAGCTTCCATCTCTATGGCACCTATTCCGGTTTTCGGATCAACTGGGGAAGTCCCTCCTCTACCCCCTGTGTGCGTGGGTGGCGGGACGACACCTCCCGGAGGGACTAGTGGTTGAGCAGGTGCGCTTTAGGTACCTTGGCCTTTATGTCACCAGGAGCCCATATCTCTCGATTTCAATCAATCTACACTCGGTTCTGGAACGCTTTAGGGCACACGTGCAGCACTGACAGAGGCTCCGTTGGCGCTTCCGGGCAGGGAGGCTATGCATACAATAATGGCTTTGCCGAGACTCCTGTATGCGCTCCAAAATTCTCAGTATCGGGTTCCACACGAGTATTTTGGACGGGTCAAGCAGGCGGTCGTCAGATCCTTTGGGATGGGAGAGCAAATAGAATAGCTGTCCCCAAGCTCAAGAGGGGGAAGCATGATAGAGACATTGCCCTCCTAGATGTGGAAAAATACTACTGGGCTTCCCAGATGATCCTTATTAACGAGTGGGTCTTCCTGCCTCAGGAGGAGCCTTCGATCAGGTGAAAGCATAGAGCGCTGGGCCCGCGGGGCTATCTGAGAGCACTGCATTCCAGGGGAGGCTGTAGGTCACTCACCCCCCTAACAAGGGTCACGGCATCGGTATGGTGGACGGCTACTAGAATCCTCGGCTGGCAGGGGAAACCCACGGCGATGACACCAGTTTGGGACAGTTATACGCTGACAAAAGTAGAGAGACTCAAGGGCTTTGGTAGGTGGGACCTAATTGTAAGCTCCACTCTGGGAGACCTGTGGAGGGGGGGGGGGGAGCTGGTGACTGGGAGATATTGTGAGAGAGTATGAGATGGGGAGTTCCTCCAATACTACCAGTTGAGGCATGTCTTGTTGGTGCATCCGAAGCAGAATGCGATCTTGGAAGAGGCGGCCCCTCTGAAGGATAGGCTGTTGACTGAACCCCTGTATAAGAGTGCAATTTCCCCTTACACAGAGCAAATTGATGAACACTGCCCCTGATTCCCTGATGAAGCTCCGGGAGGCCTGGGAGGCAGATGTAGGAGCTATGGAGGATGAGGAAGGGGAGGAAGCGATTCGTTCACCCAGGGAGGTGGCCATAAGAGCGCGTTTTCACTTAGTGCAGTTGAGTCTACCGCACACGCCCTATTACACAAGAGTACTTATGCATAAAATCGGACGTGCTCCCACCAACATATGTGTCAGGGGGCGTGGGCTGCAAGGGGGCTTCCCGCATACTCTTTGAGACTGCCCGAAGCTAAAGGACTTTTGGGCCGGGTTCCGAGAGGGGCTTAGACAGGCAGCTGGTCTCGGCACTAGGACTACAGCTAAAATGCTCCTTCTAAACGTATCAAGGTAAGTTCCCCAGACTACTGTCCACTCTGGGATTTGCAGTGGAAAACGAAATGTTGTGCATCTGTGGGGGACAGCGAAGCCCCCCCATGTGGAACAATGGCAAATGGACATGGATTGGTGTAGGGCGGTGGAACGCCAGGTCTATGAGGGTAGGGGATGCCCCCAGAAGTGGTAAAAGATCTGGCAAATGTGGGGCACTTATCGGCGTCTCAGTGACGTACTGGTGGGGACAGAATGAGGGACGGTATGGTTCAGGTGCATTTCAGATGTAATAGACCCTTTACGTGGGGGGGGTCCGGAGTTGAAAGGGCATATCTGGGGTAGCTGCAAGTATACTATTGTGGTATGCTGCGTGATACAAAGTGCTGACATGAGGTATTGGTTTAAAAACCCCAAAAAGAAGTAGTTTCATATTTCCCTAAAACGTGCCAACAAGGGTCAAAGCCAGAGTTCTTGGATGAATAAGACAAGCAAATGCAGTGTTCCACAGGGGGGACTTGAGCTGCAGTATCCAGCAGCTCATCGACACACTATGCTAGCTGCAGCTGGTCTTCGGAGAAGTTGAATTAGCAGATGTCTAGGATAGGAAATGACACCTTTCGATGGCATTGGTTTAGAACACAGGCCTCTTGATTGAGGTGAGAGCAGAGTTAATGAGGGAGGAGGGGACAATGGGAAGGGGTCAGACAGGAAATCTGAAAGAAAGTTAACTGGCAGACATATATATGAAGGATATTTGTCACAAGGCGCATAGTTCAGAGAAGAATTGGGCACGATTGAACAGAATGAGAACTACCAAAGACTGCTGCTGTCTTAGCTGGAACTCTGGAAGCAGGGTATGTTTACTTCACTACATCTTTTCTTTTTTACCCTGAAATATCATACACTGCTTTAAATGAAAGTGAAAGGTGTCTGTGGGGAAAATTCAAGACGGTCAGGAGGATACCTAGAAAGAACTAGAAAGAGCAAGGGTCTCTGGAATCTAAAAAAAGGATTAGACTTGCATGGAGGGGTGTCAGCAACTGATAAAGCCCTTTGTTTCTCACCCTCACATGCACAGGGTGCCAGTCTGACTAGGGTATGAACCATAACCTGAAAAGTACTCAACCGACTGGTGCTCATCCACCTCTGTGAGCCTTCAGGAGCTTGAGAGGGGTTTTCTGTATTGTGCAGTTTGTAGACAGGTTGCCACCTTTGATTGCTCTTCCACTTACTTCTTCTTTCATCGACCTCCCAAAGTGAATCCACATCACCCCCACCTCAGGAATCTCCACTCAATTCAAGATGCTGAGTGGCACCTGCAAAGTCCTTCACCAAAAGAACCAGCGTACATCAACCACCACCTGAAGTTTCACCAACCCTCCAGACACCTGCGCTCTACCTCCCTCGCCCACACTCTCCACATACGCCAAAGCAAAAACTTTGGACGCATCTTCTCCTACCTTGCTGCTAAGGCCTGGAAATACATCCCCCTTCACCTCCTGACCTCATCCTCTCTGTTGGAAATCAGGAAAGGACTCAAGACCTGGCTGTTGAACTGGTTCCTTCCTAGCAGCAGGGTTCTCAGCAACTGTATACCCTCACCGGTGATTAGCGGGCTTTAAAAGTCCTGGTTGATTGATTGATGGGACATACTTGTTCAGCTGTAGGCAGTACCCTTGCCTTTGAAAAAAAAGAGCCTGGCTATTGCTCATGTCAACAATTCCATTTCTTGCAGTTTGGACATTTTTATTAATTCAACATATCTCCCTGGCACATACTGCCATATGGATTACTGGGCCTTCTCTGATGACACACTTCTTTTGGTAAGCACACACTGAGCATCTTGCAGTCCTTATGGCTGGTGCTGCATAGTTGCTTACATGTTTTTAGCCTTATCACAAATTATAATTTGTGCTTTTGTCTTTTGCATACCCACACCCATCACACATTCAGCTGCTGCGTCCCAAAAGATGATAACTGCAACTTGGTTGCCATCATGCAAAAGATGGGGAGACTTCCCACAAAGCCTCAAAACAAAAACGACACCCTTCCAATCACACACCCTACAGCTATGACTTGATAGCTGAAGCTGTCATTGAAAGTAGAACAAAAGGAAATTATTAGGCTCTCTGTCTCCTGAAAAATATTGTGAAAGGCTTCAGAGAGTCCCACATCCTAAAGGGTCCCTGCAAGCCCTCAAATAAAACGGATAGGCTATATGAGGCATATTCAAAGACCTTGTGCCGAGCATGGCTGCCTCCAAATGGTGGCGGTCCCCTGCAGCATAGGGACCCATGTTATGCCCCTTGACATTAACATCTGCTTGGCTTCTAATTGTATAGTTCACCCCTCTTTAGTAATTCCTGCATGGCCCTTTGGAAAGTCAGAGTCAGGCCAGATGAACATATGCCCCCTACCTGTGCTTTAGTGTCCACTTTATCCAGGGATGGCCTGAAAGAGCCGGAACCTGAACCGCCTTCTGCACCTGAAACAACCAAAGGCAGAGTTGTGTAAAAAAAACATTAGGAGCACAGAGGACAGACAGATTAGGAAGTACCCTTAACAGTCATATGTATAAAATAAATTGCCAGCCAAAGGTGAGGTGCTTTATGTCTCTTCATACCTTGTGGATTCCTCCAAATCCACACCCTGCAGACTCAACCCAGAAGGAATTAGCTGCATATCCCAAACTATCACTGGGTGCATGGTGCCCCTGAACTCTTACTATCTCTTACCTAGTTTCTGTGTTTGATTAGGATGATGTTTTGTGATCTGGAAAACTGTCCATGGACACCTGCATTCTCTCATTTTCATCTGGATGTAGGGTTTATGGTTAAATTTACTAAAGATGTGCTCGCTGGCTTCCTTTGGTTGTGGGTTTATGGCTCACTATGTGTATTGTTGTTTTGTTTCGCTTGTTGAAGTAGGGTATCATAGTTGTGTTATCACTGTTTTTAGTGTTAGTTATGGCTATGAATGCTGTGCTCGCTCCTTTGTTCCTGGTGTAGGGTTCAGATCTGTGTAATGAATGCTGAGAACTATCCTGACATTCATAGAACTGTCTAAAGCCAGTCAATACACATGTTGTAATGTGTTCTAAATGTGATCTGGAACGTGTAATATACATCAAACACCTCCGGCCAGTTTGTATTAATTTTATGAGGACAAAGTATGCATATGTACAATTGTATAATTGGAAATACGGTAACGGACATTGACCGCTCCCCCCCCCTACACAGGCTTCCCTGCTTTCTCTCCTTGTTCCTCAATTGGTTGTTTTAAAGTTCAAATGTTATCTATATGGTCGTTTGATCGAACATTTGGTCGTAATGACAAGGTCGAGTGGAGCCATTTGAGATGTATGTATGGAATTAATATGTACATGCACAGTAGGTTAGTGCTGTGTCCCAATAAGGAAAGTGTAACAACATTGGGATGACTCTATCCACTTTCTAGACGAGGAGTAAGGTAATATACGCCATGGACATAGATCAATACTTTTTATGTGATCAAATCATTGCTCTACTGTGCAGAATACTCTGTTTTGGAGATTACCAACTGGTTCTATTGACAATGTATATGCTTGTTGAATGTATCGTATATGTTAAAATCTAATAAACAATCAAACAAAAAATGAATGCTGAGAACTATTGATTTGTTCTGGTTTTAAGGTTAGGTTCTCTTGTCTTTTTTCAAGAAATGTGGTAATGGGTCTAGTTAGAGAACTCAAATATGTGCTCTTTTACTTGCTTAGTTCTCAGTATAGCCATCTGGCTGTGATTGGGGGCTATGGTAGTTTTGAGTTTGGTCTAGGATTAATGTTAGGTTTAGGGTTAATATTAGGGTTACCGTTACACAAGTGGTTCTTGGCCTCTCCTTTCTCTTGCTTTGTTCTGGGTGTGATTGTGATTTGAGTTTCATTCTTGAAGTGATCCTTCTGCCTGTTCCCTTCTCTTATTTTGTACTGGGTGTGTGTCTAGGGTTAGTTTTAAAATTACAGGTGTATGGCAATAGAGTTTGAGGGCTGAGTTCATGACAGAGTTATGCTTGGAACTATGGAAACCCTTAAGACTGATGTTATTGTATGAAAGCTCTCTTGGGGCTTTTATATTTGTCCGCTTGGTAACGGGTGTGGGTTTATGGTTAATGATTGGATTAGAGGTAGAATTGGTTTTAGGATTGTATTTCATATTGTGGTTGTTAATCAAGTTAAGCAAGATGTTTACAGACTCTTTAGTGATCTTACTTTTTTCTTTTGTGTATGGGATTAGGGTTATAATTTAGATTTAGGGTTTGTTTTGGGTTTGTGGTAAGAAAAGCTGTAATTAGGCTATTCCATTTAGCTGCTCTGCTATGGAATAGATCCAGAAATGAGGGTTAGTGTTTGGTCCTTTGTTATCATCTCCCCTTTTTAAAAAAGGTGCTTTATACTCTACTATTCTTTTTTCTGTGTAATTACATTAAATACAACATGTATTGAGGTAGGGGCTGGATTGAAGACCATCTCACATTGTTCCCTTGCTACTACTGCCAACCGCTGACTAAGGATGAGTTTCCTTTGAGGCTAGTACTGGCCATAGGCTTCGGACTAGGTATGTGAAAGCTTTCAGGGGACCTTGTTATCCATTTCCTTTATGCAGAATACTGGATGGGCTTGGGCTTAGTCGCGATAGTACTTTGGATGAGGTCTTCTGCTTATCTAGTTGTGGGTTGAGGATTACTGTAATGGCTTTTCTTGGCTTCAAGTATTATTTTTGGTTTAGGACAACTCTATGTCTTTAAGTGGGATCTTTGCACCGCAGCACTTTGAACCTTTGTAATACATCATCCAGTCTCACGATATCCCATCAGTTTAATAGACTTTTTTTCCTCTCTGTTACATCAGAATTGATGTGAATATCTGAAAGATTAAGAAAGTAATCCACAGCATATGCATATTATCAGTGGGTGTGTTTTAATGGTTGAGCTATAATACTGTATATTAAGCGTGTGAAACCACAATGTACTTTATAAGAGGTAATAGACTGATGGACTCGAGGTAAGGAATAATGCGTGAAACAAATCTTCATGGCATAAGTGGGCATCTAAAACACCTCTTCATATAGAACAAGGGTGTCATCTATATGTACAGGAGGCCAGATTGCAGGACAACCCCTCACTACGTAACTGAAATCCATTTGATATCTAGTATGTAAATGTACATAATGAGGATATCCTCAAGGTCCAGCATGGCTCCGGTTCTCCTAGAACTACAGTGCATGGCTCAGGAAAAGTGGAAAGGGTAAATCGAGAGGAGAATCTAGTAGTGGAAGTTGCTCCATTGAGACAGTTTGCAGAGGAAATTTTTCAGAAAAATTCTCCAATGGGATCAGCATTTGTTTCACAAATTGGAGGATTTGCATTACCACCCAACTATAGATCTGACCCAAAGACTAAAGCACACATGTTGGGGCTCTTACAGTACTCTCTTCGCTATCAGTGTAGTAATGCTAATGCTGCTTGATATTGCCTTTGTACTCTCTATTCTTTCTTAAAGTGCCGTTAGTCAATTGCTTGTTTCGGTCATAACCTCAACTATATATGAGATAAAAGGTTCATCTGTCACAGAAGTTGAAAATTCAGGGGTGTAGCTTGGTCCGTTAGACGGGGGGTGAGTTTCAGAATTTCCAACACTCACGCTGGCTTATCATGATAATCATTGCATGACAAGCAGCGCTTGAGGAGGGCTTGAGAGGAGGTGGAAAGGAAAAGGTGTGTGTATTGTGAGAGGTGCCTAAAACACAGTGGGGTATATTTACTAGGAAATGGCACAGCACGGTGCTGCGAGCAATATTCCAGCACCATGCTACATCATTTAAAAATCGCAGGGATGCACTGTATTTACAATAATATGGCGCACCCCTGTATATTCCCTTGCGCTGGTGCTAAAACAAGCTGCATAGCGCCAACACAGACACCCTTGGGCCATTGTGCAAGGGTGCCTGCATTGCAGGGATGATTGTTTATGTGCCGGAAGGTGTGCCTTCCTGCACATAAGCAATCAATAATGGTGATTTGCTACTTCTATGTGTGCTGCAGAATGCAGCACACATAGAAGTAGCAAATTGCCATTATTTAATGATTGTTTTTGTGCAGGAAGAGACACCTTCCTGCACATGAACAATCATTAATGGCGTTTATGTGTGCTGCAGAATGCAACACATATAGAAATAGCAAACAACGAGGAGAAATAAAAGTGTTTCTCCTCATTGAGCCAAACTAATGCCTGCTATTCAGTGGTGTCAGTTTTTTGGCGCTGCCTCAGATTTACAGATCCTTGTAAATCTGGGGCAGCATCAAAAAGCAGTGGGTGTTGTGGTGGAACGCCCACAGCATCATCCATTGCATGCCCCTTTCACACAGAAAACCACTTGAAAGGGTAGCATGTTTACAAAGCAGCGTTAAGCCACGCAAAGTGGCTTAAAGCTGCTTTGTAAATATGGTGCAGGGCATTGCGCCACAGCAATGTCAGGAGGCGCAATCCTATTGTAAATATGCCCCAGTATTTTGTAAAATAACCATGTTTCAAGACCTTCAAAACAGAGACGAGAGAATATGTGTCTGTGTTTTTGTCTGAGTATTTAAAAATCTCGAGTGAAATCTGTCAGACACCTTATCATACCGACTGAAAACTTCTGTATCCAACTAATTATTAAATAGTACATTTATCAGGGGGGTGTAACACTCCAAACAGCCCCCCCCCCCAAGCTACGCCCCTGTGAAAATTTAGAGGTAAAGGTTCTTACCATCCCAGTTGAGGGCGGCTCGATTTCGAACTGTGAAGCCTCCACTGGACCCTGACTCCCACTCGTCCTCATACCATTTCTTCTCCTTGTCTAACATCCTGAAAAACAAACATTCATAATGTGAATGATCCTATCAAGAGATGCAGATGAAGATTCCTTGAGGTTGCCTCTTCTTTGGACCCACAGCCCTCCCTATTGCTTTTTGAAAATATTTGTTCTGGCTGCGTCTGGGTTTTTTATTTTCTACCACTTTTTCTATTTGCGGTGCCCATATGACCATGCTACCACAGCAAGCTGCAAGACAAAGATATAACATTCACAAAACACATTACATACTTTTGGGTTATTTGGTTGAGGGTGTATTTTGCCACTCTTTTGCTATCCCTTCATACGGTGAGTTGCGGATTCCCTTCATACTTTTAATGTGTTTCTCTAATTGTAATGAATAATTATATAGGTTTTCCAACTGGTCTATTAACTTGGGGACAGAACTCTTGTCTTGTAATCAATATCTCATTTGATATTCTTCTTACTCACCAAGCCCATGTCTCTTTTCTACCTGTTCATCTCCTGGAATTCTTTCAGTTCAGATAACCCCTTCTCTGATAGCTAAGCTTAGCACCCATCTGACAGTTCATGGCTGACTTCTGCTGACTTGAGGTTTTTGCTTCTGGAGTTCCTGACAAAAGACTTGTTACAGCTGGGGCAACTTTTCACATCAGCAGAATGAGCTGGCTTTCATTTGTCTGTGCTCAAAGGGCTGGCCTGTGTTCTTTAGTTATCTGTTCCATCTGCTCGGCAGCCATCCACCACTGATGAACAGCCTCAGCTTTTGGGCTTCCACCTCATTGGTTCAGGTTCTTTAAACTTTATCTGTTACAACATCAGTGTATGTTTGGAGGTTTCTTTGGTCAGACAACCTTTGAGCTCTCCCACTCACCTAATTTATAAGTACCTGCATTACCAAATGGTGCGAGAAACCCCTTAGGTAAGCATGGGTGGTTATCATCAACACCTTGTCTACTCCCTGCCCATTAACCAGCACTGTGCCCCAACATTTTCACTGTAAACCCTCTCTCCTGATTCATATCTCCACATATCTGCATGTCATCTGTTCACTCCATATTTCTAGTTTTCCACCTCTCTATCACCAATCCTCTCCCCAATATTTACTCTCTCCAATATCCAGCCGCAGCCCGTGCAGGTAAGAGTGGTGGGGCAGTGGGGCCGGGTGGGGAGGATTTCGACAGGCGACGATGAGAGAAAATTAAATAAAGAATTTATTTTCTATTTTCGTTTTCTGTTGAAATCCCCCACCCGCCCCCACCGCTCTTACCTGCATGCGCCGCGGCTGAAAATATCTCACCAGCATTTTTATGCAACGTGGTCTCCACTTCCTCCTTGTCAAAATCTCTCATCCCCATTATTGAATCCCTGTTAGCTTTCTGCCCATTTTTTTCCTGAATAATTGCCACACAATATGTGACCGGTCCAACAGTTTAGTACCACCTAATATACAGTCTGAAGTCAAGAAAAGGTAAACTGTATTTTCACCACTTCTAGTTGTAGGCCAATGAATCTCTTCTAAAAAGAAATCCTGACCCTTTAGCTGGAAGAAAAAGAAATACATTGAAAAAAACAGCATCACTTACTTCTCCTTAAAAGGATCACTTTTCTTTCGGCACACGAAAACGATGAGACCGACAATCATGGCCAATAGCACAGCCAATGCCAACGGCACACCAACGTAGACACCAATTCTGCTGATCTCTGTTTGACATCTGTCCCCAGTGTACCAATAGTAGTCTGAAAACTCACAGCTGCAGGGAAAAAAAAAAAAAATTGTGAATGGAGACAAAAAAATAACGAGCAAACTCCATCAAATTTGTGTCAAGCAGGAAAAGAAACTGAGCCAATTCCTGCAACTATAACTTTATCACACTTACTACGTCACTCTAAGGAACAACAATTCCTGGTTCATGCTAGTTGACCTGTCCTGTCTACAGCCACTTTCGCCCAAGCCTCCATTTTAAGACAGAGAAGGCATGGTGCAGCCCTTACCTTGCCCCTTTTACTTTGTATGACTTTTACTTCCACGTCATATTTAAGTTGTCTCCATTTAGTGAGTTACACCACTTTGCCCAAGGCATATGAAGAACAACTTTTGAGCTAAGTATAATTTGGTACTAGGGTGAGTAGTAAATAATTGACATTAATGCACTTTAATTAAACTATAGTTAGAATTAGGGATGACGGTTTACCTGTAATTGATTGGAAAAAATAAAATGAATTAAGGTTTAGTGTTACAATATCTACTTAGCTTGAATATGTTCAATTTTGAATATTTCATTAACATTTATAGTTATGGTTAAGTGGGTGGGGGCTAGGGGAGCTGGTGTTAGTATTAATGTAATTGAATAAAATGAAATTAAAACATTCTTGATCAAATATAAGGCTGGGGTCCGCAAGAGAGAGTGGAAACAGATTGATAAATTGCTTCAATATAATTTAATTTCATATATAGATAGGGTACGACTTACTTTAACACAATATAAAAATGTAATTTGAAGTACATTTTATCAAAAGAATTAAATCTAGGGTTATGCCTAGCATTGGTATTACACATTGCTATTATTTTTTTAATTTAAATAAATAAATGAGAAATAGTTTTAGGGTCAAAGTTAGTGTTAATTGATCATAATTAAAATCATTGAATTTAATTCAGTGATGAGTTATGGTTAGTGAGTAAGATAACTGATTCAGTGTTGGATTAGGATAAGAGGTAGTAATAATGCATTGTGACCTACTTAATTATAACATAATATAAGATTAAGGAAACTGTTGGCTTTCTGGCAATTTTTAGAGGCCAGATATACTAAGCATATTTATGGTTGCAAGCGCTCTTGATTCAGAGTTTGTGACCATAAAAAAGCTTTTTCAGTTGTTCTAATCCCATTTTAAATGTCAGAAAACATTTTCCGACTCATAAAATGGGATTAAAAATGGATACTGAATCGGTATGCTATGTATCACTGTTTTGCACTCAAAATCCAGTCATAAAACATTGAAAGGTTAAGCTGAGACCTGAAAGGAGGCGCTAACTCATTCGCAAAATGGGAGGTGTCCCCCTTGGAGGCCCTTCCCCTTTGTGAATTTAAAATAAGTTTGCTGAGTAATAGGCAGTGGTCCACAGGACCACAACCAACTCTCAAATAAAGAAAAAAAGAAAAGAAAACTTTTCTTTTTAAACACAGACCCATTTCCTTTATGAAAAATGGGCTGCCAGTAGTAACAAAATGTTTGCTTTATTTAAAAGCAATTACTGGCATGATGATCTGCTGATCCCAATAGGCCACCGTCACTGTGATGGCCTCCAATTATAGTGAGTCACAATTTGTAATGTACCTCATTAATATTCATAAGGTAGGTCAGATTGTGACCCACTACAATTTGGAATTTTACTAACCTACCTATTAGTACACAGGTGGTTTAATAAAATTCTTTACTGGTCATAAAAACACTGGTCGCAATTTGGGCCAGTATTTTATGACCAGTTATTTGTACACCCGGCCTTAGGTAAGGGGACACATTGAAGGTAGGATTAAGTAAAAGGTACAAACTAAATCTTATAGTCTATAACAGTCTGTAGGAAAGTTAGAGAAGGATGGCAACAATATTCAGACAACCCTCCTCTCATAATTCCAAGGGCCCTTCCAATGTGCAGGGAAACATAGTATTAGGAGTATTTTAGATGTTCAAGGGGAAATTAGATCTTTGGAATGTTGATAGCTCATTGAATAAAATGGAGTAGCTCCAGTTTATAATGGCTGGTAAAAGCCCAGAGCTCCAACATTCCAATGTTTGTCTTTCTTTTTCTCCCTTTTTAATTTAGTACATCCTGCCCTTAGTGGGTAGAATGTTCTAATAGCCTTATAGCCCTTCTGCCCCAGACTATACCAGTTGTTAAAGGCCCTTTCCCTTGTTATAGGCCCTCTACTGAGGCTTGAGCCTATAATTCGGGGTCAGGGCCTTTGACAACCAGTATAGCCCTCGGCAGTGGGCTATAAGGCTGTAATAGAAATGTATTGCTTTCATCCTCAGCTTGGTAGTAGGACCAGGGCATATCATCACATTCAGGCTGTGAATTTAATAAGTAGCATCTCAGTGACACAGACAGCATTAGTTGGGGAACTGAAGAAGCATGAACATCAATTAGGGGCAGCCAGGGGTAGCAGGTTGTACTTCTGGCAGCCTTTTGGCACCATGGTCTTAGGAGTCATTATTGCAGTGGCATAGACAGAAAGTGAACAGTCATGTATACATTTTGTAGTTGTCACACTTGCCCTTCTTGTACCCTTTCACCTGCAAAGAGGTGACTGTTTTGGGACAAAGGTGGCAAAGGAGGCACCTCTGTTAGAATATCAAAGTTTTAAAGTGTGTGATGTCACTTCCGACACCCCTGGCATTTTAATGGATTGATGTCCTTGTGAGGAAGAACTGAGGAAATAGATGTCAGAGACAGCAGGGTGCTACTTACTGATGATGGTCTCATTATTTTTTATTTAACATGGTTCAATCTGTGTGAGTCCCTGGCTCTAGGTACTACTCTCCCAAGGAAATTATGAGATCAAATTAGGCCATTGTTAAGCTGTTAGTAGTAATGTGTGTTTTTTGTAGAACTTCATAGTACCACACATCTACCAGTTGCAGATGCTGTGAAAAAACAGGTGCTAGTACGACCCAAATTAATAATACTCAGTTCATGACTTTGAAAGGATGGAGGTCTGAGATGGCAGGGTATACATACACTGCTTCTGCCTAAAAACGGGGTGTATCAGTGGGAAGATGTCATTGTCTGGGATACTCCATAAGCGGACATAGGCTGGAAACTGCAAAGTGCTTTCTCAGAAGAAAGTGACAAGGAAATTTGCTTGATCAGCAAGTTCCTAGTCTTTCAAAGAAGATTAAGTGGAATTAATTGAAGTACTGATTTCGATAATACTTGCTGAAGACAGACTTATTATAGAGTCGAAGCAAGAAAATCTGGCAAGATGTGAACAGGCAATCGTGCCTGAAATAAGGGAAACACTGCAGTGATCAGTGCTCAAATGGTGATTATTCCTCATTCCGAGAACTGACATTTGTAATTGGGAGAAGATCTTGCACCAGATAAATACTGCACCCTGGGGTATAAGTAATCACCAACTGTGGAGCTTCCATCCTGATTAATGCTGGCTTGTAGTGAAGGGAAAACTATCAACTTAGGAAGGACTTTGGCCAAACACAGCCTCTATTAACATGGTAATGGATGAGGCCTATATTTACAGGACGTTTGCTGATTTCCAGGAGCTTCTACAAACATCAACAAATGGAACCAGCCTTTTTCAACCAATAAGGTGGCCTCAATAGAGGCCTCAACAAACCTTCCTTTGTCATTACCAGAATATACCCCTTGTACCTTTGCAGTAATCAGCCCCAAGTGAATATAAATTGACAAAAAGCACCACAGATGTCCATGGACATCACTGGGGGCCAGGCAAGTTTAGCAAACGCTGTCGCTGGTTTGCCTGTTAGTAACCCTAGTACAGCCATTGCACTCCTGGCTCTAAGGGTCCACCAGACAGCAGAAAGAAGAGAAGCAAAATCGGGCTCTAAGACCTTTGTTTACTTGTCCAAACACAGCCTCCATCAACATGGTAATGAATGAGGCCCATAAATACATGAAGTTAGCTGATTCCAGGAGCTTCTACAAACTTCAACAAAGTTCCCGCTCCTTACTAGGATGATATTAAGGGTCTTAAATGGAATTAAGAAACATGAGTCAGTTCCACTACCCCTTGTGTTTTCATGTAAACAATGCTCATGGGCATACTTCTGTATGTGTTCATTTGACTCAAACAGCCATCATAGGGAACCATGTACCTAGTTTAGGGTATTGTTATGGGAAAGATATGGAGGCCATGATCAAGCAGAAAATGCATATCATTCAACGCAGATCAATTTGAAGGAAGTAGGTCCTCTTCAAGCACATCCTCTGCTCACGCCTCACTGGCTAGCAAAGGATGCATGGTTGACTTACAAGCACGTTGGGCCATTCTTCCTCAGAGAACATTCTCCTCTTTCGCATTTTGTTACGTTGGGATGCCGGTTGCTGCATCTGGAGATGCACATAATACTGTTCCCGGAGATATTCACAGCATAAAAATACTTCTTGTAATCCTCAGGAATTAAGTCCGTGTAAGTGCAAGCATCTGCAGAGAAACAACAAGAGTAAGAACCAGAACACAGGTGTGGGGATGACAATAAATGTAGATCTGCGCGGTTACCTAGATGGTGTTTGGGCCGCTGTGTTACTATACTATGGATAATCGTATTTCTGTTGATTTCTCTCTCTTGGTGTCTTGCTTCCTCCTCATCACAACACACCCTCTTTGTTCAAAACCTCTGTCACCACTCAAGTATATGTATTCTTCCACCATTTCAAATTATCTATATTCCATCATTGACCTTATGTAAGACATTTCTGGTAGAAACATCAAGCCGACTGCTCTAAAACTTTTGAATCAATCAATCAATAAATAAATACATTCTCTACCCCTCCTGTCTACGTACACACCTCTTCTGTTGCTCAGACAACTACAGTAACTTTGCAGCTTCAGCAGTCTCATGTTCAAGGGGGGGGGGGGTGAGGGTGGTCTCTACCTTCCAAAATACCTGCAATGAATTGATTGAAAGCTTTGCATCTCTGGGCATAGCTGCACATCCCTTTAGCACTGCTCAACAGCTGCAAGCAGTGTGGTCCCAACCAGGACCAGGCAGGCTGGATCCACGCCATAGTTTCAGTAGAACCACTAACACTGTACTTGAGCTCAATTTAGATTCTCTGTCTGTACATTTGTGTGATGGGCAGATCGTGATAACGTGGCATGGATCGGGCCCTCATGGACCTATGTTGCACACAGCTGCCATTGAAGCATGGGATGTACAGGAAGGCACAAGGGAGCATGTAGACACTCCAGAAGCCTCATTTCATGGCTGCAAGCCTTCTGTCCAGCTCATTTTCTCTCTGGAGGTTATTGTGAAGACCCTTTGAAAGGCCCGTCACATGTCCTAGGGTGACCACAAGGCATTTTGTGCGTTATATCACATGATAATTATATTGCGTCCCCTAAATCGTTGTACCACTACACCACAAGGTAATTATAGATGTGTAAGATATGTGAATAAAATAATTAGTAAGGTTAGGTAAAGAATGTAAGAGTAAAAATAATAAAAATATACTTACTATGATGATGTAAAGGTAGTCAATGTACTGGATTCAATATGTGTGCAGGTCGATGCTACTGACCTTACTTTAGTGTCATACAAACGTTAGAGGATATTATAAATGATATAGGCTCCTGAAGGACTCTGAGTGGGCACATACCATTGCCACTCCAATATTACTTCTCTTAACCGCTACTTCAGCAAAATTATTTCTACCCCACCATTAGCTTGCCGGATTACATTGTGCACCACTATAAAGAGTTCATGTGATTAAATAATTGTTGTGTAATATAAAAATAAATATGGTTGGTTGGGTTTAGGGTTAGGATGAGTATTATGGTTGTGATATAGGAAGCCATATTTGAAAAATACAATAATGAAAATAAGATTGACATTGATGGAGTTATTGTTAGAGTTTGAGTCAGAGTTAAAAATAGTATTAGGTTTACAGTAAGGGTTTATTGTTTTTAAAGTTTACATTTGTGTAATTGAATATAATTTATTATTACTATTTTTATTTAAATATGGCTAGTGTTATAGAAATGATTAGCACTAGGGTTAGAGGAAAGGTGGCATATTTCATACATATTCATTTTATTTAAATATTTAAAGAGTCAACACTATTTAGGGTAAGTGTTAGGGAAAGACGTAAAAAATTCATTAATTTCATTTTAATTTGAGTAAAGTTCATTATTTTTTTTATTTTTTTATGGCAAATATTCCTACCTGAAAGGAACATGTTGTTGAGGACATTAATTTGAAATGTAGTTAATGAAATAAAATTAAATTAAATATTTAGTATCTGTTAGAGTTGGAGTCATGGTTAGCAATAGAGTTAGCAGAGGGGAACAATACTTCTTTTACTTCAATGTTAAAGTAACTGAATTCATGCTAAAAACAAACATTTTCAGAAATGAATCGGTTAGGGTTAGTCATTAGTGACAAGATAAAGGTTATATTGACTAGATGGTGTTGAAGTAATTGTAAAGTTTTTGTTATTTTATAATAATCCCATCTCAGTTTATGAGAAAGTGAAAAACAAGCTTTCTCTTTGTACTATATCACTAACCCTGAGTGACAGACAGCCATGAAAGAATAAACCATAAACTCACTAAGTGAAAGAAAAGAATTAATGCCTGATTTAAACCTCGGAGTATGGGATACTCCGACACAACGGTGACAAATATCCCGTCCGCTGAAATTTAAATCCCAATGGATATAATGGGATTTATATTTCAGCAGTTGGGATATCCATCAATGTTGTGACAGAGTATCCCATCCACCAGATCTAAATCAGGCCCTTAATCTTTTACCCGAAATTTCCAGAATTTGGGTCTTTTCCGCTTCCTTTTGGAAGAGCAAGTCAGATCAAGAGGGTCTTATCTTATAAAGCACGTATGCTTCTCTCTGAGGTGAGGTACATGTTAGGGCTCTGTCCATTGATCTGAAGCATACTATGAAGTCCTAGCTCTTGGCTACTCTAAAGCTTTTCCACAAATGTTTGCATTTGTAAACCGTATAATGTGGACTACAATTCTATGAGAACAAATTAGGATCTCTTCTTTTGTGTATGCTTCTGACTAATATTGAGTAATACAGAAGTATACAAAAAAGTGATGACACACTGAGGTGGCATGGTGTGCAAAACAACGATGGACTGAGATGCGACCCGAGTAAATACCAGTGGCTGAGAGTAATTCAAGCATTTCATCCACCACTTTTTGGAAACTTCAGTGTGTTTAATAAAGAGAAAATCTTGCTACAAAACAATGAAACTGAACCTGTCCACAAACGTGAATGCTTGGGTCTCAGAAATGAAGAGCAAGCAGAGACAGTGTCCCCTCTGGTGTAGCGACTTGAGAGCATAATAAAATACGCAAGAAACAAAGAAGAGAGCGAGGAAGGAAAGAAAGGGGTGCGACCCAGCATATTAAAATAGACACAGTTAATAACATAGCGCATCATCTCCCAACAGTGACTAGACATTCTAATGAAATAAAAGTATGGCTAGTGAAAGCGGGTCTAGTGGTGAATTCATGCCATCTTTGCAAATACTACATGCACTCTACTTCATGCACTGGGTGAGTTTTTGCTCCTTTTTTATCTACCATAAGTTCACATTCCCATGCTGTTCCCCCATGAATGGTAATAACTCTGCAAATGTCATCGCCAAAGGGAATAGGAATATCTGTGATTAAAGTCATTGCTTGGAACCCAAGAAAGAAAATAAGAGGATTTGTAAGTAGGGTGGTGTTTGGCACTAAATGCTCAGTTCTTACCTTGAAGGTCCACTTCAGCTTGTGTGACATCAGTCAGATCAAAGCATATATGATCTAGGGATGGAAAATACACAACTGGTTACTATTTTGTATTTCTGTGTGATGTTTCTAAGCAGCAGATGTGAAGTAACTTTGTCCTAAAGAAGGAAGTTTCTTAAACAAGGACATATTTTGCAGTACAAATTAAGAGAGAAACCAGCATGTTCACAGAGTGCAGTTCAATTATGGTACCCTGTCTCACATTCTTAGCCTTGATTTTTAGCAAAGTTGCCCCTGTCTTGCTCTTCCAGGATGCATAACTACATTCTAATTTCTGACTGAATCACCCTTTGATTCTTGAACCATGGGAGAGTCCCAACTTTCAAGCCCTGACCGTTAGACAAATCCTCATGTTCAGGTGGCACATGGGGCAAAGGACCCATCTTCACTGGGGTAGATTCATGCTTCTAGCCCTGGCCTGGGATGGTGTTCCACTCTTTCAGTCCAGAACAGGGGTAGAATCCCATATTTTGAACCCTAAACGGGGGCACTTGGCAATTATTTGAGCCTTGCCTGCCAGGAAAATACATCATTTCAATCCTGACCTAGCTAAAATTCTGTTCAAGGGTAGAATCTAATTCTTTGAGTGCTGAACTTGGGTTGAATTTCACATTTGATCTCTCCAGTAGGAAGGTGTACTGTAACACACTTCAAGCATGACCTATGGTGGTGTTGCATTGATCAGGTATTAAACTGAGTTAAAATCCCTCTCCTTGATTTCCGACTTTGAGCTCTTGTCTGGGGTAGAGTTCCACTTTTCTTAAGCTGACAGGGTAGAAACAAGCCCTTTAAACTCTAAACAGCCACACCCTTTAATGATCTTCAGTGACCTGTAATACAGCCCCACTCTTCACACAGGGACCTGTGATGGAATTTCACCTTTCAAGATCTGATCTAGGATACCTTTTTAACCTTCAATTCCACACATCAGGCAGCATCCCACCAGTTGATCCTCAACCTCATATACAGACACACCCATTCAGCCCTATTATAGTATATAGATCGATATTTAGATGACCTTAAATGACCTAGCATATGGTCACACCATTCAAGATCTGAATTAGAGCAGAACAATGTGACTGCAGTATGTGCTGTGTAAACTGATGCTGGGCAGACTCCTGTCAGCTGGTGCTGGACTCGAATGTTGCACGTTGCTTTTCTTATGTGACACCTGGCCTGAAGCCCACATTGCACTAAGACACAGACTCCACCTTAGATCTTTTTTCTGCCATTGGATGTGGACATGTTTCCACTGCTCTGCCACAACTGCACACCAAATGTAAAGAAGACACTGTGCATTTACCGGTACTTTGATCACTTTGGTACAGGACTAAGTGACAAGCTTGGGAATAGGTCATATACGAACTAATCATTTGGGGGAGGGTATTGAGGACACACCATTTAAAATTTGCTCTTTGTGCAACAGCAAATTTATGCATTTGGTCCAGCATCAGGTATGTATCCCCTGCCCACTGACTGACCACAATGAAAGTACCTGCTCCATGTGTATAGTGTGCAATGAATCAGATCTAAAAAGACCGTTTGTCACGGAAGGGCAGAGCTTCAATCTGCCATTGTCACCAAGGGCATCAAAGGAATCAATTCTAAAACTGAAAGCATGGGTCCATCCAGTAACATGAAAGACCTACTGGAGAGGACCCATGTATGTGTCCTCCTATAACTCTGACTCAGTTGGCCCCATCTCCTGGCCCCCACTGAAACCTGCACCCAGAATTAGGAAAACATCTTGAGGTTCAGGGACAGACACCAAGCACCAGGCAATCCAGCCATGACCTCAAAACCAAGATGATTCATACACATTAAGTTCTTCCCCCAGGGACTGACATCAAAAGGAACCTTGCCTTCTTGGCAAGAAACAGCCCCCAGAGCACCATGCCATGACTGATGACATACTGACAAAAAGGACTTGCCAGTTGTTGGCACCCACTTTGATCAAAAGAATTAGATTCCAAAAAGAGTCATTCTACGATGGTCAAAGCTCAAAGCTGAAGCATAGAGCCTTGAGGCCAAGAAGGCACTTAGCCAGATAAGGCACTAAATTCAAAGCTGAAACACACCACAACCTCACCTTCAAGCACAGATGAGGGTGAACAGCCTGATCTTAGACAGAGAACAATATGCATTAACCATGTTAACTGACACATTGTTGCACAACCTCCGTGCACTAAGACGTCAGCTCACAAACAGCATAGGCACACCTTTAAAGAGGCAATACCAGAGGACATTAGGACATGTCCATACCTGAAAATAAAAAAGTAGCGGTAATGCCACCGATTACCATCCCCACAAATGTCATTGGCACGCTCCATACATGGTGATTCCAGTCTAGCATGTAGTTGCAGATCTGCCGCCCCTTTACGGACTCTGCCTGGCATGACTGCAGGGCAGACCCTCAGAGTGACTATCTTCAGAGCCATATCCCGTTAAAGATTCTCTACCTGATGTTACATTAGCCTATAATGCATTCATAGTCACGGTGGGAAAACACCATAATGTTCCCATAAATGTGGATGAGAAGGAAGAAGACTTCCTTACTGAACCCCTTTCAAAACGAGTAGAGCACACAATTCCTACCCATGCTCAGAATAATGTTAAACTGCTCTTCAGAGTTATTTAAAGTCCCAGTACAATCAAGTGAAGTAGCACCAGGGGTTGAAAGACCATGCATCCCCAGTCTCTCTTTTCGTGCACATGGCATGGAAGAGAGCATGTATGCAAGGTGCAGGTGACAGCTGATTATCCAAAACCAGACAAGAAAATAATGGAAAGCACTTGCCATTAGGGGCAGACACACAGTGGTGCTTTTCCAATTCAATGTCTCTATCGTCAAGTCATAAAAGAGATGGAGAATAGAAATCAATAGAGATTCAAAACCATCATCTGATGTGCCTCTGATGCAGCAGGTATAGCTTCAAGGCATATAAATACTAACATTCTGCTTCATCGCTGTGTCAAAAAGGATATGGACACTGCCAAGGCCAAGAGTATCTGGCAGCAAAAACGTTTTTTTGTAAGCCACAAATCCATGCAGAAACTACTGCAGCATCCACTGTGCCAAGGCACCAATTCAAACCACAACAGCCCTTTCAAGAAGGGCAGCAACAGCCCAAAGACAATACACAGGAAATGGCTTCAGAGGGCATAGTCACTCCAAGGGTAGAAGAGCACAAGACAGAGGCATCTCCACCAGCAAGCAATGACCTCATAGCTGTCCCCCAACTATCTAACACTTGCCGTGGGATGTCTGAGGTTATACCTTTCTCAATGCCAGAATATAACCTCAGATCAGTGGGTGACGCCCACCATTGCCCAAAGTTATTGCTTAGAATTTCCCACCACCTCACCCAACATCTCAATCTATCCTCACAACATAATCAAGGAGCATCACAAACTAATGCTAGAGCAGGTACAAGCTCTTGATCGCAAATGTACAATATAAGTTGGCCCACTGCAGCAGAGGGACCAATGGATCTTATATTTCTTCCTCCCCAAAAGAGACAGGCTTTGTAGGCCAATGCTCAAACTTTGAAAGCTCAACTATTACACCACTTCAAGATGGCCACTCTGCAAGGTGCCTACTTTCACATCCCCATCCATCCAGCTCACCACCAATACCTCAGGGTTGTGGTCATGAAGATCATGACCAATTCAAAGCCTACTCCTTGGGGTCACTACAGCCCACACAGTTTTGGTCAAATGTCTAGCAGTGGTGGCAGGGTATCTCCAACGCAGGCACATTCTTGTGGTCCACACCCAGACAACTGGTAACAAACCAGATGACTGGTTGATAAAAGGAAGCAGAGGTGCACAATGTCTCGCCTCCTTTCGTCACACTATGCATGTCTTCCCAAACTGGGCTTTTACAATCAATGTTAAAAGTTCAACCTATGTCCTTCACAGACTCTGGGGTTCCTTGGAGCCACACTAAATTCATTTACAGGTAACGCATACCACAGCAGCGACACTTGATGGCATTTCAGCAGCATCTTCCCCTTCACCATGCATTTCATCCTTTGATAGTGAGAACAGTGGCGGCTAGTGACATTTGAAAATGGTGGGGCGCAGCAGCAGGTCTCGGGGCTCACGGCTAACTCATACATGCCAATAGACCCGATTCGCCGGGGAGACTAACGATTTTTCTTAAGTAATTAATTTAAGGAAAGAAAGCTCTTATGATTCTAATAGTTAGAAATGATAGTGCCTTTCTGCAATCAGCTCGTGCTGCATCCGCCTATTTTAGTGGCGGCAATCACTCATGACAAATCACCGGCATACATAATGAGGTTCCTTGGGCACATGTGTAAAACTTGAACATTTTGGACAATAAGCTGACATTTTAGCATAGAAGTTACAAGTCCCTTGGGTGAGAGCACATAAATGCCTGTGAGGCTGACCAGATGGAAGACTTCGTTCCCAAGTGCGAAAAACTGCTAATGAGTGAGACTTTTCTTGTCTGCTCGGGTGCAAGGAAGAGACTGGTGTCCCTGAACAGTATTTCCAGTGGGACATTCCGTACACGGGTGGTGCTGAAGTATAAAAGTGGGGGCTACATGAATTACTTTTCTCCTATAGTGTAACAAGAAAGAGCTGTATGTGCAAGGCGATAAACACTCAGTGCTGTCATGCATTCCAAAACATTGAATAAAAGAAGCAAAAACAGAGGCTGATGGGTGTGGGTATTTTGGTGGCGGCGCGACTTGGCCTAGTTCTATTCCCTGACGTCTAGCCCCCACCCCTGCCCAGGAAAGACAGACTAAAGGAGGGGGCGCCATCATGTGCCAACTGCCGGTGCTCCAGGCGCTGTGAAAGAGTTGGTTTAACTAATTATAGTGTGAATATACACCACTCTCACAGGCCAATTATCAGCCTGATACGGTTTTATTCAAAATTTGGTTGATGTTTCATGCCATCTAGAAATACCTCCCTGAATCTACGCCGTCTCCAAGGGGTACTCGGAAGAGTAGATACACTCAGAGAAGACGCAGTGGTGGTGTCCTTGGATGCCGCCATGGCATTTGATACAATCGAATGGCCCTATCTCTTTGCAGTGCTGGAGAAGATGGGGTTTGGACCTGGATATATTGGGTGGGTGAAACTCCTATATTCGGAACCACTGGCACAAGTGGTTGTGAGCAACAGGAAATCAAATGTCTTCGCCCTCGGAAGAGGGACACGGCAGGGATGTCCCCTGTCTCCGCTGCTTTTTGCCCTGGCACTGGAGCCCCTAGCGAGCTGGATTCGTAGGGACCCAATAATGCGGGGCCTGAAATGGTCGGAAGACTGGGAGGATCGTATCTCCCTCTACGCCGACGACATCCTCTTGTACCTGGCGTCGCCGCGGGCCTCGAACAATAGAGTTCTCGATATTTTTACTGTCTTTGGTAGGTACTCTGGTTATGCAATCAACTGGGCCAAGTCAATGATTTATGTGCTCAGGGGGAAGTTCCCGCTTATGCCCGAGGGGTATAGAGTGACGGAATCGATTGATGGCTTTAAATATCTCGGCATTTACATCACGAGAGACCCCAAGCAGTATTATGAACGCAACCTTTTGCCCCCATTGAGACGGCTTCAGAGTGACGTGGAGCACTGGAAGACCCTTCCACTCTCCCTACTGGGCAGAGCGGCTCTTTTTAAGATGATGTCCCTTCCTCGCTTTTTATACGTTTTGCACAATTCGCCCACCCCGGTCCCGGCTTCCTACTTCGCTACAATAGAAGGCGAACAGAGAGCCCTATTGTGGGCTGACGGTACACCTCGAATATCGCTTCCCAAACTGGTGCGGAGCTGGTATGATGGGGGAATAGGACTCCCGGATATTAAAAGGTACTATTGGGCGGCACACTTGGCCGCAATTAACCAGGGTATTTTTCGTTTGCATAATGACCCGGATATTTAATGGATAGGTGGTTGCTGCCTGGAGGGTCCCACATACAGGCGCTCTATTCTAAACCAGCCAAACTAAACCTTACCGGGCCAACGGCGCACTCAGTCCAGGTCTGGCACACGGCCCACAAGAGCCTTAGTTGGGACAAGAAACTCACGCAAGCCACCCTCCTGTGGGATTTGTACTTATTAGGCACCCTTAGGAACTCTAGAGGATTGAACAGGTGGGACCTGATAGGACTGTCAAGAGTGGGGGACATGTGGAAAGGGGGAAAGGTAATTGAGTTCTCTCTGTTGCAGCAGGAATATGCTATGGCAGACTCAGAAATATTTCGCTACGATCAAGTAAGACACGCCCTATACGTGCTCATACCAATGGGAGAAACTCTGCCTGTAGCAACGCCGCTGGAAGACAGGCTCCTTGATGGCTATATGGCCACCAAGTCAATCTACCTCACGTACCGTAAATTGATTAACAACGCTACAGATCCCCTGATAAAGTTGAGAGAGAAGTGGACAGAAGACCTGTCAGAATTAGACGATGAGGATTGGATGGAAGCCCTTGCGTCTCCACGGGAAGTGGCAATCTCATCGAGACTTAAACTAGTACAGTTGAAAATATTACATAGAACGTACTACTCACGAACAGCCCTGGCCCGAATGGGCTATGGAGAGGACGCAAGGTGTAAGAGAAAATGTGGAGGTGATGGATCGTTCTTCCACATTTTGTGGGACTGCCAGATCATACGCAACTACTGGATGAGGGTGTTGGGATGTATGATGGAGGTGATGGGTCACGAACTCGAACTGGAGGGCAGAAGGTCCCTACTTATATATGGGGGCCGACAGATCTAAACAGCAAGGAGAAGCTGTGGGTGACTTTGGGGCATATAATAACTAAACGCAATATTGCTAGATTGTGAGGAGCGACAGAGGCTCCAACGCTGGCCTTGTGGAAGTAAGACATGGACTGGTGTATGTTCCGAGAAAAAACAGTCTATGTATCCAGGGGGTGTCCAAAGAAATGGTCTCAAGTATGGTGGAAATGGAACGAATATCGTGGTACAATATGTGCTCCCCGCTGCTCCCTACCCTCCCTGCCCTTGATGAAGAGGTGTCACTTGATTAATGTACATTCTAACTGTGTGTGACTTTGCTTGCTTAATGTATCATCGCAATCTCTTGTCAGAAGCATGTAAGAACCTTTTTGTGTTAATATCATGCCGTTGTATCTTTGCAATGCTGCTTTCAATAAAAAGAGTTAATAAAAAAAAAAATGGTTGATGTGCCAGATTTTCCAAACAGTGCGGCCCAAACCACAAGACGTTGGCGCGCCCACTGCTATAGTAGGGAAAACTGTTGGGTGGGGTAGAGCTCGTGGGCTGGCGGCGGAGGAGAGATTGGGCGAAGAGGTGAGAAATGTGAAAATAAACAACAGCTAAAGCAGCACTTATCAGAAAATCTTGCCATAAACCGTATGAGATGCCACCCGCTGAGTAAACACACAATCAGGGAGCGCTGCTATACTCGCGGGGGGGTCGCACGGCAGGGAGGGGGGGTTAAAATAAAAAGAAAAAGAAAACTTACTTGACCGGGTCCTGCGCCGCCTCTGCTCCTGGTCCGGGTCCCGCTTTCTGAACAGAAACAGGATGAGGTATGCTCCTTTCCCTCCTGTAAGCCAATCACAATGCTGCAATGGCATCATTGTGATTGGTGCGGAGTCCCGGACAGCGCCCAGCCGGGCACCTGAACGGATGCCATTTTCTCTATGTAGGCTGCATGCAGCCTGCATAGAGAAAATGTAGAGTGCGCATGACTGCTTTGGTCAGCCCCAGGGCCGACCAAGCAGTCAGGGCACTCAGAGTGGTGCAAGCCACTCCTCCCCGACTCGCCCACCTGCCCGCCCGCCCCCAACCAGGCATACCCTCCCGCCCGCCCCCAACCAGGCATACCCCTGCCTTCTGCTTCCTCGCAGCGCGAGAAGCAGAAAATAAAATGGTATTTAAAATACCATTTTTTTTTCTGCTTCTCGCACTGCGAGAAGCAGTGGGCGGCACTCCTCCGCCCTAATGGAGGAGCCGCCGCTGAGTGAGAATGATTATGGAACTGCTAGAAATGACAGTCTTGTCTATTGACCTACTTCCAAATGCCAGGACAGGACACACATGTGTCCCCTTTAGGAATACCTTGGCAAACATTGGTCACAGGGAAATGGGAAATGAAAGGTTTTGTTTAAGGGGAACCAAGTGTTCTAAACAAACTGCTAGGTAAGTTACATTTTCCATATCCTACAGATAACTATATGTTCCCCAAATGTAAAGGCAGAGTTAGGAGAAGAATTCTAAACCTTGTACCACTAAAATGGCCAAATGTTTGAAAGGCGTGCAATGGCTGATCATAAGGAGTTTTAGTGGCAGGGCCTCTTTTACCTTTGGAGTTAGATGTGCACAATGTGCCATTAAGCGCCGCCTTGATCTCCTCTGCAAAGTCGACAGCACCACCAGAGGTTCGTTTCTTAAAGATGACCTTGTGCTCCACAATGATGCTGCCTTTGCTGAAAGGAGGAAAGTGGAAATGCAGGTCACTTAAGGGAAAAGCATGGGTAGCGGCAGGTATTTTGTGTCCATTGAGATGGGAAACTTCATTTGATGAGAAGCAACCATTCTCAGGGACTGGTGCACAGAACTCACCTCAGTCTAGTGATCTCCACTCTATCGTAGTTTTCAATTTTTTCATACAGAATTCCCATCTGAAAGGGAAAACAGAGCGTTTTAACTTGCACGAGAAGTTGTAAGGGTCTTGTGTGATTTTATGTTTATCCTAATGTCGCACTGAGTTCTTTTATCACCTTCTTAAATATGTCGTCATTGTTTTTAAGGTTTGGTTTTCTATTTTAAACTTTAATGTGTATCTCTTTTATGGTATATTATCGAAATAAAGAGTATTTGAAATTAAAATTGAAAACAGAGCGTAGGTGTTGATTAATGAAAATGAATGTCCCCAATTCAAGCTCATGGAAAAGTGGAAAGTGGGTGCAAGCCAAAGGCACTAAGGGCTTGATATACAAAGGTAAATTGACACTTTTACGTAAGTTTACAATTGTTTGCTATTCACAAGGGTAGTATCTTTACGAGTGGGGATTCTCCGCACGTAAAAAGAACAGCTCAGTCTTTTTATGTGCGGGGACTTCACACTCATACAGGTAAATATACTACCCGTAAATGCCTTTGTAAATAGCAAACAATTGTAAACTTACTCAAAAGTGTAAATTTACTTTTGTGAATCAGGCCCTCAGTTCCTCATTCCAGGTTCGTTACGTAGTGTTAAATCGGGTGCAAATGGGTTTTTGCACCCAATCTGATGGCACAAAATTCCCATTCACCCTGTACCTCTTCCTTGCACAATTTTCTCTAGGTAAAACCCAATATAATTTGAGTGGGGTTAAAAGATTGTCGCAGCACCGGCCGTGCGGCTGCAAACGTTCACGCATCGTACCGGATCGTCGCATCGCATCGAGCCACAATTTTGTCACATCGCACCGGATCGTCGCCACGCATCGAGGCGCCATCTTGTCGCATCGTAACCGGAACGCAGTAAGAAACAGACGCATCCCCTCCTCTCCAGTAAGGAACAGACGCATCGCCTCCCCCGAAGCAAGGAACTGACGCATCACCTTCCCTGCGACCCATTTGTTTATTTTGCGTGACACATCTAAGGTACTTTGTGGGAAAAGTGTCGCATTTACAACTTGCATTGAACTGAACTATTTCTACCATTTGAAAGTCTTATTTTTGATACTGTATTGTGGATTTTTGTTGTTTGGTCTTGTGTTAGTTTAGATAAAGATTACGTATTTTTCTAAACTGGTGTGGTGTCCATTTGTAGTGTTTTCACTGTGTTACTGAATGTGTTCACAAATGCTTTACACACTGCCTCTGAGATAAGCCTGTCTGCTCGTGCCAAGCTACCAAGGCGGTGAGCAGGGGTTATTTTAGGAGTGTATCCCCCTTACCCTGACTAGAAGCAAGGGCCCCTATTTGGACAAAGGTACCTACCTAGAGACCCCCATTTCTAACAAACAGGAGTCACTATGTCGGGGGAGGCATTATTAACCATAGCTTACGAATCCCAGTGTTTTTTCAGTTTTAATTTATAACTGTGAATGTAAATTGACAGTGGTTTTTTAAGAGCATTTCATAGTTTTTTTCCAACATGGTAGGGTGTTATAAGAAACGCTAACCATAACTTCCCTCTGCCCTTGTATTTTTTCATAAAATTTCTGATGCTTTTTGATCATCTTCTACATCCAGCAGTTGGATGCAGGGTCTGGTGCCCAACCCCTCTAAGACATCCAACAGCCTGAGATCTGCCTTTTGCCCAGGGATGCAAAAGGCAGTGTGAGGTTAGCTGCACAGCTTGGCCTACTCTAGCCAGACTTTGTGGCCATCCTTGTGTGGACGATCAGTATAGACTCCACAAGGCCTCTGACCACCCGCAGATGAGGTTGGGCACCAGGCCTGGCCTACAGCCTGGCCCTAGGAACAACTCGCAGCGAGCACCTAACCCCTGCTGTGCACAGCCTTTGCCCGTCTGCATCACTGGTTGGCTTTGCAGGACCTAGCCATTTATAGAGACAAGCTCTTCCTTTTTTTTCTTTTTTTAATTTGGTGGTTCTCAAAACAACAGTTTTGTGGGTGTGGTGGGGTTAATATTGTGTTTTTATTGTTTTAGGTTTTTGGGATTTTAATAGAAAACGTTCACTTATAAATATTTTAACATGACTGATGGAATTGAACATAACATTGTCCGGTATTTAATTCTCTATCCCAGGATTCTGCTCCCTGCATTAGATTTAGCTCTAGTATTCCCTGCAGTAGAGTGCAATCATGCTGAGGCGTAAATTATTTTCTTCCACTTCCTGTGTCCGAATCCTGCTATCCTGTTCATTTTCTCTTATGAAGGAACCTCCCATACTCCTTATCAAGCTTTTATCTTAAGGTGTTGTCATACAGTTGATGTACCAAAGGAGCTGTTTCCTTTCATCCCCCAGCTAAGTTTTCAGACATATAATTTGCATTTGACGCTTCCTGCATTGAGCTTCTTCTCACCCTGCAAATTTGTAAAGGCTTCTCACACATCAGAGTCCTTGGTCTGTTTCTCCACTTCTTCACTCTGGCCATGGTGGAGAACATCCTCTTACTCTTACTCTTTTTTTGAAGAAGGCCCAACATGTGTCCATAAGTTTCATAATCTAAGGTCTTGTGATCAGTTCTGCATACGAAACTGATCCAAAATGTTGCCTGTAGACCATTGGCTAAATAGCAGGAGTGCAAACTTTTTTGTGGACCCATGTTGGGACCCAGTACATAGTCAATGATCCCAGTACCGAGACCATGGACTGTGGATTGCGGTGGCAGGGGCAGGGGCATACACGTGTCGGGGTCTTCATGTAGACACCAGTGGGAGTGGTGGACCATGTGTTTAAAAACTATGGGGCATATTATCAAGGGCTCTATCGCCGCTTTAGCAGCACTTTTTGCCGCTAAAGCGGCGATATTTCTATCGCCCTATCAGCAAGCTGTCGCTAACAGGTGTTAGCGACAGCTTTTAGGCGATAGCGACTGGTTTGGGTGCCGCTTTGCATGTCAGCGATATTTATCGCTAATAACATGCAAAGGAGGCGTTCCCAACCTAACAGCGACTAAAAGCAGTCGCTAACATCGCTATCGCCTATTAGCAATAACCGCGAAGCGATAAAAAAACGTGCGCTAACCGCGATTAGCGCTGGTTTTTTAGAACTGGTAAAAACATGACTTACACATTATAGTCAATGGGAGGTGGATTCTACGGCTAAGTCCCCACCTGCCTATTAGCGAGATTCCCCTTAGCGATAGGATTTTTATCGCTGGAAATCTCACGTTAATGATGGGATTCGCCGCTATCGCTGGATTTTTATCGCCGTGGAGATAAACGTTGGTAATACTGCGTTATCTCCGCGATCAAATCCAGCGATAGGCGGCGATAAAAAAATGCGCGCTAAGCGCGGTTTGCGATAATTATCGCGTGTTGTTGCTAATATGCCCCTATTTTTATAACTACAGATTTGGTGGAGGCCTTTTAGGTGTGCACCCAATAAGGTCTGGGCATCAGTGTGTGTTCACCCTTTCTTCTTATGTGCTTGTTTATAATTCTTTGGAGGATGCAGGTATTGATCCCAGTCATGGCAGTGCTAAGAGAAAACATTTTCTTGCAGTCAGCCAATCATAGCGCTTGGGTCCACAAATGTATGTCTGAACTCTTGGACCCAAAAAGGATGATTGGTAAAAAAACTCCCTTATTCAATAGGATTGGGTTATGTTTTTTTATTTAGTCTGCAAGCGGTAGTCAAGCCATGGTTTGTGGACCATCATCAGACTAATGGTCCACATACTTATAACTTTTAACACTTGCAAGTCCATGCAAAAGGATTTTTAAATGCTATTTTCTCAAAAACTACTGAACGAATTTACACGAAACCAGGCAAAGACACATCCTTAAATGACATGGTATGTTCTTGTTAAGTTTGGTCAAATTAGATGAAGTCTTTGTTTTTGTAGAGAAAAGCAAGGAATCCTATTGAAGTTAAATTACAAGGTCGGTTTTTGACGCCCCCCCCCCACCTTTTTCCCAACCCCTTTGACATATCTGCATTAAACTTGCCATTACCAACCCAAATGGAGTGAACCTTTTTTGGAAACCCTCATGTAGATTTGGCGAAAATTTCCAAAGTTATTAAGAAGACCTAACCATAACTACTCAGATGCGTTGGCCAATTGTGTAATATCGTTCGGGTTCACAGAACTGTTTTGTGGGACAGCATACCAACACTTTAATTTTTGGGAAATGATCTTGTTTCTATATGGCACACAGTGGAGGAAGGAGGGAAATGCCTTTTACATAGAAGCAACTAATGTCTATTCACCTCCCTTCCGGCTCCACCATGTTTCCATCCATGTTGCCTTCTCTGTCTCCACTGAAGCTGAAGAAGAAGAGGAGTTGGTGTAAATCAGTTTCCCAATCCTAGGTTGCTGGTGGGTCAGATTTCTATGACTGCATCCCTACCCAAGATGTTCTGCTCACTACCTCCTTCATTTCCTATTTCTACAGCACATACAGCTGCAATGTTCTGAGATGTGTGAGGTACAACTCAGCCAACAATATTTTTGTGTTGCATTTTCATCCCTTGCTCTAGCTGTTTGTCCCATTTTATTTTTTTCTCCTTTATTTTATATTTTCTTGCATTCAAAAATCACCAGCAAGTCTCCTGTATCCTCCTCTACTCATACTGGCTAGTTAAGAGTCTTCTGCCTGGATTCCTCATCTCCAATTCGCACTTGCCTAAGGAGGTTATTTCACCATTATTGTTTTTGTCTCCTTCCAAACATTTTTGGAAGTACCTGCTGGCCACGCTTTACTGCCCATTAAGCAGGTGAGTTCTTGTCTACAGAAGTGTAGAGGTGGAGTTGTGTGGCTCTTCTATAATAAAGCAATATTTTGCTACTCCTACACTTGCTTGTATATTCTATAAGTTTCTGTCCAGTATATATACTCACATGCTTATGCCATTTGCGTCTACCTTATGCCAGGGTGCACTTGCCGTCTTGATTGGAATGATGCTGGACAACAAAGAATGGAACTTGCTCTTCCGACCAAACCAGCCCAAAATGTAACCCTTTTTTTTCAATGAAAGCCATGAAAGGTAAGGCCGGGGATTGCCTGTTTTGTTAGACACCCAAAGGCACACGCGCTAAATGGGTGACTGAATCCACCAAAATATTGCATTGGCAATGTTATCTATTTTCATTTGTTGAAAGATTCATTTCAATCTTTTCTGCATCATGGAATTCTGCTTTTGGAAACTTCTTAAGATGCTCATGAAAATAAATAAAAGGCCCCTAACCCTGGGATATGTGTGCAGAGAATAGATATGCAAGTGTGGGGCTAGGATCCATTGAGTCAGGCTTCATGCGGATTCTTGGAATCAGATGACCACCCGATAATAAAATCTTCCCTGAGAGGCTCAGATAGAGATCTGTACAAAGACCTGCTCTTATTGGACCTACATCAATGAAAAGAAGTTGGTTTCTGATGATGGGACTACACTAGCTAGAGTCACATGGAATAGGACTGCTTTAAACACCGAACTGTTTCAATTAGCCACAAATTACAGCACTTTACATGAGTACCAGATTCACTTTTTTGTATGTGTTTAGGTGCAATGAGAATGAGTGATTTAACCAGAATCATAGGGTGTTGAGCCATACCAAGACTGGAGAAACTCTGTTCCCCAGCTCCTAAGTTTGCAGCTCCATCCTTTAGACCACACCTCTTATGTGGCCATAAGGACCAGGAAGTCCCACAGCCCACTTTCTATCTCTATTAGTCAAATTCATGGTTAAACAGTGGCTGCTCCTCCGCTATGGCGGAGGAGCGTCGCCTCACTGCTTTTGAGCAGTGCAAAGTAAAGGAAATGTAAAATTTAATAACTTTGAGTTATTATCATTTTATGTTTCCTTTGTGGGCGGGCAGGTGGGCGGGGCTACTCTGCTCTTGGAGCAGGGCAGGGGAGGAGTGGTTTGCACACTCCCAAGTGCACAATGACTGTTTGGTCGGCCCTCGCAGGCAGCCCAAACCAGTCACGCGCACTTTCCCCATTCTCCATGCAGGCTACATTACAGCCTTCATGGAGAACATGCCCAGGCCCCTATTCCCTAGTTGAGCGTCGAACCAGGACGCTCAAATCCAATCACAATGCTGCTGACCAATCACAACGCTGCAATACAGCGTTGTGATTGGTCAAGGGAGCCTGGCTGTTCTTCCTGGCTTCCTGTTCCTCGAGTCCGACGAGGAAAGCAGGAGCAGAGACGTGGGACCCAGCAGCAAGGTAAGTGTATTTATTTTTTAGTATTACGCAACCCCGCTCCCCCCCACCACCCGCGAGTCATGCCGGCCACCGATGTGGTTAAACACCCTGCCTTCAGGGGAGAGGTTAATTCATATATGTGTTCTTACTAACCTGAAACTTAAAGCGTTTATCAAACTCCTTATAGGCTTCAGAAGATGGATTGGTTAGATCATCGATAAATGTTTCATCTGGCACGCTTACAGTGACGTCGACAACAACAGGAACAAAGTCTGCAAAAACATATGCACGAATCATTAGTAATCATAGAGTGATATCCGAAAAATAGGGAGGGGAGATATGTGTGATTATCTGATGGATACAGCTTGGGAGGCCCTGGGGACAGGCTACCGTGTGGAAGGAGACAGTGTGGCAGGACAGCTAGAGCGGGTGAGATAAACGCAGTGTCCAGAGAGAGAAAGATACAGAGTGAGTGATGGAGAGAGAGAGGACTGAGGTCAGTGAGAAAGCAAGAGCTGGAGACATTGGTGGGTGATGAAGAGTGAGACTGGAACAGGAGACTGTAGTGATCTGCTGGACACGTTCTAGTGTTCCAGCATATACCCTGTGTAACCAGCCACTCCTCGAAGGCTGTCCTCTACAATCAGCCCCTCACTTTGTTTATTTTTGACAGTGGTTACTAAAAGGAGGCATATAGCTCTTTACAATACATGTTAATATAAATAAAACATAAATAAGTATTTGCAACTATAATGCCTTGTTCTTCAATGTCAAATTGTGCAACTCCACAGTGCATAAGGCTGCATGGCCCCCTTTTAATTAGAGTTTCATTATCTGCTGCCATTTTTCCACGGCCTCTCACTATAAGTCAGGTTCTCTGTGAAGGTAGTAAAGCATAGTTTATGGCTTAAGGAGCGCGGCGGGATTGGTCATTTACTCCATGAGGCTTTTCCACAGGGCGCTGGAGCCATTGGAGGAAGGTTTTTGTAGGTCGATGACCCCTGCCTCTATCTCGAGCTCCCAGGGTGTATGGTTTCAGGCACAGGAGGCAAAGAGAGAGAAAGAGGGAGAGTCAGAAAGAGAGATAGAGATAAAGAGAGAGAGAGAGAGAAAGAGAAAGAGATTGGAAAGAGACAGGAAGGGAGAACAGGGTGGGTTACATATTGTAGCAGAGGCTAGTATTGGTACCCAGTCTGGCCCTGTTTAAAGAGAGCTTATGTTAAAGGGATCCATCATAGAGGTAAAGACACAGTGGTACGAACTGGGAGTCGATGGATATATGCGCACTCATGACTCGGTTACTTACTGGTAATCTTCATTACTCCGAGTCATAGTCTTCCTGGTCACAGTCACCTTTGAGCACTGTGTGTTCGGGGCACAGCATTCACCCACAGAAAAAAATCCCCACCCAAAACGGTGATCTGACAGAAAGAACCTGTTGCCTGACCTATAAAGGAGGGCAAACCCGTACAACATCCTGTGAATCCCAAAAAATCATAAATGCCCGCCTGCAAGCAAACTCACAACCTCTCACCACAGGTCTCAGAGGTGTCAGGAGCTTACAGTCCTCCACAGATTTCTTCAAAAGTTCCTCTAGTTGAGGACCAGACAATTTTGCCCCATCAAAAGGCAGCCAAGTGAGTAGTGGGACACCTCCACTTTCCATGACCTCATACATAAGTGGCTCCTAGCCGAGACAAAGGAACCAAAAATGGATGCTGCCAATAGAGAATCAAAAGCAATATCTGACAGGAAGCAAACCTGTTGCTCCATGATAAACAGTCTTGAATTAATCACCCCCTTGCTGAAGCTCCTCAGGCAAGGCTTGAAAGTCATGCAGGGGGGACTAAACAACATATGTGGCATAAGCACCCACCCTGATTGAAAAGTTTGAGGCAGAATTGGCCCACTTGGTGGCATTGTCTACCTTTTTATCAACCTGGTCGTTTGTAGAGGCATCTTCAGAGATGTTGGAGCCACTGATAGCCAGGCCTGCGATAAGAGAATCCACCTTCCCCTGAGGGGGAAATTAATTCTGAAAATTGTTAAGTGGATACTTCTAAGCAAGGAATCTCGGGAACCCTGATTTCTCAACTTCAGACCATTCCCTAGACAAAGTCCACATACAGCCTTATAAATGGGCAAAGCCTTATAAATGCATAGACATGCGTGAACGCTATAGCAGTTCGCGCAACATACTAATAATAAACAAGAAACACTTACTTCCATGGGTGCCCTTTGCTGGAACACAGAAGAAACAAGCATTTGCAATGCAATAGGTCTTGCAATTGCGAGATTTAGAGCTATGGGCATTGTAAATGGCAATGCCTTTTATTCGCGTTTAAAAAACCTGCATTAATAAAAGGCATTGTCATTTACAATACCAATAGGTCAAAGTTTCTAAAATGCTAGACCTATTGCATTGCAAATGCTTGTTGTTTACCAGTGCCCCATGCTGCACTTTCACTAGAGGCCACTTCCCTTTCTTTAGACGAGCTGTGTCTAAAGAAATGTCCGTGGCCGCTATTAAAGTGTAAGTGCGGTATGGGGCGCTTTTACCAAAGAAAGCATTTGATTGTCAAGTTGACAAACAAATGCTTTTTTTGTAAAAGGGCCCTCTGAAAGCGCGCATGGCGTGCTGAATGCCCTGAATGTTGCGGGAAAGCATGTAGTGCCTGCAGTAGGAAAAGCCATTAAAGAAAATTGTGCTTACAAAGTAAATAAGACGTACCGTGTAACAACCAAAGTAAAATGGCCAGTCTTCATGGGAGCTTACAAATGAAGACAAGGGGGTACTAAGGAGGGACTAACAAGCCTATTACGGAATCAGAAGCCAGCATTTACAAAATACAATGGCACAAGCTAATGACAAATATGGGTGGAGAGTGGGCGGGGCTTCAAGTCCATACTCCAATACAGCATGGCTCGCAGAGCAGCGCATGCGCTGCCCAGGCTCGACCTAAAAAACGGATGTGGTATGGGTTTGCCCCACCATTGCAGGTCAGATGACAGGTATTTTCTGTCAGTCCACCATTTTGGATGGGGATTTTTTTATGAGGAAATGATGTGCCCCGAACATATAGTGCTCAAAGGTGACTGTGACGAGGAAGACGGAGGAGGAAAATAATGGTTGCTTACAGGCATACCCTGATTCTCTGCTACAACGGCGTGTATGTTGTAAGTGATAACTGGGTCACCCACACACCCCATCATGCACCCCCAGGGAGATAATGTGCTTGAAAGAAAACAGTCACACTTACCAAGAACAACGTCATCCATGATGTATTGACACAAAGGACCATAGTACTGTTGGGGGCAGATGCACTTTATGCTGTCCCAAGTGCCTCCATTTTGACATTGGGGGCCTGCATGGAAACAGAATGTTAGAATGATCTGTGAGGACCAGCACTGGTGAGAGTGGACTATCTTTTCATGGACAGTAAGTGCACAGAGCCCTGCTTTGAATCCTGCCTGTGGAGCAGAGCAGGGGACCTCCCAAGTAAGCAGATCGCACTCACCTATGCTCTTACCTAAGGCTCCACACATAAGCAGATCGCACTCACCTATGCTCTTACCTCAGGGCTCCACACATAAGCAGATCGCACTCACCTATGCTCTTACCTGAGGGCTCCACACATAAGCAGATCGCCCTCACCTATGCTCTTACCTTAAGGCTCCACACATAAGCAGATCGCACTCACCTATGCTCTTACCTTAGGCTTCCACACACACCTGAACCCCCACGTCAGCAGCTGACACACAGTAGCATAGGCTGGCTTGCATATTCATTTCTGCAGTACAGACACAAACTTGTACTTAGGGAGCACACACCTGGGCTAGCATGTCAGCAGAACACAAACTTTCTTATCAACACCCTACACAAATCTGTCTGTACTATCATGTCCAACCCACACACATGTGCTGACGTGTAAACAGTCCCAAAGATCCGGAGACCTCACACCAACACTATCTAAGCAATTGTGATCTCTTATGAGCAGCCTTTAGGACCCTGGGCTCTTCTATCAGCAGCCCACGTGAGATGCATCCCTGGCGAGTGTTCCCCCATGACTCCATGGTCACTGCTGCCTTCCATTCAGAATATGGTCTCCTCGCACTGCAAGTGCAATGCCATTAATGTGTAAATACATACCGCTTCCTCTGACCTCAGACAGTAGCAAGGCACTCACTCCCAATAGGTACATGTGTTGCCTCCATTCACAGACGTTTTCTACAAAGGACTTAGGGGCATATCAACAACAATTAGAGATAAACATCGCTAAGCGCGTTTAGCGATGTTTATCCTATCGCTGGATTTCATCACCGTGATAGCGCTGTATCAACAACGCTTTTCACAACGGCGATAAGAAATCCAGCGATAGCGGGGAAATCGCCGTTTTGCAGGGAACATCGCTGGTTTTCCAGCGATGTTCCCTGCAAACGACGATGCCTCTGCTGATACGACCCTGTGGTCGTATCAGCATAATCCACCCCCTATGTCAAACATAGGTAAGTCAGGATTTTAGCAGACGTTAGATTTTGGCGAAAACGGCTGTTTTCGCCAAAATCGAACGTATGCTAAAATCCTGTGGGCTGCCTTGTAAATATCGCGATGTGAACATCAGCGATATTTGCAAGGTAGACCATCCGGGGTACGCCCAGTGACGCCCACTTTGCATCTCATTAGAGATGCAAAGGGAGGCGTTGGGAAAAAGGGTGCTAACATGCGATTATGCATGTTTGCACCCTCTTGTTAATAGGGCGATAGTTTTATCTCCGCTTTTTTGGCTTTCAAAGCCAAAAAAGCGGAGATAAAGCCCTTGTAGATATGCCCCCTAATTCCTGTCCCAGGCTCAATACCACCCAAGTCCGTCCCCAGTTAGAAGCACATGTCTGAGCATAGCTTGGTCACTGTAGATGAAGGCTTGTCATCACTGCAGTAATGCACAGAATCTGTGTGGCAGAAAAGCTGGTTTTGCCCAGCTCTCTCTGAATTCCCATTTTTATCAGTTCACTCGAGCTGCCTGTATTAGTAAGGTGCTCCCAGGTTATGTTCTGCAGCTGTGTGGCTTTAAAGAACACGAACCGTCCAAACTAGCCTCTACCAAGCATCCACAGGTTACCTCTTTCAGTCTTATATTCTGGGTTATTTTCATTGCAAAGACAAACATTTTTTTCGTTACTGGTAAAGATTGCTTTTGCTGTATGGCTTCAGGTCACCTTAATGTATTCGTCTGTCCCTTTCCGTTTGGGCTAAACACTGAAATATCCACAGTATATGGGAGTGTAAACTGTAGAAACCCTTCACAAAGGCGAAGGTTATGGCTTGGCCTGTATTTGAGCTCCGAGTTTCACTTGTCAGTACTTCTGTGTTAGTCAAGCATTGAGGAGAGACGCACAGCCCCAGCTCTCTAGTAACCCATCCGTTCTGGGCATTTGGGATACATGTCCCTTTGTGGCTCTAACTGCAAAGGCCTTCGCAGACCATCGTGAAACTGTGAGGTTAGAGACACTACTGTTAATAGTAAAGCATGCTAAAAAAAGTCCCCATTGGCTGGCAACTTGTAACTCTTCTACACCCACCCACAAGGCATTCTACAAATCCGGACCACTGATCTTCCAATCCAAGGTGGAATTCTATAAACCGACCAGAAACCTGAGACCACTGAATCTAGCGCTAGCCAAAGCCAAGCGTATTCAAAAAGTCAGATCTGGTGGCCGTTCTTTTACCCACCTAGCAGCAGCCCACTGGAACCTACTACCTTTGGACCGCGGCCTCACCGTTGACCCTACCAGGTTCAGGAGAAACCTAAAAACATGGCTTTTCCCAGGGTAAATCTAAGCTGCTCTCACGCCCCTTCCCTGAGGGTCCTCAGTGTATTAGTGGGCCGAACATGTAGCAAATCAGAGCCGTGATATCCCACTGGGGATGAGTGTTTGCGCTCTACAAATACTATAAATAAATAAAGGATCTAGGAGATAGTACGATCCCACTCATTTCCAATATTTCCTCAATTTTGGGATCAGAAAAACCTGGCATGGCTGCACAAGGCCATTCTGGGCAGGAAGCCAAAGGGAGCAACACCGATCATTTCTGCCGTGCTGCTGTGACCTACAGTGGGGATGGTTCACACTGGAGAACTTTTGTTTCATTTTTCCATCAGATCAAGGAATGGCCTCCCTCAGTTTACAGGCCACTGCACCCTGGACCATCAGTTGCCTTCAGCAGACAGGCTCTCTACCCATTTCTGTGTCTACTGGAGTAGCCTCATGGGTGAGTACATGTTATTGCTCTCGCTCACATGGGTGCCATGCTCCGGGTCCAATCACTGAGACAGTCACGTTCATGAGGCACATCTCCTAGTTATTATCACTATATTGACTATTATATTCCGTATACTACTACTATCACTAGTATTATATCTATCTTCCTCCAGGGAGTAGCAGTCCACACACTACTACCGATATGTCTTCCCTGATAATCATTCTAGACCCTGATGTTTTCGACTTTCTAGAGTTCATCTCAGGGTGAATTTGTTTGACCATTTCTGGTCTCCTCTCCAAACTCTACGATCTCACCTACTCTGTTGCCTCCTGCCTTATACTCTGTACTATATTGCCATTTCACCCACACGCCTCCTCGATAGCTGACTTTTTTCTGTCTCTTCTCTTTCCCACTCACTTTCTCTCCTTTATTCTCTGTTCATCTCCCCTCGCTTTCCTTCTTTATTATGTTTTGCCTAGATCTCTACTCCCCCACACATGTTTCCTTTATACAGTTTTGACCATTTGATCTCCTTTCTCTCTCTCTCTCTCTCTCTCTTTCCCTCTCTCTTTCTCTCTCTCTCTCTCTCTCGCTTTCTCTTTCTCTCTCTCCCTCTCTCTGTCTTGCTCTCTCTCTGTTATTCAGCTATATCACTAACCCCTTTCTCTCTTTCTCTCCCTTTACTCTTCCATCACCCTTCTTGTCTCTCTCCCTCACTGATCTCCTTTAGCCTACTCGCCTCCGCACCACCTCAACTCTTGTCTCTCCATTTTACATTTTCTTCTCTGCACTCTTTCTGTCTTCTCTCCTTCTCTCAGTCCACTTCCTCCTCGCCTTTCTCTGATATCTTATCTCGTAGAACTGAAACTGGACGCCACCCTCCTGTCCCTTTTTGTCTAGACACCTTTACCCCATCTGTATTCTTGCCCTCACCGTTTTAGCAGCATCTTTTGGAAGTGGTCTCACTGTCTGTGAATGGAGTGGTCTCTCTTCCTGTCAATGCAGTGATCTCACTCTCCTTCATGTGAGTGTATTGGTCTCATACTCTGTGGAGTAGTGTCACTCTGTGGAGGGAGCGGTGCACTGGATTTACCCAAAAACACGCAATATGGTATTCCAGTCAGTAACTCCTTTTGCTGCGTGAATTGCACATACGTCATAGCGCACAAGCACATACATCATAGCGCACAAGAATGACTTCTTTCTAGTTTGACACTTTCCCTTGGCCATCCACCTCCTTTAGACACCAAACCCAAGACAGAAAAGATGGAGCACGCCCCTCCTTGGCAAGCACTCGCTCACTTCCTGTCACAGCATCTTTACTCGTGGTGAGCATAGAACCTTCTAGAAGGACAGTACTCCGCTTCAAAACCTTCCAAAACAATGGTACAAAGCCAGGGTCAGCAGTTTACAGGTAACCTTCCCTGCCCACATTAGAGACCCCTGATGTCACATGCTTAGCACCGGTTTTGAGCAATGGGAGGCCCCAGGTTTGCAATCACATTTGTGGACACCTTTTTGACGTGGGCACCTAATTTGCTTTCATTCTTCCTCTTTGAGGCTGTGTCGAGAAGGACTCAGGATCATCACAGATTCCTCATAGAGGAGGATTTCTGGACATTTTGCACACTCTTTCCCCATATAAGCATACTTATATTAACAATTTACAGCAGGTACCTTGTGGAGTAGTAGTGGTAGCAGAAGTAGTTTTAGAAGTGCTGGCTGCCGTGACTTTGGCAGTAGTGCTGCTGTCGGTGGGCTTCGTACTGGCAGTGTTGTCAATAGCGGTGTTTGCACTGGTGCCGACGGTGGTGGGTTTCATGCTGGCAGTGTTATCAGTAATGGTGCTCTTACTGGTGCTGATGGTGGTGGGCTTCGTAATGGAAGTTTTGTCAGTAACAGAGCTCCCACTGGTGCTGATAGTGGTGGGCTTCGTACTGGCAGTGTTGTCAGTAACGGGAACGGCGCTCTCACTGGTCCTGATAGTGGTGAGCTTTGTGCTGGCAGTGTTGTCAGTAACGGTAACAGTGCTCTCACTGGTGCTGGTGGGCTTCGTAATGGCAGTGTTGTCAGTAACAGAGCTCTCACTGGTGCTGATAGTGGTGGGCTTCGTACTGGCAGTGTTGTCAGTAATGGTAACGGTGCTCTCACTGGTGCTGGTGGGCTTCGTAATGGCAGGGTTGTCAGTAACGGTGCTCTCACTGATGCTCATGGTGGTGTGTTTCGTACTGGCAGTGCTGTCAGTAACGGTGCCCTCACTGGTGCTGATGGTGGTGAGCGTTGTACTGGCAGTGTTGTCAGTAACGGAGCTCCCACTGGTGCTGATAGTGGTGGGCTTTGTACTGGCAGTGTTGTCAGTAACGGGAACGGCACTCTCACTGGTGATGATAGTGGTGGGCTTTGTGCTGGCAGTGTTGTCAGTAACGGTGCTCTCACTGGTGCTGGTGGGCTTCGTAATGGCAGTGTTGTCAGTAACGGTGCCCTCACTGGTGCTGATGGTGGTGGGCGTCGTACTGGCAGTGTTGTCAGTAACGGCACTCTTACTGGTGCCAATGGTGGTGGGCTTTGTAATGGCAGTGCTGTCAGTAACGGTGCTCTCACTGGTGTCAATTGTGGTGGGCTTCGTACTGGCAGTGTTGTCAGTAACATCGCTCTCACTGGTGCCGATGGTGGTGGGCGTCGTAATGGCAGTGCTGTGAGTAACGGCGCCCTCACTGGTGCTGATGGTGGTGGGCTTCGTACTGGCAGTGTTGTCAGTAACAGCGCTCTCACTGGTGCCGATGGTGGTGGGATTCGTACTGGCAGTGCTGGCAGTAACGGTGCCATCACTGGTGCTGTTGCTGGTGGGCTTCGTAATGGCAGTGCTGTCAGTGACAGCACTCTCACCGGTGCCGATGGTTGTGGGCTTCATACTAGCAGTGTTGTCAGTAACATCGCTCTCACTGGTGTCGATGGTGGTGGGCTTCGTACTGGCAGTGCTGTCAGTAATGGTGCTCTCACTGGTGTCAATTGTGGTGGGCTTTGTACTGGCAGTGTTGTCAGGAACATCGCTCTCACTGGTGCCGATGGTGGTGGGTGTCGTAATGGCAGTGCTGTCAGTAACGGCGCCCTCACTGGTGCTGATGGTGGTGGGCTTCGTACTGGCAGTGTTGTCAGTAACAGAGCTCTCACTGGTGCCGATGGTGGTGGGCGTAGTAATGGCAGTGCTGTCAGTAACGGCGCCCTCACTGGTGCTGATGGTGGTGGGCTTCGTACTGGCAGTGTTGTCAGTAACAGCGCTCTCACTGGTGCCGATGGTGGTGGGATTCGTACTGGCAGTGCTGTCAGTAACGGTGCCATCACTGATGCTGCTGCTGGTGGGCTTCGTAATGGCAGTGCTGTCAGTGACAGCACTCTCACTGGTGCCGATTGTTGTGGGCTTCATACTAGCAGTGTTGTCAGTAACATCGCTCTCACTGGTGTCGATGGTGGTGGGCTTCATAATGGCAGTGCTGTCAGTAACTGTGCCTTCACTGGTGCCGATGGTAGTGGTCTTTGTAATGGCAGTGTTGTCAGTAACGGCGCTCTCACTGGTGCTGCTGCTGGTTTGCTTTGTGATAGCACTGGTGTCAGTAATGGTGCTTTCATCCATGGCACTGTCATTAGTAATGTCACTCTCACTGGTGCTGCTGGTGGTGGAGGGCTTTGTGGTGGCACTGTTGGAACTAATGGTGCTTTCATCGGTGGCACGGTCATTAGTAATGGCACTCTCATTGGTACTGCTGGTGGTGGAGGGCTTTGTGGTGGCACTGTTGGTACTAATGGTGCTTTCATCCGTGGCACTGTCATTAGTAATGGCACTCTCACTGGTGCTGCTGGTGGTGAAGGGCTTTGTGGTGGCAATGTTGGTATTAATGGTGCTTTCATCGGTGGCACTGTCGCCAGTAATGGCGCTCTCAATTGTGCTGCTGCTGGTTGGCTCCGTGATAGCACTGTTGTCACTAATGGTGCTTTTACTAGTGGTGCTGCTGATGGTGGGGGGCTGTGTGGCGGCACTGTTGGTACTAATGGTGCTTTCACCGGTGGCACTGCCATCAGCAATGGTGCTCTCACTGGTGCTGCTGCTGGTTTGCTTCATAATAGTAGTGTTGTCAGCAATGGTGCTTTCACTGATTGTGGTGCTGCTGCTGGTGGGGGGCCTTGTGGTGGCACTGTTGGCGCTAATGGTGCTCTCACTGGTGGTGCTGCTGGTGGACTCTGTAAAAGCACTGTTGTCATCATTGGTGTTTTTACTAGTGCTGCTGATAGCAGTGGTTCTGCCAGTGATGCTGGAGGCACCGCTGGTATTAGAAGATGTGATTTCAGTTGTGTCGGTTGACGATACCGGACTGGGAGTGTTGGGGCTTATTACAGCTGAACTGCTCATTCTCTCTGTGGAGGGGCTGGGATCAGTGGACTTAGTTACAGTGGATTGAGTTGTTTGGTGGTCTGTGAGTGCTGAGGACTCACTCACTGGACGGCTAGTGGTTTTGCTCCCTGTAGTTGTACTCTCTATAGAGGAAGTGGTACAAATGCAGGGAGTCCCTGTAAGAGTTGTGCCCCAAATCTCTGTTGTTGTAGTGGTCCCCCTCTCTGTGATAGCTGAAATCCCCGTGGTTAAAGTTGTCTCGCTGTCTGTGATGGTTGCACTCTCAGTCTCTGTGGTTGATGTTGCTTCACTGTCAGTGGTCTTGGTGCTCTCAACCACTGGGGTTGTTGTTTCCTTGCTTCTCGTGACACTTGTATTTTCAGCCTCTGTGGTTGGTGTTACGTCACTATCAGTGGTCGTGGTGCTCTCAAGTACTGGGGTTGTTGTTTCCTTGCTTCCTGTGATGGTTGTAGTCTCAGCCTTTGTGATTGATGTTGCTTCACTGTCAGTGGTCGTGGTGCTCTCAACCACTGGGGTTGTTGTTTCCTTGCTTTCTGTGATGGTTTCAGTCTCAGACACTGTGGCTGATGTTGCTTCACTGTCAGTGGTCGTGGTGCTCTCAACCACTGGTGTTGTTGTTTCCTTGCTTTCTGTGATGGTTTCAGTCTCAGACACTGTGGCTGATGTTGCTTCACTGTCAGTGGTCTTGGTGCTCTCAACCACTGGGGTTGTTGTTTCCTTGCTTCTCGTGACACTTGTATTTTCAGCCTCTGTGGTTGGTGTTGCGTCACTATCAGTGGTCGTGGTGCTCTCAAGTACTGGGGTTGTTGTTTCCTTGCTTCCTGTGATGGTTGTAGTCTCAGCCTTTGTGATTGATGTTGCTTCACTGTCAGTGGTCGTGGTGCTCTCAACCACTGGGGTTGTTGTTTCCTTGCTTTCTGTGATGGTTTCAGTCTCAGACACTGTGGCTGATGTTGCTTCACTGTCAGTGGTCGTGGTGCTCTCAAGCACTGAGGTTGTTGTTTCCTTGCTTTCTGTGATGGTTTCAGTCTCAGACACTGTGGCTGATGTTGCTTCACTGTCAGTGGTCGTGGTGCTCTCAACCACTGGGGTTGTTGTTTCCTTGCTTTCTGTGATGGTTTCAGTCTCAGACACTGTGGCTGATGTTGCTTCACTGTCAGTGGTCGTGGTGCTCTCAAGCACTGGGGTTGTTGTTTCCTTGCTTCCTGTGATGGTTTCAGTCTCAGCCTCTGTGGTTGGTTTTGCGTCACTATCATTGGTCGTGGTGCTCTCAAGCACTGGGGTTGTTGTTTCCTTGCTTCCTGCGATGGTTTCAGTCTCAGCCTCTGTGGTTGGTTTTGCGTCACTATCATTGGTCGTGGTGCTCTCAAGCACTGGGGTTGTTGTTTCCTTGCTTCCTGCGATGGTTTCAGTCTCAGCCTCTGTGGTTGGTTTTGCGTCACTATCATTGGTCGTGGTGCTCTCAAGCACTGGGGTTGTTGTTTCCTTGCTTCCTGTGATGGTTTCAGTCTCAGACTCTGTGGTTGATGTTGCTTCACTCTCAGTGGTCGTGGTGCTCTCAACTACGGATGTTGATGTTTTCTCGCTTTCTGTGATGGCTGTACTCCCAATCTCCGTGGTTGAAGTTTCATTGCTCTCTGTAGGGTTTGTACTCTCGACACCTGAAGTTGATCTCTTCTCGCTCTCTGTGATGGTTGAGTTATCAATATCTGTAGTTGTTGTGCTCTGATCCCCGGGAGGTGAAGTTTCCTTGCCGTGTGTGATAGGGCTTCCTGTGATTGAAACTCTTGAGGTCGACATTATTGTCGAGTTGATTTCATCCCCAGTTGGGCAAATGCATGGACTCTCTGTTAAAAGAGACAAAAAATAACATGATTAGTTACATCACTTGAGCAGAGAGGATAGTTTACCCAATCTGCCCCTCCCAAGCCGTGGGCAAGGCCGTGGGCAAGTGTATGATGTGCCCCTTTAAAAGAAATGCATGCTAGTTATACATATATATATATATTCAGCTGAAAAAAATCTCTTTTAGAGTGCTGGTTACTAGGTAAATATTGGCAGGCCTAATGAAAGAAGCGGCAAAAGAAGTCCATGGGAGCAGCATGCATCTGTGTTGTTTGTTGTTTAATTTTATAGAAAAATACAGAGGCGCTTTTTCTATTTTATTTAATGCATGTATAAAGTGCACCAGAGTGCTTTGATGGGGGGCAGGGATATTACAATCACAGAGGTAATGATTGTGGATGAGAAAGGAAGCTATGGAGTCCCAGTGTAATGGCAATTCTGGAATCTGCCATTGTGGCTCTTTTTATTTTTTTTGCAAAGGATCAAGATAGTAAATACAGTCTGGAAAGGATTACCAGGGGTCTGGTCCAATATCTGGCTAGAAGGGTGCCATTTAGAGGTGTGGTTCTGGGTACCCAAGGTTAGTCTCTGTCAGTGTTTAATCTGAAAAAGAATAATTGTGAGCCCCAAAGCTTTGCTCAGAAACCGATTGCAGGCGCTTTTAAAGGCCATGGGGTTTAATTCCCAGGCTGCATAGTCTTGATTCCACCTCATGCCTATTTAATGCACCGTCTGACACTCCTGGCCTCTTTATCTCACTCTTGCAGATACCTTTTTAAATCCCTTTTCCCTGTGTGATTGTTTTCCTCATTCTTTCCACTGTTTGTGTTTTTCTCGCTCTTGCTTTGGATCAAAATCTGTTAAACATAAATAAGTGTTGTTCCCCAAAACTGAGTGCTAGTGGGCCCCAACTTCAGGCACAAGCTCAAATGAAGCACTGGTCTACATAGGTCATGTTTCAGTGTAGGCCAGCCCAGGTACAGTACACAAGAATCAACTGGCCATCCCATTTTGATAATTGCTGAAGAGGAGGGTTGGGACCACTTCCCAGTAGGTGGGCAGTAGGTGTGCGCCTGTGAAAGCTAATTCTGTGTGAGAAGCTGCAATGGGAAGGCCATGTGCCCCAAGTTCACCTAATAGTCCCTGCTGTTTAGCCCTGGCTAGAGTCTACTCAAAGATATCATAAGGAAGGGGAGAGGAAAAGGTAATCTCACCTCAGCCGCTGATTGTTGTAAGCATCATTCACACATTGATAGGCCTGCTTTCATCAGGCATTGGTTGATAATAACTTGCATTCTAGATGTATGGAGCTTTGTCTGTATACTTGGATATGTTAATTTAATTTGTGCAACAGTAAGATGAGTTTGCATGAGGAGAGGTTCACTTTTCATGTGTGCCACGACTTTTGTTTGATAATGATGGATATTACATATAAGATAGACCTGAATGTATCTGAACATGACTGCATTTAAAATTAGGGCATGTGTGTAATCGGCAGAAGGCCTAGATAGCTGGCTAACTATTCGAATGGAAATGCTAACAAATGTTTGGTTGATCGCTGTATTTTTTCTTGTAAAACTCCGGACCAGATTTACTAATGTTTCAGGCAATGCAAAAGAGCAAAGGAACTTGCTGCGCTGTGATGTGTGAAGCAGAGAGAGCAGAAATGTGCCATATCTAGTAAGAAATGGTGCACTTCTGTTCCCTCCTAGTGCTGGCACACTGTGTGCTGCTCAGCACCAATGCAGGCATGTTTGCACCATGGTGTAAGGTTGCCTTTGTTACAGTCAGCATTGTTTAGTGCAGGAATGGGATATCTTCCTGCACAAAAACAATTCTTAGAGACGTATTCCTCTTTCTATGTGTGCTGCAGAATGCAGCACATATAGAATGGGGAAGTAACAAGGAGAAATAAAGAGATTTCTCCTTGTAACGCTTCTCTGTGCTAGGTGCACCATTTTGGCTCAATTCCACAACTAATGCAATGCAGTGCAAGCCACTGCGTTGCATTACATTTCTTCACAAAGTCACACAAGGCTTTGTAAATCCAATTTAAGGACCTGTGCTGCCGTGCAACAACATGTGACATGCAAGGACAACGCAAGTCCTTCATAAATCTGGCCCTCCGTGTTTTCTGTTTAGAAACTCCAGGCCAGATTAGTACTAAGATTTGAGGCAACGCAACACAGAAAGAGAACTTGCTGCACTGACTGCGTTGCGTAAAACAGAGAGAGCAGAAATGTGTCATATCTGCAAAGATTTGGTGCACTTCTTTTCCCTCCTAGCATTGGTGCACTGCGTGCTGCCTAGCACCAATTCAGGCACCTCTGCACCAAGATGCAAGGGTGCCTGCGTTACAAGCAGGGTTGATTTTGTTCCTGCACAAAAACAATCCTTAGAGGCTTATTCCTCTCCCTATGTGTGCGGCAGAATTCAGCACATTTGGAAAGATGAAATTATTAATCGAAATAAAGATATTTCTCCTTGTTACGCCTTGCTGTGGTAGGCGCACCATTTTGGCTCAATTCCAAGCTTCTTGCCTTAAATCTGGGATTTCTTCAGATTTCATGGGTGTATACACAGGAGCTCCCATACTCCACCCATGGAATGCCTTCCACAACAAAATACAACGCAGCATGAATTGCTGCGCTGCGTTACATTTCTTTAAAAAGTCACACAACATTGTGTAAATCCCATTTAAGAACTTGTGCTGCAACAACATGTGGAATGCAAGGACAATGCAAGTCCTTAGTAAATCTGGCCCTCCCTGTTTCCTGACATTATTCAAACGAAGCGCACAGTGAAGGAAAACTTTACACTTCTCTACTACACATGTTGTAACTGAATCTGCAAGGGAAGATGGCCTTGTGGAGTTCTGTCTCGGAAGGAAAAAAAGTAGCATTAGCTTCTGCAGCTTTTAAATACTTCTGTACACAGTCATTGCTTGCACATTTTTGTAGCGGAGCAGGAGCCGAGCATAAGTCACCCCTCCTCGCTCTTTAAGACATCCTTGGAGACAAAGGAATAAAAGGTACTGGTGCAGAGACTGGGTTAGACAAATAGTCCATTTGCTGAGGGTCGATGCTGAATGACTGAACTCCAACTGCCCACCCAATAACAACATAAGGTACGCAGGGAAACTATGCATGGTTTGATATAATACACGTTTAGTGAGATAATACACATTGTTAGATGGCTTACAGAATTCTAGACACTTTGGATAGAGAATAGACTAATAGCTTAGTGATTTGTGATGAAATATGACTGAGGTGTAGCTACCATTTGCCCTAATTTGAATATTAGCTGCTGAGTTTACAATAGCTGTACACTTGAGCTCATGTCATCCTCACATATCAAACTAGAGACACAAGAAAATGACAGAAAGAGCCCTGGGGTCAGCCCCCTTCAACCATTGCTTGATCTATGCGTCCTTCACAATTTCTTAGCATTTCATAGGTGTTTACATTTTCACATTGCAATTAACATGGATGATAGGCGAACAAAGAGTCTCTCAGAGGCATCTTGCAGAAACATCCATGAATATGTCATATCGCGACTTCCAGCCTCACGTTTTGCGCTTGCATTGGATTGAAAGGATAAAGAGTGTTTAATATTTATAACAAGGGCACTGACTAAGTATGAATGACTGATAACATCAACATATATTAGATTGTCTTCAGCAGCTACATTGAGACAGACAGGAGGAGATGCCCTAAGAATAATGATAATAACTATCACCTTCATTAAGCAAAGTTGGAACATTTATTTAACCCATGGAAAGAATGCAAAAGTGAATAAACTAGGAAAAGTGAGTATGCAAATATATTTGTTAAAGCCAAGCACTCACTATAGTTGGAGTTATCAAAGGCCAGTCAAGTTGTTTTCCTTTGTTCTGTATGATTTTTTTTTAAAAAGACATTCAAGTGGTATGCTCTGTTCATAATTCTCAGAAATCCCCACTTTGAGGGGGCAGAGGTGTTTGTTTTAATTGGGGATTTCTATGAGCTCTCTGGTAATTACTAAGGTACTGCAACCTGCTTCAGCAAGGACTTGTGTCCAACTTTTTTAAACTTCCAGCAGTTTCAAACAGATGAAATGTATTTTTTAACATGTAGAATAAAGTCATTTATTAACGAATTATGGGTTTGATGGTGTTTCTATTAACTGGGGATGCCTACTGTCGCCTGTTACTGCAAGCACTTGTGTGTGACACAAGAGGGACATCCAGACATTACTTACAGCGATGCACCTTTGTGAAAGGTTCGCACACTATTACTCTAATACTCCCATTTCTCAACACTGAAACGAAAATCCTCCTCCTCGATGAGATTATGCATGAAGTGAACAAAGGTGAGCGCAGTGCTCCATGTATGAACCAAGATGTTTCCTTTCACGTTAGCGAGCTGCAAGTGTCAGATTTAATGTCATTGCAGGCAGACCTCAACCCATCTTGGAACAATGGTATATATGTTATCATGGGCAGGCAAGGCATGTTCCATGATGTATGAGCTGATGATAAGCTCTCTGGTTTAACTTATTATTGAAATATTAGTGCATTGGTCAATCCAAATTCTTGTTATCTGCGTCAATAATGGGTGTTCTTTAATGTGCCAACACATGCAACAGCATTTGTGCATGTCTGTGTTTGTGTGTGCTTGCACATTGAAGCCAGGCCTGTTGGGTTTGACAATGCTTGTTTCCCTCTTACTCTACAATTGCCTCCCTGGCACATGTTTCGACATGAGAAATGATACTCTGTGGTCCTCCTGCCTAACTATGTCACTTCTCATGGAAAAATAGGTAACAAACGCTTTACATGTTTTATTCATTGAAGTATTTTCTGAGTATGTATTTGGGACCATGGTTTAACGCGGTGTAGTGAAGGCGGAGAGGGGGCTGGTGTGATGTCCACACTGAGAGTATCTGGAGCCCCCACTTTGCACCTGTTAAATGCAGGGCGCTTCAGGGGGCTGACGTTGGAGCAGCACCTAAAGCACATTATTGTCTAAGCTAAGGCTGGGCCCTGGAGGGGAGGTACAGGGGGGTAGAGATTGTGGGGCATATGTACAAGGAGTTAACGCCGCATTAGCGGCACTTTTCCCAAGGGCTTTGCAGCGAGATTTTTATCGCCTTATGTACAAGCTGCCGCTAACCTCTGTTAGCGGCAGTTTTCCGGCGCAAACGTCCATTATAAAGATCGCCACTTCTGTTAGCGATAATGACATGCAAGGGAGGCGTTCCCGTGCAAAAACGGCCGCTAACCCCACTTAGCGATATTTACAAGGGGATTCCTTAAGTTTGGAGGACCAAAAAAACTGCCTCTAACTGCAGTTAGAGGCAGTTTTTTAAGACCAGAAAATAGCTGGTCTTAAAAATGGAGATAACCCTTGGGGCCTCATTTCAGCAGGTTTTGTTGCTGGACCGCGCTGCAAGCAATGTTGCTGCGCTGCCCTGCGACAAAACTACAGGGCAGGGCTGCGCACCATCAATAAGATAGTGCGCATTCCTGGGCCTCACTCATGAAAAGTGTTGCATCGCTGCGACAAGACAGCGTTGCAACACTTTTCACTACCCCCTTCTTGCGACACCACGGATGCGCCGTATTTACTGGACAGCACTCCATGACGCAAGTAATGACAGATACGTCTGGAATCCTGACGTATCTGTCTGCGCTAAAGTCACCCATTGCTGCAGTTGCGTCACAGCCATGACGCAACTCCAGCAATGCATGGGGCCAGCCTATCCCTGTGGCACTGTGTCACCCTTACGCCTGCCATCATGCAGGCGTAAGGTACTGACGCAGTGCCATTCTTGAGGGGTGCCCGGGTGTCGGCGCAGTTGGAGATCCATCGGTGGCGGTTGCTCGCTGCGGTGTCATCGTCTGTAAGCGTTGGCGGAGTGGTGGTGCTGAGGGAGTTGACGAGACGTACTTCGGTGGCCTTGATCCAGCTGCGAGGGGGGCGATGATGGCGGTTGTGTACGGAGGGCATGGTGAAGCCATGATGTATACAATGATGGTCGGTCCAGGAGAGTCCCGTGGTCTGACTGTAGTTGAAGGTCCCGATGGCGGAGGAGACGTGCTCGACCGTGTGTCCTGCTATGTGGCTTGCTGCGGTGACTAGTTGCTTGAGTCTGATGTTGGGGAGCTACCCCAGGAGGGGGTAGTGTTCTGTTCACTGGGGTTGTCCAGGTGGAACTTGAGTTCGCCGAGTAGGATGTCGTTGGTGGATGGGAGAGCCTGGTGTGCAATGAGGTCTACAATGGTATCGGAGAATGGGTGTCCATGGCCCGGGGGGCCTGCAGATGAGGGTGCCGCAGAGGATGGGGTTGGGGTTGGTCCGGATCTGGAAGTTGATGTGCTCCATGGTCACCGTTGGGTCATTAGAGTTCTTGGTCAGTCGGAGTGTGCTTCTGTAGGTGATGGAAATGCCTCCTCCTGGTTGGTCGGGGGGGTCCTTGCGGGTGATTTAGTAGCCGTCAGTGATGGCGATGGCGATGTCCGGTCCGGAGCAGATGTTGGTCCAGGCAGGCGATGTGGCGTCCAGGGTTAATGGCGAGGCGGGTGCTAGCGCCGTAGGGGTGGAGTGTCAGAGAGGAAGGGTCCTTGGTGCTGAGCGGGGTCCAGGGGCAGACGGACGCAGACGGGCTTGCCTAAGGCTTGCCTTTGGCACGTGAGACGTCCATTACAACGCAGGCATTACATCGTAATGCCTTTAGAACGCAAATCCAACAACGCAGGTGCCTTTACATCGCATTCCATTTAACGCATTGTGAGGTCAGTAATGTTTTTTTTTTAATTTTTAGGGTGGGTATGGGTTTCGGGTGTCGGAGATGAAATGTGGGGTGTATTATGGGGTAAAATTTGAAATTTGGGGTGTGTTTTGGGGTCAATCATGAAATTTGGGGTGTGTTTTGGGGTCAATCGTGAAAATTGGGGTGTGCATTTGGGTCAAATATGAAAATTGGGGTGTGCATTTGAGTCAAATATGAAAATTGGGGTGTGCATTTGGGTCAAATATGATTTTTCGGGTGTGTTTTGGGGGCTCAAAGATGAATTTTAGGGTTCAGGGTTTGCTTTGGGGTGCAAGGGTCAGTTTTAGGGTTGCACTCACTGAAGTGGGAATAGTAATGTTTACATCTCCGCAATCCAACACCTTCCCTACTGTTGCAATATGCCTAGTATTAGTATGCATTGTAATGGAATGCGATATAATGGTATGCGTCATAACTCCATATATACCTTTGGCACACCAGTGGTACGCCCGCTGCGCATGGCCGCACAGCGGCTGCCATTGAGAAGTGCTGCGGGGGGGACTGGACAGCTGGGAGGTGGGAAACGCCGGAAAGAACACTAGATGGGTTGTGGACGCGGGGGTGTGTGTGTGAGCGGGTGTTGAAAATATTTAAATGAGAGAAATCTTACCTCGAGGCCGGGTCCCGTGTCTTCGTTGCTCCTGCTCTCCTGAGTCTGCTTCCAGGAACAGGAAGTAGGCAGCCAGGCTCCCTCCCCTAAGCCAATCACAACGCTGCAATGCGGCGTTGGGATTGGTCATTGGCGCGGGACGAGGCGTTCAGCCAGGGCCTGGAGGTGTGGGCATGTTCTCCATGCAGGCTGTAATGCAGCCTGCATTGCAAACAGGACAGTGCGCATTACTGCTTTGTGCGGCCTGAGCGGGCCGACCACACAATCACTGCGCACTTGAGTGGGCATGCCACTCCGCCCCTGCCCTGCTCCGTGAGTGGAGCAGCCCTACCCACCCTCCCGCCCGCAAAGGAAACATGGCACGATAACATCAGGAAGTTATCATCATGTGATGATTGTTCCTCTTCTTGCACTGCTTGGAAGCAGTGGGGCGACGCTCTTCCGCCATAGCGGATGAGCCGACACTGGGGGTGCATCATCTACTGGTGCTAGGCCTGGGCGACTCGACCCCCGGGCCTCCTCCGCTACGTGTCCCACCTTCTCCTTACCTGGACATTGACACTGTGGCGCAATCCACTAAACTCTGTCCAAATCTGTGGCTCACCCAGCAGGAGCCTCAGCCAGGTGGGATTTCACAAGCGTGGGTACAGCAGTCGCCGCCAAGTCCGCTGGTGAACCTCCTGATGCAGTTGATGCAGCAGGGCCACCTTAGGCGTGAACTTGCAGCGCTCCCGCAACACAAGTTTGGCGCAGCTCAGGGGCCTCACCCTCCACAGCGTCCGGCCAGCGCAACCTAATCCGGCCTGTGATGCAGAGAGGTGCCGCCCACCGTTGGTAATCCTCTCTGTGCTCCCCGGTGTAGTGGTGGATCGTAGTGTGCGATTCAGACCTCCCTACGTAGGTGCGCAGGAGCGCCTCTACCATTCACAGCTCCAAGGGGCGCAAGGCGGTCTTCTCACACAAGTCAGCAACGTGTCTCCATGCGACCGGCCAGACTTCACCACCAGGTACGGGCGATCGCTGCGCCTCAATGTCTACCACCACGGCTCATCGACTCCACAGCTCCTCCGCATCCCACTCCAGGCTCCAGACGCAGGTCCAGCGAGGTATCCAGGCTCAAGACGCAGGTCCAGCGACGCATCCAGGCTCCAGGCGCAGGTCCAGCGAGGCATCCAGGCTCTCATCCTGGTCATCCTGGATGTTGGGTGGCTTGAGGGGGTTGTTGATGTGTGCTGCACTTGGCCCTGGCTGCTCCATTCTGCATTTCATTGGTTTTTTTTGCCTATTTTCTATTGGAGGTCGACTGTTAGGTTATTTTTTCCATTAGAGGCAAAAAAAACTCACGTTGGGCTGACTAACGTGCGTTTTTTTGCCGCTAATGGGCCTTTCGTTGGTTTTCGTCCGCTAACGCCGGAATTCCTATCGCCATCACGTTAATGTTAGCGGCAGTTTTCACCGCTGATCCCTAAAGCTATCGCCATGTAGCGACGTCTTGTACATACGTCGCTAACAAGACGATAGTTTTCAGCGGTACACAGCGGTAAGAAAACTGCCGCTAACTAGCGTTAGCGGTAGTTTTCGCCAGTCCTTGTACATATGCCCCTGTATTTTTCATCGCCCTTCAGAAACATTCAAGTGCAGCTGCTTACATCTTCATCTCAGGAAGTGCTGGGATTGCAGGTGGTGCTCTGTCTGGAGTACCGGAATCCCATATAGGCCCCATTGCTCTGAGCAATAAGCTCTTTTTAGCGTGCACTTTTGTTTTTAGAACAGAGTTAATGTTAGACAGCGGTAGGATACTTCAGTTGCACTTCAAGGCAAGCTCTGCCATACCCCTCATTTGACTTCTTACCTTCTGATTGACTACAAGAAAAAAGGCAAAACTTCACAATCTGGTATTATTTTACTCTTTTGCAAGTCTTCCGTGTTGCTCAGTGACATGATATCACCAGCATTCCTGGCTTTTGAGCCAACGGAGCTTCTAGTAAACTGTCAATTCAGGATCAAAAGCCACCAATCTGCAAACTGGTTTTGCCTCAAAAGGCACAATTGGTGGAAGGTGGAGGAGTGAGTGAATAATAAAGCTCTGTCATTATTGTCCTCTAGGTAACATTTCACGTCAGCACACTGGCCAACAAACGTGTTGACTGTGTTTTGATGTGTTGGTTTTACGTGTATTAATAGGTAGCTTTAACCTTAAAGGTCAGTTCGTTAGAGCAGACCTGCCACAGCCAGAGTAATTACGATCGAGCCAGGCCCTCTTGCACTAGCCTTTTCGAAAACGGTGGTAAATTCACGTGCAACGTGCTGTGAGATCCCCTTCTCCGTTTTCCACCCGTTCAAAATGGCGTGGACCGTCACTGGTGACAGTAACCCCTCAACCGTGGATCCCACAACGCGTTGCCGGAGGTCAGAATTCAATAGAAGCTGTCTGTGTACAGTACCGAAAATTACCTGACGATGGCAGTGGAAGCCAATTTAACGTTGAAGAGAATTGTTGGTTTTACAACGTGCTGCTTCGACCTAGCGACCCTTTCACAAAGACTAGTTCAATTTTTGGAAAAGATACAAGCACGTGAAGAAGTGGGGTTAGCGTTCAATTAGCATTTCAGTTAATTACTTTACCATGCAGTAATTAATTTTAACGTTTAAAATGCAATAACATTAATTCATTTAATATGTTGTTTTTAATTCATATAATATACCTTGCATAACGTCCCTGCATTACCTCCTATAAGTGCAAGTAAGTGGGCACTATAGCCATCTAAAATAATTTAACATTTATTTACGTTTATAAAGTTTTGTAGAATCATTTACCAAGCATTGGCAAAAAATATAGGTTTGACATTTTTGTTTTGTGCGCATCGGGCATGTGCACACAGGACAGATGTCAAAGATGTTGTACTATACAGGGGAACAAAACAGTGGCTTTATTTGTGGTAGCATCAATTTTTCATGACATTCATTGAACTATACGAGGTTGAAGGGAAACAATGCTTTTTGGTGCTCACAACTGTCCTCTAAACTTATTTAACGAGCAATACACCCACTTACTGCGACTCGCCCAGAGCCCAGTCCATCCTTTGCCGATGGCTCAAATCATTCCTAAAACATTTTATATGGCATTATGGATATACCACCGGTCACGTGGATTCATGGATACCATCATTTGGCATCTTTTAATTCTTTGTTTTTAAAAGGCACATGAAACGAGGGAACACGTCTAACAATGATTTATTTTAATTTGATATAGCACTGTCTTATGAATTTTGCGTTGCCTTTAAAATGACACACACCCCATCTTCACAAAACAAAAATAAAGATTTTGTAGCCCAAAAATTATTACAGGAACCCTTGTAGGCTCTACTGTAAACCTGTTTTTGTGTACTGTGCCCTTATTAAAGTCACCTGCGTGAAAAGGGTATGACATTCAGTTTCAGCACCAGTTTACTAGTCACGAGGAAAACATTGAAAATCAAAGGGAAAGCTGGAAACTCCGCAAAGACCAGTAAGCAGGAATTTCTTAAAATTAGTTTGCATGATAAAAACATTTGTACATTTTGAAATAGTAGATAATATGTTAAGAGGCAAAACTGCAAACCTATAACTATGCACAATTTATCACACCCACATATTGAAATAATTTCAGTAGCCCTGGCAAAGCCCCAGTCAATCCAGGTGAAATGTTCCCATGCTAAGCAAGACCACACCTCCTCTTATGCCAGTTATTCACGTTATCATTTTAAGTTTATCAAAGTACCACTTTTCTTGGATGTGAACTAAACCATATTTTTATTATGCAGTATTGTGTGTAAGTATACTCCATAAATGACAACTATTAACTCACCTAAGTTGTTAACTATGTCAAAGAACGAAGCAAGTACTTGGCAGAAATCCCACTGTTTGACCCTTTTTGAACTGACATTAAGCCCCTAACTCTGTCCTCAGGGCTCCAGGACTGCCATGTCCTTCTTCCCAGGGGCTAGACTGGTGTCAAGAACCGAGGTTATGGCCTGGTGAAAAAAAGGTTTAACTGGGAACAAGTGTATACACCTCAGTGATAGTGTGATGTGAGTGAAAACTCAACACAAATCTGAGCCTATCCTCTCTATTATAGGATTATTTGACAAACTAGTCACTTATTTTTTAGAATGTATTGCACACTGTAAGAAGGGCTTGAAAATAGGAGATAGCATTGGATTTCACAAGGAATAAGGTAGAGTCTGTTAAATGTTGACATGGGGTAGGCAACACAAAGCAGAGTCTGCCCACACTCAGTGATACTCAAAGTACGGCCCGGGGGTCGCTTGCGGCCCTCCTGACCTTTACATGCAGCCCCCTGGTCATCAGCAGCACTGGGCTGCTGTTTACTCGACTCAGCACTAACAATAAAAAGATGTTAAATAAACGGGCAAGCATTTATGTCCGCATTTACTGATCTAATGGGAAAGAAGAAAAGAGGGTGTCCTGCACCACTTAACTTTAGGCACACCTTCACTTTTAAAGACATCTTGCAGCAAAAGTTAAAAAATATACTAAAGTCTGTTCAAAATTCAAAAAGCATATTTCATTATCATGCAGAAGCGTTTTGCCTTAGTACATCAGATTATATCAGTGGATTGAGAAGCATTTTTTTAAAAAGGGATGTGTTTCAAACCAAATTTATTTTAGAAACATTCATGGTTCCCCCCACCCTGACAACAATGCCAATAGTGAAGTCAGTTGTTATGTGCACCCTCTGGGTGGCCTGGGTTACTATTACACGTGGACAACATTATAGCTTATCAAATCAAATACAAGAGAAGGTTTGGTAAACTGCACATCGTAAAGTTATGTATTATGAGGTGATCTTATATGTGATAAGAAAAAAAGAGGCAAAGTAAAATAAAGCAATTGCCTAGGATAACACTATTTGGCCAAATGGGGAAGCCAGGATTGAAGAGGTATTCTGGTATTACATTGTGCAGTTCAACTAATAGCTGTGCATGCTTCACTTGCCCTACACCCAGCTTACACCTCCCCCTGTCACCCTCCCACGCCATCGCCCTACGGCTATCGGTCGTACCACAGACCACACATTTTGGCCCCTGTGTAAATGTTTGCTAGTACCCATGCTCTACAAGAACCATCCCAAACACTGACTTAAGGGAACATGGCACCGACAACCGACAGTCTTTAACAGTCACTGTAGACAGTGATGGAGGGAGCATGGAGCTGTCACCCCACTCTCAAGTCCGGCCAGCCCAAGCCCTGGGATGGCTAAACATTGACCCTGTGATTAAAGCTTTCACAAATTGTTTGAGCAGGGCCAAGGTTTATTCATCGCAAAAATGAATGCGTCTGTATGTAACGTAACTGGTGCTCATGTAAAGCGCTCTGATACCTCCGGGTCTAGTTAGCGCCATATAAAACTCCACAAAAAAAATAAATCATAGTCACACCACACACCTAACCCTATTTCGCCCCAAAACCTAAATACTAATAATAAGTGATTGAGAAGAATGATTCTAAACCCTAATCACAAGTCCAGCACACACCCTAATCACAAGGACAGCGTACAACCACCCAACCCTCAATGACAAGCGATAAACGTGCAGCCATCTCAAACCTTACTCAAAAGAGTCAAGGTATAACCACTTAAATCATTGATCCCGTGGAACAAGAATATGCAGATACCAAACCCAGCCACAGGCACCGAAATATGACCAACCTAGATCCCAATCAGAAGGAACTGAGTAAGGACATCTGAAAGAACAGTCAAAGGTGAAACAGTGTGGTCATCCCGAAGCCAGTCATAGAGGTTTTAAAGCATGGGAAAATGGGTACTTGCCCAGCCCCCACCTTGCAAGACTATCTCTTCTCTTTATCTTATTGTCTCTCCCTCTCCCTGACTTCCTCTGTCTTTGAATCTGTCTCTCTCGACCTATCCCCACCACACCACCCTCTTCATTTCTATCTCTCTCTCTCTTCCACTGTGTCACCTGTCTCTTGCTTTATCATCTCTCACCACCTTGCTTACACTTCCCGTTCCCTCTTTCTATTCTACCTTCCATAATTTGCACTTCCTTCCTTCCTGCCTCTCTCTCTACCTCTCCTCTCTCGGCATCATCTATATCTACTTCACTTCTCTGTCTGTTGGTCTGTCTTCCTCTATCACATCTCTCTCTTTATCACCAATGACAAAATCAGACCGTCTAACTCACTTCTCTATTGCCTCTTTTCTCTTACTACCTCTGTTTCACCTCTCTCTATGACTTCTAACTCTCCCCTGCCTCATATATCTTTCGATCTCATATACCTATCCTTACTTCACCTCTCTTCTTTAGCTCATCCATCTCTCTGACATCTTTGCACCTACCTCTCATCTCGACTCTCTCTACCTTAGTTATGTCCACCTCACCTTTCAGTGCACCTCTCTCTGCCTGTCTTTCACACCATCACCTGTCTGTGTACCACTCTGTGTATCTAGCTTTACCTCTCTGCTCCTTCTCTGTACCTCATCTCTCTCTACCTCACTGTCCTCCTGGCCCCTCACTGTTTACATTTCACCTTCCAGTATCTCCCTCCATTTACCTCACCTCTCTCCAACCTCATCGCTCTTGCTCTCGCTTATCGCCCTCTCCACCTCTCTGTAGCTCACTCTCTTTACCTTCCTTTCAACCCCTCCTCACCTCACCTCACCTCTTTCGACCACCGCTCTCTACTGTCTCCTGCAGCCTCCTATTTCTCTTGTGCAGAGCTGGTGGTCATTGTCTATGCTGAGAAGTGAACACACACAGAAAGAGGAGTTGGGGGACAACACAGGGGAATTAGAGAATATTATCAGATCTCACCCGATCCAGAAAATCCAGGAGGCAGCACAATGATTGACTCTACTGCAGAGAGAAAGACAGTTGAGCAGGAGGATTTATTTGTGATTAAGAATATTCAGCAATTAAAGGTAACGATTTAAGTGCTATGTGCATTTGTCATATTCTAATATTAAGCATGAATCAACTAAACAACCAGCAAGTCACATTATTTTGTCTTTCCTGCTCTGGGAGGGACAGGATGCTAAACATTAGATCCCATGTAAAACATTGTTGTTGTAAGACAAAAACAATTTACATACAAGCCCAGAACAATGCTTGTTTAGACTGTCCTTTGCTACCTATACATCACTTCATTGCCGTTTAGGTAGGTTTAAGCTATACATATACATACATACATACACGCATACATTCATACACACATGTATACATATATACACATACACATACATACAGATATACATACACACATACATACATACACGTATGCATACATACACACATATATACATACATACACACACATACATACATACATACACACATATATACACACATACATACACACCTACATACACACATACATACATACGTACATACACACATATACATACAAACACACACACATACATACATGCATGCATGCACACATATACATACATACACACCTAATACATATATACACACATACATACATGCATACGTACATACACACATACATACATATTCACACACATACATACATACATACATACATGCATGCACACATACATACATACATACACATACATACATACATACATACATACATACTACATACACAGCTACATACATTCACACATACATTTCACTATTTGGATGGTGGACGCCGGGCAGCTTGAGCTTGAAGCTGTTTTTGTGTATTACTGTTTCAGAAACGTTAACACATAATGTAATATTGTCTGGAATCATGAGGGCATGAACTCGTTGAAAATTGGTAATAATTTTTTTTTCTTAATACGGGTCCCTGAAATATAATTTAACCCGGCACACAAAAATCCGCATGACGGCCCTGTAGCTAACGAAAGTGACTCAGGGTGGCAGCCTGAAACCCTGATCACAGAGCCATATCTCTGAGCAGTCCAAACCGAACCCATAGGAGAATGAGTAAGCCCATCAACCAATCAGTTGGGACAGAGTACAGCAATGCCCACGTCAAACAATGTGAAATACTAGTATGCCTTTCCCAAACTATAATCGGGGACCACTGCATAATTTGCAGATTTTAACCAAAAAGGTTTCTCACGCAAACGGATCAATAGTTAATATAAACACTGCCGCTCCTGTTGCCGCGCAATGGCAGTCCTTTATCTCGCACACCTTTTATTTTCTGATTACTGTATTTATTTGTTGAACTGATACTAATGGAGATGAAGTGTTTGCCGATAGAGTATTAACATGTAAAAACGACACAATGGTGAAATAATGCTGCCACAAAATGTACCGCATTATACCACATAATTTGCTTCTTCCTTCTGCATGATTTAGTTAACCCTGCGGGATGATCTGGTCTTCCCTTGTCGCATAATTCCAGTCGTCCTGACAATAATCACAGGGCACAGCTTATGAATTGCTTGCGTCCAGATTAAAGAAATGTGAGCATGACCACCTGAAACCCCAATAAAAAACTAAATTAACACATAATCGTTTTAGACTACAAATAATGGGGCAACGTACAGCAACCTCCGACTCTAATGAAGTACAACAGGGTATTTCAATCATAAATGCTACGCGAAGGTGAAAAGGTGTGTCATCCAAAACCATTATCACAACAAACACAGTATGAACATTCTTTGATCCAGAAGAAAGAAGAAAGATGTGTATAGCTACCCCAGACAGCAATGCCAAGGGATCGCATAGCAAGACCCAAACCCCAATAAAAGAGGGCCATCCTGACCCCTTATTAAAGCAGACAACACAAGACCATGTCAAATCAAAAGGGACAAGATATTATCTTTATCAACTCCAATTATAGGAAACAGAGTACGACCATCTCAAACAACAATAAAAAATACATAGTATGACCAACCCATACCCAAAGATAATGGGTAGCGTATGACAAGCCCAACCATAATGACTTTAGATAGAGACACAGTTTGTTTATTGCAAACCTTATGCGTAGGTGAGAAAGAATGACCATCACAAACCCCGATCAAAGATGTCAGCTCATGACAGAGGGCAGCAACTCCAAAGTCACAAATCACAGGATAGTACATTGTTGTGATCCAAATGCAGCAGGCAGACACCTGGAAAAAAACAAATGGGAGACCCCTAGGATAGCCAGAGAGGGTCTCACAAAATAGATAGTGGTGCTCTGGCAGGGTAGGAGAACCACAAGCACTCAGTCCCACCCACCTGTCACGGTGGACGTGCTGCTGGAGAGCAGGCTGAAGAGAAGGAGGGCTCCTAGGGTCTTCATCCTGGATTCCGCACGCGGAGGCATGCGCGCTCTCCTGGAGATAGGGCTCAGTGAGGATGGGATATCCGAGCTAGGTATATTTATGCCTTTATGGCAGGGCTGTTACTCTTATCCTGATTACAGACGGTAGGCTAGGCACTCATTAACAAGGAGATGTGCCTGGAGGGGGCAAAGGGCGCCAAGGATAGGCGTCAGAACTTCCTTCATCGCGTCATGTTCTGCTCATCACGCGCAACACAAATTTACACCCATTACACACTGTTCCAGGGTTTTGTAAACTAGTCTGGCCATATAGACTATGCTATGGCCGTGCATGCTAAGGGAGATCTTTATGTACTTTGGTGATGTGGCGTAAAGTGAAATAGTGTTTAATACACAATTGGTTTGAAATACCCAAACCATGCTTTTTCTACAAGAATAGTGTTTCATTTGACTGAAGCCTTCCTGCAAAGATGTATGACAGAACCACGCATGCATTTACCACGCATGCCTTGAGAACGCAGTCACTACCCTTACTGTGACGTTTCTACGCGTTCCTTTACCACGCAAGTCATTACAACGACTTGGCTTAGGGGGGCGCTGGACTTTGGAATAACGTATATTACTATTCCAACTCCAGTGTGTGTATCAGTAGGGAAGGTGTTGAACTGAATATCAAACAGCAGTGCAACACTGCGTTCCCTGAAGCAAGTCGTTGTGATGGCTTGCATGGTAAAGGAACGCGTGGTAAGCTCGCAGTCGGGGTTGTGACTGCGTTGTGAAGGCAGGCCGATGTTAAGACTGCGTGATAAAGGATGTTTCCCTTCCTGCGATCTAAGGATGTAGGATAGGGCTGTTCATTTCATCCCACTGGACTCTCTTTGCCTACTACCTACACTGGGTTTTGTGTTGTTTCCTTTTTTCTTTCTCTATGCCGCAGCACCCCAACATTATCTTAAGTGACAACTAGTGCTTTGATGGACCCCTAAATAAAAATAAATAAACAAAAAATAAATGTATCATATTGTACTTCACATACAATGCTAGTATTTTGTAATCTACGGTAGTGCTTCATACAGTAGGGAACTAGTTCTCAGGTGGATATTTTTATACTGTGGTAGTGTTTAATATACTTGAATGATGCCTCTTGAGTAAGGTAGTACTTCATGTAGTAGAATGATGCCTCTTGGAGTAGGGTAGTGCTTGATTTACTAGAACGGTGCGCTTAGAGTAGGGTAGTGCTTCATGTAGTAGAATGATGCCTCTTGGAGTAGGGTAGTGCTTGATGTACTAGAACAATGCGCTTAGAGTAGGGTAGTGATTCATGTAGTAGAATGATGCCTCTTGGAGTAGGGTAGTGCTTCATGTAGTAGAATGATGCCTCTTGGAGTAGGGTAGTGCTTCATGTAGTAGAATGATGCCTCTTGGAGTAGGGTAGTGCTTCATTTACTAGAACGGTGCCACTTAGCATAGGATAGTGCTTGATGTACTAGAATGAAGCGTCCTGGAGTAGGGTAGTACTTCATGCACTAAAATTATGCCTCTCAGATTAGGATAGTGCTTCATGTACTAGAACAATGCCTCTTAGAGTAGGGTAGTGCTTCATGTTCTAGAATGATGCCTCTTAGAGCAGGGTAGTGCTTCATGTTCTAGAATGATGCCTCTTAGAGTAGGGTAGTGTGTCATGTTCTAGAATGATGCCTCTTGGAGTAGGGTAGTGTGTCATGTTCTAGAATGATGCCTCTTAGAGTAGGGTAGTGTATCATGTTCTAAGATGATGCCTCTTGGAGTAGGGTAGTGTATCATGTTCTAAAATGATGCCTCTTAGAGTAGGGTAGTGCGTCATGTTCTAGAATGATGCCTCTTGGAGCAGGGTAGTGTGTCATGTTCTAGAATGATGCCTCTTGGAGTAGGGTAGTGCGTCATGTTCTAGAATGATGCCTCTTAGAGTAGGGTAGTGTGTCATGTTCTAGAATGATGCCTCTTGGAGCAGGGTAGTGCTTCATGTTCTAGAATGATGCCTCTTAGAGTAGGGTAGTGTGTCATGTTCTAGAATGATGCCTCTTGGAGTAGGGTAGTGCATCATGTTCTAGAATGATGCCTCTTGGAGTAGGGTAGTGTATCATGTTCTAAAATGATGCCTCTTAGAGTAGGGTAGTGCGTCATGTTCTAGAATGATGCCTCTTGGAGTAGGGTAGTGTGTCATGTTCTAAAATTATGCCTCTTAGAGTAGGGTAGTGTGTCATGTTCTAGAATGATGCCTCTTGGAGTAGGGTAGTGCATCATGTTCTAGAATGATGCCTCTTGGAGTAGGGTAGTGTATCATGTTCTAAAATGATGCCTCTTAGAGTAGGGTAGTGCTTCATGTTCTAGAATGATGCCTCCTGGAGTAGGGTAGTGTGTCATGTTCTAGAATGATGCCTCTTGGAGTAGGGTAGTGCGTCATGTTCTAGAATGATGCCTCTTGGAGTAGGGTAGTGCGTCATGTACTAGAACAATGCCTCTTAGAGTAGGGTAGTGCGTCATGTTCTAGAATTATACCTCTTGGAGTAGGGTAGTGTATCATGTTCTAAAATTATGCCTCTTGGAGTAGGGTAGTGTGTCATGTTCTAAAATGATGCCTCTTAGAGTAGGGTAGTGCTTCATGTACTAGAATGATGCCTCCTGGAGTAGGGTAGTGCTTCATGTTCTAGAATGATGCCTCTTAGAGCAGGGTAGTGCTTCATGTTCTAGAATGATGCCTCTTAGAGTAGGGTAGTGTGTCATGTTCTAGAATGATGCCTCTTGGAGTAGGGTAGTGCGTCATGTTCTAGAATGATGCCTCTTAGAGTAGGGTAGTGTGTCATGTTCTAGAATGATGCCTCTTGGAGCAGGGTAGTGCTTCATGTTCTAGAATGATGCCTCTTAGAGTAGGGTAGTGTGTCATGTTCTAGAATGATGCCTCTTGAGTAGGGTAGTGCATCATGTTCTAGAATGATGCCTCTTGGAGTAGGGTAGTGTATCATGTTCTAAAATGATGCCTCTTAGAGTAGGGTAGTGCGTCATGTTCTAGAATGATGCCTCTTGGAGTAGGGTAGTGTGTCATGTTCTAAAATTATGCCTCTTAGAGTAGGGTAGTGTGTCATGTTCTAGAATGATGCCTCTTGAGTAGGGTAGTGCATCATGTTCTAGAATGATGCCTCTTGGAGTAGGGTAGTGTATCATGTTCTAAAATGATGCCTCTTAGAGTAGGGTAGTGCTTCATGTTCTAGAATGATGCCTCCTGGAGTAGGGTAGTGTGTCATGTTCTAGAATGATGCCTCTTGGAGTAGGGTAGTGCGTCATGTTCTAGAATGATGCCTCTTGGAGTAGGGTAGTGCGTCATGTACTAGAACAATGCCTCTTAGAGTAGGGTAGTGCGTCATGTTCTAGAATGATACCTCTTGGAGTAGGGTAGTGTATCATGTTCTAAAATTATGCCTCTTGGAGTAGGGTAGTGTGTCATGTTCTAAAATGATGCCTCTTAGAGTAGGGTAGTGCTTCATGTTCTAGAATGATGCCTCCTGGAGTAGGGTAGTGCGTCATGTTCTAGAATGATGCCTCTTGGAGTAGGGTAGTGCGTCATGTTCTAGAATGATGCCTCTTGGAGTAGGGTAGTGCGTCATGTTCTAAAATGATGCCTCTTGGAGTAGGGTAGTGCTTCATGTTCTAGAACAATGCCTCTTACATTAGGGTAGTGCTTCATGTACTAGAATGATGCCTCCTGGAGTAGGGTAGTGTGTCATGTTCTAAAAGGATGCCTCTTAGAGTAGGGTAGTGCTTCATGTTCTAGAATGATGCCTCCTGGAGTAGGGTAGTGTATCATGTTCTAGAATGATGCCTCCTGGAGTAGGGTAGTGCGTCATGTTCTAAAATGATGCCTCTTGGAGTAGGGTAGTGCTTCATGTACTAGAACAATGCCTCTTGGAGTAGGGTAGTACTTCATGTTCTAGAATGATGCCTCTTGGGGTAGAGTAGCCCTTTATGTGCTAAAACGGTGCAGAGCGGAGCGCCTGTTTTTATGCGCCTGCAGTGCGGTAAGTCAATTGATTTAATATGATTTTTCTTTGAGTCAGCGCAACAATTTAGTTCAGATCTCAGAAACAGATAAAGACAAACCTTGCTCCTGAGCTGTACTGACTGAAAATGTTTCAATTACTTACTGGTATTCTTCATTACTCCTAGTCCTGTTTGTTCCCGCCCCATTCATTACTACTGAGGTGAAGTCACCTCGCGAGAGAGAAAAGAGAACAGGAAATGGTTGCCAAAGTGTCCCTCCCTCACAGTAAATATCCTATAAGTGTACACTTTACCCAGCAGTCCTCCTGGAATAGCAAGCTCCTTCCAAAACTACTGAAGGTCTTACATTCTAGCAGGGAGGGAGGGAGGGACGTAATGAATGGGACAGGGACAAACAGGCCTAGGAGTATTGAAGATTACCGGTAAGTAATTAAAATATTACCTCCATGTCCTTATGTCCCTGTGTCATTCATTACTAAACAGGAATACCAGAGCAGCCCACACCAGACCTTCAGATCATAATCAGAAAGAAAACACGTTAAAACCAGAAATTATGACAAGATCAAAATAGGTTTTAATGAAAACAAAATAACAGAAATTTAGGGCTAAGCCGAATCCAAGACCCCAAGCCCAAAAATCTTATGCGCATGCAAAACATTCTGAAGTCAATAATGCCGTACAAATGTATTCAGGCCTGCCCATGTAGCTTTACGACACATCTCTGCAATGGAACCCCCCCCCCCCCCACCTTGCCTCAGCCCAAGAGGAGGAAAGACTTATAGTAGAACGGCCCTGAATCCGGCCGGGAGAGGGGGTAGTAATAGTCAGGTAAATAGCCTACTTTACCCACCTGCTAATTGAAACCACACAAGCCTTTTCCCCTCTGTAGGAGAAACCAAAAGTAACAAAAAGAGAGTCTGATTTACAAAAAGGTTCTGTCCTGGTTAAATAGACCTGCAGTGCCCTTTTTACATCCAGAAGATGCCAACCAACGTCCTGAGTAGGCTCAGACACATTAATAAGTGCTGGAAGAACTACCTCTTTATCTCTATGAAAGGCATACTCCACCTTCGGAACAAAAGATGGATCTTGTCAAAGGACCACACTATCATCGAAGAAAGTAAGGAAAGGTTCCCTGGTCATAAGAGGTGCAAGCGCCCCAATCCTTATAGCTGATCTAATTGACACTAATAAACACTTTTAGGTTGTCAAATGTAATATCTGTATGCTCAAGAGGCTCAAAAGAAGCAGGCGTCAGAGCCCTTAAAACTAAAGGTAAATCCTACAGTAGAAACAATACTTGACCATAGGCCTAGAATCAGAAAAACCTCTCCTGAGACAGAGGGAACACCCGACTCAGTGAGTCTGCCACCACATTGTCCACCCCCTTATGTGAACTGCTGGGATGGAGAGGAGATGGCACTCTGCCCAAAAATTCAGCTGCTGTGTGATTAAACCCCCCTAGTTGTTTATATATGTAATTGTCATCATATTGTCTGTTCTGACCAACACATGGTGCCCCAGATGCAACTCTTGACAAGGCAACAGTGCCCTCGACACAGCTCTCTCCAATTGGAGGACCTTCCGCTCTTCTGAACGGACCATTGAGCCTGAGTGGAGGCAGTCTCTAGGGTTGATCCCAGTTAGACCTGGCATCCTTGGAAAGGTTTCCCCCTCACTTTTTGCCCTCAGATCCCCTGTTTTTGCTGACTTTGTTTTTTCTGACCTTAGGACTCCGCGTGCTTTACCACTACTAACCAGTGCTAAAGTGCTTGTGCTCTCTGCTTAAAACATGGTAACATTGGCTTTTACCCAATTGACATATTTAATTTACTAATAAGTCCCTAATAAAGTGTACTACATGTGCCCAGGGCATGTACATTAAATGCTACTAGTGGGCCTGCAGCACTGATTGCGCCACTCACAAGTAGCTCTTTAAACATGTCTCAGCTCTGCCATTGCAGAGCCTGTGTGTTCAGTTTTAAACTACCATTTCGACCGAACAAAAAAACCTTTTGTCAGGCCCAATCCTTCCTATTACATACATATAAGTCACCCCTAAGGTAGACAAGGACAGCCTGGAGGGCAGGGTGCAATGTATTTAAAAAGTAGGACAAGTACTTCTAAGTTTTACATGTCCTGGTAGTGAAAAACGCTTAAATTCATTTTTCACTACTGCAAGGCCTATCTATCCCATAGTTAACATTGGAGTTGCCTTATTACATTTTTTATGTGTAATTTCCAAATGGGAAGAGATAACTGGCTTATGTTTGGTTTCTCTGGAACCCAAATTTAAAATCCTAACTTATAGTGAAGTCGAATTTTAAATTACAAGTCTGAAAATGCTACTTTTAGAAAGTTGGCATTTTCTTTCCTCAGCGATTTGGTGCCTGCAGCCTGTCTCCGGTCACATGACTGTGTATAGTTGACAGTCAGATTTTGTGTATTCCTCCTAGACAGCCACACACAATGGGAACTTTGGTGTGACTTGTCGGGCCATCACTGGCAGGATGGGAGGGAGGAGGTGGGCCCTGACGCACTTACACCTGAACAGGCTATGTCCTGTCTCCACACAAAGGGCTACACAGCTCCTGTAGTTTGTCTAGAGCCAGGGAAGGCTGGTAATCTGTCCACTTCAAAAGCATGCCTCTAGAAGCTTCTCCCTGCTTCAAAGGCACCACTGTGTACAACTGAAGTACACTTCTGGACCTGTGGATACTCTGCCAGGAAGAAGGACTGCTATGCTGCTACATGGACTGACACTCTGCCGTACAGCTTGTCTGAAGGAACTGCTGCACTGCTGTGCTGATCTGCTGCCTGCTTCTCTCTTGCCTGGGTGAGAAGGACTGGACCTGCAACTCTTGAACCTAGAACGAGAGTGGCTCTAAGGGCTAGTTGGCTGGACTCCTGATCTGAAGCTATAGGGACATAACAGGCTTCAACCAACCTTGCATCTGCAGCTGGACTCTGACATCTGTGAGTCTACCCTGCCACGTGGTGCCACCCAAGTCCTGGACACTTGGAAGTGGCCTTAAAGCGCTTTGCCATTCTCTGTAGTACCAGCGGAACTGACGCCGCTCCTCTGCTGTGCAGCACAAACCCGAGCAGAACCTACGCATCTACGATGCTGCGTGGCTTGGACTGCCGCAAAGACTTGCATCAACACCACACCCCACATTGACTTTGGAACCTCCATTCTGCGACGCATCCTCTGCGCAGTCCCTCACATTTCTCATCGATGGCAGCCTCAATGACGACACTGGACTCCACATCACAGCCTCGCAGTTCTTCTGAACCTCCGCATCTTCGGAACTGCAGCATCCTCGATGTCAGACTTTACATTGCAAGCCCCGTTGATGGGATCCTCGACAACGATGCAACAGGACCTCGTACTACAGTATTGCCGCATCTCGGAACCGGCGCATCGCCTCGGCTGCACAAAGTATCTTCGCAACGGATTCACTCAATGCTCCGTAACCCAGGATTAAAGTTACTTTTGCTCAGCGGGCCTAACTGGGTCCCTGTAGCCGGCCTGTACTCCATCATGGTCAGCCTGAACTTGTGATTATGTCCTAGCCCGGCCCAAACAGATATCTACAGTTGGCGCTTTACACCTTTTGGCACAATTTACTATAAAAGCTTTAAAATTCAATATCTCTGGTTCTACTAATTGGATTTTTGTTGTTTTGGCCATGTTTTATTTATTCAATTAAGCTCTATTTTTCTAACCTTGTTTGGTATCTTTTTGTATGGTGTGTTTTCACTGTTTTACTGTTTGAAGTGTTGCACAAATACCTTACACATTGCACATTGCCTCTAAGTTAAGCCTGACTGCTCTATGCCAAACTACCAAGGGGTTGAGCACGAGTTAAAGTGGGGTAGCTTGTGCCTTACTGTGACAAAGATTGTGGTTGTTGCTTGACTAGGGCTCACGCCCCAGTGAAACAGTAACCCAATTTCTAACACACCTCACCCAAATGTGCTTTTATCTGTATTTAATACCCTCAGCTGGTCTGGCTGGAGTTCCTTTGTGACAGTGGAAGTTACTGGGACCAACCTCTTGAATTCCACAGAGGAAGGGTTTCAGAAGGCATGAAGAAGACTCCAAGTGGGCAAAGATGCAACCTGATCCACTGCACCATAAACACTGATGCCACTATGTACCCCTGTAGTCTTAGCCAATGTCTCACTGACAGGGACTGACTCCGGAGTGCTTGAGACACCAAACCCTCAGAGCTATGGACTTGAATTGGGAAGGAAGACTCTGTTTAAGTCTGTCCTGAAGCGAGCTCCTATAAAAGTCTGATCCTGCGCAGGCTGGAGTTGACACTTGTCCCAAATGAGGATAAACCCATTCATCTGCACGGGAACTAGAACTGCCCCCAATTCCTGAAGCATTGGTTGTTGTGTAGGAGCATGAAGCAGCCAGTCGTCCAAATATAACACTTGTGGAGCTGTCGTGAGGTCAAATGGAAGTACATTGCACTGGAAGTGCCAATGGTTGACACAGAAATTAAGATCTTCTGATGGAGAAGAAACACTGGCACATGGAAGTAGGCATCCTGAAGATCCAATATGACCATCCAATGACTCCGGTATACCAAGGGAATAATCCTCTGCAGTGTTTTCACCTTGAACAGGATGGTTTGAACAAACTTGTTCAGATGCTTGAGGTTGAAAACCATTCAAAAACTGCCTTTGGTCTTCTGAACCAAATAAAATATGGAGTAGAAGCCTTGACCCCTTACCTCCGTGGGAACTTCGGAGATTGCCTCCTTCTACAACAAAGACTCGATCCCCTGCTGCATTGCAAGTCTTTTGTCCCTGTGGGATGGCCATGAATTCGGCAAACACAAGGAGATGATGGACGGAGTGCTGAAACTTTTCAGACACTCACCCCCAGTCACAGATCTGGGTTGAAGCCATCATCGTTCTTTAGCTAACTTCGCCACCCCAGTTCAGACACAGCTATATGCAAATCAGTCTTGACCCTGTGCGTCATGGGAGCAGTCCAGCCCGAACTGCCAAGCCATCTCTTCCCTGGACCGGAAACAAGCATCCTGGGACCGGTTTCGAGCTAACAGCCCTCATCAGCCAGGCTCGCTTGAATCCAGTGGCAAAGCGAGCATGAATTCGGCCACACCTCTGAATCTGGAGGAAGAGACATGAAGTCTATTTTGTATCTGATTGAATCAACTGGAGTGCCCAAGAGTCAGAAGTGGATTTGAGCAAGGCTCCCAGAAAAAAATGCAGCCCGCCTCGGACCAAACAGGGCTGGCCAACCCCTTGATAGTCAGCACTGCTGCTTCTTAGGGGATTTAGATTTCTTCTCCTCCTCATTCCCAGGCCAAAACTTCTGCTGCTGACCTTGATGTTGACAACGAGAAGGCTGTCAAACTGGTAACAGCTTGGCACGAACTGGAAAAGAGGACAGCTTAGGAAAATATGAGAGCTTCTTTTTCTTAAACAGCTTATGCACCTTGCCTTCTAGCTGTGCTCCAAACAGGTGAGTGCCCTCAAATGGTAGGCGTAGCGTAGAGAATTTCTGTACTGAATCTGTTCGCCAGTCTTTGAGAACTAGGTTACGATGAGCAGTAATAGAGGTCCCAGCAGACAGAGAAGTAGCACGAACAACATCAACGAAAATGTCCGACATATACTTGATCTGCCTCTCGATACCCACTAGCAAAACGGAACATACTATTCCATCCTCAGCTGCTTTAAAGAGCTGCTTGAAGTCAGAAATCAAGGATTGCGACAAATAGGAACCATTCACCTAAGCCCTAAGGGCCAGATGGGTTCCTAAATACACCTTTTGCAGAGCAGAATAAATCTTTTTTTCTGACTGATCACAAATAATGGCATCTTCTGTCATCGAATTTTGCCCCACCAGACTGGCAACAAAAGAGTCAATGGGGATAGAATCAGGTAATATATGCTGCATATCTGAAATAGGATACAGCTTGGCCATATAGCTAGGCAGAAGAATCCTGTCAGGGTCTTCACATGCTCTGTGCAGGACTCCCATGATATCTGGGTGAGCAGGAAAATCCAATTGAGAGGACTACGGGAACTGTCGTAACAAACCACTACCAGAAGAAGGGAAGGCTTAGGGGTCTCTTCTGCATCGAAACCCATGTTTTGCTTTACATGGGCAGAAGCTTGCAGACTAACTCCCTCCCAATATAATTCTCCTTCTGATCGTCCCCCATAGGAGTCTTCTCATCCTCTGAAAAGGAAGAAACCTTATCAGTCATCTCCCCCAGGACAGGCTTCGCAGGAACCTTGGCCACATTCAGCTCTAGCAAAATCTCATGAAAAAGCTTCCTTAGCTGATCATCCTCATGCTCTTCCGCAGCCCTTTTTGTAGGAGAGGCAACAGACTCACTTGAAGAACAGAGGACTCCACATGCCTCCTCTTATGAGAATGCTTCCCATGACTACAACACAGAGTATCAGACTGGGAAAAAAACACAATCTTTGCAGCCCAAAATATCCGTAGCACAGCAGAAAACAGGAACCACTATGCAGACTTACTTGCATCCCAGTGCTAAATGCTCTTCTTTCACCAGGCATGTCCTTAAGTGTAGGGACACCTTCCTGCACAAAAACAATCCTAAGAGACATTTTCCTCTTTCTCTGTGCGCTGCAAAATGCAGCACACATATAAAGAGTAAAACACAAGGAGAAAGAAAGTTAGGATTTGGAGCTCACCCAGGTTTACATAATTTTGTAAATCTGGGGCAGCGTCAAAATCCATGGGTATTGCGTGGGAAAACCCACCGCAACACCCATGGAATGTCTCCCGGGTGCAGAGTAAGGTGACTCAGCAATTTGCCCTGCGTGATCTTACTCGAGATTTATGAGGCACTTAAAAGCCACGCAGGGTGGCTTTCATTGCTACTTAAACTGATTCAGATCCCTCTGTCACGCATGTACCACTTAACATCGTGCAAAAATTACACAGGGCTCTCATAAATAAGCCCCTTAGTCTTTTGTCTAGAATGGTGACATTTCCTCTTTATATTTCACAGTGTTCTCTCATTTAGTGAGCTTTATGTTCAGCTCCTCTGATTGCTTGTGATTTGTCGGTGGAATATCTCTGTCATCCATGGGCTCAGGTTTGGGCATACCTGATGGTTGTAGCATTTAACAACATCTTCTTGGTCGCTCGTAACGGCTCAGGCTTCACGTGGTGATTTAACAATTGTCTTTCATTTTTGTGTGGAAGATTTGATCCTTTTTGGAAGAACCTCATACACAGTACTGAATCATTCATAAAAACAGTTTGGATATGAAATGATAGATGGACTCTTTTAACCCTCGCCAGTCACTCATGGTTTCATGCATCTCCTCTGAGACCTTCTTCAGTGAGTTTGCAACTGTGCTAGCATTTGGGTTGCATATGTCAGAGAGGCTAGTGGAAGCTGATAACATTGGGGAATCTTGTACAGGAGCAGTAAGATGTCAGAACACCAAGGACAAAAATATTATGGGGTCAAAATTTTGAGGACCATAATATATTGCGAAGTAAAGTGTATGTTGCTAAATTTACTATTCCTAATACATCATTTATGTACCTTGAGTCATGGGCCAATTTTCATTCCTTGTCACCATTGTATGGAGGCACTTCTCTGAGCTGAGGACGCTAGCATGACTTGTCCTCCCAGAGGTGTCCATGTGATACCCTTGGTATGTCATGCAATATTATTCGATATCCGGATCTATTACAGGAGAATTTCCTTGATTCTGTCAAGTGGGGTTTTTCCTTAGGTCTCTTCCATTATCAGAGTGTTCAACTGATGAAATGTGACTTGCAAGGATACAATTTCTTCTGATAGCTTGTCCTGGCAGTGAACTCTCTTCTGCTAGCCTTGAGAAGCTTCCTCTTTATTCGCTCACTTCTTTCCATGACAGGCACAGTGGCGTAGTAAGGGTACCATGGTCCCTACTGCAAGCAAGGAAAATGAGCCTTCTGACTGTTGGCCGGGTAATAAAATAATGCAATAATCAAGGTACAGTGGGCTTTTCTTACATCTGGGCCCTTGTGCCACTGCACCTGGTTGCACCATTGATAGTTGTGCCCTTGGACAAACAGGAAATGGCTTGCAAGAAGCATGTCAGTAAGAAATATCATAGAGGAACCATGCGTGTTCTGCTATTTCTGTGACATTGCTACTTCCAGTGGACATTGGGATCTTGTTTGCACAAGTAGTTGCTTGACTTCTTCTGGTTTCAAGCTTGCGCTTGCTTGATATGGAACAGAGGGAATTTTCGTTTGCACTCACATTAGTGGACTGTGTGGCCTAGAGGTGTTTCCAGACACCTACTGATGCCATAATTCTGGAAGCATATGGCAAGCTTGGGGTATTGCTTCAGGTGTGAAGATGGTGTTTTATATACTAAGGTAGTGCATCTTGTGCTAGAGTAGTGGTTGATAAACCGGGGGGAGTGCTTCAAATTCAAGGTTAGTGTTTTATATATTGGAGTGATGATTCATATGCATAGTTAGAGATTTATATACTTAATTGGTGCTTTTGGTGCCCTGTTAGTGCCGTAAATACTGGGGAGTGCACCAAAGGCTTTATTAGCGCTTTATATACTTGACTATGGGTCTGATTTAATTGTTGGTGGAAGGGTTCTCCATCGTAATGGCAATGAAGTGCCCTTTACCCCAACCTGAAGGTCTGCCCACCTCAGTTAGAGATGAGTGGACTTTCAGTGTACAGATGGTGAAACTACTCCATCTCTGCAACCTATACACACCGCCGACGTCCCAATTGAGTAAGGACCATTGGAGAACTGGCTATACGTACACCCACCTAATTTAGATGGGCAGACACATAGCCATTTTTCAGGGCCCGTCACTGCCAGGAAAAACATGGCGGTAAGGGGCACTGAAAAGTGCTCAATGGCACCCTCGCCATGGAAACTCCTATGGCGATAGCAGCATTGTGTTTTTTTATTTTCAAAAAGAAAATCCCGCTTTGAGATTTTATTTTTGAAAAAAAAAACCTGCAAGTATGATGTACAATTCTGTCAAGTTGACGGAGCCGTCTGTCAAACTTGCAATGCATTTCCGGGACCCGCTGTAACGGTTAGTCATGCAGACATGCTAGAGATATCCACAAAGTCCGCTAGCCAAACATTATATCAGCCCCTAAGTCAGTGCTTATTGTATCAGCTTCGTATTCTTGGCTATCTACTAGTTTAATGCTGTATTGCATTTATTTGTGTGTTTGTGGATTTTGTTTACTGCTAGTCAGCTGCTTCAGGGTCTATGAGGTAAAGGAGAAACTGAAAGTTACAGAGGCATGAATCACAACGGTTCAAGCTCCCTGGCAAGTCATGTAGTGTGTGTGCCCTTGTCAACTGTCAGGTGCAAAGTTTGAAAAGTGTTCAGGTGCTGGTAAAGCCTTAGTAATGGCGAAGCAGATAGGAGACATTTTGGCATCCTCCAGATAGCAGGAGTCCAGAGGTGTCTGAGGCCTGTCACTGGCTAGACTGGAGAGGTGTCATGCAAGGGAGAGAGCAGGTAATGTTGAAGATGCTGAGTTGCACTGTAGAGAAAGGTCACAAGTTGGGCGTGTCTGTCTCATACTCATATTTAAGTACCTGTACCCCTTTTCAACCCAACCAGATAGCAGGGTCTAGACTCTTCCCCTTCCCACCTCCTGAGTCCTGCGATCAGCTCCTTTCCTTGAACCAGCCCACTTCTCGTGGCCTGGACCTGTCTACGCCATGTTCACCATCTTCCACTGGAGTGATGGAGTGAGCTAGAGATGTTCCAGGGTCTTTGTATTTCTTCCAAGGACTACCTTGAAATTATTATGAGGTCACTGCTAGGACAATGTTAAATTGTTCTCTTAGCATCTGAGTGTATGCAGGCAGAACACCATCAAATGAGTAGCAACAGAAATTATAATTGAATATTATGTGTAGAGACTAGTTTTGGTTGGCACTTGCTTTAATAGTTCACAAAGAAACTTGTTTGTCCTGTGTCTTTTTAGGTCTGGTTTTAACCAGAACATTTTTACTTTACTCAAATTTTATATATATATATATATATATGTACAAATCCTCCAGTCGAACAACAGAAGGCAAAGTCGCACTCAGGATATTTTTTAAGAGCAAAAGTTTATTGACTGACGCGTTTCAACCTCACGGTCTTTGTCAAAGTCACTTCCTGACCCGGAAGTGGCTGTATTTAAGTGCTCATGGAAAAAGTCACAAGACAAATACATAGACATAAAGAAAATTATATATGGTAATTAAGGTCTCTTCATATAAGAAGACAGACTAACATCACGTTTTGAACCAATAAAGGTATAATACCCATTATCATAGCTCATGATAGTTTAAACAAACTAAATTGACGTGGAAACAAAACCAAAATGAAATAAGCATAAAAAAGAAACATATGCAAAACCCACGACAATGGGATATGGCAATCAAATGGTAATTTACAAAGAAGCCTCACAGCGCAAGTGCGCAAACAAGTGAAAAGTTTCATGAGGCTGAAAGGCACATAGTGGCCAAGAAAACCACTGCACCCATATTAACCCCAATACAGGGCCTACCAGATCCCATTCGACAAGTACAGATAAAGTAAAAGAGCAACAAAATAACAAGAACTAAAACATATAACTCAATGAAAACACAAAAAAGAGCACTATTAAAACCCACCCACAGGTGATATACAAGGGAAAAACGGAGTGGGAGAGACCATCAGTTCAAGCAGCCGCTTGAAAAAAATGATGAGTTACAGTGCGACTATAACGCTGAAACGGAGATGGGACTTCCTCAAATAGGAAGATAATAAAGGAACAGATAATTCTAGGAGGGGAAATTAAATATGACCAAAAAATTAGCAAAAAATAAATAAATAAAAAAATGGGCAAAAAATAAAGGAAAAGGGGGGAATGAAGCCCTTCAGGCATACTACGTTGAAAAACAGAAATGAAAATAAAAATCAATACAAAATAAGATCAAATGAAATTAAGATTGAAACCCAGATCAGGAGAAGGAAGATAGCAATATATACAGTGTCCTAAGGGTATTTAGGGAACACCAATTGTATATAGTATCTTTACTAGCCTAAATAGACATGAAGGTCTTCCTCACAATTGAGGCCTCCGGGGGTCTTGCTTTGCAGGCGAATGATATACTCCGATTCCAGGCGCCTGAGATTTCTTTCACGGTCACCTCCTCTGGGATGTACTGGGACCCTGTCAATTCCAAAATAAGAAAGTTTAGAAGAGACATCAACGGTCCCACCATGCTCCAACATGCAATGCTTGGCTACAGTGTAAGTCAGATCCCTGTTCCTAACTGCGCGCAAGTGCTCAAGGATACGCTTTTTAACAGGAAAAATGGTGCTGCCGACATAGCGCAGGCCACAAATACAGACAATGACATACACCACAAATTCGGTGTTGCAATTTATAAATGACAAGATTTTCTCATCCCTGCCCACTGGCAAAGGGTAGCTTCTCACATTGCGGCTGTTACTACAGGCCTTACACCGGCCACATTTGTAAAAACCGGGGAGTTCCTTAAGCCATGAACCCGAGCCAATGTCCCTATGTGTAAGATGACTGTGTACCAGGGTATCTTGTAGGGATTTAGACTTGCGATAGGTGATGTGTGGCTTGGAACTAACCAATTTACCAATAACCACATCCTGCCTGACTAAATGCCAGTGCTTGTTAACTATCCTGTGTAAGGCTTGTGATGCATTCGAGAAGGTGGTGATAAGTCTTACTTCCTGAGCTCTTTTGTTAGTGGTCTTAGGGACCAACAAGCTGTTTCTGTCCCTCCCTGCTGCTTTTTCAGTAGCTACTTTAATGGTTTGACCTGAGTAGCCTCGTGATTTAAAACGGCTAAACATGGTCAAACTTTCCCTAGTAAAGGCTTCAGCAGAACTACAATTACGTTTAGCGCGGAGCAACTCTCCATAAGGAATGCTTCTCTTGAGTGCATCCGGGTGATGACTACGTGCATGTAGCACGCTATTCACTGCAGTAGCTTTTCTGAACAAGCTTGTATGTATGCAGTCATCCCTTACCTCAACCTGAACATCCAAAAATTCAATGGTGGTAGCATGTATTTTACTAGTAAAACTTAAGTTGAGCTCATTGATGGATAAACCTGCAATAAAATCATGAAGCAAATCCTGTGAACCATCCCAAATCAGAAAAATATCGTCAATGTAGCGGGTCCACAGGATCACATTATCCATAAAACACTCATTACCTGGATGGATATATATATATATTATCTACTGGCGGTCGCCAGTAGATAGTTATAGTTACAACCTATTATCCATAGGAAATCCGCGACATTCTATTTGAAATAACTCTCTTGCCGGTTGACGTATCTTCGCGAAATTTTCAAACTTTGTGGCCCGCTCCGGTCCGCTCCTACCCTGAAAGTCTCGGGGGATTCGTCAAGCGGGGGCCGAGAAAAAGGGGGGTCCCAAAACGCGTTTTCCCCATGCATTTTTCCATAGGAAACTTTAGACACGGCTACAGCCCGAACTGCTGAACGGAATTACACCAAATTTGGCAAAGAGGTAGTTCTTGGTTCAGAAAGAACCCTTTTGTTAAATGGTGTAAATCCGTTCAGTAGTTGCTGAGAAAATGAAAAGTAAAAAGATAGTGATATCTATGGCCGAGTAGGGTCCGCGTACCCTCCCGATCACGAGCTGCATGTTAATTGGTTGTCAGCTGGCTGTCAACATTCCGATTCAGGAAATGTTGGCAGCCATTTTGTCCCTCGGTAGAACCGAGGGACAGAAACAAGTGCGCAAAGCGCACAAAGGGGGCAGGGTAGAAACACCCTGACTCCCTAGGTTTGCTCAGGGGGTCCCACAAGGACCCCCTGGGCAAAAAAATAAAAAAATGTTTTAAAAAATCGGCAGGATGCGCTCAGGGTGCGCGAATCCTGCCGAAAAACAAAAATCGAAGCGCGGTCTCCCGCGCTCGATAGTATTGGCCCCCGGGTGGCCCAAGTCCCGGGGGCATGGTGGGGGGATAATTTAATGTGTGGGGGCCTCAAGGGCCCCCAAGCCCCGGGGACCGCCACCCCCCGGGGCTTTTTTAAAATGGTGCGGGAGGGCTCTGAGCCCTCCCGCAGCCCCGGGACCACCACCTCCTCGGGCTTTTTTTAATAAATTAAAAACCCTGTGTGGGGGGCTCCAGCCCCCCACACGCCCCGGGACCGCCACCTCCCGGGGCACTAAACATTTAAATATGGGGGTCCGTTACGGACCCCAGAGCCCCGGGGACCACCACCTCCCCGGGGCTTTGAACTGAATGGGAGGGGGGCCGCGCGGCCCCCCTCCTGGAGCCCCTGATGGCCCTGGGGACCACCACCCCCCAGGGCCGGCTCCTGCAGTGTCCCGGGGTGCCTCGCGGCTCCCGTCCTGTCATAGCAAACTGACCTGCTCTCTCTTCCAATATCCAAAGCACATTGCTTTTCCACATGGGGAGCTGCATCTTAGCAGCTCCCCATGTGGAAAAGCAATGCCGGCTCCCAAGGGACGCGGGGAGCCGGCGGGACTGTGGGGGATTGGGGACCCCCCACAGTCCCCAACGAGAGGGCCAGCCCCGGGGGATGGGGTCCCCGGGGCAAGTAGGGCCCGGAGAGGGGGCCACGCGGCCCCCTCCCCAAAGTTTAAAAAATAAAAAAAAATTAAAAAAGGGTATGGCCGGCCCCGGGGATGGGGTCCCCGGGGCCTTAAATGGCCAGAGGAGGGGGGCCACGCAGCCCCCTCCAAAGAATAAAAATAAAGGCCATGCCCCGGGGGATGGGGTCCCCGGGGCCAATACAGGCCCAGGAAAGGGGGGCCACGCGGCCCCCTTCCCGTTTTTTTTTTAATTAAAAATTTTAAAAGGGGTAAGGCCCTGGGGGATGGGGTCCCCAGGGCTCAAAAACAGGAAAAAGGAAGGGGGCCACACAGCCCCCCTTCAGGGACAAAAAATTTTTTTTTTTAAAACGATCGGGCCCGCAGGCCCCGCCCCTTCCTTCACCACTCTGCAAACGCGCCCTGGCGCGTTTGCAGAGGGGAACGAATTCCCCTTGAATACTGGGGGTCCCTGGGGGCCAACTAGCCCACCAGGAACCTCCAGTATGCGCTCAGGGGGCTGCCTTGCAGAGAGGTGTACAGAGGCCACGCCCCTTTTACACCTCTCTGCAACGCAGCTCTGTGGCGCTTTTGGAGGTATATGGTGGGTTAGTTGGACTCCGGGGACCCTCAGGATTCAAGGGGACTTAATCCCCCAACTTAAAACGCGCCACGGGCGCGTTTGCACAGTGGTGAAGGGAGGGGCGGGGCTTCAGGTGACATGTGTGCAAACAGGCCCCGTGGCGCGTTTTAAGATGGGAATTAAATCCCTTCAATCCTGAGGGTCCCTGGGGCCAACTAGCCCAACAGGTACATCCAGAAAGCGCACAGAGCTGCGTTGCAGTGAGGTGTAAAAAGGGTGTGGCCTCTCTACACTTCTCTGCAACGCAGCCCCTGGCGCATATTGGAGGTTCCTGGTGGGCTAGTTGGCCCCTAGGGACCCTCAGGATTCAAGGGGACTTAATCCCCCAACTTAAAACGCGCCACGGGGCGCGTTTGCACAGATGTCACCTCAGGCCCCGCCCCTCCCTTCACCATTGTGCAAATATTCCTCTAAAATCTGCCGAACTACGAATTCCGATTTACTCACCTGTTATCAGGAGAGACCTCAGTGCTGCATCTTTCAGCCCAGTACTAATCCTGAAAAGTAATTTTAACCGTACTTACCAGTAACTTGAATTTCCTTCCATAGGATATCATTGCCTGCTTTTTGTTGAAAAAGTTTCTAAGTGTTGATTTTGAAACATACAAATATTCCTCTAAAATCAGCCGAAATACGAATTCCGATTTACTCACCTGTTATAAGGAGAGACCTCAGTGCTGTATCTTTCAGCCCAGTACTGGTCCTGAAAAGTAATTTTAACCGTACTTACCAGTAACTTGAATTTCCTTCCATAGGCTAACATTGACTGGTTTCACTTGGAAATTCTTCTAAGTGTGGAGTTTTGGAACTTTAAAATATTCCTCTAAAATCAGCCGAAATACGAATTCCGATTTACTCACCTGTTATCAGGAGAGACCTCAGTGCTGCATCTTTCAGCCCAGTACTAATCCTGAAAAGTAATTTTAACCGTACTTACCAGTAACTTGAATTTCCTTCCATAGGATATCATTGCCTGCTTTTTGTTGAAAAAGTGTCTGTGTTGATTTTTGAAACATACAAATATTCCTCTAAAATCAGCCGAAATACGAATTCCGATTAAATCACCTGTTATAAGGAGAGACCTCAGTGCTGTATCTTTCAGCCCAGTACTGGTCCTGAAAAGTAATTTTAACCGTACTTACCAGTAACTTGAATTTCCTTCCATAGGATATCATAGCCTGCTTTTTGCTGAAAAAGTTTCTAAGTGTTGATTTTTGAAACATACAAATATTCCTCTAAAATCAGCCGAAATCCGAATTCTGATTTACTCACCTGTTATCAGGAGAGACCTCAGTGCTGCATCTTTCAGCCCAGTACTGGTCCTGAAAAGTAATTTTAACCGTACTTACCGGTAACTTGAATTTCCTTCATAGGCTAACATTGACTGGTTTCACTTGGAAATTCTTCTAAGTGTGGAGTTTTGGAACTTTATAATATTCCTCTAAAATCAACCAAAGTACGAATTCCAATTTACTCACCTGTTATCAGGAGAGAACCCAGTGCTGCATCTTTTAGCCCAGCACTGACCCTGAAAAGTAATTTTAACCGTACTTACAGTAACTTATATTTTCTTCCATAGGAATCCTTTGTCTGGTTTTCAGCAGAAAAGTTTCAAAGTGTCGATTTTCACAAACTACAAATATTCCTAAAAAATCGCCTGTATGACTTAAACGCATTCTTTCAACTGTTTACAGGAGATGCACCAGTGCTGGATCCAGGATCCAACACTGAGTAAGAAAAAGTAACGATAACAGTTTTTACCTTCTAAGTGAATTTCCTTCCATAGGATAACATTGGTGATTCTATGAGAAAAAGTTTCTAAGTGTCAACTTTTAAAGTACAATAATATTCCTTAAAAATCACGACTGTAACCAAAACGCTTTTACTCAACTGTTTATAGGAGATGTCCCAGGAGTGAATCTAGGATCCAGTCCTGTGGTTAGAAAAGTAATCCATAAAGTAACTAATTGCATTTAACTAGAAATTCACATTGAGCTGAATGTTGCATTGTGTTTGAAAATGTGTTGCCCATTGCAACAACTGTAACTACTGTACTTAAAAGTCTATTGCCTATGTGCAAAGTATTTAAACTAAACTAATTCATCTGAGAAAGTATTTTTTGTAATGTAATGTATAATGTAATTACAATGTAATTTAAAAATAAAATATGTAAAAAAAAATTGTTTCTAAAAATGTAGTAAATCAGTATGAAAAAAATTAATATAACAATTAATACATTTAAAAATTGTCATTTACAAAACCTTTGAAATTCACTGAAAAACCGTAGGTTTCAGACATGTTATAGTTACAAATTAGCATTTAAAAAACCTTTGAAATTCACTGAAAAAACCATAGGTTTCAGGGACGTTATAGTTACAAATTAGCATTTAAAAAACCTTTGAAATTCACTGACAAAACCATAGGTTTTAGGGACAGTTATAGTTAGTTGGACATTGCACTCGTACAAAACCCGTGAAATTCCCCGTTATAGTTAGTCCAGCTAACTATAACTCGCGCCCCGCAATGCACTGCTGATGACGTCACATATTACATCACTCATGACATGGTCAGTGACATCACTGATGACATCACTGATGACATCTCAAATGACATCACTGATGACATCATCCATGTGATAATTTCATGCATCTTCTCACACCCTAATATAACTTTTGATACACCCACTCTAAATTACAGACTGCCATTCGCAAAACCATAGACACTCCAACACCAAAAACTACATACCAACTCACTGATTCTTAGGTCTACACACACATCCACTCACTCACCTGTACAGTCACTCATACTTACAGTCACTCAGTACAGGACTATCATATGCACTCATACACCTATATAAACACTCACACACGCCACTCATCCATAGAGGTACTCACACACCTAGTCAGTCATGCAAAAAATTAATCACACACCCATTTACTCACCTATACAGTTATACACACACCAGCTCACTTACTCATAGAAATACTAGCACATTCTTACGCTCTGATACAATAACTGATACAATCACACACGCATCCATACAGCCACTCTCACAATAACACACTCTCACTTATAGCCATTTAAATACTCTAACACACATATATACTGCCTTTTACATATGTAGTTACTCGCACATGTACCACTGAGATATACATTCACTCACTAACACACCCATACACACACTCACCCACCCAAGCAGTCCATCACAGATGCACTCTTGAAATCATGCACCCAGTGAATCACACCCCACCCACACACACCCCACCCACACAAACACTCAGGCTGCCATACAGATACTCAGAGAACCAATCAATAACCCATATAGACACTCATGTAGCTAGTCGCAAATCCATGCATCCACTTACACACCAACAAACAGACGGATACAGACATTCGCACAGTTTAGTCACTAACCCATGCATTCAGTAAGATACGTTTAATCACTCACTTGTAGAGTCAGTCACTCACGTACTAAATCATCCATTCAGACACTTATACACCCACTCATTCTTCAATACGCCTTTCCCTATATATATTAAACATATTTAAACTTTACAGAAACACACAGTCACTGGATGATGTCATCAGTGATGTCATTTGAGATGTCATCAGTGATGTCATCAGTGATGTCACTGACCATGTCATGAGTGATGTAATATGTGACGTCATCAGCAGTGCATTGCGGGGCGCGAGTTATAGTTAGCTGGACTAACTATAACGGGGGAATTTCACGGGTTTTGTACGAGTGCAATGTCCAACTAACTATAACTGTCCCTAAAACCTATGGTTTTTTCAGTGAATATATATATATATGCAAACCAAAAGGTGCCCTGTGCTCGGGGACGCACTCCAAAGCAGGCTGATTCTTCCAAATCTTTACATGCAGGGGAACCTTCAAGTTGCTTCCTGAATTCTTTCCTCGCCTGACGCGTTTCAGAGCCCCCAGCTCCTTTCTCAAAGGCAGTTTAACAGCTTCTGCAAACAAAGACCCAAGGTGCACTCGTTTTTTAAACAATTTTATTTCCCTCCAGTGGGTTCAGGTGTGTAAGTTCCTAAAGGATTCTGGTATCCGTAGTGCACATTAGGTAAATTAGAGTCCTGTAGTAGGTGTTGCGCAGCTGTCGACTTTCATTATATTTTAATCCCTCCAATGGGTCTCAGAAAGTAGCTTGCACAGTCCAATATTAAAAGCACTGCGATGCCGCATTCAGGTAAAAGCAGTTTCTTTACCTTGCGCCCCATATTGTTGTTGGGTGGTGCTGCCCCCCACGGCCAGGCTGCCGTGTTGAAATATGCAAACCAAAAGGTGCCCTGTGGAAAGATTATGCACGGCAGCCCGGCCGTGGGGAGCAGCACCATCGCTACCTGGGAGAGTGGTTAAACCAGCTATGCGAGGCTACAGCTTCGAACTTTCGGAACTTGAATAGCACAACGCTCTATATGCTAATTGAGCCTGCCACACTGCTCTACATCCTACTAAGGAAATAATGATGAAAACTACATGACAAACGAACATCTAACTTACTGTAAGGACTACTAATGCTCACATTAAGACTCTGTGTTCCAGCATACATTTAAGATTGCACTAGGCGTACGCCCACTGGGGGCAGATACCTAATTGAACAAATAAAACCGGAAACACAAGGATTGTGAGCTCTAGATGTCGTCTGTTTCAGCCCATGAAGAAGGGGTATGTTTACCTTGAAACGCGTCGGCGGAAGAAATATAAAGTGGAGCAGGGAGGCATGCTGCATTTTGAAGCCGGTTGGCAGAGCGCTGTCGAGTGCGCTTCCGTTGCTTCAGGGCACTTTTGGTGGAAATATATATATATATATATATATATATATATATATATATATATATACCATATTTACTAATAGTTGCTTTCAGGCAGCCTTCTTCACCCATTGGTTTGTTGTTGTGTCAGTCACGTTTTCCTTCTTCCTACCACAGCATACAGCACGAGGATGTAGGGTCGGCCCACTTCAGCCATTGGCTTACCTGACTGTGAGGGACGGCCCCTGCACAATGTGCACATCCCGCGATAAGTAGTCCCCTTTAATGCCAGGGTGCAATATGTGATTTACATAAAATAAAAATATACATTTTTGCTTTTAGACAAAGCTTGTTTTCATTGTGTGACTTCGTACCAAAACCAGTCACAATCAAAATAAGCATTAGCAAAGCCTAAAGGTCAGCAGCCAATGAAAGACCTATTGGCTTTGCCAATGCTTGTTTAATTTATAGCTCTTAGTTTGTTTACTGTCAACCCCCCACCATATAATATAGGGCTTCTGCTGTTCCGTTTCCACCCTCCTCAGTTCCGTGATTGGGGCCAACCTAGGTCTTTATTTTTAATTGAAATCCAAAATTCTCTATGACTTCTCCCAGGGCATCTGACCCCGGCGTCATGGTGAACAGCCGATAAGTTAAGGGCATCTTCCTACGGCATCTTTCCTGTTGCACCTTTTAGGGCTTGGAATGGCCAGGATACCGGCCTTTTATCATCTTCATGAGCTTTTCGTGATCCTCCTTTTCTGTGATTTAACCTTATTCCTTCCACAGTCTTGTTCACACTCGCCCTCTCATGGTACTTGTATTCCTCCCATACCAGTGGGCTGCACTTTACAGCTTCTGAAGACCCCTTAGACCAGTGATACTCAAAGTACGGCCCAGGGGCCGCATGCGGCCCTCCTGACCTTAAAATGTGGCCCCCAGTTACACTTTACAGTTTACTTTACAAACATTAACATTCATAAAGATATTAAATACATAGCAAGCTTTCATTTACAGGCAAACTGAAGTAAAATTTAAAAAAGACGCACAAAGGTGTCCTGTACCACTTAACTTTCAGAACATCTTAATTTTTAAAGCCATCTAGCAACAAACATGTAAAAATATGATGAAGTCCTTTCAAAGTTCAAAAAAGTGTATTTCCTTAATATGCAAAGCGTTTCACCTTAGTACATCAGCTATAAATAAGTGCATTGAGAAGTTTTTTTTTTTTTTAATCAACAGTTTTCAAACATGAATTTAGAAACATTCATTCCTTCCCCCCACCCGGACAACAATGCCAATAGTGAACTAAGAGGCAAGTCAGTTGTTATGTGAACCCACTGGCTGGCCTTGTTTGCTATTATATATGGACAACATTATAGTTTATTAAATCAAACACAAGAGAAGGTTTTCTACAGGGCACATCCCGAAGTCATGTATTTCGAGGACCTGATAATGAAGGGAAAAAAAGCAAAGTGAAATAAAACAATTACCTGGGATCACACATTTTGGTTAAGTGGGAAGCCGGGATAGAACCCAGGTGAAATTTAACTATTAGATGCATATATTTGCTGCTTCCCCTACGCCCACTTTACACCTCCCCCATCCCTTACCGCCCTACTGCTGGCATCAATGCGCCCCATGGTCACACCACAGACCCAACTTTTTGGCCCTTCTTAAAATGTTTACGAGTACTCGCGCTCTAGGGCATACACTACCACAACAACCAGAAACACCAATGAGGAGGGAGGTTAGCATAGAGCCGTGGTACTCCTAGTACGGCCCGTAGGCCGCCAGCGGCCCAGCAGGCCTTTATTGGCGGCCCGCGGACTTTGCCTTGCCGTTTCTACGTTTCCAGTGAGGCCGGCAGTAAACACAGAAGATGGCCGCACGCAGGAGCATACCTATGCTCCTGCGGCCATTTTCTGTGTTTACTGCCGGCCTCTGTGCCAGCCTCTGTGACGTCACACACGGCACCGGCGGGAAGCTTCCCAAAAGGCCCTTTAAAAGTCAGCTGTAAGCGCTTTCACGATACAAAAGGGGATGATGGACGGAACGTTTGAGCCAATCAAACACTCACCCCCAGTCAACTGATCTGGGTTTTAATCCATCATCATTCTTTAGCTCACTCCACCACCCCAGTTCAGACATGGCCATATGCAAATCAGTCTGACCCTGTGCCTCATGGGAAGAGTCCAGCCCGAACTGCCAAGCCATGTCTTCCCTGGACCGGAAACAAGCATCCTAGGACCGGTTTCTGGCATTCCAGCCGTCATCAGCCAGGCTTGCTTGAATCCAGTGGCAAAGTGAGCAAGGGACCCACGTCTGGGCATACCCCCGCCAACTTAGGGCGAACAAAGCGATACAAAAGGGGATGATGGACGGAACGTTTGAGCCAATCAAACACTCACCCCCAGTCAACTGATCTGGGTTTTAATCCATCATCATTCTTTAGCTCACTCCACCACCCCAGTTCAGACATGGCCATATGCAAATCAGTCTGACCCTGTGCCTCATGGGAAGAGTCCAGCCCGAACTGCCAAGCCATGTCTTCCCTGGACCGGAAACAAGCATCCTAGGACCGGTTTCTGGCATTCCAGCCGTCATCAGCCAGGCTTGCTTGAATCCAGTGGCAAAGTGAGCAAGGGACCCACGTCTGGGCATACCCCCGCCAACTTAGGGCGAACAAAGCGATACAAAAGGGATGATGGACGGAACGTTTGAGCCAATCAAACACTCACCCCCAGTCAACTGATCTGGGTTTTAATCCATCATCATTCTTTAGCTCACTCCACCACCCCAGTTCAGACATGGCCATATGCAAATCAGTCTGACCCTGTGCCTCATGGGAACAGTCCAGCCCGAACTGCCAAGCCATGTCTTCCCTGGACCGGAAACAAGCATCCTAGGACCGGTTTCTGGCATTCCAGCCGTCATCAGCCAGGCTTGCTTGAATCCAGTGGCAAAGTGAGCAAGGGACCCACGTCTGGGCATACCCCCGCCAACTTAGGGCGAACAAAGCGATACAAAAGGGGATGATGGACGGAACGTTTGAGCCAATCAAACACTCACCCCCAGTCAACTGATCTGGGTTTTAATCCATCATCATTCTTTAGCTCACTCCACCACCCCAGTTCAGACATGGCCATATGCAAATCAGTCTGACCCTGTGCCTCATGGGAACAGTCCAGCCCGAACTGCCAAGCCATGTCTTCCCTGGACCGGAAACAAGCATCCTAGGACCGGTTTCTGGCATTCCAGCCGTCATCAGCCAGGCTTGCTTGAATCCAGTGGCAAAGTGAGCAAGGGACCCACGTCTGGGCATACCCCCGCCAACTTAGGGCGAACAAAGCGATACAAAAGGGGATGATGGACGGAACGTTTGAGCCAATCAAACACTCACCCCCAGTCAACTGATCTGGGTTTTAATCCATCATCATTCTTTAGCTCACTCCACCACCCCAGTTCAGACATGGCCATATGCAAATCAGTCTGACCCTGTGCCTCATGGGAACAGTCCAGCCCGAACTGCCAAGCCATGTCTTCCCTGGACCGGAAACAAGCATCCTAGGACCGGTTTCCAGCCGTCATCAGCCAGGCTTGCTTGAATCCAGTGGCAAAGTGAGCAAGGGACCCACGTCTGGGCATACCCCCGCCAACTTAGGGCGAACAAAGCGATACAAAAGGGGATGATGGACGGAACGCTTGAGCCAATCAAACACTCACCCCCAGTCAACTGATCTGGGTTTTAATCCATCATCATTCTTTAGCTCACTCCACCACCCCAGTTCAGACATGGCCATATGCAAATCAGTCTGACCCTGTGCCTCATGGGAACAGTCCAGCCCGAACTGCCAAGCCATGTCTTCCCTGGACCGGAAACAAGCATCCTAGGACCGGTTTCTGGCATTCCAGCCGTCATCAGCCAGGCTTGCTTGAATCCAGTGGCAAAGTGAGCAAGGGACCCACGTCTGGGCATACCCCCGCCAACTTAGGGCGAACAAAGCGATACAAAAGGGGATGATGGACGGAACGTTTGAGCCAATCAAACACTCACCCCCAGTCAACTGATCTGGGTTTTAATCCATCATCATTCTTTAGCTCACTCCACCACCCTAGTTCAGACATGGCCATATGCAAATCAGTCTGACCCTGTGCCTCATGGGAACAGTCCAGCCCGAACTGCCAAGCCATGTCTTCCCTGGACTGGAAACAAGCATCCTAGGACCGGTTTCTGGCATTCCAGCCGTCATCAGCCAGGCTTGCTTGAATCCAGTGGCAAAGTGAGCAAGGGACCCACGTCTGGGCATACCCCCGCCAACTTAGGGCGAACAAAGCGATACAAAAGGGGATGATGGACGGAACGTTTGAGCCAATCAAACACTCACCCCCAGTCAACTGATCTGGGTTTTAATCCATCATCATTCTTTAGCTCACTCCACCACCCCAGTTCAGACATGGCCATATGCAAATCAGTCTGACCCTGTGCCTCATGGGAACAGTCCAGCCCGAACTGCCAAGCCATGTCTTCCCTGGACCGGAAACAAGCATCCTAGGACCGGTTTCTGGCATTCCAGCCGTCATCAGCCAGGCTTGCTTGAATCCAGTGGCAAAGTGAGCAAGGGACCCACGTCTGGGCATACCCCCGCCAACTTAGGGCGAACAAAGCGATACAAAAGGGGATGATGGACGGAACGTTTGAGCCAATCAAACACTCACCCCCAGTCAACTGATCTGGGTTTTAATCCATCATCATTCTTTAGCTCACTCCACCACCCCAGTTCAGACATGGCCATATGCAAATCAGTCTGACCCTGTGCCTCATGGGAACAGTCCAGCCCGAACTGCCAAGCCATGTCTTCCCTGGACCGGAAACAAGCATCCTAGGACCGGTTTCTGGCATTCCAGCCGTCATCAGCCAGGCTTGCTTGAATCCAGTGGCAAAGTGAGCAAGGGACCCACGTCTGGGCATACCCCCGCCAACTTAGGGCGAACAAAGCGATACAAAAGGGGATGATGGACGGAACGCTTGAGCCAATCAAACACTCACCCCCAGTCAACTGATCTGGGTTTTAATCCATCATCATTCTTTAGCTCACTCCACCACCCCAGTTCAGACATGGCCATATGCAAATCAGTCTGACCCTGTGCCTCATGGGAACAGTCCAGCCCGAACTGCCAAGCCATGTCTTCCCTGGACCGGAAACAAGCATCCTAGGACCGGTTTCTGGCATTCCAGCCGTCATCAGCCAGGCTTGCTTGAATCCAGTGGCAAAGTGAGCAAGGGACCCACGTCTGGGCATACCCCCGCCAACTTAGGGCGAACAAAGCGATACAAAAGGGGATGATGGACGGAACGTTTGAGCCAATCAAACACTCACCCCCAGTCAACTGATCTGGGTTTTAATCCATCATCATTCTTTAGCTCACTCCACCACCCCAGTTCAGACATGGCTTTCACAGCTGTCTTTTAAAGGGCCTTTTGGGAAGCTTTCTGTTTCCGTGTTGTCGAAGACGTCCTCTTTGCCCACAGCCTCTTTTCCGCCCGCAGCCTCTTCTCCATCCGCAGCAGCTTCATCTCTGCATGCAGCAACTTCATCTCCGCCGGTAGATTGTACTTCAACTTGGCCAACAGCTACTTCTCTGCTTGGACTTGACTCACAGCTCCTTCTCTGCTTGGACTTGGCCCACAGCTCCTTCTCTGCTTGGACTTGGCCCACAGCTCCTTCTCTGCTTGGACTTGGCCCACAGCTCCTTCTCTGCTTGGACTTGGCCCACAGCTCCTTCTCTGCTTGGACTTGGCCCACAGCTCCTTCTCTGCTTGGGCTTGGCCCACGGCTCCTTCTCTGCTTGGACTTGGCCCACAGCTCCTTCTCTGCTTGGACTTGGCCCACAGCTCCTTCTCTGCTTGGACTTGGCCCACAGCTCCTTCTTCACCTGCAGCTTGGATTTGGCCAGCAGCTGCTCCATCACTGCATCTTTCCATCGCCCTGCAGCTCCATCTCCGCCCGCTGGTTGATCTTCGCAACCCGAGAGGTAAGCACATGATCCTATTCAAGGATCCAATGTAAGGGTCTTTCATCTGTTTCTCTATTTGTCTTCCTTACTTTCCCCATGTGTGACTCTTTCACCCTGCGCCTTCTCTATGGCTCAAGACTCATCATCTCTCTCTTCCTCTTTCACCCAGCCTGTCTCACATTGCCCCCCCCCCTCTCTCTCTCTCTGGGTGTCTGCCATGCTTATCTCTTTCCCCTTTTTATATTTCTTTCCAGGGGGCCCCCTGATAGTCTTGCCGTGATGACCTTGAATAATTACTAAACAGATTGTTTTGAATACCATTATCCCCTAATTTATTTTTAAAGTGGGTGACCTGTGAGAGTCCATTATAGACATTCTGCAGAGAAATGTTTATTTTTCATGCAACATTCATAAAAAGGTTTCTTTTAGATCGCAATAGGACCGAACATATAAGAAATGGAAGTGTGTCACAGATATTATTTGCAGTAATATTAGTGAGCTGCTGTTGTGTTACAATATTGAAAAAACACATCACTATCCCTCAACATTAGATGTACACACATTTAGAATTTGGTCAATTGCGCCTGTATACTGTCCGTGCCCTGGCCTAAGAGGGCATGAAAGAGCCGAAATTAAGTCATAAATTCAAACCTGTTCTGAACAGGGGCCCCCAAAATAGGTTTGGCCCAGGGCCACCAAAATCCTTAAGATGTCCCTGTGCGTTCCTGTGAGCGGATTGGGACACACTGGAGGAGGGAGGGCGAGGCTCCCCTTGTACACTTCAAAGGGTGCTCCTTGATTTAGTGAGAGATCCCAATGAAGGGGTCTGGACACATCTCAGGAAGGAGATGGAGCTGATAGGGGAATCATAAAGAGAGGGGCGTAGATCCTAAGATTATTCTTTTGATGTGGACATCACTGTGGCTGCCAACCAGGTGTGAACACTAGTCAGTCCCATGGCCTTTGTTGTGGGATTATCAGCTTAGGTGTTTCTCCTGCTGTGACAGACAGCTTTTCAACAGGAAGAGAGAGAGAAGTATGTACTTGAAAGGAGGCAGAACCTCAACATAAAACTTCAAAGACCCAGACACTAAATCACATTTGGTATCTGGAAATAGGCTATAAGCAAAGGAGGCCAGACAGGCTGCATGAGGAGGGGAGGGTCTGCAAGACTTCTTCCTGTGACCAGGACTGGGGGACAAGGCCTGCTAGTCTCCCTGTTGTGTGAGGGAACATCACCCAGGGAAACCAAGACCACTTGCTCTGGAGCCTAGAGAACCAGCACTTCCCAAGACTAGTGTGCCCTGTGAGGATAAGGAGAACATTGGACGGAGCAAGGTTGAGTGGGGAGCCCTGTCGAGTGGACTTGTGGTGCGAGGAGACAGCTGCTGCACAGAGTGGGTCATTTCCATTGTGTGCAGACTGAAGTCAGGGATCCCCATATGCCAGGAGAGGGCCCCTGTGAAGATAGCCATGTAAAGATTGCCGTGGAGTAAGTGGAAAAGCCTAAAGAGCACTGTTATGTCTGCTCCTGGAAGGTGTTACATGGAAGGAGAGTGTATGTTCCCACGCACCCACCCATGCTTTTTGGCACATTCCCAGAATTTACCAAGACAAGTGTCAAAAAGTACACCTTCCCGATAGAGGAGCAATGAGGAGAAATAACTTTCTCCCTGTTTTGTCCTCTTCCTAAACTTTGTCCCCACTTGTGACCCCGTGTACCATAAGGGGCCACAGTTGAAAAGACTGCCTTGCAGAGAAGGGCTGAAGCCTTTGCCACGCTATAGCAGCAACCCCGTATGCCAAGAGGGGCCGCCATAGAAGGACTGCTGTAGTGTAAATGTTGAAGATTTGTGTGCCAGTGGTGTGGCATCCCTGTATGCCAGGAGGGGCTGCATGGAGTAATTGTGCCTTGTGGGTTTGGCAGGAGCTCACAAACGATGAGCAGTGGTGATCTGTAGGTCACCAGGAGCAACGAAGACTGCATCCGACCTGACTCAGTGGATCGAGTGTGGATGTCATAGAAGGATTGCTGCTTCAATGGTATCGAGATTGGAAGCATCGGAACCATCTCCCACTCTTGGGAAGCGTGGACAGTTGCCCTGCAGGAGGAGAGTGGAAAGACCTCTGATCGCTGCCAGAGCAAGACAGCATAGGCTCAGAGGAGTGCCTGTGCCTGTCGAGTGCAGCTGAGATGCTCTCATTCAGCCAACTCACCTGAGTAGGATGAAAGCTGTTGAGAGTGCAGTGGGTAGGGCATCTTCCAAGACGCTGCACGCTTTCTCTCTGTCGGAGCAGGTAAAACTTGTGTCAGACCTACGGGCCCCAGGGGACTCAATACTAAGAGTGCTGCTGCCCTAAGACACTTTTGACTGTAATTGAAGAAGCAGCATGGACTCCTGAGTTAAAGGTCTACTAGTGAACATTCCCTGGATGCGGCCACCAGTAAATGGGGAAAACCCAGATCACATTGCGAGGGACGGGTGGGACAGGGACTTGCCAATGGAACTCTAGAGTCTCGACCTCAAGGGGGAAATGTGTTGTCTGTGAATGCTAGAACTTTCCTTTGAATGAGAAGAGTAAGAAATGTAGTACATCTTTTTATTATAAAAATAAGTATTTGACTGGGCATTGGTTTACTGCTGCTGCTGCATGCTCTTTGAGTTATGAGTCATGTTTACTAATCTGTATGTTCACCTCCCCCAGAGGGTGGCTTAGACTTCTCATTCATATTTACCATTGAGAGTCAAGTGCAGAAGGAATACTTGCCCATTTGCTCAGGGCCCATAGTAGGCCGGGCCCCGCCTGGGACATCAGGAGTAAAAGATCTCAACATCTATGGATGGGCCAAGTAGCACATGTGCACCCCATGGCCCTCTGAAAGGGGTTCTGACAATGGGCAGCAAGTGGTGGAGTGCCTAATGTTTAGGAACGTGGATACGGAAGTGGCATTAACCATTTCCAATTTGTGGCAGTACTACAATAAGTCCAGTTTTTTTTCTACTACGCCCAAGGGCGACACGCATAGACCATAGAAAACACAGGGTTGGAAATTGACCTCAGCACCACATGCATAGATCAGATGAAGGATTTATGTAGCGACAGATGGTGGAGGATTTCCAGGAGTAGGTACAGAGAGGTCCATGCTAATTTCATTAGGGACAAGCTTGAGACACTGGGTGAAAGGGATGAGGCTCTAGTTGACTCTGGGGAGGGAACCATGGTAGGAAACCAGGAAGAGTGCGCTGTGGATTCAGGCACTAGGATCCCCTTAGCACACATCTACCCCAGGCGCACACTGACTGTGTGCCCTAATGCAGTTTCCAGAGTTTCAGCAGGACATTCACCAACTTTAGCCGACTGGATGAGGAACAGCCGCCTTAAACTGAACTCAGACAAGACGGAAGTCCTCATCCTGGGCTCATCACCCTCCGCCTGGGATGACTCCTGGTGGCCCCCGGCCCTGGGCACCGCGCCCAAGCCAACGGACCACGCACGCAACCTGGGCTTCATCCTGGACTCCTCCCTGTCGATGACCAGACAAGTCAACGCCGTCTCATCTTCATGCTTCAACACCCTGCGCATGCTCCGCAAGATCTTCAGATGGATCCCCACTGAAACCAGGAAGACCGTCACCCAGGCACTCGCCACCAGCCGACTGGACTATGGGAACACCCTCTACGCCGGAACCACAGCCAAACTTCCAAAAAGACTCCAGCGCATCCAGAACGCCTCCGCACGACTCATCCTGGACATCCCCCGACACAGCCACATCACCGGACACCTGAAAGACCTGCACTGGCTCCCCGTCAGCAAGAGAATCACGTTCAGACTCCTCACCCACGCACACAAGGCCCTCCACGACCTGGGCCCAAAGTACCTCAACGACCGCATGACCTTCTACACGCCCACACGCCAGCTACGATCAACCAGCCACGCCCTCGCCACCGTACCACGCATCCGCAGAACCACCGCCGGAGGAAGATCCTTCTCCTACCTGGCAGCCAAGACCTGGAACTCCCTCCCCACTCACCTTCGGCGAACCCAGGACCATCTCTCCTTCAGGAAGCAGCTCAAGACCTGGCTGTTCGAGCAGTAACTTACCCCCTCCCCCAGCGCCTTGAGACCCTCCCGGGTGAGTAGCGCGCTCTATAAATGCCGTGATTGATTGATTGATTGATTGATAGAATATCTCATGAGTATACACCCCCTCAAATTTCTTGGGTACCAGTGTCACCTATTCCAGGAGTAAATCCCTTGGATGGGTTGCATCTAACAGAGACCATGAACTTGTAGTCCGCACTTCAGAAAGCTAAGGTTGAGGAAGATGAAACAGCCAGAGAGTTCGAGAGGGAGAAGCTAAGACTAACTCACTGGGAACAGGAGGAGCGGAAGTGGGAGAGACAGGAATGTGCAAAGGAAGAGAAGCAGAGAGAAAGGGCGGAAAACAGAGAGAGTGGGGGGAAAAACAGAAGAAAAAGGAAAGAGAGCTGGAAAGGGAAAAGACAGCCCTTGAGAGAGAGAGAGAAACTTAGGATGGCAGCAATGGCATCTCCATCTGGAATAAGTGACTCTACTACCAGTTCAGGGCAGGTTGTGACCAAGGTTCCAAAACTTCTTGTGCAGGTGTATGTGGAAGGTCAGGATATTTTGGAATGGTTTGTGAGCTTTAAAGTCGATTGCAAGGTGCAGGCCTTAAATGAGGTGCCTAAGTCAGATGCCTTAATGGGGGGACATGGCATTGGAAGGGACAGTCATCATTGGGAGAATGCCTGTGGCAAATCAGGTGGTCTATGAGGGAATCAAGTAATCACTCATTAGGCAGTTTGGACCGAAACTAGCTCAATACCTGCAGAGATTCCGTGACTGTAAGAGAGCTGATGGTGTTCTGTTTGAGACTTGGAATCATGGTGCATTGTGTGAGTGGAATGAGTGGGTAAGAGGGAAGCAGGCTAGGATTTTCAGTCCTTTAATCAGTTGATGGTGACAGAGTGACTTGAGGAGGAGTGCTCTACCCCACTTAGGCAATACCTATCTGATTTGACAGAAAGGGATCCAACAAAACCCGCAGTGTTCGCTGATGAGTGATTGGCTAACAGGGTTCAGAAAGGGATGGAGCAGCATGGTTCTAAGCTAGAAAGGGGTGAGGAACTCTCCACAGACTGGTTCCAAACTGGAGGATAAGGCCCAGTGTAATTCTCATTGGGCTCGAGGAGGGCACAGGAAACATGGGAATTGTAATGGTGTATCGGGGAATGAGCATCAGGAGAAAGGAAGGCAAGGATGTCCTTCCCAGTAAAAGTTGGGGACTTGCTTCAAGTGCCATCTGATGGTACACTTTACGAGAAAGTACCAGACAAAAGAACCTGATCCAGCGACACCACGTGGGTGAAGGTACCCGATAGGGACCAGTTGTACTTAACTTAGTGCCTATGGACATTTGGGCGAGGGACCCCGATGCTCTGAAGCACATTCATCCTAACACACTAGGATTTGTGCAGTAAGTTAGTATCAATGAGCGGAAAATGTCTGCCCTGAGGGGTACTGAAGTTTTTTGCACTAGTGTTGAAAGGAAGTACCTTAAGCCTGAGGAGATACTCTCTGGAACCAAGAATACAGGATTGATAGCCAGTGGAGAGGGCATGTGGTAGCCGTTTGCCAGGGTTGAAATTGAGCTCAATGGAAAAGCGGCCATGATTGATATCAGCGTAAGGGGAAAGCAAGGAGATGGATGCCTTTAGCCAATGATTTGATTGCCCCAGTCTTGGTGACTTGGACTAGGGCAGATGTGTTAAACAGGACACAGGCTGCACATCAGTCTCAGAGTGGGACTGGGATCCTCTGTGATTTGCAGATACTTGGACAAGGTAGTTTGCAGGAAAGGGCAGACTCCAGGAAGGCAATGGATGTGGAGGTCTCACTTCTCGTCAAGATGGAGGGGAGGATGAGGCTCTGGAGATGGATCAATTGCTGGAGTCTGGGGTGATTCTAGAGCTGCTAGCTGCTGGGATCCTCTCTGAGAAGATTTCTGCAAGACACAGGAGAAGTGCCCAATGCTTGTGGGACTTCGGAGGGAAGCCCAGGAACAGGCCAGCAAAGGAGTGATTGGAAAAAACTATAGCCCAGATTTATCAAGATTTGACACAGCGTAATGCAACAAGACAACTTGCCACACTGCGTCAAATGGAGAAGGCAGGAATGTGCCATGTTTACTAACATAATGCACATTCCTGCTCTCTCTCTGCCCTGGTTCACTTGAAACTGCCAAGTGTCAATGCAGGCACCCTTGCGCCGTGGTGCACGGTTGCCAGTGTTACACCCTGGATTGTTTTTCTGCAGGAAGGGACTCCTTCCTGCACAAAAACAATCCTTAGAGGCTTGTTCCTCTTTCTAAGTCTGCTGTAAAATGTAGCACACTTAGAAAGAGGACAAAACGTGGAGAAAGATATTTCTCCTCATTGCTCCTCTATCAGGAAGGCATACTTTTTGACACATTCCCAGGTTTACTTGTCTTGGTAAATCTGGAAATGTGCAAAGTTTGGGTGGATGCATGGGAACATCCACACTCCCCAATGTAACACCTTCCTGGTGCAGACAAAAGGCAGTGAAATGTGCTGCCTTGAGTTACTCCAGATTTACCAAGCCACACAGAACCCTGCAAGGTGGCCTTGCATGGCTTGGTAAATCTGATTTAAGGATTGTGTTGCCCTTGCAACACCCTGCATGATGCAAGGGCAATGCAATCTTATGATAAATATGGGCCTATGTTGGCTGGGAGGATTGTCTAATTGATAGTGAACTGGAAAATTCTGAGCCAGGAACTAGCAAGAGGCTAGTGGCTCCATTAGTGCACAGGAACTTCCTGTTGTAACTGGCACATGAAGTGCCCTGTACAGGACACTTGGTGAATAGAAGAACCCAGGATAAGTTACCCTCTGTTCTACAGGGATGCGCAGAGACACAGAGAGGTTCTGTAGAACCTGTCCCACTGGCCAGTTGAGTGGTAAGACAGGAGGGAGGACTAAAGCACCATTAGGACCTCTACCAGATGTAGATATTCCATTTAAGCGGGTGGGACTAGACATAGTTGGTCCATTCGACCCCCTCACAGTCAGATAATCTTATGCGATTATATCTTGGTTGTGGTAGATCATGCCACCAAGTACCTTGAAGCTGTAACTCTGAGGAGCATGACTGCAAAGGTGTTAGAGAGAGCTCTCCTGGGGATCTTTTCTAGGTTCAGATTTCCAAGGACAGTAATTTCTGACCCAGGAACGAACTTCATCTCTTCTTACATGAGAGAAATGTGGGATCAAGGAGATGGCTGCTGCACTGATCGGGTCATTGCCTGTGTGAAGACTTAAGTCGGGGACCTCCATGTGCCAGGAGAGAGCCGCTGTGAAGAATGCAGTGTAAAGATTGCCGTACAGTAAAGGCATTAGCCTGTATGGCACAGTTGCAGTGACCCCATGTGCCAGGAGGGGCTGCTGTGGAAAAGACTGCCTTCCAGAGAAGGGCTGAAGCCTTTGTGGCACTGAAGAAGCCAGCAGGGGCCACCATGGTAAGAACTTCTGTGCCCTAAAGGCCGAAGCCTGGTTAGAAGTGGTGTGGAAACCCTGTATGGCAGAAGGGGCTGCCTGGAGTAATTGTGCTGTGTGGATCAGGCAGGATCCCGCGAACTCTGAGCTGCAGAGACCCCTGGGTCACAAGGAGCAATGAGAACTGTCTCTGACCTGACCCCATGGATCAAGTGTGGGTGCCATGGAAGGATCACCACCTCAACGGGATTGAGACCAGAGGCATTGGAATCACCCTCCCACCCTCTTCGGGGTGCGGACCCTTACCCTGCAGGATGAGCACGGAAATACCTCTGATCACAGCTGTAGCATCACTGCATAGGCTCAGAGGAGAGCTGTGCGCCTTCTGAGTGCTGTTGAGATGCTCATGTGCAGCTTCCCAACCTGAACAGGTTCAGAGCTGTATAGAGTGCCGCAGACAAGATACCCTCCAGGACACTGCATGCTTCCTCTCTGCCAGAGCAGGCAAGACTTGTGTCAGGCCTACCGGACCTTGGGGGGAATCGCTGCTAAGAGTGCTGCGGTGCTAAGACAATTTATGACTGTAATTGAAGAGTCAGAGTGGACTCTTGCGTTAAAGGCCAACTAGCGAGCATTCCCTGGGTGTGGCCACCGGTCAATGGGGAATAACGGTGATCACTTTGGGAGGAACGGGATTGACAGGGACATGCCAATGGAACACTAGAGCCCCGACCTCAAGGGGAAAATGTGTTGTTGTCTGTGAATGCCAGAACCTTCCTTTGAATGAGTAGAGTTAGAAATAAAATACTTGTTTTTGTTATAAAAATAAGTATTTGACTGGACATTGATGTATTGCTGCTGCTGCATGCTCTTTGAGTTAGGAATCATGTTCACAAATCTGTGTCCACACCTCTCCACTGGGTGAGCCTTAGACTGCTCGTTCACATCTATCACTCTGGATCAAGTTCAGCAGGATCCATAGTAGGTTGGGCCCATGAGGAGTAAAAGGCCTCCACCCCCAAAGTTGGGCCCAGTAGCCCCTACGTGCCCCATGGCCTTCTGAAAGGGCTTCTGACAATCTCCATATAGTCACCACACAAATGCAGGCACTAAATTTCGACATAGTGGCGGCTCTTTTAGATATGTCGAAGGACCTCCAAGCACTTGGTGAATGTGTATCCACTAACAAGGAAGACATAGTGGCAAGACCAAGAATGATGAGTAACTCAAAGAATTATGTTACAAATTCACTGACTTAAAAGACCTCTCCTAAAGAGATAATAAAAGGATCTGAAATATTAGGGAAAAAGAGGAGCTGTCAGATGTTGTTCTTTACTACACGCAAATGTTCCACTTTATTCTCAAGGAGGACCTGGGTTACAACCTTCCTATCATCCGAACCCATGGGGTAGGTGCTCCTATGGAAACATCAGGAGCCGGCCCTATTTGCCAAGTTGGCTTCCTCATTTCTCAAAGTGAGAATTATGAGAGAAAACAAGACACAATCAGTTTCCAAGACCAGACCATTGATCTCTTGTAGGATATGCCCCAGATCACCCTGAACAAATGTTGGATGTGTGCGCCGATAATTACGGAGCTACAAAGGAGGCAGATCCACACTTCCTGTTCACCTTGTGGTTTCAGATGGACTCTAGATCCCATATTGTTTGCACTATAGAGGAAGCATAGGAAATTATAGGTCCAGCAAAGGAGAACCCAAGCACACAGATGACCAAAGAGGAATAGAACAGGATGAGGCCAAAGGAAAAAGGACAGAGTTCAAGACTCTCGAGGAAAATTACCTGAAAATGAGCACTGAATCTTGCTGTACAGCAAAGGAACACAAGTGATAAAGACACATACAGAGAACTATTAAGGGGCGTACAAAGTTTCCTTTTCAAGAGGTCAGATAGAGGGGTATAGATGAACACCGAGTAAAGACTATTCATGCCCTCTACCTGCTCATCCCCTCTCATGAGTATAGACGTCAACTAGACATCCGTCGCTGACCATTATCACCGGTCCGTCCAAATAGCAACTGTGATGCCAAAGGCCTAAGAAAGTAGCGTGGCAAACTGAAGTATGAAAGGGTAGCGAAGCAGGCTGCAAAAAGTTTCACCAATGTGTTGGAGAGGTTTTGACTACCTTTCTTAATGGAAGTTGAGGTGGGCATGGGTGGAGTGGAAGGTATTAGTGGGGGATTGGGGAGTGTTGTTGTTTAAGATAGATTTGGGAGATGTGGGTACAGTCTCAGAGAGACTTAGGTTGGATGCTCACCGGTATTAGAGTGGTAAAAGGATTCTATGGCCTTGTTAGCTCTTGTGGATAGAATACTTATATCCCTGAAGTATGGTGAGAGTCCTGCAGTGAAACGTTTGGGGTTCAACTCTCCAGCTAAGGAACATTAGATTTGAAGGGATTTGAGGGAGGCTCTCCCAGATGTGGTGGGCTTATAAGAGACCCATTTGAGGTCTTCAGAAGTCCATCTTATGCGACACAAACTATGCCCCACACAGTACTTGAAAGGATTACATAAAGAATTCCACTGGAAAAAGTCAAGCAAGGAGGGCTGTTTTCTGTACTTGGTGGTAGAGGCCAGACAGAAGTTTCAGCATCCGAGATATTTATGCCCCGAATACAACCCAAGAGACCTTCCTCTCCAAGATGTTAACTAAAATAAAGTAATAGGACCCTAGGGATTTACTCTAACTGGATTACTTCAATATAGTCCCAAAGGCATAGACAGAAACAACCAGCATTCAAGTTACTATGGCACAGCCCTATCAGTGGACCTAAGAGACAAGGGCCTTATAGATATATGGAGGGATAGGAATCCTAGGGTTGAGGAGTATACTTATTTCTCCCATGCCCATAGATCTTATTCAAAGAATAGACCTTACATGGAGAGCCCAGGGGCTACTGGCGGACACCTGGACCTTACTTTCATGGCCCAGTAGCAATATCTGATCATTCAATGTTGGTGGGGGAGGGTGAACAGTGTACCAAAGCTCAGAACAGGGGAAAATGGAAATTTTAAAGAGCTCTGCTTAGGTTAGGGATAGATTGACCTCAATCTCTTCAGGAATCCATCAGCAATTACTTTGTAGATAATGATAATGGCGAGGTTCCCCAGGTATATATTGGGAAGCCTTCAAGGCTGGTATAAGGGGTCAGTGTATAGTGGAAAGAGCAAGGTAATGCCAAAAACACAATTCACTCCGTAAGGCTCTAGTGACGCTCTAGAGTCTGAGTTTACCTGAAGACTGTAGGAAGGCCGGATCCCTGCGCTTCCTCCAGAACTTGACTCAGGTGAAGGGTCAACTTGGCAATGAAACAACTATTTGAATTCTATCGCTAACAAAATCTGATTGGTTAGTTTTAGTGGTTTTTGATGAGAATTTTACATCAGTAAAATGACATACATGGGGAGGTTTGTATTTTGTACAAGGTTATGTCGATTGGAATGGATGATGTTGAAAAACTGTGTTCGGGAATCTTTGATTTTAGGTTCTGCAACCTTAGGTTTTCCATTCTTACCTTTATGCAGAAGGGTGAATGTGGTGTTTGCATCCAAGTACGCAAGCAGGTTTGTCTGTATGTGTGTCACAAAAGGTAACACAATTTATATCTCTGGTGAAAGAGCTAAACAGAAGAGTTGCTTTTTTGTAACCATTTTGTGAATATTTCCTAGTCAAAACTGTGAAATAGACCACAAAGAAAGAAAAGAAAATTTGGCAAAGATTTGAGGATTTCAAACATTTTAATGCATATCTACTATATGATAGGTTCGGCCAATCAAGAAATCATTCTCCTGCAAGTGAAATGAAATAGCCTCATTTCAAGTCTTCCGGAGTGGGTGCTCTGCCATAAATTGCGAGAGCCCACGACCACCACCAAGCTCATAGTTCTCCTGCCTCATTTAGACTCGGAGATTAATTGGGTCGCTTCTGGTTCCAGCTTCACAAACCCGTCAGTCTGTCTATAACTGGACCACCAGGTCACATGGAAATTGCCCCACTTTATTTTTGGAGAGGATGCGGCACATTATTTTCCCTGCCTGGTTGTCACTGATTTTTCATGCCCAGTGTTGCAAAGGACAAACGTGAACAATTTCCATTTGTAGAAGAAATGGAGGGGGAATAGTCGGGAGAAAATAAGGATGGAAAAGGGAAAGAAATTCATAAGTTATTATGGTGGGGCAACTTTCCAAAACAAGTATGGCTTTCTAGGTAATACAATTTAGGTGTCTAAATATAAGTAAATACTACTGCTAGAAAAGTAATTGATGGATTATCAGGTGTTAGTCCCTAAGTGCACAAGTGGAATCATGCGAATTCGAGAAAAACAAAAATGGAGCCGAGTGTAGAATGAATGAGCAAAGGGTTAATACTTTTATAAATCAATGTCATTGATTTACATTGAATTACAGCAGAATTGACTGTTCTGATGTGTGATTTAACCAATAAGAGCTCAAAGTGGAGTCAAGTGTGGTAAAAAGCTATAATTACCGTTTAATTGAGTTGTGCCTGCAATTAAATTATATATTTGTGATAGGGAGGTTTTTATTGGCCTATCTTTTTTTTTTAAATGTTGCATGCCAAAGCTGGGAGAAAAAAACGGAGACTCTATCTTAAAGGAGGAAGACAGGAGGCAGACAAAGGCAGAAAAATAAAAACAGTAAAATAATTAGAGATGCTGGAATGAGTACACTCCAGTCTGTGCAGATTAGATAACTGTTTTTCGATATTCGAGTCGTAAGCTGTGATTTCTCAAGATGCTGCAGTGTCAGCTCTCTCATTTCCTTACAGCTGTTGAGACACATCTTCCAGTCTCAAGGGTGCTGGCGCAAGTGATTCCCTGGCAGGACCTTTCCTTTATGACTCGGTCTTATATCTCAGTTTTATGGCTTCCACGGTTATTCACTGTTCCTCCAACACGTCATTAGCACAATTGTGATTGACTAATTTAGATCATAATTGGATATTATCTTGATGAAGTTATTTTGGGCTGGAATGTGACGTTGATTCCAGCATGGAAACACGTCACCGGGCCAGTCAACAAGACACAAACAAAAACGCGGCTTTTTTTTAATAAAATGTCACATTGTTTTAGAGGAAAAATGACGTTTGCGGTGTCTGATCACCTTACAAATTAAAGCTTATCCTAAATGCCAATCGGATGCATAGTCATTGCTGGGTTAACCCCTTACTCTCAAGAACAAATCAAGCCAACTTCATGAGGCGCTCATCCTGACCTCAAGGTCACTCCTAGTCCTCAGGGACCACTTCTCTTCCCCAGACCTTACAGTACTCACTCAAGCCTCAAAGCAAGAAGGACTGACTCCTCGATTTCATTTTGTAAAGTGTGTGTATATATATATATACTGGGGTTTCTTGGCCCTGGACCCGATCATCATATTCTCTTTTGTTTTTTTAATTACCAACTTTAAAGGTAACACAAACCGAGTTTGTTAAAGTGTCCATCAGCCAGGTAATCCCCAGAGGGTGTTCTCTCTGCCACTTTCCATGTATCCCGCCCTCTATGGAAAAGTCTTTGAAACCCACTGTAATTTCCTCATGTAGCAAAACTCTTATACTCCTCACCCCTGTGGGCATCTTTCTTTACTGCTGGTGTTTATGTTGGCTTCCTAGTTCTCCTTCCAAGCTGCCTCAACATCAAAGCTTCTAGTAAAGCCCTGGACATGATGTCCAGTTATGTCTTTCCTACAGTCCCCCTTTGACTGCCTTAATTAACTCATAGACACATTCTTGCACTGGGCTGTTCTCACCCAGGTGAATAATCAACAAGCTAGGGGTGGGGTTTTGCTGTTTTCTAGCTTGCTGACTGTAGGCATTAGTTGTCTGCATTGGGTTACTCCCCCATCACCCTGTCGGAGCAAATAATTTAACCTGGTTGTAGCTTCACTCTTACTGGTCCTACAGACTGGCTTTACTATTAGGACAATGGACATATTCCCAGCTGATTGACATCACATACACAGCATCTTTTAGTTTCTCTCTGCTCTGCAATCATGTTGGAAGAAAGAGCAAATTGTTACTCACATTTCACAGTCAAATGCCCACACTACCCTTTCACTACCATAGGAATAGCAGGAGCATCTGCAAACTCTCCACCTCCCCAGAGGGACAATGCTTTTTCCACTTGCCCTCAATCACTCCAAAGCCGCCCCAATGCATAAAGAGTGAGTGCTGAAACCCACTGGGTTATACCATAATACCTTTAAGACCTTTCTCAGCACACCACAATATCTCCACTCTTCAGCCGGGCTCATCATCGTGCTGGAGAAGAAATGGACCATCCTCTCCCACGGCCACTAAAGGTTTCTATATACACCCAGCCAGATGAATCATTGCCCATTTCTTTCCTGGTTCTTGTTGCCCTTCCTCACCAAATGGCCATTTTCAAACAGCTAAATATTCACCAGTACCAGGCCCTGTTCTTCCCCTGCAAGCCCTTACTCCATGAATGCACAAAAAACATGAAAACAAAAACTTCCTTAAACAACTTAGGGCTTGATTTGTATGTTGATGGGAAGGGAAATCCGTCACAACGGTAATGGAGTTCCCTCCTCGCGGAAATAGTGGTCCGCCTGCCAGATTTATTTATATGTGGGTGGACCTTAAGTTTGGCCACGGTGGAGACTACTCAGCCTCCACCGTGGCCAAACTTCTCCGACGGGCCTGTGGAGTAAGGGCCATCGATGGCTGACCTGTCATTCCGACCACCTAATTCAGTTTTCCCTGCCCGTCACCGCCATGAAAACCCTGGTGGTAGGAGGCAGTGAAATCTACTAAATGCTCCCCTCCCCGTGGTAGAGGACTCCCATGGCGAGGGAGCATTTCATTTTTTATTATCAAACAGAAAATCCCATTCGGGATTTGTTTTCGAAAATGAAAACAGAAAACTGTTTGCGTCAGAACTTCATCCCACTGACGGAGCCCTGTACTAAACAGAAAAATGTATTGACAGGAAGCGCCTTGATGGCGTTTCCAGGCAATGCTTTATAAATAACTGGCACCTTGGTGGTCATTTATAAATCTGGTGGGGGGGTCCCTCCACGAGGATGACTGAGTAGCTTATTTCATCACCCTGGCACAACAACAGGCTGTCCATCCAAAAATAATTCAGGCCCTTAAAGTCAAGCTATCCATAACACATGCCCATCTTTTAGCAGTCAGCTGGGCTGTAACTGCCTCCCTATGATCCACTTTTACATCCACCAATCTACTTTAACTTTAAAGCACTTAGTCCATCCTAACTCTCCAGGAAGCTGCAGCACCAGAACCACTCACTGTACAAAGCCTTGTCTGCAAATATAGTTGTAGTCATAGCAAGGGGACAACTTCTTATGAATTCAACAAAACATGCAAATTATTCCATGTTTTTTTTACACCATTACTCAGCTGCAAACTACTGCATTTAGACTCTGCCTCAAACACTCCCACTAGGTGTGCTTGTAGTTTCATTAAGTAGGTGCTGCTTGGAGCCCACTATGGCCCCAGCGTCCATAAATCCCAGGGACTTTGATCTGGCATTTCTTCTGCCTCCAGAAACAAGACCTTTGACCACTGTGAAGAGATTGGGTATCAGCTAAGCTGCGCTCACCTCCAAGTATATGCAGAGCCCTGGAAACTAGAATAGTGCAGTACAAACATTTTCCGAAGCAGCACTATATCTACGTCCTTTGTAGATGCCTTCTCACATCTGAGAACACCGCCGCAATTTCAACGGTAAATGTCATCCTCTTGTTCACAAAGGTCTCATCACAGGACCAGTGTCACCAAACATCATAAGACCTGAGATACCAAGTGCTGAAATTCTCTTCTGACCACTCTTCGGATCACTTTTCTGTACACCACTTCTCCTCCCAATACATTTTGGAGCCACAGGCGCCTTCTGCATTGGACACAATATTCATCTTCCACAGCACTTGATGCCCATTAAGTTCTTCTAAGAAGGAATGCTACACCTTCAAATGTTCTTGCAAGCAGCAGCTGACCCTGAGATAAGGCTTCTCTTCCCACCAAATGGCAAATGCTGTGTTCTTCCATGAGGCCATGCTGGAGTGTTTGAGGTGCAATGCTCAATTCAATCTTTTCATCACCTAAGTGTTTCTGGCTAGTCACTTATAAAATATGATGCAGGCTCAGAGTCTAACTCAATACCTCGATAAGTTAACTTATTCACCAAGCCCTCATTTTTATGGGACTAACAGGACCCAAAATCTCACTACCATCCTCTCAAACCCCTCCTACAGTTTATTTCAATTCCCCTGGCAGTAAGCTTTGTCTACCTAGTGCACCCCCTCCTAGGTCCCAAATCCCAGGAAATGCAACTTTTGGAAAGGTGCTAAAAGTCCAACAAAGGGTAAACAAGACCCTGTCCACAAAGAATTGTTAACAAATTACATCCCCAGGAGTCAATTGGAAAGAGGGGGAAAGGTAAAGTCATATTGCACTTTATTGGTGTTATCCAGTACTGAAGCTGTCTTTTCTGTTTTTGAAATCAATATACAACCTTTCGGGTCACGACAGATGGTGATTAAAATGGGACATTTCATTTTTGGGGAAAAATCCGGAATCAGAATATAATCAAGTACTCCGAGATTTGGCCTCCAGGCTCCCTTCAGTGGTACACCACTGCAAAATAGAACACCACAGGGACTTTCTGATGGACCCAACAATACATACACCATATATTTGCCTTTGCAGAGATATGAACCCTTGATCTTCCTCAGTTGTTTGTAGAATGGGGATGCAAGTAAAGGGGCTGGGTGGAGGTCCAAGGTGATTCCATTCTATCTTGCGTGGCAGGAGTGTGTGTTATGTGTAAATGAACTCACCTACAGAATATCAGGCAAGGTTTGGATTCTTTTTCTTATTACCTTATGGGAGTTTGCTGGTTAGATGGAAATACTGGCTCTGATTCATCCTGGTAAATCTGCCGAATTCAGCTGCGTCGAGGTTAACATTACTGCAAGCAATTTGCCACATTTAAAAGTTGTCCAGAGAAATTGGGTAAAAACAGGAGTAAACAATATTTCTGCTGTGAATTTGTGAATTTCTCCTCTAGCAGCAGAAGGCTGGCATGGCTTGCCAGGGTATTCTAACATGAGTCCCCAAGGTTCAGTTGTCCCAGGGGGCTCCACTGTAGATGTTGGTCCAGGCTCACATCTGCCCCACGTGTGGAAGAATGGTAACCAGAACGGTCCTTAAAGAGGCCATTCGGTGAATGATGTCAGAGTAGGTCCAAAACTTAAGCCGACGTCATCCTAGAAAGATTCTGGAGCGCCTATTGTTGGTGATTGCTGGAAATGCACAGCTGGGTAGAGACAACAGATGTTTTCTTATCGGACACCACTGAGGTGTTCCCTGCCCTCTGCTCTTTCGATAATAATAAACCTGTGTCCAGCCGCGCGGTCAGGTGCACGCATCTTGATGACTCATTGCAGTTTCGTTTTCTCTTCACATTAGCTCCTCAGCCCTGTCTGAGCTGAAACTTAACCCCAGCCTGAGAAGTTACGTGTTGGGGTAGAGCCCTGAAACAGAAGGGCCCACTCCTGGGTGAATTGTGTGGTCAACTGAAGCATGGACAGGTGTGTCATTTGTCCACCTCTCTATCATGGTGTCGAAGTAATGTTCATTACAATCTTTAATGTGTGTTGTTGGAGGTTTGAACTGCCGCTGTACTGGATGGCACAATAGGCGCTGCAGTCCACCAGTGCCATTTAACTATCAGGCCCTGTGTGCACTTTCCACATCATATACTAGGGACTTACAGTCAAGGTAAATGCACCAATCAGGAATAAGCCAAAGTAACCATCTTTAAAGGGGAAGCACAGGCATTTTACTTCTGGTTAGAAGGGTAACATGCACAGGGTTCTAAAAACAGCGGTCCAGGAAAAGAAGAAAAATCTTGGGTGACCCCACAAGAAAGGCAGATTTCCTACACCTATGATTTCAAATGATCTAAGTGGAGGTTGATGCGAGTAGCAATACAATACAATAAAATCTAACACAATAAAATTTGTAAAGCGCACGGCTGCCTCCGAGGAGGAGTACCAGCGATAGCGGTTCTGAGGTGTGCTGAAGGATTAGTCCGAACCATAGCAGGGACCCTGCTTATCAAACAGGTATGTTTTCAACAATTTGCAGAGGGTGCGAAGGGAAGGGTTGGTGGGAAGGAGTTTCAGAGTTTGGCAGTCAGGTAAGAAAAGGAACGTCCCTCTCTTCTTGTCTTGTTGATCCTCGGGATAAATAAAAGTTTCTGTTCATTGGAGAGAAGTGCTATCACCTTATGATATGTAATTAATCTCTTCCTCAGACAGCTGGGGCCTTTATGCTCATATGCTCTATAGGCGAGTGTTAGGGCTTTAAATTTAATGCGGCTAGCAATGGGCAGCCAATAAAGGTTGCGCAGGGAGGCCCGTGACAGAGGCACGGGCAGGTAACTTCAGGATCAACTAGTCTGCTACATTCTGAATGATCCATAAGTGGTGGAGCAGGTAAGCTGGCAAAAACAAATACATGTTGTTTGCATAGTCAAGTTTTGATGTTACCAGCGCATGGATAACAGATTTGCAGATCTCCTCCTGGATCAAATGAATCATCTTTCTAACTGATTTTAGCGTAAGGAAACAGCTGGCAGACACAGATCCGACCTGAGCTTCAAAGGATAAGTTGGAACCATATTTGACCCCCAGGTTTCCTACCACCGCTGCAGGTGAGGGCGGGGAGCCAAGCTCCGAGGGCCACCAGTTGAGGGCATCAGGCTGATGGTTAGTGTCAAAAAAGAGACTCTCTGTTTTATCAGAGTTTAACTTGAGCCAACTCACATTCATCCATTTGCATTCATAGCACTGATGTTTTTTTGTGAATTAAGACAATGCTTCTGTCCCATTGAGATAGTCTGTGCTCATATGTGAGGGTGTCTTGGTGTGAGTGTTAGCGTTCAAAAGCGAGACGGAGGAGTAAGGGACCCATGTTTCAGAAATGAGTGGTATGTTTACCTTATTATCTGTAATGAGGTGGGCCTTGAGACAATAATCTGCAGGGATTGCTGTGTAAGCTCCAAGGTATGGCCACCCATTGACCATACCACTTCTTCTGCTGCCTGTGTGCGGCTGAAAGCTTTTGGGGGCCTTAATTAGAGGTTGGCAGATTGAAGACTCCATCAAAACATGGACCTTCTTTAAGCAGCAATCTTGGTAAAGTCTATTTTAGGTCATTTCAATGCCTCGTTAGGGATAGGAAGCGCTATACAAATACAATTATAGTCAGTCCTGTGCCTCGTCCCTAGAATCCAAGGATACTGTTTTTTCAGTGACCCCTGTGACTGTCACCAGCCTCCAATGCAAATATTTAGTGATGATCTGACGGCCAGATAAGCCATGGAAAAAGCAGACCTTTATCTGTAGTGCTTATTTGTCTTTCAGCTCTATTTCCTGTATTCTGTGCAACTCATATCCAGAAAATCAACACAATTGGGCAGTCTCATATAACGTTTATTATGTTTTCGAGGAACATTTAGAATCAGCACAACCGGCTTCATCTAGCCTACCTGGGATCATGTCACTCATGAATAATCCTACACTGCCCAAGATTTAAACTGTTTTCTCCAATTCCTCTCTTATGATTTACCAGCATTCTCTGCCACTGTGTTTCAGGAAGGTTACCATGTATTAGGGGATTCCCCTTGAATAGCATCTGTTTCCACGTATGCCAAAACCACGCGTGGCTAACAACGCAGTCAATACCACGACTGTCGTTACCACGAGTTTCATTACAACACAAGTCATTACAACGACTTGCTTTAGGGAAGTGCTGGACTTTGGAATAGTTTAAATTACTGTTTCAACTCCAGTCGGTGTATCAGTAGGGAAGGTGTTGAACTTAAAATCCAACACCGCATTCCCAAAAGCAAGTCATTGTAACGACTTGCGGTGTAATGGAACTCGTGGTAACGTCGCAGTCGTGGTACTGACTGCGTTGTAAAGGCACTATGATGTAACGCCTGCGTTGTTATAGATGCTTCCCATTCCCCTTAGATTGCATGCCTCAAGGAACAGGCCTTGTCGGACTGGGACAGAAAACAGGCCACTGCACACTTTGCTTCTCCTCATGGTCCAATGCACTCAGCTAGCCCATTCCCTGGAGATGATAAAAGTTTACATTTAATTGTTCCACAATGCAAGCTTCCAGATAAACATGCACTCTTATGACTTAAATTGCACTACCACTGTGGGCTACATTGAAAACATTGGTACTGTGCACTCCACAGCAGCCTTTGCATTGACCACATCTACTGCCTTCGCTTCTGGACTCTTGGAGAAGTTGAGTAGGACTATGAAGTATGGAGATCGGACACCAAAGGTGCTTAAGGGTCCCACAAGGACAATAATTATCTTCTCCGAAGGGTTCGCTGGTAGAGTGATGAGAATCAATGGGGCTGCCTGTGGTATGACTTCCTGCATCACATCCCTAATAATGCATATAAAGAGCGGAGTGAAAAGTAATGTGTTAGTTGGACCTCACTATGTCGGCGTAATTGATCATGTGATTGTCACATGTGCCCCTGCTTTCTGCACTAGGATTAATCAAGCCTTTTCTCTTCTGTTTTCCTGTCCATTGAGCATGTCAGTCCAGTTGTTTGGAACTGGGAAGATTGTTAGTGACAAGCAAGGAATTTTCTCTCTAGAACCCAGGCACCGGTAACTACTAGTCTCTGGAACCCAGGCACCAGTAACTACTGGTCTGTAGAACCCAGGCACCAGTAACTACTGGTCTCTAGAACCCAGGCACCGGTAACTACTGGTCTGTAGTACTTAGGCACCAGTAGCTACTGGTCTCTAGAACCCAGGCACCAGTAACTACTGGTCTCTAGAACCCAGGCACCGGTAACTACTGGTCTCTAGAACCCAGGCACTGGTAACCGTTGGTCTCTAGAACCAAGGCACCAGAAACTACTGGTCTCTAGAACCCAGGCACCGGTAATTACTGTTCTCTAGATCCCAGGCACCGGCAATTACTGATCTCTAGAACCCAGGCATCAGTAACTACTGGTCACTAGAACCCAGGCACGCGTAACTACTGGTTTCTTTAACCCAGGCACCAGTAATTACTGGTCTCTAGAACCCAGGCACCAGTACCTATTAGTCTGAAGAATCCAAGCACCAGTAACTACTGGTCTGTAGAACCCAGGCACTGATAACTACTGGTCTGTAGAACCCAGGCACCAGTAACTACTCCGCAGCTCCCTGAAATGTCATTAATCTGCTTTTTGGGCTTTGACTCTCAATGGGAGTGAGAGAGAGTAGTCAATGCTTGGTCTTGGGAGTTAGTTGAGTTCTAAGAATTTATATATAGTGAACACATTCAGTAGTCCATAATATGATCCAAGTTAGCATCTTAGTTTAATATTAGAGTAACAAGGCAATAGTTTGTGGTTAACTGATCCTCGCCTAATGCAGAGTTCAGTATGGGGAACCAGAGCGCTATCATCTGCTCTAGCACGATTTATGCGTTAAGAAGGTGGCACAGAATTAAGGACAGCGATGCCGGGCACCTGCAGTATTCTCAAAAAGAAAAAGCGGAAGGAGCACTATCTTAAAATAGTGAATAATGATTAGGACAAGCTAGATCTCTGAAGTCACATCATGTTCAATGTCAATGAATCCATCAGAAAGACAGTATGTTGTAGAGAAAAACCCAATATAAGACATCAAATTGACTTGTATGTTTATTATATTCTTTCTTTTAGTAGTTGTTTCGTATTTACGGACACATAAGTACAGCCAACGTGTTTCGTCCCACCATGTAGGGACTTCTTCAGGGCTGTTAAAAAGACATACAAAACAAAGACATTGCCAACGCGGATGATGCTTTTTCTACTTCTGTCCCACTCTGTCTGAATGTGTACATCAACTGGGTTTAATTGGATGTCATCTGAGACAACATCCTTTAGCTTCCCCAGGGCAAGTGTGGAAAGGCTTACTGCAACAGTGTTGATTTCTCCCTCGGATGAATGCACAGAATGGAGATTTCGACGACAGGGTTGTTGTTCAGACCCAAGTGCGGTGCGATGGCCGAATGATGGATTTCACCAGAGGCTCTGTAAACCTGCAATATTCTAGACGGGATCCTATGCCTAAATCCAGCCATTATGAGTTCTAGTTTAGTCCTTTGAATGGGGAATAACTATACCAGGTGATAATCAGCATGTTTTCCACAATTTAAATGACTGTTCCATCAGCATTTACTAACTGCTCTCAACAAGTGGTAAATATCAGAGTGGGGGGCTGGTGTGGATCAGTGGTGTAAAGTGCTGGGCAGTGAGAGGGTCCATGGTGAGCGGAGGCTGTGGCCTAGATGGGGGAGCGTAGAATGCCCCCACATGTGTCGCAGGAGGGATGTGGCGTTCCAGGAAATACCCTTGGCCACAGCCTCTATCCATCTCCACCTGTGGATTTATCTCCTACCCTACCGACCTGCACAATGTAAAACGGGGGCCAGTGTTGTGGACCCAGAATTTCCAATCTGGACACACTAGACAACTTGTAGTATAACGGAGCAAAATTCGCTCCACCATACTCATGATTAGGGACAAAGTCTCCATTGTAGATGAGACTGTAGATATTCACAGTGCTTTAAACTTCTGGGGCCGTATTACAATTAGCGCCCCAGAGGCAAAACAGGCTTTTGCGCCCGCTTTGCGTGCCCCTGGGGCACTTTGGTATTACAGAAGGGGGCGCAGACACTTGTGCGGACCCCTCTGTAATACAGATAGCGCTGGCGCACATGTAGCGCCAGCGCTATCTCAAGAGGGCATTCCCTCATTTGCATAGGGGCTTGCCCTTCGCAAATGAGGGAATTCCTTTGCCTCTGCGCCTGCGCCATATTACAGACGCGGGCGCAGAGGCAAAGAAACTATAAGGGGGCGCACTCACAGTGCACCACCTTCTAGGTGGCGTGCTGTGAGTGCGCCCCATGAGAGCCACCCTCTGGAGGGGAGAAAGGGGGTCCTATGGACCCCCCCAGACATCCCCATGCAGGCGAGTGCAGTCCCTGACTGCACCCACCTGCAAGGGGATCTCTAATCCCCTTTAAAAGTGCAGGCGAGTTGCCACCTGCACTGAGAAAACACGGAGCGGCTGCCAGCAGCGGCTCCGTGTTTTCACATGAATGCACTGCCCTGGGGGCAGCGTATACATCGTAATAGGGTGCATTGTCATTGTTTGCGTCCGGCTCACTTTTTTAAAGGTGCTCCCGGCGCAAACAATGACAATACGTAATACGGCCCCTGGTCTGGCATTTTTTAGTGCACCATTCATCCACTGAGACTGGAAACGAGGTGCTTCTAAGTAGAATGTGGAGGACAATTCGAATTTTAGGAATATCTGCAAATGCATGGAAAAGGGATGGAATGATCTAAATTCACTCTAGTCGCATTGGCGCGTCAGATCACAGATGATGGGGAGACCAGACTGAGAGCAATGTCTCTGGCTCATGTCTGTTACTGGAGCAGTTGCTTTTACACAAGTGGCAGAATTTTTGGGAAAAGGACACAGAGGGGGCTGGCACATCTCTCACACCCCCATTGCGCATGCATGCTACAGAGCCCATTTTATAAATGTCCAGGGTCTTTAGAAAAACATTAGGGCCTACAAGTCCTTGCCAAGTTACACTAAAACACAACAGCTCGGTAAGTAATTTCTACCCTGTAATATGTTTATTTAACAATAATGTCAAACAGAAGAAAATATAAGGCAGTCAATTTAAAAATGCAAGGGAGTCTCTGAGATACAGCGAAATAACAGGGTGAGAAAAGCATGGCTCAGTGGTTTCTTTTAAAATTTCAGGACGCCTCTGAAAGGCATGGGAAAAGGTTTCCTATAAAGTCCCTAGGCACACCATAAAGGGATGTGGTGATTAATCCTATCAAATTCTAGGACACACCATCAAGGGGTGTTGCTGTGATTCCTATAACATTCGAAGGCACCTCAGAAAGGGACGAGGCACTGGTTGGCAATGAAATCTTTAGGCACACCATACAGTGATTGGGCAGTGGTTCTTGTAAAACCCCATTACATCCCAAGATGAGAGAGGATGGTTGTTCCTAGAAAATGTCAAGACATCCCAGAACAGGATGGGGTGGTGATTGCTATAAAATCGCAGGACCTACTAACAAAGGATCAGGCTGTGATGTCTATACACTCCCAGTACTTATGGGGAGGGGTGATCACCCTTGTAAATTCTTAGGACAAAGCAGGGGGCAGTAGTTTACATAATTAGAGGACACCATAGAACAGATTTCAAACTTTTTTGCTCTGAGCCCCCCCCTAAGCAAAATGTTTTGAAGTGGGGCCCCCCTCCAAAACTATATGGCAAGGATTTGGGGAGTGGGAGGAGTAGGGATGATCACAGAGGGCGGGGATCATGAGATCATTTCAGGATGCGTTTCTGTAGCTCAGAATCCACACTAAATGTGGGACTTATAAAAAAGCAACAGCATTAAACAAGAAAAGAATTCACCAAAAACACTACTGCACATAATTGGGGTTCTGTGGGCCCCAATGCACTCCACCTGCTGCACTAATGATGGCTGTAGCCCTGAGAAGCAGGCTATCATCTCTTCTTTCACTCCTTCCCCTTTTGTCTGACCATCACTTCAAACTCGAAACAAGTCTTTTCTTTCTGAAAGAAAATGAGCTACTGCATGCTGCCCCCATTTTTGTGCCAAGGACCCCATCTGCCCTAACACTAGCAAAGAAAATGAGCCCCCATGCCCACGTTGTATTGCAAAGCATTCATAATTATGATGCAGTGGGCCCCTGGGCAAAAGTGTCACTGCACTGGTTTCACTAAGGATAGGTACTGCCTTGCTGTCGTCTCTGACGTTAGTTAAAATGAGCTCCCATCTCACACCATTCCTCTCCCTCCCATGTCTCATCATCCCGCTCCCTCACATCTCTGTGTCCCTCTCCCTCTTTGATGCCCAAATCAAGGTGAGGGTCTCCTCTGCCTAAGTTTTCCCCCTCCCTTGGACCATTGTTTCAAGGATCAAAGAAACACTGGCACAGCAATTATGGCCTGCAACTGCAGCACCAATGAACCCTACAGCTCTGCCAAGCAGGCTGTCTACTCTGCCCACTAAACAGGGCTATTACTTCTAGGCTAGATGCCCAAAGCAGGCTTTCTGCTGCTTTGTGGGAAAAAACAACATAATCAAAAAGTACATTTAGCCCCCTGCCTCCCTCCCTTGTTGCTTGGGCCATGTTACATACATACATAACTCTTACACACACATGCACACACGCACACACACACACACACGCACACACATACGCACACACTTCATATGTTTTACTCTCTTACATGCACACAGGAAATAACACTTACAAATATGTAGCTTTCTCTGAGACACCCATAAGCATAAACATTTTAAATAACCCAGTTGTTTCCAACACAGAAACACCTACTCACAGAAAGAATCTGAATCAGAACCAGAATACATTTATTGTATGATTAATTAAAATTACAACAGAATATCTTTCAACAGTAAAAAGCAAGTAAAACGCGAAGAAAAAACCCCACACGATTTCCCACTGGAATACAGAGGAAAGCAATCCAACCCTTAAAAGAGAAATCAACAATTCCTTAATGCCGTTTAATGGCTGTATCTATGCTTTTCAATGTTTACAATAACTCCTCACCATTTAAAACGATATATTTGACCGACCATATCAAAAGCATACCTTCCTCACACTTTTCAATGGGCTTTAACTGCTGCATGTAAATGAAGACAGCCTAGAAACGCGCAATTCGCGCTTCCAGGCTATCTTTATTTACATGTAATTGCAGACTCATTGGCGCCCCCTGGGAACACATTCACGCCCCCCCAGGGGGCGCGCCCCACAGTTTGAAGACCTCTGCCATAGAAGGAGATAGGTCCATATTTACTATAATGTCACTTGTTAGACCATAAAGTGCTGGGTTTAAAGAAAATCTGAGAATAGACCAGAAATGAATGGGGTGGTGGTTTCCATAAATTTCCAATGCACCACAATCCTACAGATTCGGAGGATACACCATGAAGGATCTTAAAAAATCCCTGAAAGCCTCACAAAGAGATGGGAAGTGGTTCTTACAAAAACGTTGCATAGAAGAACACGGTGTGGATTTTTCCAGGATAGATCAGAAGTATATGGGCCAATAGATGTAGATAAATTCACATGTTGCAGCTGTTATAAATTTGGGAGGTGGTTCTTGGAAGTTTCGCAGCACACCCTTAGCAGTAGGGTTGATTTGTTGTAGGTGAAGAATTACTGATGCAGCCACCACTGAAAACTTCCTCAGTGGCCTAATAAAGAACTATAACCAAATATTGAGAGGTACCCTTACAAATGTAGGGGACATGGTGCACTATAGTATGAACAGAAGGATATCCCCCACAAGTCAGTCTCTAAACCTGATCCATACAATAGCGGCTGTAGCAAATTTTTCAAGCGCAAGCAATAAAATCAAGAATTTGATAAATAGATCATGGGCCCTATTAAATGGGGAAGGGAAACAAGGAATTCCTAACCCCATCTTTGCCTTTAGGAGAAACAGAACTGTCCGGAATTATTTGGTTCATACATATAAGGAAACGCGTGTAATCGAGGTGTTCGCAGGTACAAAAGAAGACCGGATAGTGTGACTCGGTTTCACTCGATTAAATAGCTGAAGCCCGATCAGTCGGCCAGTTGTAACAGCGCCCGCCATGAGTAAAGCTGCTTATGAAGCCCGGAGCGTTTTTGTTTTTAATGGTCTAATTTTCCATTAGCTTCCGTGCAATTTAACCATCACTGGTTTGTTTAAACGGGGGCCTTGATAAGATGGGCCTCACTTATACTTTAATGAATTGACTAGTCGGTCGGACATAACAGCGCCGGCTGTAAGCATGACATTAAATGCTGTGAGCTGCCCTTCTCTGGCGGTTCTACTTACATTTAAACCATATGTAATCCAAACAGCAAGGGGGCCTCCATATGGGAATTTGTGAGAGATATGTTTTGGGAATAATTTTTGAGTTTCTTTTCGTAAAATAACATTATAAACTTAAATAAGGAGGCCTCATGATAAGAAGTAAAAGTATTTGAAATCTTCAAACTCCACACTGAATGTGGTCTTGAATTCTTTCCTTTAATTATTGAAAAACCACAGTAACTTAAAAGTAATTTATAAGTAATACATGATAAATTATGTAAGTTCCAAATTAGGTGTGAAGCTTTATATTAAAATCTCATATGGATATTGTTTATCACTACAGATTTTTTAAAAAAGGGTGCCACTGCCAAAATTGAAAAGAAAGTTGGCGACTTCCTACCAAAATTGTTTTTAAGGAACTACAATATTTCAACCACAAAAGAATTGAAAACATTTGGAAAAGGCTTTTAAATTAAAGGTGAGAATCATAACCCCTGAATATAGGGTATGTCCATTAAATTTAAGAGAGAGGATCATATTTTTTAATACTTATTTTTGAACCCTGTAGGTCACACTGATTTCAGAGGGAATCTTTTTACATGTGAAACTAAGGTCGAATATATGAGCACCAGTCAGGAGGTAAGATAATAGGTATACAAAAATAATTAAGTAGAAATGCATCTTTATAAAACTGAGTGCACTAAAAGTTGTTTTTATCTTATAGAACCCACATTACCATGAAATTAACTAAGTGCTAATCTTGGACAATCATATGAAAAGTAATTAACAATCTTTCTCCTAAAATTGTAAAAATTGGGTCAGTCATATAAACTTGGAGACAAAGTTAGTTATAAGAAATAAAATCAAGACTCACTTTTTTTATATAATTTTGAAGTCCTTTAATAGGTTAGGCTCTTGATTGAATGGGATGTCCTATTTGGGTATTAGTATGATTGATTTTACTGAACTCTGTATATGTAAACTTGCTATGCATACATCAGATTTGTAATTATGTTCCATGTACATTTTTTATAGATGATTGTTGTCATTAACTAGAGTCCTGAAGAAGGTGGTATATCGATTTCCTTCCACTGAAACGCTGCGTCGACAACCACATGCTGCATAGCATTTTTTAATTTTATGTGATATTTGTATAAGAAATATTGTTTATGTTATCTTGCTTATTTGCACATTGTGTGAGAAAAGTAATAAGCTAATTTTAAAGAAAATTGATTGTTTTAATAAAAGGTGTTTTTCCTACAGACTGTACGAGTACACTGACATAAAAGGGATATTGGAGATTATGTGTATAGTGAAAACGAACCAAATGATTTTTTAATGATTTTAACTGTTTTGTAAACGTACATTGGATTAATACAATAAATATTAGACATTTTTGCATATATCTGGGTTCAGTGTTATGATATCAGAGAGTTCTGTGAGGTTGTAATTGATGTATGATTGTATGGATCAGGTTTAGAGACTGACATGTGAGGGATATCCTTTTGTTCACACTAATAAAAAACTATTGCACAACTTGGTGGGAGGCACCAGCCGTACCCCTGGGCCCTTAGTGAAGCCTTGGAATGTGGGATCCTATGCTGGCAGCCTTCCTTGGTAAACGTGCAACCCATCACATAGGAAGCATATGTACATATCCTCAAATAAGCCTCAGTTGTTGATGACAGAATCTTCTTTCTGAACCTGTCACACCGTCAGTGCCTGTCATAACCAAGGGTGAAGAATATGTTAAATGTTATTATTAAAGCAGGACAGCCACATCCAAGCCAATGGTCAAAGCCGCTGAAAGGACAGAGCTTCTTATCACAAGACGCCACCCCGCATTTCCAGAGTTTCTTGGACTTTGTCATGGCCTCTCATACCAATAAATGAGCAAGAAAGATAAAAAGAGGCCAGAGATATTGTGCAATGACGTGCAAGTGGCAACAGACGTAAGAGGTAAAACCTTGGAGGAATCTAAAAATAGAGCGTATGAGAAGCTTGTGCTAGCACAGACAAGGGGGGCACATTTATACGCCGTCGCCTGAAGGACAGACAGTCCTGGGAAGGCTACCGTACCCTCCCCGAGAAACAGATTATTTCATCGCAGCAGAAAGGACCCTCTTTATAAACCACTGCACCCCTGAGAATCATGCTATACAGAGCTGAGGGGGCCATACTATATAAGCCCCGCCCCCACCATGAGTTACAGCCAGTACCATGCAGAGCTGACGGGATCTCCTTCATAAACCCTCCTTAGCTAAACCCTAGGTAGAGATGGTGCAATCACAGAAGAGGGAGCCTCTTTTATAACCCAACGCTCCACACAATGTGCTCACACAGAAGAGGACATTTATACCTATTTCCAGAGATACAAAGAGTATCGAAGTAGAGGGGGGCTCCTTTATAACCCACTCTTGAGGTACAGCAGAGACGCATAGTGAACCGAGGCGGACTCCTTTATAATTAAGGCTCCCTGTTTTCCTTTTTACAGATTTTTACAGATAAATACAGACAGAAAAACATTTATTTTCTTGTCTGTATTTATTTTTAAATGTGGATAAAAACGGAAATTGGGTTACTTTCTGAGTTATTCTAAATACTGTCTGCCATGATTGTCAGGCTAATAGTTGTGGGGATTGATAGGTAAGGGGATTAAAAAAGAAAAGAATTTTAGTAAAGAGGCTTAAACAGCAGTAGATATGCACAAGGTTGATACTGAAATTTGTATATTTTCATTTAAATGCATTGATTTATCTTCTGCGGGTGTTCATAGCTTTGAAACATGGCATGCATTCTAGAATGAGCGCATATTTATCAGTTAAATAAATGTGGGAATGTGCAAATTTCAGCGTAATTTTTGCACGAAACCCAGACTAAATAAGGATAAATTCAGATAAAAGTAGCAAAAAATAAATATGAATAAATACAGATGGAAAAGTCCAAAAAATAAATACTATAAAACCTGGAGCCCTATTTATAATCCACCCCATTCTGAGGACTAGATAGGCACTACACACAGATGAGTGGGCTGCATTCATATTATATCTATATATATATATATATATATATATATATATATATATATATATATATATATATATATATATTTGCCAGCTTTATCCTCACAGCAAGGATGACGACGCCATGTGCAGTTGAAATATTTATTTTATTCGGCCAATATCGTACGCGTTTCGGCTGCGCTGCAGCCTTGCTCACCAATAACAAAGCAGTGAGAGCGGCCATTTTTAAATACACATTGTGCTCAAAACCGTGTCACATGCAAACTACACCTAATGACAGTGAAAACAGACTCGTAGTTTTTCAGCATTTACAACTCATTGCGTGGCAAATCGAAATTAAAATCATCTCATAGTACATGATTAAAATTCATTTTAACTTTGAAGATAACTCCATATAAACATTTTTATATATGCATTTTCTGAACATTCAAAATTCAACAGTTCAGTGGCTGTTCATATCGGCACGATGTTATCGATTAATTTTTACGATTATCACACCCTGTCATTCTCCTCTTTAAACCCAAGTGGGTATAATAAATATTGCATTCAAGCCCAAGTGGGCAAAATAGCCGTATTGCATTATACAAGTAAACAATTTGCACTATTCGCTGCCCAAGTGGACATTGCCCCTAAAAATCAGAGTTTATTTGCTGCTCCTAGGTCTTGTTTATATCCCTCAAATACAAATCACTATAAAATCCTAATATAATACAATTAAAACCTTGATTCCCTTCTCAATCATGAATATATAGGCAAATTTAGGCTCAGTTTCAGTTTTAACAAATGCGTGTACAAATCTTCCTCTACATTAAAACCTTCTGGCTGTTTGGAGTTTAATTCAATAATGTACCGGGACTCTAACCTTCTCAGTTTCCTTTCCCTGTTTCCACCCCGTACATTATCTGCCACTGCATCAATCACAAAATATGTAATCCCCTTGGCATCTTTCGCATGGAACCTCTTAAAATGGCGGGCGACTGGATATGTCCGATCGCCATTCTTGATTGCCCTTATATGCTGCAATATTCTCTTATGCACTTCCAAGATTGTACTGCCCACGTACTGCAGGCCACAAGGGCACTGCAGCACGTACACAGCAAACTATGTTTTGCAGCTATACTTTCCCTTGATTTTCTTCATCGTATTGGACAATCCTGGTCTATATTGATCCATGTTGATGCCATGCGAACAGGCCTTGCACTTTGAACACTTTAGAAATCCCTGCCTCTTACCCAACCACGTTACTTTTGGTTGTGGTTTTCTCAGGGTATTTCTAACCAATGCCTGTTTGAATGTACTAGCACGTCTGTAAGTAACTTGTGGCCTGCGTGGCACCTCTTTTCCCAAAACCGGATCATTCTTGATCACATGCCAGTGTTTGTTCAGGATGCTTTGCAACCTATTATGTTGTGTGCTAAACATTGTTATCAGTCGATACTGTTTTTTGGTATCTTTCATTTTCTTAGTATCTTTCACAAACAATATCTCCTCTCTTTTTCTTTTAGATGCTCTACATACTGCAGTGTTAACCCAATCATCAGGGTATCCCCGACATACAAATCTTTCCTTCAAATGATCCAGTTGTACCTCTGTTTCAGCCTCTTCGCTGAAATTCCGCTTGGTTCTCAAACACTCACCAAACAGTATGCTTCTTTTTAAATTAGTTGGATGGAAACTTGTTGCATGAAGCAACGTGTTCCCAGAAGATGGCTTCCTATACAGCTTAGTTTCTACCTTGCCATCTTTGATGTATACTGTAAGGTCGAGAAAGTTTACACTTGATCTACTCACATCACTCGTGAAGCTTAGATTCAATTAATTCTTTTGAATCCTACTGATAAAATTCTTCACTTGCTCCTCAGTGCCTTTCCAGACCAAAAATAAATCGTCGATAAATCGACTCCAATGCAAGATATGTTCTTCCCATTCCACCTGGTACTGCATCCGGATCACCTGCTCCTCCCACCAGCCCATATGCAGATTCGCATAGCTGGGGGCGAAGCAGGTGCCCATCGCAGTACCGCATATCTGATGGTAAAGAACACCATCAAACAGGAAGAAATTGCTGTTTAAACATTTTTCAGTCATCCTTAAAATCATCTCAGTATGTGCCCACAGGCTTATTGGTCTCCCCCCTAGAAAATGCTTCATGGCTCTGAGACCATCTGTATGCCTGATACTTGTGTATAATGTGGACACATCTATGGTGACTAACAAATAATCATCCTCCCATAGAAGATCGTAAATTCTTCTGAGGAAGTCTCCTGAATCTTGTATATAAGAGGGAAGTGACTTGACTAGATTACCTAGAAATGAGTTAACATACTTTGACGTGGGTTCCAACGTGCTCCCTATAGCTGAAATAATTGGGCGCCCCTGCGGATGAACTGCATTTTTATGGATCTTGGGGATTAAATAAAACACCGGTGTAACAGGTTTGTCAATTTTCAAGAACAAATATTCATCATGACTAAGGAGGCATTGTCCGTACCATTGTTGTAATTCTAGATTATATTCTTGATCACTTAACAGCATTTGCTTATCTGTAATTTTAACATAGCAAGATTTATTATTCAATTGCTTATATGCCTCTATTAAGTACCTCTGTTTGTCCCAAAGGACAACATTGCCCACCTTGTCCGCATTTCTCACTATGCAATCATCATTTTCATTCAACTTTTTTACCAAAGCATGATATGACTTTTGTTTCTGCATGCTAATTGAATTTTTATTTTTATTTCTGTTTTTACTTGTGTGAGTGCATAAGTTCTTAAGTTCATTTGTTACAAGATTTTTATAGACATCAATTGCATCCCTTACATTCATAGGAATAAATCTTGAGTTAGGTCGAAAACTCATTGGCACTTCTTCCACTATATTGATGCCTTGCTCCTGTGCCAGTGTTATTGCATCCCCACTGATTCCATCCGAGGTATTCTCAGTGTCAAGTTCTCTCAATTCTAACATCAAATTCATGTCGTCTACCATTAATTCCCCTCGATTCACTACAGATGTATTCGGTGTTTCTTGCTGCCTTGAGCGTGGATTCAAAAGAAAATGTTTTTTTAACTTAAGCATCCGAACAAACTTAAATAAATCTATCCTCGTTTGGACGTAATCTAACTCAGCTTCTGGACAAAATGATAGTCCCAATTGTAGAATTCTCTTTTCCTGATTCGTAAGGACAATCTGTGTAAGATTAACAATAGAGGCTTCATTATTATCCTCTAGTTCTTGTTTCCTTTTTTGTTCTTTCCTTCTTCGCTGGATGGCGCCTTTCCGCCTCTTACACCTCAGCCTCTTCCCCTTCCTCTTTGCGGCTTTGATGTCTGTATTTGTTGCCTTGGTCTTAAATTGAACCGGCGTTCCTCCCGTGAAAAACCAAATTCATCTATGACTGTTGGAACTGGTTTACCTAAAAGGACATTTGCATCCTCTTCTATATCTGTGTCAATTTCAGAACTCTGTAAACTGCCTTCTGAATGAGGTTCTTGTACCGGTCTACTAGCTTTGGTCACGTTCTGCCTTCGCATAGTATCAAATTTCTTCGCAAATGTGTCAATCTGGCCTCTGTCATAGTCCTGTTTATCTCGCAGAAACTTCTGCGCTTTTCTTTCCTTAATGGATATCTCCAATTTGCGCAGCCGTTCTTTCATTTCTGCCTTGAATTTTGTTACTTGATCTTGATCCGGTTCTTTACTTAATGCTACAAGAACTGCCTCTATTTCTCCAAGAATTCTCTGTCTGTCGATATCAGCATATTTGATAAGGATTGCCATCATCCTGCATGAGGCGTCATTGTTATTCGCAGCCCACTCGCGGAGCATCTCAGGATTTGGCTCCTCATAGCTTGGCGCTACCATGATGCACAATCCCCTCGGAACACGTTGTACCTCCAAATATCATTGTAATCACTTAGACTCCCACCACTTCAGGAGTTTAGTGCGTTGTAATTTTTCTAGCTGTTTTAAACATGTCCCCAGATTTGGTGATTTGTCTACTATATTCTCCTGTCCTGAGGAAGTACTCGCATTAATACGTGCATCATCAAAAATTAATAGAGATGCCTCTTCACGCTCTCCCACTTCTGTGGCCGACATATTAATTCCAAACTTCGACGAAGGAAACCCTCTTCAACTGCAACCGCTTCCTGCCATTGTGCACTCACGCAGAAATCAGGAAACTTTACTTTCTCCCCCGCCGTAAATTCCACACAGTCTTACCTGAAGACTAGAGCGTCCCTCCGCGGGTCCTCCGACTCACCAGACGCCGCTCCGTACCTCAGCGCTGATGCTTCTTTCTCGATATCCGGCTTCGCAGCCTACCATTCGGCTGGGTGGGGGGGTCAGCGGTTAAACGAATACTCCACACTCCCTCTTGTGCGTGTACCACTGCCTCCAAAACGAAAGTCGCGTCGTCTCTCGGGACCCCACAAGAGCAGGTCCATGCAATTGCCAGCTTTATCCTCACAACAAGGATGACAACGCCATGTGCAGTCAAAATATTTATTTTATTCGGCCAATATCGTACGTGTTTCGGCTGCGCTGCAGCCTTGTCACCGATAACAAAGCAGTGAGAGCGGCCATTTTTAAATACACATCATGTTCAAAACCGTGTCACATGCAAACTACACCTAATGACAGTGAAAACAAACTCGTAGTTTTTCAGCATTTACAACTCATTGCTTGGGAAATCAAAATTAAAATCATCTCATAGTACATGATTAAAATTCATTTTAACTTTGAAGTTAACTCCATATAAACATTTTTATATATGCATTTTCTGAACATTCAAAATTCAACAGTTCAGTGGCTGTTCATATCGGCACGAGGTTATCGATTAATTTTTACGATTATCACACCCTGTCATTCTCCTTTTTCAACCCAAGTGGGTATAATAAATATTGCATTCAAGCCCAAGTGGGCAAAATAGCCGTATTGCATTATACACATTTTTTTTTTTTGAGTAAACAATTTGCACTATTCGCTGCCCAAGTGGGCATTGCCCCTAAAAATCTGAGTTTATTTGCTGCTCCTAGGTCTTGTTTATATCCCTCAAACACAAATCACTATAAAATCCTAATATAATACAATTAAAACCTTGATTCCCTTCTCAATCGTGAATATATAGGCAAATTTAGGCTCAGTTTCAGTTTTTACAAATGCGTGTACAAATCTTCCTCTACATTAAGACCTTCTGGCTGTTTGGAGTTTAATTCAATAATGTACCGGGACTCTAACCTTCTCAGTTTCTTTTCCCTCCTGAGATACACCAATATCTATTCACTGCTGTAGGGACCTCCTTTATAATCATAATCATGTCACCTCTGATGTACAGGCAGTGTCATTAGAGGAGGCCTACTCTATAATCCTGTTCCTCACGAGGTACAGACAGATAAACAGCAATATAGCAGGGGGCGGGGCATTATACCCCCTTTTAATCTACAGACAGTACCACACTGAAGAGAGGAGCCCTCTTTTGAAAGCCCCTGAAACCTATATACCTTCCACAGAGCAGGTGCTACCTTTAAATCTGACCCTCTTTAGATACATCTAGCATCATAAACAGCCAGGGGCCCCTTCTTTCAACCCCTCTTTCTGAGAAACAGACAGTGCCATACACCGCTAGACCCATCCTGGACTACGGGTCCCAGCTGAAGCTACTATGTATCTCAATTGCCCAGCAAGGATGCTATGGACCATGAGGAACACATACTCTGTGACTTCAAAATGGCAGCCGGTGCCGGCAAACCTTGTGAGAGCCCTGCAGCTTTATGAGACTTGTAGTTTCCTTGACTGAACTCTGCCATCTGAGCAGTGCATCCTCATAAAGTATTAGACAGAAATCATTATGAAGCTCATTCTCCACTTTGGCTTCTTTCACTCAGGCTGAGGGATGCTGAAACGCAAGAGTTCAAACACTCACCTTGTGCTCCAGCATCACTTTAAACATGCTCTTTTAATATTTCCCAGTACACAGAGACAGTGGCCAGGACCCCCCTCCCACACACACCGGCTCCTCTCCATTTCTCTCTCTGCAGGTGCTGGTAAGTGACCTGCACTGAGCTGATAAAATATCAAAACCCATCTAACAGGGAGGAAAGTGGCTTAAAGAGGAACAGACAGTAGGACGAGAAGCATAGTTTGCCTAAAATATATAAACAGTAGTCCTGGCACTAATTAAAGAGGGAAAAGGGGTCTAGAGAAGGAGGAGGGTTGAAGGAGCAAATAAATTAGGCAACCCCCCCCCAAAAAAAACAAAAATTGTTTAAGATATTTGTCTGGGTGACTAAAAGGGCAATTGTAAAAAGTTGGAAACCCCACATATTCTAAGAAATAAAATGCTACTGAACTTTAGATTAACAAGAGTGTTGCATGTAACGTCAGAGTTCCATATCCTAATAAAGGCACTCTGTGACCTCATTCTTGAATATGGTCACAGAACACTTCTGTGATTTATTATTTAGCATATAGTCGGCGGGCCACATGTATGGAAAAGGGGTGCAATTATACCAAATGCATCCTTATTTTGTGAACCGACCTATGTATTAATAGGTCAGTTCACAAAATACAGAATTGTAATGGGTCGCAACTCGACCTACTTCATAAATATTTATGATGTAGGCAGGGCCGGACTGGCCGTAGTGGGCACCGGGCATTTCCTCATAAGCCGCCAGGGTGGGGGCCGGTTTTGGACCCCTGGGGGGCTGTTTTTGTTGCCGTGGGCCGGTTTTGCAGCATAGCTGCAATATCGGTCCCCTGTGACAAAAGTGGCAGCGGTGAGACAGGAGTGGTGCTTCCAAATAGCACAAACCACCATCCCCCGCCCCTTCCCAACCCCCGGAGGCCGGCTGAGCTGTTTGCCAGGGCTGGTTTTGGTACCCAGTCCGGCCGTGGAGGTAGGAAGCAAATTGCGACCGACTAGTCACAGGCATGGTGACCTGCTGGGATCAGCAAACCAACATGTCTGTGATTGCATTTAAATGAAGTATTGTTTTTATTTTTTTTAAATGCAGCCCGTTTAAAAAAGAAAATGAAAATGTTTACAAACTTTTTTAAAGAATAGATATTGGTTCATGGGACTGCTGCCTACTCTTAATTTTTTTCCCCGCCATTAATAAAGGAGAAGGCATCCCTTGGGCACTCCTTACCATTCATGTATAAGTTACTACCTCCTATTAGTTGGTGGCAATATTAATGCTTTACACCCGGATTTCAGTCTCAAAATATTAATACATTCCTTAAGGAATCAGTATTTGAAAGGACCGCCCTTAAAGCACCCCTTCCAAACAGTGAATCCTTAATGTTTCCTAAGCCCAAGGCTTCAAGTGGGCCGGGTCCTGCCGGTGCTCAGTTAGTTTTATATAGTGCAAACATGAGCACCAGTTACATTACACAAGGACATATTCATGTTTTGAATCACAAGATATTGAGCCAACGTGAGGCTCGAACCTGCTTTCTCAGCTCGAAAGTCGGTAGCTGTAGCCTTAGCCACAACCTCGCCCACAAGAACGGAAGCATTTTCAATATTATATACAACAAAGACATAGTTGTTGCTTATTTACCTTATGCAGATTACAACCATTGACAAAGCCAATAGTCCTGGCTTGTTGTAGGTGTAATGTTATTTGTGTTATATATCTGGATGAATGGACAGAAGCAGCAAAATACCAGTGGGGCAGCACACTATTAGTACAGATTTGTAGCTTAAGTGTTTTAAGCCACCCCTTAATTTCATCGACCACGCCCCTATGGGAGACCCCCTCCTGTTTTATCATCCCACTTAAAGCCTTGCCTAAACCCATTTAACGATTTGGAAACTTATTCCAAATCTTTAAATGGGTTTATTACATTTAAAAAAGTGTTTTTAACTGTTGCAAACACTCAGATTGATTAAATCTGAGAGTTTGCGACCGCTAAGCACTTTGTAGATGATGCCCGGAGTTCTTTAGCTCTGGTAAATTCGTTTTGGTACTGGGGGTATGTGCTACTATGGTCTTGTGCTGGCTGGGTCTATTTTGCACTCATGGCATATACCTAGTTTTTGTTGTCAAAAATGTGCTGATAACATGTAGCTATTATGAGTCTGTGCCGACAATGACATTCTGCAGAGGTTAAAATTGGGGCTATTATGGGGTGATTGGTGACCTTGTTCACCAGGATAATAATTGTGACCCTTGGGGCATTAGCTTGCCATTGGCATAGGCAGAGAGAGATTTTGGCAGATGTAATCGTGGTCATCGGTATTAGGATGAGGGCTAAACTTTGGCAACTGGCACTGATGCGTACTAATTACAAGTGATACTGGGATTCCACACTCAAATGCACTCCAACCCATCCACCTTCGTTTGAAATTGCCTTAGTACTGCATCTAATTGTCATTAATTGTTTTGCCTGATATGTTTTTTTTACATGTTCCAATTGTCACTAATGCCCCCAAAAATGATTATGGAGGATGTAAAGTTCCCCATCTCTTATATTTAAATCCAAATTAGACTTGACCAACAATATTTTCTTAATGTGCCTTAGGATGTTCTTATTTATGCAATTTTCGTATATATTCCTTATGGTAGATACCCCCAAATGCCCTTTAAATCCTAACAGTTATATGTGATGTTGTTGACTCGACTGAGTCATTTGCCACAACCATTCTAAAGATGTCTTTGCGAGGAGTGAACAGCCGCCCCTGCCCACTTTGGAAAAACTATCTGTACATTGGATCCACCTTTGACTACTAAGAATGTCTTAGTGAGCATAAAAATACAGCGCAGAAAAAAATCACAATTCCTCGCGCAATAATCAGTAAATTATATTAATATGTATTCAGTTCTCTTTGGTTTTGGCCAATGTTACAAGCCAAGAGTGGGTTGAAGTGCACCATTGAAAATATTTTTCAGGGATGTTCATGACTGTTGGTGTTTGTCCTTACTGTTTTTTTGTCCCAGTGCAGTTGTGTCTTTGTTTCTGTGTGCATGTGTGACTGCACGCATATGTGCATGTGTGTGCTTGTGTGTATGTGTTCTTGTACGCGTTAGGAATTCCTTTTACACAAAATTATTAGGCGTTTATTGTGGTGCTACTTAAGTTATTGATAGGGTAAGATTGAAAGGTGATTCTCGTGCCTATTCAGTAGAGACTCTGCCATGTTTCTTCAAGTTTTTGTTAAAAAATATTACTTTTCACCACATTTCCCTGGTGCAGCTCTTCCGAACACCACTGAAAACCTTTTCAATCCTTTCTAATTTTCAATAAGCTTACAGGACAAGTGTGCTTTAAAATGTCTCTCGTTGAAAATGATGTGAAGTCCTATACAGTTTTTAAAAATGGTATTGACTTGGTGTGGTTTAAAATGAGCCATTCCCCACTAGTCGATGCCCCACACAGACTTCCTGAGCTCTTCCTTTCATGCCTTGGATTAACAGCAATCAAGTCAAGTCAAGTCAAGTACCAGCTTTATTCGATCTAAATAAATTAGACCATAAAAGCGCACCAAAAAGTACATACAAATGCAGTAATAACATCCCACATCATTTACAACAATACATATAAAAACAATTTGTTTCATTTCACGTATAAGAAGAGAAAATGAAAGAGTGTAAAAACCTCCGTTCAGGGTCCGCCATACAGTTTTATTCAAATCTCTTATTAGCAATCAATTCTCCTTCCTGGGAAAGGATTTGAGAGCCCTGCTTGCTGTGAAGTAGTCTTTCACCTTCTGGCAACAATACAGTGGCTTCTGGCAAACTCTTCTATATTTCAGGAGTCCGCGTGGCAGCCTTCACAGCTGTACCATTAGATCTTCAGCATCATACCAATATTACAATGGATGCCTCTACATAAGTAGTGATTGGTAAGTTCTTGTGTGTGGCTGGTAAAGGTACTCTGGTATCCAGCCAATGAACAGAGCATCATTTATGCTTTGCCTGCCTGTAAATACGACGTTCTGTGACCCTCTGGCAAGCACAGGTTTGGAACAGATTACCAACATGAGCTGAAAAGACAGAAAGGCTGGGACCTTTGCATCTCCCACGACTTACCTGGAGATGATGCACATCGGGTAGCAATCGGTTCTTCGATGACTGCAGGAAGATATGAATTTGAAGCGAGTTACTGGAATACGATTCCTCAAAGATGAGCACACAGAAGTAATCCATACTATAGTTTAAAAGGCATTATTGATTGTTTAAGGCCCCAGTCTAGTGCGTGGTGTATGGACAAATGTACTAGCAGATCTGACTATATGGTGAATAGAATACATGCAATATATGAAAAAGACAATAAAAATTCCCACTATATTAGATTGCAAAATGTAAATGATATTAATCAATGATGGAATATCTCAATCTATGATGGAGTTCTTTCTTCCATAGCCCCTAGCTAATGCCTACATTGTCAGCAAAATACGACGACTAGGCATATCTTAAGTGGTCTAGCACAAACATACCTGTTCATAACTCAGTGCTGTTTCATCTGTAGTTTGCAGCCTGCTTGGGAAGCAAGGCCACGCGTTGTGTTGTGCCGCAGTTCTTTCGATAAACAGATAGCGTGCCTCTGAGCCAGGGAGGCCAGCATGGCAATTTGCAACCTTCATGCAGATTATATATGAATTCAATGCTGCTTATGGATTTGATGCTCCCTCTCAGAATGCTGAAGCGTCCCTCTCGCTATAGTGCCCGTGCACAGATTGTATATACAGAACAACGAGCCTCACAATTTGTGATGTAAGGTTTGAAAACAAAATGTGTGAATTCGCATGCACATTTGTCTTAAACCACTGAGTTTCTTTCTAACTCATACAGTATGTACATATATCAAATCATGTAGTCCAATGTGTATGTGTAAATGATAATACACCCATGAAGAAATTAATGCAATGAGGATTCAAAGAGCAGGACAAGGGCGAAGCGCATGGCACCTGCAGGGAGTTTCTCAGTACCCAAGGCGGTTGCTTCTTTGTCCTTCAGGCCTTTGTTCTTAATCCTTTGAGTTTGGTACCAACTCTGTGAGAGAGCATCCAGGTTCTGTGGCCCTGCTTCTATCCTTCCTCAGGCTGGTGTTCAGAGTTCCCTCCTGAAGTCAAAGGTGAACATGAACACCTTACTCATGATCAGTTTCACACAACCATTCACGCAGAAATTGTGTAGCTCCTAAAACTTTAAGAGGAACAAATTTAGTTCACTTGCATTTTTTTTTTCAGATGCAGTTCAGTCCCTAGGAAATGAGAATTCTGTAATGTTCTTTGTATATTTTATTCCAAGGTAAAGGCATACATGCCATAATACCACCAGGGAGGGTGCCTTTGTCTCAACAGACATCGAGCTAATTAAGGACATTTGCTGGGCGTCAGCTCTCTCTGCCGCAGCTGACCCCACCGGGTGCGGATGGACAGTCAGGACACCTCTTTCATCAAGATGATAAGTGTCCAAGCCACTGACTATAGTCTTCTTTTAGGTCTTGCTTCTTTGCCGTTGCTGGGATGACCTGTCCATGCTGGTTTGATCAAGTCACATAAGCACAAAGAATGTTTCGCTCTTCCGTTGAATTTTTATTCACAACAAGGCATAGAACAACCTGGACACAAAGGCCTGTGCAGGGATGCAGAAGAGGAACAGTGTGAGTGACATGTGAGGGGAGCAGGAGTGACTGCTATCTGTAGGCCTATGTTGTCTAATATTAGATTCAAGTGTGTAGCAATGCCCTGCTCCATAGCCTCATAGACTCCACACTTTTGCCCCTTAATGACATCCTACACAGTTTAGCACTCATCTTCAGTGACCTGAAGAATATGACCACATCACCCCATACCCAATGGTACTCCTCCCACTACTATTGCTAGCATGCACAATCTTCAAAACCAGCAGCATCTTCTACAAAGCCACAACCACCGTGACCTCAAACTACTGGCTGGCAGTCCCAATCTCCAGTGGCTCTCAGCAGGCCTGCAGCCAGGAAATAATCAGACTGGATAAAAGGAAGTGCAAAAATTAAAAAAAAAAAAACAAGGAACTAGTCTTTCTCCATCTATGCACCCACGATCTGCAACATCATTCTGGTATCCATCAACACTGCCCCAATCCTGGTACTATTTAGGACAGGCTTGAAGACACGCCTAATCAGGGAATGCAACATCATGATGCAATAACAGTCGACTCTCATTCTTACAAAACAGTTATCCCTCCAATGGCACGCTAACTGCAACTTTGCCTTTTACTCTGTATAGTGCTCTGCTGCTTTATTGCTTGGTTCCTAATATACAAATACCACATATATACATACATATATACATACATACAGCCCACGTTTCTGCCATAACCAGGCAGACGATCCAACCCTGATCTTCCATGGCCAGCCATGCATTCCACAAAGAACAAACATTTCACACCCTGGGGAACTTGAGGGTTGTATCATGACAGACTACACATGTTTTCCTGGCGGGCCAGTATCCATTCTCCCTAACTCAGGGTGCATTTAAAGAGGCCTGTGTCCAAAGGCCATTATTCTGCTGCCACCAACTATGAATTATATCCGGGCATGGGCATGGAGAAGATAAGTAAGCTCCATGTTGAACAAAAATCATCTTTGGGTGAACTTCATATCAAACAGTTGAGTACTCTACCGGTGATTAACATCTTTAAAAAACATGTAGGGCACCTGCAAGAGGCTCACTATGACACTCTCTGTGAGACATACCTGTTCAGTCAAAAATGAAGAAATGAAGAGCAGTGTAGCATAGCACAACTTAATGGGTATGGAATGTGCTGCTGCTGAATCACCTCCATGGTACTGCAAAGGCACCCCACTTATAGTGACATTCCAGTTGACAGATTAGAAGTAAATTCCCCTTTGTTTATCCACAGAGCTTTCAGTATAGTTGCCTGGTGTGGATGCCTGGAGAGGCACCGACCTACTAAGTTTTAAACTGCTTCACATTGAGGCGTCAAGGCTGTGAAGTTGGGGTGATGCAGGACTGGTGGTGTGACCACAGTTCCCATCACCTCCCCTTTATTCCTTCATCCCTCCATGCTCCTGAGTCCTGGAGCCCCTGGAATGCCCCATTTTATAAAATTGGAAAATATCCTCTTAGGCAGGTACTAGACCTGTCTGTGCTTTCTTGTGTTGTATTTTCACTGTATTACTCTTGGAGTGTTGCAAAAATATGTTATACACTGCCTTTAAATTAAGCCTGACTGCTTTGTGCCAAGATAGCAGAGGGTTAAGCACAGGTTTATTTATTGACATTTGCGGTTCACGCTGACAAGGATTGTGATTATTTCTTGAAATGGGTTCTCCCCACCTTCAAAAATATCCCAGTTTCTTACAGCCATGGGGAGATAGATGCATGTTATTAGACACATATAACATATGGGCTAGAGGTGCACAACACCGTGAAATAATCTCTGGCCCCTTGAAGGCCTACTTCAGTGCACTATATTCCAGAACAGAACTTTACAAAAGAGAGGTTGATCTTTTATTTTGTATTCAGTCAGACTGCAAAAAAGAATAGTCTTTGTGTACAATGTGCTGCTGTTAAATATGACAACATGGCCAGGAATATCGTGATTTCTAATGTCATTTCTCTATTTTGGCCCAATTTCTGCTAATAATCTCAAAAAGATTTAGAAATGCTAACCAAGTTGAATATAAAACATTTTCCTCAAATATAATCTTTGCCTCGAAAGCTGGAATGCAAGATGACTGTTTTATAGAAGGGCCGTGCTCAAAATATCATAAATATTTTGTTATATAAAGGAGGACCCGAGACACTGGGAAGGGCAATAAAAAACTGCCAGTCGCATTTACAGCACTGGGCGTGGGCGGTCACAAAACAGTTCCTGCAATTACAGCCATTAACAAACGTCACCGAATAGTACTGTGAATTGACTGGCTGTTGCGCGACAACATTATTTATCATTTATATCTGCCGAATCACTGGACGAGGTGGGTGTTTATTTAATCATACATTTGTTAGTTTATATGTGTGCCTGCTAGGTTATACCATTCCACAGGCGCCAGAGGGCTGAGCAAAGAAAATGGAGGAAGCCATTACGAGCATCGGAGGGCGGGAGGGCAAGGGGGAGGGGGGCTAAAGGAGGCAATGAAGAGGGAGACAGAGGCTGCTGTGCACAATCACTTTGGTAAAAATAGCCAAGGGCTAGCGTGACATTCGGAGCATATCACATCTAATTGGATTGAATTTAGATTTAGAGAGTATGCAAAGTAATCATTTTAACAGGGGACACAGGAGGCACCCCCCTTAAAATTTGGAATCGTCTCTCTTATTCAGATCAACCCACCCAAGACATTATTAGCTCTCTTTCGATACTGAGCAGGCCCTACCCACAGCTAATGTTTTTTTCTCAGGTAGATCCAGTGTTTCAGTGGTGTTCCATTGTAGTTTCACTTTTTTTCTGTTTTTTTCCGCTCTCCGTATTTGATTGACTATTCTTTGAAGACTAGAGTTATCATAGCTAAGGTGGTCATTGCGCCCAGTTGGAAGTGCTAAAGGCAAGTAGGTGCAAAATTGTGGCCATTTTAAATCCCATCATTCAAAAAAATTAAGGGGGTCGTTTATAGAATGGCGGACGGCCTGCCAGCCCCCAGATCAGACGGGGCCATTTAGAGACCCCTGCCTGTTTGGCAGGGATCTTTGTAAATAGGGGTGAAACACAAGCCCCTGTGGCACAGACCCCCCTTCAGAGTCCCCCCAACCCTTCAGAAAATGGACAATGAATATATGTGAGATTTAGGAGACTCAGGGAGCCCTCACCATATTGTGCAGGGAGCCCCATCATTTTGTGTTACGCGACTATCTGTAATTAAAGTGCATCTAATGATATGGTGGTTGCACTTTCATTACTGTTGAATGTGGTCAGTTTGGCATTCTGTTTTGTTGCTTACAGGAACAAGCCACAAAATGGGGATTTTTTGCAGTAAAGTAAAAACAAATGTCTCTGGCGCACAGAGAGTTTCCTACCTGCACGTCTAAGATGTTTCATTAGTGCCCTTCCTGGGACCGCTATGCCTCGATTAAAAAAATCTGTTTCAACGTCACCTGACACCATGGTGGTGTCATTTCAGTTCCTAGTGCTTCTCATGCTGGAAAGTATGAGGGACCATTTGAAATCTAAAAAGTAAGTGGTGCGGGGGGCCCCCAAGTTCCAGGGGGGCCCCTCAGCACAGTACTCTGCCTGGAGATCTCCTTATTGGGTATGGAGGGGGGCCCCTCCACGTACCTTGCAGGGGGGGGCCCCTCAGGTTTTGTTACGCCAGTGGCTCAATTATCATGCTGTTTCAAACAGAATGATGATGAGCCAGTTTGTCATATTCAATTACTTATCTCTTTCGTGTATTCTAGACAGAAAGCACTGGCAAGGCCAAAAGATCAGGCTTCAATGTGACAAGCAACATTTGTGAGTGCAATGCATGTGAGCTGCATCTGTGAAAGCCTTCAATGGCACATTAAAGCCAGATCAGTTCATACGCTGCTGATGAAAGCCCAGATTAGATGGGCTGGGCATGTTGTCAGAATGTCAGATGAGCGCATCCCCAAACAGCTTCTCTACAGAGAACCCCTTCAGGGAAAGCGCTTCCATGGAGGACAAAAGAAGTGTCTCCAGGACACGCTGAAGGGCCTCCCTAAAGTCCCTCGAGATCAACACCACCACCTGGTAAACCCTCGCACTGAACCGTCCAACATGGCACAGCCTGATCCACAAAGGCTGACAAACCTCTGAGGCGAGGCGTACTTCTCAAGATCAAAGAAAGCGTGAGTTGCACAAGTCCAGAGCTGCCCACACATCACCTACAGTGTCATCACATGTCTGCCCAAAGTGTGGCAGGTCGTTCCACGCCCGAATCATACTACTCAATCGTCTTCGACCGCACAGAGCCCTGTCAACCAATCAATGAGATGTCGAGGTCTTCATCGACAAGGATGAACATACATCATCAAAGCCCGATCTATTAGCTTTGCTAATGATTGTGTGCCTGTACCTGCAGGAGAGGATCTAACAACCTCCTACAAATCTGTTCAGTTTCTCATGAGTGAGGCTCATTCCCTTGTACATGTTGAGAGTTGCTTTGTAAAAGGTTTCCTCTGCAACAACAATTCTTCTGCTTGCCTTCAACTTTGTGCAGTGTCAACCCTGGTAAGCTGTAGTTCATCTGCTCAGGTTGAAAGAATCGATATGTACATCGTTCAAGACCTGAGGATCTTCCTGGAACAAAGAACAACCTCAAACCAGCTTGGTTGTTTAGCCTGTGACATTCCAATAAACATCCCAGAGACCAATTGCCACTCTCCTCTGCCACTCTCTCTCTCTTGCTTCTCTCCCTTCTACCAAGGCTATTGCTGTGCCTGGCCTGGAAGATGAGCTGCTGGATTGCCAAGAGAGGAGAGAACCTGTTTTGAACTAGTGGAGATGTACAAGGCCCAGTTGACTGACACCTGTAAGAAGAATAACTTGAGAGGATTACCAGCCCAGAACCACCATGACCTGAAGCTTCACTGGTCTTCACCGACGCCTCTGAAAAATCTCTGCAAGATCTGCATCAGTGGAGGATGAAGGACATGCCAGAGACACAGAAGGGCTGCAGGTGACCCTGCACTGGTCCCTCTTCTGCTCTGTGTGCATCAGGTCGACAACCTGTATTGATCACTTGGGCCTTTGACCAAGTGATGTCCTGGAGCTTGAGCTTTTGTAGTAGGAACGTTTGATTGCACCGTAATTAAAGTGTTCCATTGCCCTTGGTGGGTGCCAACCGATCCAAGGGTTGCTCTCTGTGTCCTGGATGACCAACCATTAAAAAACTTTCATTGTAACTAGCTCTTAGTACTACATCTACCCTAATAGTCAAAGCTCTCAGTGAGTGCTTTCCATATCATTCTATCTCCTGGCACGAGTTAGCACCCTGAAAATTACTGAAGCAGTTTCTGAGTCAGCAATGGTCCCTTGAACTTTGTCCAGTAACCCGTGTGGCTTGCCCCATAGCTGAACCCCCATTTACACTTTGTACCCCAAATTGTGAGGCATTGCACCATTTCCTTGCATAATCCAAAACAACTTGTATGGTTTGCATCCTCAGTTGACTTTTGGTGGTGTATTATTGGGTCTTCTAATTACTGAAACACATTCTCAAGGCCTCTGAGCTATCCCTCTTGAACCCTGAGATAACACAGAGACAATAGGGGACTATTACAACCAACTTAGATACATTCTGAGGCTACTTTGATTGACTACATACAAATATGTTGAGCAGTCCCTAAGTGCTGCATGAGTACCACTACCAAACTCTACCATAATCACAATTAGTTTAAAACATAACAATGCTCTTGTTGTTGTTTCTCAAACTCAGGGTTAGAACATCTAAGTGGTAGAAAAATAAGTAGGGTTACATTTGAACCAGAAATAGTGATTTGAACCATGTGGTTCTCTGTGTTGTGCCACACTGTATTTCCATGTCATTACAACATGTACAAAACATCTATTCTATTGCATAAGTAATAGCTCTGACATTAAATATATTACAATACATAGGAGCCTGAAATCTGTGTATAACATATTTTGTCTAATTTCCATATTACAGGCAAGTTGTGATGTCTCCAGTCAGCTGTGATGAAGAAATGATGTAGCTGCTCAACTATAATGTTATTGCAGCTGTGTTCTGGCATCACAATTCCTTTGTCAGGTCATGGACACATTATGGCATAAGAGAAAGAAAATTTAGAAGGGATGCCACACAGAACAATGGAAGTTACACCATTTAACATGTAAACTACATTTCCCACAGTCAGAGTTGCATCCCCAGTCATTTGAAGATCAGCTCACACTAACATGTTTCCAGGTTAATACTGGCTTTTAGAGTATTAATCGCACTGAGCTAACTTGTCTGGCAGCGCTCTCTGTTGTGACTCCTTCCTTCTCGCATGAGCTCACACCGAGGCTGACGCTTTCTATTACTTTGGTTGTTTTCCCCCTTTTCAGTTCTCTTGTTCCCTCTCCTGCTGTTCCTCATCATACTCCTGCTCAGCCTTTTGTCAAGTTTGTATTATCTATCAAGTCTCCTTTCCTCCTGGAGTGGTCTTTAACTTCGGTTGGTTTTGTGGTATCCCAGGGGTTAGTTACAGCCTGCCATCTGCTTGCACTAGGTAAGTCCCAGTCAGTGGTGTTTGTTTATTGTACTTATCATCTGTGTTTAGACCTCTTAGTAATTTGTGTTCTCTCACCCGTAGGTGGATACCTAACTTTGATATTTCTGACATGAGACACTGTGCCTTAGATTCCACTGCAGATCTTCCATTGACCACCCTACATGAGTCTTTCCATCTCTCTCTCTCTCTCTCTCTCTCTCTCTCTCTCTTTCTCTCTCTTTCTCTCTCTCTCTCTCTCTCTCTCTCTCTCGCCTCACCCCCTTTAACCCATATGCTAAGTTTTCTAGTCTTCTTTTCCATCCTAGACCCCAGATAAGGGAGAGAGTTGACCTCCGAGGTAGAGAGAGGGATTGGCTTTGGCACCATTCAACTCAAAATACTGAGTCTGTCATAGCCAGCTATTCCGTCTTCTAATATGGTTTTCGAAAAAGTGAGTGCCCCCCCAGTAGAATACGAGAACAATACAATTACCTTTTTTTCAGACTTCACCATTAAAGTCCAGAGACAATGACGAAGATTCATGGAAGTAAAAAAAGCATTGCGAGAAAAAGAAGTAAAAGAACGCCATGCTTTTTCCGGCAAAACTCTGGGTGGAAGCAGAAGGGGAAACTTTGTTTTTCACACAACCTGACGAGGCATGGGAGTGGCTGGAGGGATGGCGATGCCCTCAGTGGTAAGGTAGGAGGGACGCTACGAAACCCACAGGATATTGCCAAGGCGTTCGCTGACTTCTACCATCACCTATACTCTCCTGAGAGCACGGCCACAATAAACGAAATCAGGGATTTTTTGACCAACCTTACCCTCCCCAGGCCTCCTCTAGAAGACAGGGAATTGTTGGAGTGTGACCGCCAGAAGAAGAAGTGGTGAATGCAATTCGCAACATCAAGTCTGGGAAGGCAATGGGGCCAAACGTCCTCCCTATAGAATTCTATAAAATGAACGCTACCCATATAGCGCCCTATCTTAAAATGTATAGAGTGCACAAAACAGTACGCTACCCGCGGATCAGTGCCCCGTGTCCATAGTAGCGATCCATAAGGAAGGGAAACCAGCAGAGCAACACGACTGCCCTATCTCGCTTTTCAATGCTGAGGCCAAGACCCTAGCTAAGCTTTTTACGACTCGATTAATCCCCATCATAACAACATCAGTTCACCCCGACCAATCGGCTTCATGGCGGGGAGTAATACTGCACTCAACCGACGTCGGCTCCACGGGGTACTTGGCAGAGTAGGCGTAATCTGTGAGGCTGCGGCAATACTGTCTCTAGACGCCCTTAAGGTCTTTGATACCGTCAAATGGTCCTATTTATTTGCAGTGCTGGAGAGACTTGGCGTGGCTCTGACTGTTGTCACAAAGGTGGTGGATGGATGAATCTCACGCCCTTTCCTCCTCCAAAGAGGTACAAGTCAGGGCTGCCCCCTATCACAGCTAATTTTTGCATTAATCCTTGAGCCACTAGAGACATGTGTCAAGGAAACCCGTTAATTCGGGGACTCCGATAGACTCCCGATTGGGAGGACAGGATATCTCTGTATGCCGACGACGTGTTATTGTAAGACGCAGTGCCGCGTTCCTCCATCCATAGAATTCTTAATATTTTCACAAACTTTGGCCAATACTCCAATATAAAACCAATTGGTCCAAATTGATTGTTTATGTACTGCTGGGGCCAGCACCAGTTCTGGCAGCACCTGTTCTGCCAGTTCTGCCAGTACACTGTGAAGCAGCAGTTGTGATGGAGGGTTTCAGATACCTCGGCATATGAAATGAAATGAAATGAAATGAAATGAAATTTGTACTTGTAAAGCGCACCCATACCCCCAAAGGGGTGTCCAGGCGCTGTACGCATACCGCTGTGGAACCCTTCCTGGCTTTTCCCTGTGAAATGTCCACTCCTGGGCACCCCCAGGGTGAAGCCAGGCATCCCAGCGCTGTTGGGGCCGTTGTGGAGATTAAGCAAGCTATTGCCCAGAGTTGCAGAGTGGGACCCATGATTAGAATAGGCACCGAGACGAGAATTATCAGGTCCGAGGAAATTGAGCCCAAGACCCGCCGAGGCGGGAATTGAACCCTGGTCCCGGGCCAGATCTCTGCATCAGGGTCTGCCGCTCTAACCATTGAGCCACACTTCTCCTATATACGTACCTACTGACCCTGAGCTCTTCGACGTGTGGAATCAACTCACCCCCTTGCAGCGACTTCAAGGAGATGTGAAATATTGGAGATTGTTACCACTCTCCTTAGTGGGACAAGCAGCTCTTTTCAAAATGATGGCCTGAGATTTCTGTATGCGCTACATAACACGCCATACCGGGTGCAAGAGTCCTGCTTTCGAGCAATAGATACTGAGATATTGAGACCAGAACCCTGCTCTGGGATGGGAAACCCCCGAAGATAGCCATGCGAAAGCTAGTGAGAGGATGGTATGATGGCGGCATATCACTACCTAACATCCAAGTTTATTACTGGGCGGTTCAATTGGCGGTTATCAATCAGTGGGTGCATTGCCCCCATGATGAACCTGCATATCGGATGGATAGATATATACTGAGACCAGGGATACACGCGGGCACTGTATACCAACCCCAAACACGAGGCCATGACAGGACCCACATACCACAAAGTTACACTTTGGCACCAGGTACACAGGATGTTGGGATGGCACGCCAGAATAACTCAGATGACACCACTCTGGGACACTGAAGCACTCGGAACACTGCGTAACTGTCCAGGCTTTGATAGATGGGACCAGATAGGTATCTCTACCTTGAAAGACCTGTAGTCCGGAGGGATGTCATCCCACTCGTAGACTTACAGCAAGACAGCAACCTAGCAACCACGGAAATATTCCAACACCTTCAAATTAGACATGCTTTAAGAGTGGCCATACCACAAGGAAGTGTGGTAAATGAGGCTACCAACTAGAGGACAGATTATTAACTGACTACATGGACTGTAGAGTGATCTCCTTAACGTACAAAAAATTATAAATAACTTTCCCGACCTCCTCCAGTGCCTCTGAGAAAGATAGCACGCAGACTTAGGGGTATTGGAGGACGAAGTCTGGTTGGAATCCATGGCTTCTCCGAAAGAGTCAGCTATGTCGTCAAAACTCAGACTATTTCAACTTAGGATATTTCACAGGCCCTATCTGTTCTGCAATGCTGTAACGAATATGGGAAGAGTAGTGGATTCCAAATGTCATAGACGGTGTGGGTAGGAGAGATCTTTCTACCATGTACTATGGGACAGCCCAAAGATCAAAATATATTGGTAAGCTGTGATACAGTGCCTGCGAGAAGTGTGCGAGGTAGACTTGTAACCCTCGCCTAATTGGTGCCTTCTTCATATATGGGACACTACAGACCTCAGTCGCAAAACGCAAATCTGGGTAACTATGGGGACGATGATCGCCAAACATGATATAGCCCGGAGGTGTGGGGTATCGACAACACCAACACTAGCAGAATAAATGAAAGGCATGGACTGGTGCATGGTGGCTGAGAAGGTGGTCTTCAAAAGCAGGGGGTGCCCTTAAGAAATGGGAGCAAATTTGGGGAAAATTGAATACCTACAGGGGAAATATATGCATCCCCCATCCTCCATGCCCGGGTGTGAGACCTCGAGAATGACTCCACATGATGGACCAGATAGTCCAGCCTGAAATAGATTGTAAGTCTGCGATTTGGATAAGTGTATTGCTTTACTCTAATGAAACTTGAAATGTACTTGGCTGCTCAAAAATTATATCTACTGTATGCTCTATTACATGTTTAATAAAGAGAAATTAAAAAAAAAGAAAAAGCGTTCAGTATAATGGAGATAAATAAGACAACATATTTTTTTCTGAGCTATAGGGCAATAGTGGAAAGATAAAATCACTGCATGTTTCTACACAAGCTGAGCATATTTAATCTGATTACAATAAACAAATTCTAATATATATTTTTTTAATTATTAGTTGCTTTTTGGTGTGTTTCATTTCACAATACAGATTCTTCTTTCATTCTTCATGTCTGCATTGCACATAAAAGAGAAAGACACCAAGGACTTAAGGCTTTTGTGAGAAGGGTGATGGTGTGAGCATGTATTACAAGAAATAAAATATCTTCTGCCAAACATTAAAAGGATATTGCCAGTCACCATGGAGATCACCTCGTTCCTCTATATGGTCAGGAGCAAGCCTTGGCTGTCCACCTAGCTACTGTCTGAGAGACAAATGTTCAAAGGGAGAACTTGGCTGTGCAATTGGAGTGCCTTAGTAACTATTGCACGAGACATGAGTAATAAAATGCCTTAGCCATCGGAATATTGCCCAGCAACCATTGATTGCCCCAGACCCAGTAGCCTCACAGTAGCAATATCACCACTCCCCTTTACAATGTTATCCCGGCCCATTCAGTTGATTAGCTGTGTGCTACTAAATCTTAATTTGAGATTTCTTATACAGTTAGCAGTTTCTATTCCTGACAGTAGTACATTTTAAGATTTGATCGCTCAGGTTAAATGTGGTGGTGGTCTTCCTGTGGTGCTTAAGATAAATTGCAGATCACAGTAAAGTTCTTGTAAGGACATGAAAGAACACATGTAGAGTCATGTCTGGTGTAATACAGTTCTTTATGTTGCTTCCTTCTCCACAACATCTAGTCAACGCGTGTTTTGCCTGAAGTCATTGCCTACACTTCCTCAAAGCTAGGAAATGTATACAAATAAAAGCTACCATAAGCAAATTATTACAGACTCAACAGAAATAAATCACCGAAAGAACAAAAGATGCCAGGTAAGTGCCTCCTAATTTCCACAATCATTTCCACCAGAACCTCTACAGGTTCAGTAGATAAGGTCATGCACATTTTATTTCATAATTCTTCATCAATTATACAATGGATAATTTGTTAGCAAACAGTCGCCTAACATAACTTAGCTAGGTAAGGATGAGTTAAGAAAAAGTTAATATTGTGTGAAACATCTCTTAAACATCCTCAGGAGGTGTCTGGACCCTTACTTACGTAGCTAAGTTCCGTCTCTCAATCATAACATTGTAATTACACCTATGACTGAATAATCCGTAGAATAAGTGGCTTGCAAACCAGTTATTAATTATATAATTGATAACTACTTTGACTTTCTAATGTCGTTCTCTTTTAAAAAAAAATAGTTTTCATTCTTTTTATTGAGCAGAAACATAGATTGAACCAGTACTCTATTACACAAAGTCAATTTCACAAATGGACACCATTATCTTAAGTATTAAAATCCACTTTTACAAAAATTATTATTATATTCTCACTTGATTCTTTATCTAAAGTGCTACGTGCGAAATTCCATCTTCTATATACAGTAGTAAGCATTGATCAGATAACATCAGATACAATTTATTAAAGTGCGGTGCGTTCAACTCCTATAAAGTGTATATTTTTTTTTGTTCCTGTCACCCAATAGGATTATTCTGAACCTTGATAAAGTGCATCAGCTTATATTCCACCCCGAGCTGCGAACAATTCTAAAACAGAGTACAAATATGCCGAATTATATTAGCATTACATTTTTCTTCTACACTTGCCGGCTTTCTACCAGTTCCATGTATCTCCATACAGCGGTGTATCTTTTAATGGCACCGACCCTTTTAGCAAAGCCCTCTTCGAATTTTCTTGTTCGAATCATTTTATTATGCCATTCTAGAGAGGCTGATACTTTGGTAGTCCTCCAATTCTGGAGAATCAGGGAGCTCGCCACTAAAGAGGTAATTAGTACGAATGTTTCTTCCCCTCTATACATTGACAGGTTTTGTCTCTGGCTAACTGAGCCGAAAAGTGCTATTGCCGCCTCTGGTTCCAATCTTCTGTGCAAGTCAAGGCTAAGAGCAGCAAAGACTCTCTCCCGGAACTGTCCTACCACCGGGCAGATAAAAAAGGTAAGAAGCCAGCCTCCCTCACCAAATAGCTGACAGCGAAAGCATCTATTCTCAATTTCTGGATGCATCTTATGGAGCGCTTTGGAGGTATAATATGCCATCCAGCGTGATAAAAATAACATTCTTTTAAAATTTGCTGCTCCTAAAACCAAGTTTTGAGATGGCTTGCCACTCAAGGTCTGAAAAAGTACATTGCATTTCCTGAGTGACCCTCTCTGGAAAATTGTTAACCACAAGGGACTCTCCTTGGGTCCGTAGAAGTCGATACCAATTTCCCACCCCTCTTAGCTTTGTTCTAAAAAGGGCAGCCATAGCCGGTGTGGGACCTGTGCTAAATGGAGAACAATACTTGTTTAACAGATGTATAATCTTAAGATACCCAAAAAAAGAAAGTTTGCACCGGTCTCCACACCTAGCTTGGACCTCTTGCCAATTAATACATCTCCCAACAACTAAAAAATGACCCAGCTCTTTAAAACTGTTAGCTTTCCAAAATCTTAGATGGCTGTTCTGGATTTGGAGGCCCAAGCTTTTACATTCTGTCAGCTGCAAGTACTCATACCCTGCGGAATGAGCCTTCATGGAGAGGAATGCCTGAAGTCCGGTGCGATACTCCTGCAATGTCTTATATCTAGTTTTTTGGGGAAATTTTGCTGCTTTTATGAAGACCGGGATCTGGGACCCGGCTTCCTGAACCATCTTATCGAGAAAAAAACTTTCCAAAGACCCCTTGCAGTCAATGAAACGCACTATTATGGCTAGAAAGGATGCTTCATAGTACGTTCAAGCTTGGGGAAGTGCGACCCCCCCCTGATTGATATCAAGTTGAAGTACAGGGAATTTTACCCTCAAAGCCTTTTTGTTCCAGATAAACTGTAGAAAAGTTGTTTCCAGTTCTTTAAAATATGCCATATTAATTTTTATAGGAACATTTGTAAAAAGAAAAACCAGTAAAAGTAAAATCGACATTTTTATAAGGGCTACATGACCAATCAATGTGAGAGGAAGAAGTGACCATTTATCAAGTAGATTTTAAATTTTTTTCAACATGGCCTCATAATTCAATGTATAAATTTCTGCATACTGATTGGTAGCGTATATCCCAAAATACCGAATCGGGTCAGGAGAAAGGGCTTGCCATTTGAGATTATCTGGGAGAAAGTCACTAGAAGTATTAAACAATAAAATTTCGGTCTTATTGTGATTGATTTTATACCCTCCAATTAGTTCAAACTGCACAAATTCTGTCAGTGTCGTTTCGATATTCTGCCTTTCAGGTCTAAGGTATACGATGATATTGTCTGCAAATAGTTTTAATTTCGGCATTCCTGGTATTGGTGTTTTAATCTTGAAGTTATTTCAGATCTAAATAGCCAGAGGTTCAATAAAAAAAAGTAAACAGCACGGGAGATAAGAGACAGCCTTGCCTGGTTCCCCTGCTTTATATCAACCGTCCCGGACAGGTTAGAGATAATAAAGACCTGAGCCTGTGCCCCTTGATATATATTCCGTAGCATGTTGATAATCTGGGGAGGAATCCCAACCCTTCCAAGACCGTAAAAAAGAGAGTCCCAGTTCACCAAATTGAGCGCTTTCTTTGCGTCAACCATCATTATAAGTGCCGGTGTTTGTTTAGTATTAAAAAAGTCAAGTGCTTGGACTAAGAATCCAGTATTAGATTACATTAACCTCCCAGCACAAACCCTGCCTGATCCTTGTGGATCACATTTTGTGCAGCTGGGGTAGACTTTCATTAAAGTTTTATAGTCAGAATTTAGTAGACTGATCGGCCTATATGAGCTGACATCCCTAGGATTCTTACCCTTCTTGACAAAACTAACAATGATAGATTCTTTAAAAATTAATGGAACCTCACCTCCCGCTTTGACATGGTTAAAAAGCTCAGCCAAAAATGGTGTTAGCTCCTCCGCAAACATTTTATAAAATTCTGTTGGAAGACCATCGTTTCTGCAGGCCTTCCCTCCAGGCATTGGGCAAGGGCCTGCTAAATTTCGGCTACTGAAATATCTGCATCCATCGCTTCTGCCTGCATACTTGATATCTGCGGGAGGTCTATGTCATAAAAGTATTGATGTATTGCTTCTTGCGAAGCCATATATTCAGTCGCATATAACTCATTGTAATGGTCTAAAAGGATTTTGGCGATCATGTCCTTTTCGATCACCATGGTCCTTGTCCCTGGCTCCTGCAGCTCAGTGATTAATGCAGCTTCCTGTTTTACCTTGGTCGACCAGGCTAAAAATGTGCCTACCATTTGACTTTCCTCATAGACTCGCTGCTGAAATGCCAGTTAGCTATTTATTTCTTCTATGGTAAAAAACTCTCTTAGCTCATGTTTTGCTTTATTAAGCTGCCTCCCCACTAGATCTCCGCCCCCCCAAGGAGGCATTCTTCCTCAACAAAGCAGTATCTACTGCCAGCTGAAGTTCGGCTATATGTGTCCTTCGAGTTTTGGTTTGTACAGCCATAAAAGCCACCATCTGCCCACGCACTGAGGCCTTGAAGGCCCCCCAGACTGAGAAAAGTGTTGCTGCGCCCTTGTTGTCCTGAAAAAACTCTTTTATCCACTTTCTTGTGCTAGTCACCCATTGCTGGTTTGAAAGAAGGAGTCGATCCATCTGCCACCTGGACTTTACCCTCCTTCTTGCATCTATTTCTATTTCAAGTTTGACCAGCGAGTGATCTGAGAATGAATTTGGCCATATTTCTGAATTAAGACAATTCAGAGAGCGAGAGATAAGGAAAAAAACGATCCGAGAGGCAGACTGGTATTGACGAGAGTAGCAGGTGTACTGTGAGGTTTCCCAATGAGCTCTTCGCCATGGATCGATTAATTGATAGTCTTGCTTTATTACATCTAATACTTTTTTAGTCTTAGGCTTCAGTTGTTTTTTGGTTTTATTCAAGTATCCTTCGCCAAATCTTGGATAAAGTAAAAATCCCCCCTTAAAATTATAGGACCCATAGCTCCTCTAAGTAAATCATTAATCTTCTAGTAGATGTAGGATCGTCTATGATTGGTGCATAGTAGTTCACAAAATTAAAGACATTGCCATTTACCCCGGCTGTAACCCATATCCTTCTGCCGTGGGGGTCTCTCTGGACTTGGGTAATCTCCCAATCTATCCCTTGGCTGAAATAGATAGCTAACCCCCTTATTGCCATCCCAGCAGAGGCAAGATACACCTTAGAGAAAAATTTAGGGATAAAGAGCTTTGGAGTATTTGTTTTAAGGTGGGATTCCTGAAGAAACAGAATTTGTGGTGAAAAAGAAGTTAGCCATCTTATTGTCCCACCATATTATTGCTTATTCAAAAATGCCATTTACATTGACCGTGACTAAGTTTAAGACCCATCCCTGAAAGTATTTCTTTGAAGTTGAGGCGTCGCCATCAGTACTCTTCTCTCCAATACCTTTCCCTCTATGATTCTGCTCATTTTTGCTAAGTGTAACCACCTGCCCCTGTTCCCACCCAACACCCCACCACCCCTGGAAAAAGGGGAATGGCCCACAGTACCCCTATCCTCCCCCCCTGGTTGGCGCCCCAGCTGGGTGCCATGGTACTACATCTTGAGTGATCAGTCCCACCCCCCCTGTCCTCAGTTGTGTTACTATAATCTATTTAGTGTTTCTTATCTATTTTGCAGTGGAGATTTCTTGCAGCAGTTACTGAGCTTCATCTATGTTTGCAAACATATGAAACTTGCCTCTCACTAGGACGCTTAGCTTGGACTGCTGTGCTATTGCGCTCTGCGCCTTTAATAGATACAAAAGTTTGACAAATTCCTTCAGACGGCGTGCTGCAGCCGCTGACATGTCAGAGAAAATTAGACAGATGGATACTTCATTAATAAAGAATGGTTTCTTCTGGATGGCTTTAGAAAGTACCTGCTTTTTAATGCGGTAGTCTGCAAAGTTCACAAGGATTGTTCGTGGCAGATTTGAATTGGGAAATGGCTGTGACGGCACCCTATGTGCTCTTGTGATAGTGAGGTCTCCTGAAAATTCTGGCAGTACACTCTTTTTGATAAAAGTCTCGACCCATTGAAGAGTTTGGGCCCCTTCACATCCTTCTGGGACCCCCGACTAGATGCAGGTTAGACCGCCGAGAGAGGTTTTCGAACTCCTCAAATTTGCTTTCTAATGAGGATTTTTCCTTTCTGGCTAAGTTCACCTGCTGCTGCATAGTGTTCATCTGGTCCTCAAGCTGCGAGATCCTGGACTCTGCCTCTTGCATTCTTGCTGGAAAGCTACCAACTGCCTCCTCGATTGCGTTGTCTTGAGCTCTCTTATTTCGTCCAAGATAAGATTTAACATGATCTTTATATTGCATTGCATAAAAGTTCCATCTCCTTGCAGCTGTTCTGCCTGCTTGGGCCCACCAGACTCTATCTGTGCCTGTGCTTGCTGCCCTATGGCAGCTACTCCTTCTGCGTTTGGAGGCTGAGGCTGCGGCTCTAACTGTGGCAGTGGCTGAGAGTCCATCGAGACACTGCTCTCCTCCTGAGGGGACCTGTGATTGCCCTTGTTTTCCGGTAGAACCAGATATTCAGCAGGGGACTGATCGCTCAGTAAGAACCAGATTGTGTTTCAGCAGGAGGCCCTTACGATGTAGATGGTGCAGTTGGTGTTACTTTAACTTTGGAAAATAGTGGGTACTCCTTTATTTTCCCAAAGCTGTGACTGGGAGTATTTTCATTTGTGTCCTCTTGTGGAGGGTGAGTTTTTTCCCCTTTTGAACTGCCCCTGTAGTCTGCCTCTCTTCTTTGTCCTCTACAGCCCGGGCAGCTGAATTGAAAGATTTCTGATGTTTCATTTTGTACGCCAAGCTCTTCCTCGGGCCCTGATTTCTCATCCGACCATCCTTGTGGTATACTCTCCAAGGCTGAACCCACCATTCCAGGCTCCCTTCTGGGCTCCAATGCATCTTTTTCTGAGCTCAGAGAACTTGAAATTATTACAGATCCGCATCGTGATTTTAGGCTGCGCTCGGCTCTTGCCGCTGCTGCCTTCATATGAGCTGATCGTGTTTTAGTTTTAAGGCTTGCCGCGGAGTCCACATTGACCATTATATTGGAGATTTTTAAATGTTTTCCCATTGTTTCCAGCCCCAGAACGCTTTACTGAATTGGGGGGGAAGGGGGACCAAAACCAGCGACCCACTGCCAGGACCCTCCTCAGAAGTAAAAAACTCCTTTGGGTTTTTTTTTTTTTACTACTGGCATGAAACCTGGAGGTACCCCTGTCCTTCAAATACAATTTTTGAACTTTTAGAGTGTCTGGGTAGATGGCGAGGTCTCACAACCATTACTAGGATAGTCTGGTAGGGGGGAAGCAGCCAGACAGGAGGAGAACCAAAGGCTATTCAGTTTCCCAGTAGTTGTCCAACAGTCCTCAAACAATGTAGACTGGAATGGGAGACAACCCCCCACCGCTGCTCCGCAAGCAAGCAAGGCTCCGGCACTCACCAGCCCTGCCGTGTGCAGTAGAAGTCAAGCTCAGCAGCCTCCGGTCTGCTCTGCCTCTGTCTCCGTCCGTGTCAAAACATCCATGCCCGGCACGAGCACATCAGCGCCCTGCGGTTGCGGGGGAATAAAACCGAGGCCGGGTGGGGGCTGCAGTCCAAGGCATTGGAAACACCACAATAAGCGTTCGAGACTGCGGGCATCAGCCGGGTCCAGAGAAGAGGCGATGCGCTGTCAATGACGATGCCACTGCTGTGAAAACAAGATCAGCCCCCGGCAGCTTCTCAGCCAGGCTTCGGCGCCTCGGTGTCTCTCTGCATTGCCGACGGCATCGCGGAGTCAGGATCGGAAGCAGAAGCGACTGGACGAGGGGGTGGAGTGGAGTGATCATGTTAGCATGCAGTGAATGTAGGTTTCGCCTGCCGCGAAGCCTCAAACCTTTCTAATGTTCTTCTCACTAAAGCCCTAACACTATGGGCTCCCTCCATGCATGCTATTTTCATTGTGAACTCCATACAGCAATGCCCTGTCAGTGGAGGCTCAGTTCCCACCATATCTTGCACCAAGCTCCACCCAACAGTGCTGTACAATATAGGTCCATCTCACCAATGTACTTGCGTGAGGTCTCTCTCACCAATGCCCTATTGTGCAAGCTCCCTCTCAGGCTCCCAGCAGAGCATTCACGCTGTGAGATGCCTTTCAAAAATGCCTTGCAGTATACACTATGGGCCTCTCCCTCTACTGGCATGTGGTGAGATTTTACCCTAGCAGTGCACTCACAGTCTAATCTCACTGTCATTGGTCATAGCAGCATAATTGTGAGTTAAAGCAACAGTGCTTTATCATTGTGAGCTCTCTTTCATTGAGACGAGCTCCCGTACAACAGAACCCTATTGCCTAAACTCTCCCAACAATGTCACACAGTAAGATCATCCTCTCATGCAATGTGAGAACCCTCTCAGTTGTGCACTGACAGTCTAGCTCACTTTCAGCAGACCCAACAGTCAAGCTCGCTTACAGCAGGACAAGGTGAGATGCAGATTTTTGAATGACCTATATTTGGTGCATCAACAGAGCAGATATTGCCATAATCTATGTGAGAGGTGATTAGTGCCGTAAACAAAGTTTTCCATACGGCCAATGGAAGCCAAAAAGATTTTAAAGAACATTCTCTGAGTGGAAAAACAGATTTGGTTGACTTCATTGGACATGGTGAGCTCCTGGTCTAGAAGAACTCCTACCTTTCTTGCGGTTTTGTCTGGGGTCAGTGTGTGGCCTAGGTCAGCAGGCAACCACAGGGAGTTCCAGTTTCTAGAGAGCCTATCAAATATGAGAACTTTCATGTTAATACTGTTGAGTTTTAAGCAGTTGGACTTCTATCAGGAGACAATGGTTATCATGTAAGAGCAGAATGTGACTTGTGTGTCAGCATAGTTGTTTGAGAGGGAGACAATGATTTGAGTGTCATCAGCATGCATGACTATGTCAAACTCAAAGGGATCTGATTAGCTTGTCAAAGGAGGGATGTAAACTTTGAAAATACATCAAGCAATGAGTTCCGCAAGAGATCAGAGATGCAGTGGATTGAAAGGGGGGAGAGAATTTGCTTGAAATCTGGTTAAAATTAAAGAACGGTGTCAGTTAAGGACATGCAGGCAAATATCCACTTTGTGGATATATGCAGAATGGTATGCAACACAGTGTCAAATTCCACTGAGAAGTCAAGAAGGATTAGGGCGGCCGAATCCTCTTGATCCAAAATCAGGTGAAGGTCATCAGTTGCAGCCAAGAGTGCTGTCTCAGTGCTGTGAAGTCCAACTGTGAAGGGTCGAGTAAAGATTTGAATTTCAAATAATTGTTTGTTTTCCATCTTGGCAAGCAGTTTAGTAGCAAATTGTTGGAGGGATACAGGACAATAGTTGGCAAATTCCTTTGGAACTGCTAATGGTGTTTTTCAATGGGGTTAGGACCGGAGCATGTTTCGAGCCTTCTGGCACTGAAGCAGACGTAGTAACTTGTTTCCAGTGATGTGAGTCCTGGCCTGACTAGATCAATACTCGAAGAGAAGAAGCGGGGAGGACAGTGGTCAAGGGGGAGATCCTGACTGGAAGGAGTGGAACGTCTAGAGAACATTGTGTAATGTTAGTGGGCGAATTCCACTAGAGAGGCTCCCCTGGGAGCTGTTGAATTTCAGCGAAGAAAATCCAGAGAATCTAAAGAGGGTTGAGGATCGAAGTTGGCTTGAATCTTAGGAGATTTTGTCAGAGAAATAAACTGAGAGTGACGAATACAGCATCTGAGAGGGTTCTACTGAGCAGATATAGGCTTTGGGTTGAGTGACGTACTTGATGATAGAAACTATTTTCCAAGAGAAATTTGTGTTGCTACTGATTATATCAGGAAATAAAGGAGTGACGAGCTACTCTAATATGAGAGTGATAGTCTCTCATAGCTGGTTTGTAGACCAATTTGTTGCGTTCCAGGTAAAAGAGTCTCCAGGTTCACTCAAAAGTATTTCAGTAATGTTTTATGGCCCAGAGATTATCTGAGTACCATGGAGGAGTGAGTTTTTTGTGATGAGAAAAACCCATTCTTAAGAGGAACAATAGTGTTTAGAGTCCTGGAAATTAAATTAATAATGTTTACGGCTCAAGATATCATGCTGAGTTATAAAGGGGTGGCTTCAAGAGCACTTGTGAAATTGTCTGATGATACCTTACTGAAAAAGCAAAAAATGTAGGGTGCGGATGGAGTGTTAGGAGTCCAGTTACTAGAAGATGTGACCAGCGGAATGGTATGGCAAAATACTCTGACCAACTTACTGGTAGGGGGGCAGAGGTAGAAGTGCCAGGTCAAAGATATGGCCTGCTGAGTGGGTCAGGCTCAGAACTATCTGGGAGAGACCCAGCAAAATCATGATGTCCTCAGTGAGGGCACGCAAATCTTGGCCCTCACGTTTTTCCAGGCAAAAATTGACATCTCCAATGATGGAGAAATTAGCAGCTATCAAAATATAGGGGAGCGGGGAGGGAGCGACAGAAGTTCAGCTAGTAAAGCCACCATGAGGGGTAGGGGGACGATCGACAAGGGCAACCAAGAAAGGTGTGTTCAGATTGATTTTGAGGTTGAAAATGATGTACCCTATCGAGGAAAGAGAGTACAGAGCCGAAGCTATGCACTGGTAGGAAGAATGGAAAATGATGGCCAGGCCTCCTCACTGCCTCTTAGCGCAGTCAAGCCGCAGCATGGAGTATCCCTCCAAAATGGCTGATGCAATGTCTGGGTTAGTGCAAGGCGCAGCCAGGTTTCCGACAGAAAAAGTGTGTCAGCGTTATAGGATGAAATGGTTGCAAGTCATTTATATTTGTGCATGGCAGCAAGGCCCACGTTTCCCTAGCTACCACAAAATGTGTACTGCCGCACCTTCTGTACCTAACAATGGCATTTTTATGATGCACTGAATTTTTATAATGTACTTGTCTGGGCAGGCAAATGTATATTGCCTTTGCTGTACTGGTGATAACGTTTAGTCTCGGAAAGACTGTATTAAAACCTACATTTAAAAGTAGTCTTTATGAACCTACATGAGGAATGCATGCTGACTTTTAAAGGGCAACACTGTGGCCTGCCCTACTTTACGACCATACAAATATTCCTTGCACACACTTCAGCAAATCAGCAAATGCTTAGCTGTTTTTGGCACATTTGTTGCCACAACTCGTGGTAATTTGTGATCGTGGAGAAATGTGGGCACACATTCATAAGGAAGCATTGTTTTTGAAATTATTTTGGTGAACTGCTTCATATTTGGGCATCAGCAGTTAAGTTCCAAACAAAAACAAAACTCATGTTTTTCATTTCGTTGTCAGCATTAATGCACCGCACAGTTACAAGTTTAGTCACCACACCAAAATGGCATGCAAAATTTGAAGGGCCTGATTCACACCCTACACTCTGTAGTATGTGTTGTAGTACTACAGAGTGTAGGGTGTGAATCAGGCCCGTACTGTAGTACGTTTTGTAGTACTACAGTAGTACCACAAAAGTTAGTACAAAGTGATAGTCACAAACTGCACTTTTGTAGTGACTTACACATTTGAGTAAGCTTAGTACTTTTCGGTATTCACAAACTGCTTTTTGTAGTAACTTACACTTTTGTAGTAACTTACACTTTTTTGCACTGGTTCTGCACTGTCAGTTCATGGTGCCATGGCATGAAGCTCCAGAAACAGGGTGAGCATCCAGAAGTCAAGTCAAGAATAACTTTATTCGCCAAATTTCTGTGGCATAAAAGCATAAAAACACAGTGCAAGCAAGATAAATAACAATCCATCCAAGAGTAATAAATGCAGCTGTGCAAAATAAATAAAAACATCACATTATTACACATTTCCTTAATTTTAATATTTGCCATATAAACGAAGCGACTGAGCAGCATATCAAAGTGCTATGTAACTGTTGATGAAACAACAGAGCAGGTCTGCATTGACTAAATTTTAATTCTTTAAAAAGCGGCAATAAAACTTTCTTCTAGACATATGTTAAAAGGAGCAAAAGAGCACAATATGTAGGGCCGATCGAGTGAACAGACTTGCCATGCAGGGACAGGGGATCAAATCGTGCAACTATTAGCAGGAAACCCCACCAAGAGAGGTAAAAGATCAAAACGAAACCTGGTAAGAACAAAACACTGCTGTCTATTATGAATAAAAAAGAGATACTGTTGAAAGCCCTTGTGTTTGTGTACCAGATTATATGTGCGCCCCGTAGATTTAAAATTGTCAAAGGATGTTCTCTTCAACAAGGCCTTTTCGAAGAAATATTGCTTTAATCTGCCCTTTTCAAGAAGATGGCAGGATCTGCGGTGGCAAATAGGTCCGATTGCCCAATCATCTCAAATGCCCATTTCACATAATCAAGCCATGGAATATCTATGGCAAAGTGCAATCAAAAACAATCCTTTCTAGCATGTGTATTAAGGGCGGTCTCTTCCTTTACCCAATTAGAGTGCCATAATAAAAGGGGAGATAATGTATTTCTGCCCTCCACGTAAGGGATACCCAATTCCGCATGGCAAATAGGATTGGCAAAACTTCGAGGAACCCCCAAAAGTTTTTCAAAAAGTTATTTTCTATTTGTTGGATCCTCTTTGCGTCTATCATGCCCCAAATACCTGCCCCATAAGTGGCAATAGCCTCACTTTTACTTAGTAACCTATAGATATCTCTTTCACTGGTTTAGAGGCCAACATTTTACAGAATCCTTGCAAACCAATGAATGAGTTTTTCAAAGTGGGCTGTCCCATTTAATAATATAGGTTTCCACTTATGTTTGTCATCAAATAGCATACCTAAATAAGAAAAGGAGACAACATCAGAAACCTTGGTGTTATTAATGATAATGGAAAGTTTTTGGGCCAGTCTTGCCCCACAAATCATTGTAAATGTTTTACTCTTGTTGACTTTCAAGTCTAGTTCATGCATGAAAACTATAAAATCATCGATTAAACTTTGGAGCCCTTTCCCTTTTCTGACCACTAAGACCCCATCATCTGCATACAGAAGAATTGTGAGAGGGTGGACCCCAATATAGGGTATGTCCTTTGCTCCCATCTTTAAGAATGTATCAACTCTATTGATATAGAACTAAAATCAAAATGGGACTAGGACGCAACCTTGCCTTACAGCCCTTTTAATATTAAAATTGTCGGTGCACTCTCCGTCCTTACCAAAACCGACACAGGCAGTAGTGTCCCTGTAATGTTGTCTAATAAATTAAGTTATGCCCTGCTCCAACCCTAACTCAATCATAATGTACCAAAGTTTGGACTGTGACCATGCAGTCAAAGGGTGCTGTAAGGTCCTTACACGACAATAAATCGACCCCTATTTACCCGCAATATACTTACCTATAACTAAACTCAGATTGAGGCATTGATCTGCAGTGCCCAAGTCTTTCTTAAAACCATATTGAGTATTGGTTAAAATGTCATTCTTGACCAGCCAGTCCTCCAGCCTATATAATAGAATAGGCCCCATAACCTTAACAGCAGAATTTAAGAGTGATAATGGTCTGTAATTCTTAGGCTGGGCTTTAACCCCTTTTTTTGTAAATAGGTATTATTACTGAACTGTTCCATGCTGGGGGAAGGCCTACCATAGCACCTACAGTACACACATTGGTGAGCAGAGGGGCCCACAAATCCTGTCTATCTGTAAATACATCTAAAGGTGCCCCATCTGCGTCTGGCGCCTTGCCCTTTTTGCCCTCTGCTTACTCAAAAATCAAGGAAATACTAGTGGTCTCTGTATAATCCTTTTGCCCTTCATTGTCTTGGTCTGCCGGGGAATTCTGAGTGGTATAAATGCTGGAAAAGTGATCTACCCACTAATATGGACTTCGGTTGAAGGCCCAGTTGTATCACTAAAATAAGGGGCATTAACCACCTGCCTGAAGGCTATGCTATCTTTTTGCAGGCTCGCCAGATGGAGAGCGTACCAGGCATCCTCCTTTATCTGCTTTTGCCTGGCTGCCAATGCTGACTAATAAAGTACACGTGCATTTCTTCATTAGCTCCCCAGCGTGGTGTTTATCATGGAGTGCAGGGTGAGTGGCTGTATGGGCTTTAGTACAGGCACTGTCAAACCAACCACATGGATTTTGTAGATGGGGTCTACTGACACCTTACAGACTGCCCAATGTTTGCCGTGATATAGAAGAAGGCTGACCTAAACACATGGGCCTCAGCTTAGGTATCAAGGTAGGTAGCACCCTGAAGATACTTATGATGATGGATAACAGATGAAAGGAAGTTAATATTATTCACTTGAGCCCATTTAATAGCAGAACCTTTTTTTCGTGCCAGAATAGGTTTACAACTAACTTTGGAGTGGAATTTAGTCAGAACCTCAATCCCTACCCTTAGTGTTAAGGACACATGATCGCTGTAGACAGTGAATTTGGACTCAAAATCACTAACCCAATTGCTCAGGGTTTCGGAGACCAGAGCAACATCAATGGTTGAGGTTCACATGTTACTCATAAAGGTAGGGGCAAGGCTTGTAGTTGCTTTGCCCAAATTATTGGTCATAGTCAAATTATACTTAACCATTAAATTGTTCAATACATTCCCATATGAGTCATGTGAGACATGAGGTAAGGGCTCCTCATTGGAGTCCACTAATCCACACACTAGCTTAGCTGGCAATTTGCAATGGTGGACATTGAATTCTCCTGCGCAATACACTGGCAGGGGCTTAGGATGATCATTAAAACACCCCTGGATAGAATCTTCCAGGTCTGCCACCATCTGGATTCTCTTGGCATCAAAGCAATTATTATAAAAGTTAAGAGCATGTCCCACTCTTTCTGCAGTTCAAACACAAGTAAATGGAAAAAAGCGGAATTGTTAGCGAACTTAACCAGCTTCCCAGGAAGTTGTTTCTAATATATGTAACTAAACTGCTCTTAGCGCTACCTGTATACGAGGGCTGGGCCAGAGTGCTAAACATCAGGTAACCATTGATGAATCTTTCCTGTAGCGCCCACGTGTCTTGAAAAGATAAGATATGGTATTTAGGTATATATTTCCTCCAGTCCGCCACGTCTTTAACTCTGCTATAGACCATGATAAGAGCCCAACTGTAGACAAATCGCTCATGCTACTGTGATTAATCACAGAGTTGGTTGTCCTAGGGGATTGTGGGGAGGGAGCGTTATTGATCCCAATGGGAACAGTGAGTGAGGGTGGAAAGGAAGATCAGGCCCTGCAGGAGCATTATCGATCCCAATGAGGGCACTGAGTGAGGGTGGAAAGGATAGATCGGGCTCTGTAGGACCCGTGCAAGGATATTCATATTCATGCTGAGGTCTATTTAATGTGAGTCAATCCTGACCATTCAGGTCACTCAAAAAACCAAAACGATTGCTCCTTCTCCAATCGTTTTCATTATGTAGACAAGATCTATGATTAGACTGGAGTGAGTATCCATTCTCATTTTGTGGGCAGGTACCATTCTTAGCCTAGTAGGAGTGTCACTTCTCTAGGAGGGTGGCCATCCTAGGCGGTCTGTAAAAATATACTAATGGGGCAACCATGATAGAGTTAGACATGACGTGGCATGTATGGAGGATCTTCGCGATCAATGCGTTCTGACAAAAGTTGATGACAATACAATTCCTCATATGTGTCTTTACTCTATCCACCTAGTTAACCAGCCTAATCATGATCACATTTTGAAACATAGCATGAGTTAGACCCACCCTACACCCCAACCGTTGTATACATTTGTTTTTTAGCTCCCTCCATGATTCATATATGTTTTCTGGAAGAGGGGGCGCCCCTACCAATGCCAGTCTGTAGGGAGATGACTCAGGTGGTGAGTCAAAATTAATCAGAGAAGGCTTAGTGGGTTCAAGTAAATAGGTCTGGGGGTCTGGTGGGGTATTGTCCCAATGTTACTTGTCGCCTGCTCCACACCCAACCGAGAACTATTCTGGGCTCTACGATGAGCAGTATTGTGATGGTTGCTCATCCTAGCACAGTTGTCAACCACTCCAGAGTCCACTTCCTCTGTTTGAACGGTGGTTGAGACTAAGAGTTTATAGGAATTGGAAATCTGAGCCCTATCTAGGAGTCCCAAGGATCCAACAAGTGTTTCAGCTGAAGTCAATCTTGTGAAAATGGTGATTATTTGAGAAACAATGTGCTGCTCCTTTGCAGAAATCAGGGCCTTACAGTGTTTGACAACCTTATCCTTGAAAATTTGAAAGTCAGGGTTAGCGAAAAACTCAGGACTGGAACTCTCTGATGAAATAGGCTGTTTTGTGGATTGAGCTCATACTGTCCGTGGTTTAAGTCTCTTCTTGGTGGGAGGGCTAGGGACCTCCAAGGGAGAAATGGAGATTGATGGGTCTGCGCAAATTAGTGCACAGCCATTAGCATTTTCATTGACCCTTCTAGACTTAAACAAGGGATCTGTGATGTTTACTCCTGTGGCAGAGTGGTCAAAGGGCTCACTCTAAAGGACAACCACCGTAGAAGCTGATTTAATTGTTGTCTCAATTTTGGCCTCTGCGTTATAAATCTCCTTATTCAATGCACCCGTAGCGCCTGATAAAAAGTATTCCAGAGTCCCAGCACTCCCCGTGGAGGTTGTATTATGCTTCCTTTTACCCATAGTATGCGGGTAAATGCACAGTCTTCAAAGCTAAGAACTAACAAACTGAGATCAAACACTGCCATGCTGCCCAAACTTCCACTAAGACAAAGTTTTTACATGCATATTGTACTCATAGTTCTCAGCCAATCTCAATATCCAGTCAGTCCATAAATCTAAGAATAGGAGCCAAAAAGATAGATCCTGCGGTAAAGTGATTGGGGGGTACCCCAGCCTCGTCCAGCCGCAGATCAATCAATCAATCTATCAGGGTTGGTAAAGTGCAGCTACTCACCCGCGAAGGTCTCAAGGCGCTAAAGGGGAATGGGGGTGGCTCCTTTGAGTGCTGGCGTCATCCGAAGAGCCAGGTCTTGAGGTTCTTCCTGAAGTGGAACAGTGTGGGGGCTTGCCGGAGGTGGAGGTCGTTCCAGGCCTTGGCTGTGAGGTAGGAGAAGGGCTTTCCTCCCGTTTTGGTCTTGTAGATGCGTGGAATGGGGGCCAGAGAGAGGTCAGCTGATGGAGGTGTCTCTTGGGTGCGTGGAAGGAGAGGCGGTTGTTCAGGTATGCTGGTCCGATGTGGAGAGCCTTGTATGCATGAGTGAGGAGCTTGAAGGTTATTCTTCTTTCGATGGGGAGCCAGTGGAGATCGCGGAGGTGTTGGGTGATGTGGTTGTGAAGGGGGATGTCTAGGATCAGTCTGGCTGCGGCGTTCTGGGCGGTCTGGAGTTTGCAAAGTAGTTTCTTGTTGATTCCTGCGTAGAGATCGTTGCCGTAGTCCAGTTTGCTACTGATGAGGGCGTACGTGACTGTTTTTCTGGACTCGATAGGGATCCATTTGAATGTTTTTTGGAGTATCCGGAGGGTGTTAAAACAGGCCGAGGATACGGCGTTGATCTGGCGGTTTAACTTGAGCGATGACTCGAGTATGATGCTGAGGTTTTTTGCGTGGTCCTTCGGGGGTGGGGGAGTTTCCGAGGGCGGGGGGTCACTAGGCATCATCCCATATGGAGGGGGGGAGCCAAGGATGAGGACTTCTGTTTTCTCTGAGTTGAGTTTCAGGCAGCTCTTCTTTAATCCAGGTGGCGACGGCTTTCTTCCCTTCTTGGAAGTTGTGTCTGGTGATGTTGGGTTCTTAGGTGAGGGAAGTGATGAGCTGGGTGTCGTTGGCATAGGAGACCATGTTGAGCCTGTGGTTTCTGACGATGGTTGCGAGGGGGGCCATGTAGTTGTTGAAGAGGGTGGGGCTGAGGGAGGATCCCTGGGGCACTCCACATCTGGTCTCTGTTGGGTCCGAGAGGTAGGGCGGGAGACTCACTCGCTGCATTCTGCCTGTGAGAAATGAGCCTTTCCAGTCAAAGGCCTTTCTGCAGATGCGTCGTCCTGGAGTCTGGTGGCTAGTGTGCAGTAGGAGTCAGTGTTGATGGCAGCTGAGAGGTCCAGCAGGATGAGGGCTGCCGTTTGGTCCTGGTCGAGGAGGGAGCAGATGTCTTTGGTGGCTGTGAGTAGGGCGGTCTCGGTGCTGTGGTTGCTGCAGAATCCAGATTGAGAGATGTCCAGGACGTTGTTGATTTCGATGAAATTTGCTAGCTGGGCATTGAGGGCCTTTTCGATGACCTTGGGTGCGAATGGAAGCAGGGAGATGGGTAGATGGGCACAGACAGGCGCAGACAAGCCCTCCCTTGACCAGGGCTTGCCTGGGTGTGCCCAGCATAGCGGGTTTGTGGTCTGCGCTAAAAAGCACTTGGGGAGACTTGCTCCTGCCCCAATCAGGTGCTGCTGGCCTGGCGCAGTGGTGTGTGGGACAGGTTGACCCCAAAACAAATAGCGTCCTTAGGAGATTTTTCGGTTTTGATAGGATTGTTGGGATCAGGGAGTGATGCTCTCTTCTTTTGCTCTATAGATGTAGCACCTGGAGTCTTCCTGCCGGCACGCTCAAAACTAAAGGAAAACAACACAGGTAAGTGTAAAGGTTCTCTAGTGTCTCTACTTCAGCTCTGGCATCCTCGCCTGACCTCTTTCTCTGGTTTCAAGTGACACAACGGCTAGGCATAGTAAATCCAAATTTGCCCCGGTCTCCTTATGAGTCCAATCCCCCTCCCTTGGGACTTATTTATTCACGGTTCATACTTGGTTAAGGAAAAAAAAACAGAATTAAAGCTGGATGGTGCATTTTTCCAGTCTCCTCCTTATTGTATTTCTCTTAGTGCACGAGAAACAACAAACAAAAGTAAAGGTGCGCCTTTCGCTTGCTTAGCTGCTTACTTGGTAAGCACAGTTGAGTGCATAAGGGAAAATATAAACAAACAAAAGTAAAGCAGCGCGGCCCACCCTCTCACCCTCTCACTCAGGGAATACCGCTCAGTGAACAGAGGAAAATAAACAAACATAAGTGAAGCCACGCAGCCACTTTTTCACCCGCTCACTCAGTGCACAATGCTGCGAGACTTCTTCCCCCTCCTTCAGCAGCGTGGCTGGACCTAGCGCCACAACGGTGAGGTTCTCCTTATCCGGGTGGAGTACTCGAAGCATCCTCTCCTCCCTCGGGGTGAGCTTCGGCAAATGCCAGTCTCCGCGACATATCAGGCAGGCAGATGGGCATATCCTCGGCTTGTATTGGTGAACATCAATATCAGATGCAAGTGATACGACAATCTGCATATCGTTGGCATAGGATATTGCAGAGAAACCATAAGATCTAATACATTTTGCCAAGGTGGTGGCATAGATGTTGAATAGCGTTGGGGATAATGAAGATCCCTGCGGCACCCCACAGTGAAGCAAGAAGGAATTAGAGGTGTACCCTCCAAACGCAACGGTCTGTTCTCTGTTTGACAGGAAAGAGCTATGGATGGTCACAGCTGCACCCCTGATCCACACCCTCTCTAGCCGGTTGATAAGCACTAGATGGTTCACTGTATCAAACACAGCTGCGAGGTCCAGCAGGATCAGTGCAGCCCTCCCTCCCTTGTCCATATGCATTTGAATCTCCTTGGTGGCATTAACTAAGGCTACGTGCTGCAGCCTGAAGCCATGTTGTGATGGGTCCAGAATGTTTTTAGCCTCAAAAAAGGCAATCAGGTCTTCATTTATGGGCTTTTCTAAAATTCTTGCAGGGAGCGGTAGACGAGAGATGGGCCGGTAGTTTTTAGCCTCAGCAGGATCCTGGTTAGACTTTTTTAGAGTAGGACATACCGAAGCCTTTTCCCATGCTACTCGAAAAAGCCCTCATGTCAGCACATTATTTAAAAGTTTAGCAAGATGGACTGCAATCGTATTAGGGACCATTTGCAAGAAATAAGTAGGGCACGGGTCCATAGGGGAACTAGGGGGCATATTAACAACACGTAGCGATAATTATCGCTAAATGCGCTTAGCGCGTTTTTTTCTATCGCTGGATTTTATCGCCATGATAGCGCTGTATTAACAACGCTTTGCGCATTGGCGATATAAAATCCAGTGATAGCGGCCAAAAACCCCTTCAACGAGTGAAATCCGGAGATAAATGATCAGCGATAATGGCAGAGCTCGCTGATACTGAAGTGTGGATTTAACTTCACAATCCACCTCCCATAGGACATAATGCTAAGTCTGCTTTTTTGCAGACGTTAAAATCAGGCAATAGTGGGGTCTTAGCGCGAGTTCAGGCATCACTTCGCGGGTCCGCTGCCGGCTTGTTAATTTGGCGAAGCCGTGTCAGCACGTATTGCAATGCTGTTTTCCTCAGGAACGCCTACTTTGCATCTAATTAGCGATGCAAGGCGAGGCGTTAGGAAAACTGCTGCTAACATGCGCTAATGCATGTTAGCGGCGCATTGTAAATATCGCGAAATTATGATCGCCGCTTTTCAGGCGCTACGCGCCGGAAAAGCGGCGATATGTCCGTTGTTAATATGCCCCTAGATTTAGTAGTTTCCAACAAGCTTTTAACTCTTTCCTCAGTCAATGGGGAAAAACTGTCCAAACCGTTCGATATATCATTTGAACTTTCGTGCGGCCCTAAAACAAAGGAGCAGGAGAGATTAGCTATATGATTTCCATTCTGATTAGCAGAAAACTCCTAATAAATGCTGTTCACTTTCCTTTGGAAAAACTCAGCAAGTTGATTACAAAAACTTGGTCAGGGATAAAAAGTTTGCTCTGGTCAAAATGTGAGATACCACCAGTGCATTACATGTGTGATTCTAGGACAGTGAACTGTCACTTAACCAGGAGATCTGAGCAATTACAGGACGTGTTTTGTAAGCATCGACTGGAACACCGCATGCTCTCTTTTAGGACAGAGGGCGCAAATGCTCCAGGGATGTGAGCACAATTAGGACACTACATGGACTCTTCCAAGAGAAAAGGGGCCAGTGCTCTACGGAGAACAGAAAATCTACATAGGTTAATCCAGTACAAAATGCACCAATCTTTCATGGTGGTAAGAAACTACTGCAACACCACAATTGACTCTTCCAGGACTAAGGAAGCTCAGAAACCAGTGCGATTGTGTGTGTGCTGTCACATTTCAGGAGGCCAGTGGTACAAGAGACGCTACAGCATCACCAGGCTCAAAGTTAAGCAGTGCACGGAGGAATAGATAAGAAGACAAGACTTATGAAGATAGGTTCTTGGATCTGGAAAACATCCCTCCAGAGATAAGGCTCATCCCTTCACTCCTGTACTTCGGGAAAGAGCTACACACGCATGCCTTCAGGGTGCATGCTTACACCCCCGTTATTGGACGTCCCTGCCCCACTTCCCAAACCATCTCTGCCATTGCATGGCAGGTAGGAATCTGCTGGATCAGCCTTGGGGATTTCCTCTGACAAAAAACTGCCAATAACCATGCCAGAGCCATCTGTTCCAGACACAACCACTCACAGGCTGGTCCCATCTAGTCTGCTTGTTCAAGTAACCTCTGGTCACCGGCAGACCTCTGGGTCTGTGGGCAAAGCCACCCTGTGATCTACGCACTGCGCGGTGGAGTCCCAGAACATTACCGGGGGACCTACTTCACAGTGTGAGCTCAACTGCGCACAGAAAGCATCAAAAACCTGGTAAAGTTTGCACTGGGGAGACAGGTTGAAAAGAGCCAACATGCGCTGTAATCAGCAACGCAGAATTCCGACTCTGCATGCTGTGCCTCGTTTTCACCTTTTGACGATAACTTTGTCCCTGGTTAGTAGGGCAACAATGCACCATGAAGTGTCAGATTTACAGCAATGCACAATGGCCACACAACAAAATGTGCAGAGCTCGGACTGCCCACCTTAGCATTCTTCCACTGCACAAAGACCTTGGAATGGGAAAGCTCTGGTAAAGGAAAGCCTGTAGAAAAAACAGGTGTTAACAGGTGACATTGTGCACAAAACTACACTGCAAAAGGCACTCTTTCAGAGGAAAATTCTGCATATGGTTTTTATCTTTTCTTCGGTTCAGTAGAGCGAAATGATCTTGCTGTGTGTTGAAAATGATCTCGCTATGTGGAGAAAAACCTGAGTGAATATACATTGGGAAACATTGCTAACTTTTCATGGGCAAACACCTTGAACTTTGTCGAAGATTAAAGAAAGGAAGAAAACTTTACACACCCTCTAGCAGGCGCGAGTGCCTTCAATATGAACAAATAATGATCTAGAATAAACAGACTTTTCGTGGAACTCTTATGGCCTTTTGTCCAGACAGCATTGATTATTGATTCCCAGCAAAGCCCTTGACTCACTGCTCAGGTGCTCGATGACGGGCACATCTGGATTGTATTAATTTGCACGTAGTGTGTTTCGAAACACCGCCATGACGTACCTACACACCACATAGCATGCAATAAAACCAGCCTTTAGCTCCGAGGTGTAAAATTAGCCCTTGTATTGGCCCTTATGGATTTACTGATTGGCGGAGCCTTGGATGCGTCATGCCTGACATGGCATCTGAGAGCATTCCAAGAGAGTCCTGTTTCTATTGGCCATCCACCTCTGGCCGCTAAGCTTGGGGTGGTCTTTAGATGCGCGCTCACCCTTTGGACCTGCGCACGCGGAGGGCAGGTGACACGCTGCTCTACATTCCAAGTGGCGCTTTACAGCCATGCACGTGTTGCGCCATACGCCTTTTTATGGCCACCCTCTTGGAAGAATCACAGTTCAGAAGCCCTTGGGGTGGGGATTGTTGGCTCAGAGCTCGCCTCTTCGGCGGAATCTATTGCATTCCCTCGCTACAGTGGAAAGAATTGACTTCAGGGTCACAGATGAACTGAGCCACCTGCTCAAGGTGGGCAGAGTCAAGAAGAGTGGAATGTGAAGAAGCTGCTCCCATTGGCTGGTATTATCCTGTTATTAGCAACTTTACACTCGCCAGCACGAAAGCCATTTCCACGATGATTGCTTTGTTTTTGGGAATTGTGAGCCTAGTATGTACCCCGTGAGTTATTCAAGAGAGCCCTCTTTGATCTCGACATGAAGTTACAAAAATACCCAATTAGTGAAGGAAAATATATATGTAATTGACTACATCATCTATAGCGATAAGATTTGCCTAAATTAATCTGCATGGCTCTCCTTAATCTCATCATGTTATTATTTTATTGGTATTTTATTGGCACTGCTTTCGATTAGATTCCCACTTTGCAGAAGGAAAGCGCGGCTCTATGCATGGTTTATGGACATGGAGCGGACTGCAAATTCTCACAATGAGGCCAGAGTAGGCAGAGCAGGGAAACCTGCCAGGGCTTAATTTGAACAGGTGGTTGCCGGTGTGCACCACCAGTACTTATTTTTGGGGAACAGCACTTATTTGATTATATCATATATTTTCCGAGAGCAAGTAATGGAAAAAACACACAATGGCGAAAGAAGCAGGAAGAGAAAGACAGTAAAACCGTCACAAATGGAGAACGCAGGAACCTGTAAGAGTGAGATAAAGTGGCAGGAAGCGTCTGATAGGCACTAGGAAGAGGCCTGGTTGGATTTAAGACTACCAGCCTTGGTATTCAGTGCACCGACGTTTAATTGCAACGACTGCAGGCTTCTAAGCAGAGCTTTGGGCACCAGCACTTATACTTTTACAAATTAAGCACTGCCCATGGCACTGGAAAGGGAGCATAGAAAGACCTTTCCAGGCAAGCATCAGGCGCTGAGAGTGAAGTATAGGCAGTGCTGTGCAAAGGGCGTCTTATCCTTAAGGGCCCAGTCTCACACCTAAGAAGAAGTCCTTCTAAACCTAATGACAAAGTCCTAGGAATAGAGTTTTAGCAGAACTATGACAAGAAATGTATATTTCTTGCAAGACCTATTAAAAGGACCTAAGGATAGAGTGTTGCCAAACCTATGAAAATTACCTCAAGCCCTGAGCATGAAGTTTAGAGAGGACCTCTCAACCCAAGGTCAGAACATCAGCTCATACTGAATAACAGCTTTTCCCCCAAGGATGGATCATTGCCAACCTTTGTAAGAAGTTTCTGATTCTTAGTCTGAGCCTTGGCAGCCCCATGAATAGGATCTTTTAAACTTAGGGGTGCAGTCTCAGAGGTCCCACAAGAAGGCAATTCTAGCTGCTGTCAAGGGCTGAACACACAAAGGTCTGTTAAGTTTCCTTCTTGATTTCCTAAGGAAAGGGCGACTCTTCCCAGTAGCCACAGTGCCATTTTGCACTTAATAGCACACATGAAAGGCGCTTTATGTCTCCTTAAGAGGCTCTCAAACAGGAGAAAATCATCACACTGCCTGAATGAGTTATATGTGCACAATCACCCTCTGCCTCCGGTGAGCTCTCAGGACAGATGTGACATTATGGCTTCATTGCGAAACTCCTAGCTTTTCAGAAACAATGAACAAGCAAGAAAGAAGAACATAAGAACTATCTTGCAAGGATGAATAATGCTGGAAGTTTTTTCAGGAGTCCCAGGACAGACAGGGATTACTGGGCCCAGACTCTGACAATCAGAGTCTATGAACAACTGGCGACCTGGGGCCGCATTATACATGCGGTGCATTCTCCTTCATTGCGCTGTGCGCATCTTTTAACAGGTGCGCTCAGCACAATGAAAGAAAATGCGAAATATTATGATGAATGCGCTGCCTTCAGGGCAGCCGCGAACCCGCGCTGCCCTGGGGGCAGCGCATTCATGTGAAAGATGGAGCGGCTACTTTAAACCACTCTGTGATTTCATTGTGCAGGCACCACCCGCCTGCACTTTTAAAGTGGATTAGAGATCCCCTTGTAGGCCTGCAAGGGGATGTCTGGGGGTCCATAGGAGCCCCTTTCCCCCGCCAGAGTGCTGCGCTCTGGGGGCGCACTGATAGTGCGCCACCGTTTACTATCAGTGCGCCTCCTGAGAGCTTCTTTGCCTCTGTGCCCCTGTGTGTAATACGGCATGGGCACAGAAGCAAAGGGATTCCCTCATTTTGCATGGGGCACACCCCCATGCAAATGATGGAACGCCCCCTGAAGATAGCGCTGGTGCTTTATGTGCGCCAGCGCTATCGGTATTACAGAAGGGGCTGCACAAGCGTCTGCGGCCCCTTCTGTAATACCAAAGTGCCCCGGGGGCGCGCAAAGCAGGTGCAAACGCCTGGGGCATTTTGCGTAATGCAGCCCCAGGTGCTTAACTTTACTACTGACTCCAAATATGAGCACAAAAAACAACTTTAGCATGGTTGACCATTCCAAAGATTACTTAGGGAGTTGGTGTGGGGCTAGAGACTACGAACTCAACAGACATCAGATAACAAAACAATTTCTGTCCAGTCAGTACTTTAGCTTAAAAGAAAGTACTATATTGCTACTCTGCACACAATATTATTACTTTGCACAATCCACAGAGGGAATTCATCAGTGGCACTAATGGGTACCAGAACCCTCAGTGAATTGGAGGCAGTCTTTAGTGGTAATGTGCACTGCTCCTTGGCCGTGCAAGAGGAATCTCAGAGGGAATAGCAGGGCAGTACTTGTGGGTCAGCTTACTCACACATTATTGTTTCAGTCCCCAACTAAATAAGCACTCTTCCCTCACCTGTGTGGTGCAATGTCACAGTATCTTTTCATCAGGGATGAAAAGGTCTTTTCAGTAGCATCCAGCGCCTGCAGTTGCCGCTGATTAGCGTGGGTGGTACTGTCTCTGGTGGTGTGCGTACTGCATGGTCCAAGAAGCAGGGATGTTGTAGTTCTCACTCCAGCCCATCCAACGTGGTTGTGCTTTGCGAAGAGGGTGCCGGTGCCTGCACTCACATATGTATTGGGAGCATAAGTAGCAGTTGAAGGTAGTCTGCACTGGAGTTGCAGTGCTCATTGTTTCAGAATATTACTGCTTGGGTTCTTCCTTAGGTCCAAAACCCACCACCCAAGCAAGCATGTGGCCAAACGGCTAGGGCGGTTGACCTCGAAGCTGGGGAACCAGGTTCGAGTCTCGGCAGGGACGCTCAACATTCTGTGATTCTGGGCAAATCACTTAATCTCCCCGTGCCTAACAAAAATGGATGTGTCTGTCTGTAACATAACTGGTGCTCTTGTAAAGCGCTCTGATACCTTCGGGTCCTGTACGCGCTATATAAAACTCCACAAAAAAAAAAAAAGCATGATGCCCCACCCCAGGTTGTCATAGTGAATACTTCTCACTAGTGCAGTCTTCTCCACCTGTAGAGTTCCCAACACCCTGCAACTCAGCCTGGGCTGGCAGACACTTCAGAAACCTTGAACTTCACCCTAGCACAGTAAGTCTCTCCTCATATCACAGTAGTGGCAACAATTCTTCTTGCAGGGGCTCCTTTGTCGGCCCTCTCATTCAGAAGAGAGCCTTTCTCGTGCAAAGGCCCCTCCAGTGCCCCTCCTGTGCAGTCAGTCGACTCACGCTTCTGAAGCAGGACCAAGCTAGCCCCTCTGTCAACTTTCTCCAGGTTACTAATCCCAAGGAGGGGAGCTGGCAGTAGGTACTCCCACCCAAGAGTTCAAAAGAATGTCCCACTTGCCAGCCCCAGCCTTATGGTCAGTAAATCTTGGCACACTTCCTGGAAGTTTCTGCCCCATCTTTATACCAAAATTTCAGGCCACAGTTGTATATTTCACCTATCACTTCTGAGTCCCATTCTGGACAATTCTCCATTTTTGACTCTTCCACTTGAACTGGTCCAGTCGGTGCCTTTTTCATGAAGTGTGAGCAGGAAAGTGGGGTGGAACGGGGAGCCTCCTGACAGCAGCAATCCAAAAGTGTGGCACAAAGGCAAGGGAAGCTGCAATGGTGGTTAGATGTGTGAAAAACACAGTTGCAGGGGACTGGCAGACCACTTTAAAAAAACATGAGGAAGGATGGTAGGCCATTCACCCTAGAAGGCAACAGAAAAAAAGCCTGTCCTGCCACTTTAATAATCTTGCTGCCATCACTGTCCGTACTCTACAGCAGGGCAGCCTGACAGGACTTATACTTGGCAAAGAGAGTACACATGTCATAAAAGTGTCTCAGTGTACATGCATGATTCTTGTGTGTGCTGAGGCAAAGTCAACACCTAGGGCTTGCTTGGTGACGTAGAGGCAAGTGGCATGCTCTCCTTGGCAATGCAGGATGCCTTTCACTGTTTTAACACAATCTTTTCAGTTAATCAAGAATTGAAATACCCTAAAAATCTGGGAGTCATAGATTACTTCAAACTCATACTTTGGTGGTCTTTGCACCATGACTGGCAGAGGTTAAGATGGAAACTGATGATAAGGATTCAGAGCATATGTTTTCAATTAAGAATAATGAAATGCAGAATTAATCTGTTAAGTGCAAGGCAACTTTAACCGGAAAATCCTATGATTATTCTGATAGGCAATACCAACATACTCAAAGAATCGTAGTGAAATGTGACTGGCAAGATACAAACCTGAAGAAAATGAGCAGACTGGCAAACAAACTCCAGGAACAAAAGGACTTATCAGCATGTTCCGTCATCGGAATTTTAGAACAGGGTTGACTTTGAGTAACAAGTTTTCTCACTTTCTGTAATTGATTCAAATAGTTAGTAGCTGCTAGGGCCAAAGGAGGAGAAGAAGGAAAAACTATTGGATGAAAACCTTGCATACAGAAAACAGTGAAACCTTAGAAGTATTATTGTAGTTTCATTAGTGTAGGAACAGTCCACAATTGGTACATAGGAGGCCCAATTATCTAGAATGTTAATACAGTAGCATTGGAGATATTGTTCCAAGCTTAGTTCCCTCTGTTTGCCCATTTGACAAGGATGATAACTAGAAGAAAGAGCTGATTTAGTTCCTGATGCCTTACACAGATCTCTCCAAAACTGTGAATGATATTGAGCACCTCTACCATACATATTGATGAGAGGCAACCTGTGAAGGTGAAATATATCCATAATAAACATTGAGCCATTTGTTCCATCATCGGTAACTTGACCAAAGGATAAAAATGAGCCATCCTTCAAAACTTATCTAGAGTAACCATTAACTCTCAACATAGTTCAGTAGGCGTAATTCTTCTACAAAATCTATAACGATTGTATGCCATGGTTCAGGAGCTACAGGTAGCAGTTGTAAATAAAGTTAATATTTAGAATGCACAAATAGGACCAGCATTAACTTATTTTTGAGCATCAGAATAAACAGTTGGCCACCATAAAGACCATACCACTAGATCCAACGTAGTCTTAACTCCCCTATGGCCAGAAAAGGCAGAATTATGACACATTTGCATGGCATACAACTAGAGTTCTTTAGTTGAGAGGGATGACTTGTTGACTAAAATACAGTTAATTTCATCAAACTAGAGAAGTCTTAGCTGAAGATCTTTTAATCCTTCATATCCATCTGTTCTTGAGACTTTTTTTATCTTGTCTAAAAAAAGACTGTACAATTCTAACCACGTGAAGAGAAGGCACTACAGGCTGTCATAAGTAAGAGGTGTCTCAGAATAGGGATGAGATAAAGAATGAGCCAAATAAGTATTGGAAGTAAGAATATAAATGATGAGAAATCATAATGTGCAAAGTAAAATGCACATCTAGCTTGTCAACTATTTCTACATTGAAGATTTTGCAGATGGAGACACTGCAAATTCCAATGATAACTTTATATTTCAAAAGGTTGTCTAGTGCCCATCAAAAGATTTCTCCATTCAACATGCGCCATTTTCTTAGTTAAAAGTTAACTTTCAAAGGCTATTTAATTCCATTCAGAATCTGACAA